>OX374636.1:7267500-8467500 GCA_947347705.1 Nymphula nitidulata | reverse complement strand
CCCAGGACCTCTTGACCGAGAAGCCTGTATAGTAAGAGGTACAGACCACTCGGCCAGCCGGCCGTTTAAAACTATACTTCGTTTTTATGAGCATTAGAAAGAAAGTAAGCAATTTTGAAGGGTCTTTTTATTGTAAAACTCTTTTGAAAAATACAGCAAATATGTATGGTCATTTACATTATTTTGGTGTCATAAGTAATAGTTACTATGATACAAAGCGTTTTGCAATAAAAAGACACTTCAGAAAGTCAGAATTGTTTACCCTTTTTTCTAATGCTAAAAAAACAAGTATAACTAGCATACAATTAACATACACATAGAACACCCAGACGCACAAAACAAATATATGGATTACTGTACAAATATTTTTCTCGGATAGGAATCGAACCCACGGACACTCAGTGCTGGTAGTGGCGAGGTGACCACTATAACCGGTAGATCAGACGTGCCGGAATTTACTATTACATAAAATTTATTAAATCAATTATAATTTCTTTTGAGCAATGTAGGTAGCATAATAATTGAGAATTGACGTGAACACATATTGAACGGTAATAAGTATATGAGTATTTTTTATTTTTTACATACAAAAACATGTTATTATTCTATGTATACTTGGGTAGGGCGGGGCTAGTTGATTAACCCGTCAAACATGAGATTCCAGACACAATTGATTTTTCAATTGCCATAGCCCCCCGGTAGTATAACGCCGCTTGACAGATTAAAGGCTTGTTATGCATACTGATGGATTACTTATTTATCCCTTTGCAAAAGTATGCAATGTAATTCATTTCTAACAAGACGAATTTATGAACTCAGCTGTTTAAATGCAGAAAATCAAGTATACTCAACGTAGCCTATAGCTAAAGTAAGTTGAGCAAGGGTATGAAAATCTCCCACTGCCACCTGCCACCACTGTGACGGCTGTCCCGACGAGGGAGCGCAACACGCGCTAGAGGTGTGCCCTGCCTGGGCGGAGGAACGGCGGGCGTTGGCAGCCGTGATAGGGGACGACCTCTCCCTCCCGACCGTCGTCATCAAGATAATCGAGAGCGACAGGTCGTGTAGGGCGGTACTCACTTTCTGTGAGGGAGTGATGGCGGCGAAAGAGGATGCAGAGAGAGCGCGGGAAGCGGCCGCCGTCTCTGGCATCCGGCGAAGGAGGGCAGGGCAACGTAGGACGGTCTTTAGGCGTCTTATGCCGCCGTAACAACCTTTTGGGCTCCGAGCACGGCGGGGGGCCGTGTCCGGACTGCACAGCCCAGTCGGCGCACCTGCGCACGGTGCGCCGACTTAAAATACCGAGTAGATTGTTGGGGGGGAGGGTCCCCTTTATAGGTTAGAAAATATTCACAAAATCTTGTAAAATTAATCATCGTTATCACTGTTGCAATTGACGCAAACGAAAGTAAGACCAGCACCTGGCGCACATTTTGTATGTGCCCATTCCCTGCCAACTTGACACTGGATCCATGTTTCTCCTGGTAAACTTTAAGAATAGGCTTCACAACAAATCAGACAGGAATAATCGTCATCGTTGCTTTCCTCACTTGACTGGAGTACTTTTTTAGAAACATTCTTCTTTCCTTTTTTTTCAATGGTCTTCCTTGGCTTTTTAACTTTTTTAGTGGTTTTATTTTCTTCTAATGCGTTCTTTTTGGGGGTGTCTGTTAGAATAGCAGCTTTCCTCCATCTTCTATTAGTGTTGGTGGGTTTTTCGGGGCCTTTGGGTATGGTCGAACAATTTCAGGGGAAAATGTATGCGTTAGATCGGCCAGCTCGTTTTCTTTGTTGCTTGTATCAGGTTCGGGTTCAGCTTGGCTGGTGGAGGCAGAAGAAGTAGGGTTAGGTTGAGTGTTGGACATTATAGCTTGCTCTGGACGATCTTTTCCAGCTCGACAGTTTCTGGACCTGGACGGTCGGTCACAAATTATGCTTAAAACTCATCCTCATTAAAATGTTTGAATTATACGGGAAGATGCCAGTCTTTCGGAAACCGTTGACACTATTTATACTTGTCTTAGCAAACGGCAACGAATCAGCGACAATTTTTGGTATATCATAAATAGTTAGGGTCTTCCCCGGGTTGTGTCGTAGCCATGTATCTTGAGCAGCAACGCAATACTTTTTGAATGGTCCAAATACTGAGACATCCAATGGGTGTAGTTTGTGGCTACAATGCGGTGGAAAGGATAACATTACAACTCCGTTCTCTTTGGCCAAATTTAGTGTCTTCCAGTTCAAATGGGAGGAGAGATTATCTAATACTAATAAAACACGATGCTCTATAGACGGTTTCACATGTTTCATAAAATGTTGCATAAACTGATGGATTTCTTCGTCTGTAACCCATCCACTGGCATTGCCTGCTCCTATACATTCAGGGGGACCTCCATCAAGAAAGTGGCTCTTAAATTTTCTCGGAAAAACAAACATAGGAGGTACTGTATTGCCATAAGCAGATACATTGCGCCGTATTTTTAGATGCAGGTGCAGGTGCAGAAGTTGCAGACTGCGCTTTCTTCTTCTTCGGATTGACTACTGTAACCCAGCCCTCGGAATCGGGCTGGGAGGACGAGGCGGTCGGTACAGAGTTAGCCGCGGAAGGTCCGGGGACAGCCGGAGCATGAGAGGCTGCTTGAAGTTTTTGCCCCTTTTGTTTCGGCTTTTTCTTGCCACCGAACTGGTTTGCTGGAGCATCAGAAGTATTCTTCGTTGAGGGGTTGCCCTTAGAGGCGCCCTTTGTAGCTGTCGTCGACATGGATAGTATGTCCATTGGGGACAGCGGTGCCTCCTTTGCGTTGCCTGCCGTTATTTCAAGACCGTCAAATTTGGCACTGATTATGTTGCCGATTATAGTCATGGCACACCGCTCCATGTTTCGAAGTATGGCGGCACTTCTGGTTCCGTCGAAGGTGGCAGCGCTCTAGTATCGTGTCGCATTCCAGATCTAATTACGGCGCGGAGTTCCGCTAGCTCCTTACGGAGGTCAGCTAATTCGCTCTGTAGGCGCTTGTTATCTGTTAGTAATTTGGCGTTCTCGCCGGAGGTAGAACATTTCAAAAGCGAACGCGTGCTGGTTGCGATTGAGTCTGTTGCCTCTCGTAGGGCCTTCTGAAAAGTACCCTTAAGGTTTCCTGATTTGATAAGTTTTCTTTTGGCTTCGGCTAGTTCTGTTAGTTCTTCAGTCGTAACTGGGCGGTCTTCATCGCGGCCGGCGGTCGGCATTTTCTTTAATTTGATAGACTTCTCGCTGGAGTCGCTGTCTATAATCAGCTGACCGTGCTAACGATCTCCCTTGGTTTTGTAGGGGCGTTTTCTTCCTTGCATTCCGATCGTCTCTACACTTAAAACGGACGCCGAACTTTTATCCGACATCACTCCACTGCAGTCCATAGGGTCCTTATCTTTCAACACTGCACCGTTGGAAGGCGCTTTCTCCATTTAACGCTCTGAGGAGCGACCTACAACGACTTAATCTAATTTGGGGTATTTTATTTGAGCAATCCATAAAAGTCCCACGAGTAGGACGAGTATATAACAAGACCATCTGGGCGGTGCACTCTGCACCCAGACTACTCTATGTACACCCGAGGGTTCGAGCGGTCCCCGCTAGAAGGTGTGTCCACCATTCATCGTTAAGAAGTTGAGGATATTCTTTACCATATTTTGTTGTAAAAATAAAATTATTTGTGTCGCGTGCAAACTTTCTCTTTCTTGCAGCATCAAAAGTAGCTTCAAAAAAATTTTTTTTTTTTCTACCAAACATGTCATAAAATATTCTTAACTCCCCAAATGCATTACGTATTAATTTAATCGTATGGCTAGGATCGATAAAAGCATGGAGAGAACTTTTACTGTACCTGAAAGTGGTCTGCAGATTTTCTTCCTTTAACAGTTGACATCGTAGCTCAGAAAACATGCTGAAATTTGCAGCTGGGCCATCACAAGTTACACTCACTAACTTGACGCCTACATCTTTACATTTTTTAATGCACATTTTAGTATCTCTACTTTTTGTTCCCCATTCAAAGATGTGATAAAAAATATCCGACAGGCAATTTCCATTCTCCATTTATAGAATTTAATAACAGCACCAGACACTGATTGCGCACTTCTGACGAATATGGTCACAGTCGGTTGCCATTGTCACTCGTCCATAATATGTTTTTGTTTGAGAATCCAAACACAGACTTTCTTATTGACATTTCATCAAAAATAAGTGCACCATATGTGCACGAATCAAAAGTCAAGTGATGGGCGAATCACTTAACTGCATTTTAATTTTTTATGTTTCAAATGCTTCTTTACAAAAACCAGGCTCTGCATTTAGGTTTTGATACCACTTTGTTAATGTTCTCGGGTGAGGTAAGCATGTGTCCACGACGAAAGCATGCGACGTACGAAATCGTATGCTTTAGGTGAAAAAAATTAAGTGTCAATGCCAAACTCTTCGGAATGTTTATCTAAAGGCCCTGCCTTTTCAAAATTTGCCTTTTTAGAAAATCTTTAGGTCTTGCACACGCTTCCAGAACAATTGAATTATCATTGATCGCCAAATTTCTTTCTTGAAGATCTTTTATAATGTTTTTAAAATCTGGAAGGTTTTTTTCTGTCTGCGAACTTTTTCATTTAATTTTTAATTTTCTTTTTCAGAATAACATTTTTGTTCTAATCTCTTAACTTCTGTCGGTCAATCCTGAAATTTAACTAAGTACAGTAAGTTCCATTGAAAAAAATAAAACAAAAAATAAAACAAAATTCAGTTATAATTATTTGATTAATTAAATTTTACAATAAAAAAAAAAAAATTTGGTTCAAATTAGTTGTAGGTAGAGGAGCTCGGTGGCGTAGTGGTTTGAGCGCTCTGGTTTCGATCACGAAAACAAAGCAACTTTCGCCATGGTCGGTCCCTGGATGGGTCAATCAAATTTACAATCTTAAGCTCCTCCGTGCTTCGGAAGGCACGTTAAGCCGTTGGTCCCGGTTGTTCCTACAACCGCTTTAACCCACCAACCCGCATTGGGCCAGCGTGGTGGTGTTATGGCCTAAACTCCTCATGTGTTTCTCCCATGTAGGAAAGCCTGTGCCCAGCAGTGGGACGTATATAGGCTGGTGATGATGATGATAAGTTGTAGGTAATCAAGTGACCTAACTAGGAACTTCGGTTGGACCATTATTTACGAGACACTCTGTATATAAAAATCAATTGCTGTGCGTTTGTTTCGCTAAAACTCGAGAACGGCTTGGCCTATTTAGCTGATCTTGGTTTTGAAATGTTTGTCGTAGTCCAGGGAAGGTTTAAACGGTGAGAAAATATGGAAAAAAGGCAAAACAACGTTTGCCGGGTCAGCTAGTATTTAATAAAAAAGGGTTAGTGTAGTTCACGCGAACGAAGTCGCGGGCAGAAAGCTGGTACTTTATAAGAACATAATACCATGAAGTATGGAACGCGTGAAGGGCCAGGCACAGGTTCCGGTACCTACAATTTTTGAATATGCAACAGTCAACAACTTTTGAATATACCTACAGTTTTTGAAGTTTCAACAGGAATCTTTTTTTTTTTTTAATTATATACCACTAAGGTGGCAATCAAGCATACGGCCCACCTGATGGTAAGCGGTTACCGTAGCCTATGGACGCTTGCAACACCAGAGGTATCAC
This sequence comes from Nymphula nitidulata, assembly GCA_947347705.1. NCBI lineage: Eukaryota > Metazoa > Arthropoda > Insecta > Lepidoptera > Crambidae > Nymphula > Nymphula nitidulata. The sequence continues at coordinate 8,461,836 of OX374636.1, read as the reverse complement.
TTGCGCGTTGCCGACCCTGTAAAAACCTTTTCACACCTTTTTTGAAGAACCCCATGCTGTACTCATTCGAGAAAACCTCTGCAGGGAGCTCATTCCACAACTTGAGCGTACGCGGGAGAAAGTTTCTCTGAAACCGTACAGTACGTGACCACTTTGGTTCCAATTTGTGAGGATGAACTCCCTGCCGGTGGCGAGCGGTGCGATGATAAAAAGAAGCCGTGGGCATCATGTCAAATAATTCCTCAGAACACACTCCGTTATACAACCGGTAGAACACACATAAGGAAGCAAAATCTCTCCTTAGGCTTAATGGTTCAATACCGCTTGTGAGCTCAGGATCGTCGACAATTCTCATAGCGCGTCTTTGGAGCACGTCAAATGGTCCAAGCTGGTATCTAGGCGCTCCCGCCCATAAATGGCAGCAGTACTCCATATGGGGCCTGATTTGAGACTTATACAGTAATAGTCTTTGCCCCGAAGTGAAATACCGCCGCGCTCTATTGAGCACACCAAGCTTCTTGGATGCCAGCTTGACTTTATCCTCCAAATGACTGCGGAACTGCACGTCACTAGAGATATCAACACCAAGGATCCCGATACTCGTAGAGATGGAGAGCGGCGTGTCGAGGAATTGTGGAGCTACAGCGAATGGGGTTTTTTTAGCGGTGAACGCGCAGACTTGTGTCTTAGTGGGGTTGAATTGGACTAAGTTTAGTCGTCCCCAATCGGAGACTCTGATTAGAGACCTCTCGATTTCAGACACAAGCCGACCGCGACTTTCCTCCACTGTAGACCGAGGGGTATTAGCACGACTCGTATAGTAAGCGTCGCCAGTACTGTCATCTGCATAACAATGCAGTCCGTCAATAGACAACATATCATTGATATGCAGCAGGAACAATGTTGGAGACAGCACCGAGCCTTGCGGGACGCCAGCGTTAATGTCCATGCTATCCGAGCAACTGCCGTCAACGACGGCTCTTATGCATCTGCTGGACAAAAAGCTAGCGACCCATTTGCACAACCCCTCAGGCAGCCCATAAGATGGTAACTTCGAAAGAAGACCCCTGTGCCAGACCCGATCGAACGCCTTCGCTACATCTAGGCTAACTGCCAATGCCTCACCATGACTCTCAATGGCAAGAGACCAACGGTGCGTGAGATACACTAGAAGATCACCCGTCGAGCGACTGTGGCGAAAACCGTATTGACGGTCGCTGATAAGGTCGTGATCCTCTAGGTACCTGAGGAGTTGCGTATTTAAAACGCGCTCCATCACCTTTGAGAGAAGGGAGGTTATAGCGATTGGCCTGTAATTCGATGGGTCTGATCTATCGCCCTTTTTGGGCACCGGGTGCACATGGGCAGTCTTCCATGAAGATGGAACTTGCCTGGTGGAGTATGAAAGCGCGAAAAGACGCGTCAGAACAGGACACAACTCAGGAGCACACTGCTTAAGCACCACTGCCGGTATGCCGTCTGGCCCGCTCGACTTATGAATATCCAGAGATAACAACTCACGCCGTACCACCCGTTGCTTAATAGAGATCTCCGGCATACATTTGCCGCACCAAGGGATGGTAGGTGGTACAGCACCTCCGTCATTCAAAGTCGAGTTCGAGGCAAAGAGAGCACCCAGTAAATCGGCTTTCTCTTTAGCGCTGTGGGCCAAGTTTCCATCAAGCTTACGTAGTGGTGGCAAGGACGACCTACAAAAGTTTCCCTCGGCAGCTTTGGCGAGCGACCAGAAAGCGCGACTCCCGGAGGGGTGTCTTGCAAGTTGATCGCCAATCCTGCCGACAAAATCGAATTTCGCTCTGGCAATCACTCTTTTACAGGACCTCGAAGCAGCGTTTAACTTCCGCTTCACGTCAGAGATGTTGGGATCCTGATTGGTTTGGGCCGTGGTCCAAGCCTCAAACGCAGCCTGCTTGCTTTCGCGAGCTTCCCTGCATGGCCTATTAAACCACGGTCGCCTCTTAACGCCTGCGGCCACTAGCAGGTTAGGAATGTAACATTCCATACCCGCCAGTATCGTCTCAGAGACTGCAGCCGCACAGGTGTCAGGATTATCTGATGTGAAGCAGAGCTGCTTCCACGGGTACGATGCGTAAAACTCACGCAACCCATCCCAGTCTGCTGACTTGTAATGCCACACTCGACGCCACCCAGCTGGCCGGGGAGCATCAGGCTGCGCACTGTGCACTTGGGTCCGGACGAGGCAGTGGTCTGATGAGCCTAGAGGCGCATCCACTGAGATGGTATATCCGTCCGGACGCGTAGTCAGCAGAAGGTCCAGTAAAGAGCTGGTATGGCTCTCAATATCTGGTATTCTCGTAGGAGAATTAACCAGTTGCGAGAATCCATAGGCCAGGGCGAATTCGTGAGCAGACCTTCCCGCGTAGTCAGTGGACCGAGAACTGAGCCACTCGACATGGTGCGCATTGAAATCTCCTAATATCACTAACTCCGCGGTAGGGTACTGCTCGAAAACTTTGTCGGTCGTCGATTGCAGGTGCTCAAAGAGTCGAGTCGTGTCTGAGTCACCGCTATGGGACCTGTAAAGGCACGCGTAGATGCGGGTGTGGCCGCCGTGATCGATGCGAACCCACAAAATCGACAGGTCCCTGTCTTCTAGGCCATGAAGACGGCGACAGCAAACATCCTCCCGGACGTACATGCATACCCCGGCACGACGCACAAATTTGTGCTCGAACTTGTACCCGGGGTATAGTAAGTACGATGAGTCGTCCGGGCAGGAGATTTGGGTCTCCGTTAGGAAAAGTAGGGTCGGCTGCGCAGTCTCAAGGTGTTGGTGGACTGCGTTGATGTTACTGTGAAGTCCCCTGATGTTGCAAAAATCCACTTTCAATGTGGATAGGGAAGCCGCTGAAAAAACGTTTCTCTTTCTACTTTTTTTGGCCATATTTTGACGATGAAAAGGGTTTTTGGAAGGAGTCTCTGTATTGGCAGCATGATAGACAAATATGCAGTCACATCCCGCCAAGGTACTGTGCAGGAATTGCAGCCTGCTGGCGCGGCGGGCGGAAGGGCCCCCAGTCCCCACCTGTGGCAGAAGCCGGGTCCACTCCGGTCTCCTTCTCCGGCACGGCAACTACCACAGGGATTTTTCACAGACTGGCGGTTCAGCCTCCCAGGGCGGAAATTAGGTAATCCCTGGGTTCGGGAACCCGTTCAGCCTGCGGGCGGCCAGCGGACAGCCGTTTCACTGGGTCTCCCTGACCGCCGCGCCAACAGGATGCGCCCACACAAGTAAATGGCAGTGCTTAAAGCACCACGGGTCCACCAGCTGCCAATATGGGGACTCCTTGAGGAGCTCTGGCAACCTTACTCACCGCAGGAACACGACACTACAAAAGCAGCGTCATTTGGCTGCGAACTTCTGTAAGGTGGAGGTATGGTGGAGGTAATCTGTAAATAAAACAATATCTTAGTAAATATTGTTAAGTACCTAATGTGAAATCTTTTCTGAATCTGAACCCAACCTAGGAAAACGCCTCTTAATTGGGGCACTCACAGGGCATAAGAGGAAAGACTTATACAAACGACGATTTATAAGAGGTGGGTGGAGATTGCCACTTAAATTGACCGGTCGTACGGATATTATTATGAAGTAGATGACAAAGATTATTATTATTATTAGTATATTTTGTTTGACATTTTGTGTTTATAATTATAGTGCCTATACATATATATATATATTGTAAGAAAATTTGTATTTGTAAATGGATCTTTTGTGTCTGAAATAAAGAGATTATTATTATATTATTATCTAGCTCAAAGTAAGCATCATTAAGAGCTTGTGTTATGGATACTAGATAACGCAGAAATAATGATAATAATATCTATATAAATATTAGAAATACATATACAAAATAAACATATAAACATCCATGACTCGTGGACAAAGGCTCGTACTCATCATAGAAACATTTGCTCCTACCAGGATTCGAACCCGGGGCCTCTTGAATGAGTAGCCTGTATGGCAAGGGGTACATACCACTCGGCAAGTCAGCCCCCTTATTCACAACTGTCGGAAAAGATTCAAATTTCGGAATCTCTATACCCGTCATTTTTTATCACGGTGCGTCAAAGCGAGACAGCATGTGACTTTTCGAATCGAATCCGTGATCCGACAGTTTCTGAATAAGGGGGCAGATCCATTACATCCCTGTAATGGATCTGCCCCATCCATTAGGGCAGATCCATTACAGGGAGCACAGTCAGATCTACGTGAGCTGCAAAGCAAAACGTGATGTTAAAAAGCGTATTTTTCAATATTTTTTAATTTTATATTCTTAACGGGGTAGCTTTTGGCCTTTATCTAACCTAATAGTAAGTGATGACAAGGTCGACGATGAAAGCGAGCTACACCCAGATTCCTCAACCACAGAGGAACTGACTATCTTACCTCTAACAGCCGGAACACAACTATGCTATGATTATATTGACATTATTGTAATGGCGGCAGAAATAGGTAAGATGGGGGTAGAACCACCACCACCACCAAACAAACCGAGCAGAAAATGTAAGATAGGGATAGCTAGCTAGGCGGACTTAGAAAAGCCCGTCCACCAAACAAACCGAGCAGAAAATTTTTCTGCCCCCAAGGAAATCGAAGCCCGGACCTCTAGATCTGAGGTAAGTGGTCTAAACCACTAGACCACAGAGGCGGTTAAAATAACATTTGAGCAACAAAAAAACAAAGTACTTGATAGTCAAATCATCATTTTTACTAATCAGTACTCTTTATATCCAGAACAAGCATTTTTAGCTCATTATCATCAGCTTTAAGATGGTTGCGTTCATTTATAAAAGAAAAAAGAACCCAATATTTATTTTATTCATTCCATTTATTTCTATATTTGCTAACTAAAGTCCTTGCTCTCAACACAACGCATGTGCGGGATTATTACCTACTTTATTTTATTACTTTATACGAGATAAAATAAACTTGTACAACATTTACAAAGGTATCCGGGAAATAATGCCCGTTTTCACTAACCGTTCCCTAGGCTTAGGTGACTCTTAGAGACACCGCACATATATAATTTCAAGTTGGCCGACTAAATCGCAGAATATCTAATAGACATAGAATCTTTTGATGGCCCGCACATCATAACCAACTAAGTCGTTCAACTAAATAGTTGGCCAACTATCGGCCGATAGTCCGCAGACTATAACAACTTAGTTGGTCAGTCGCACGGTAAGATGCAGTATGACCAGACCCGTGCGCGTGATTTCCCCACGCTTGGATTTTTGCCGACGGGCACGCAGCCGCCGCAGCCAGTCGATCTCTGCATTCTCTTCTTGTAACAAATGAAAAAATAGAATTGCTGATCGACGAAGTCCAAAAAAGGCCAGCCCATAAAAAACTTTTCTGGGTGACATCTCAGTTTAGAATGTAAGGTATGATGTTTCCCACGCTCTAATTTGTCACTTAATATCGGATGCACCCTAAATGTTTTGTTCTGTTTCCGTCTTCTTTTTATTAATTTAAAAAGTAGTGCGTAGTTTTTCCGCATTTTATCGCAGACTTCACCGCGCTAGCAACACTGTTCACCAACTAAGTCGGCGAAGTCTGCGGCCTATGAAAGCATGCAAATTAGTTGTTCGATAGTTGGCCGACTTGAAATTGTAAGTCTGCGGTGTCTCTTAACGTCATATGTCTCTCTCGATCTCCTTTATATAGACTGAGCTAAAAATCGCTAAGAGACTCTTAACGCTCAGAAAATGTTGGCCAAAACGAGCAAAGCATCAATTTTAATTTACACTAATGTTTAGTATCGTTGTCCTGCGTTTTTTAATAATAATAATAAATAATAATATTGCTCACACCTATGGGATGGCTCCGCTAAGTACCCCCTCGATGCACTGGACAGATTGCAGCGTCGTCGTGCCGTCCGTATCATTGACGACGTAGAGGTCACGAACAACCTAGAGCCTAAACAACTACGTCGTGACATTGCATCACTAAGCGCCATATGACCATATGACCAGGCTTGTTACATCCAAAACACACTAGTTTTGGTTTATTAAATTGATTACCACTTGCACACTTTTTAGAATAACTTTTCACATTTTTATTGCCACTTTGTGCCCTGAAAGCTACTGTATCACTTTTAGAATTAACACTGCATTTTTCATACTCTTTCAATAATCGTTCTTTCAAATTTTTGAGATTTTTCTCTTGTTGTGATGTAGATTCCCAAGCTGTTACAAAATTTTCATATGCTGCTGGCAAAAAAGAAATCAATTTTGATTCTACCATTTCGTCATCTATTGACATTTTCAATTGTTTTAGCCTGTAAATTAAATTATCTAATGTGCTTAGGTTATCTGACATGTCTTTATTAACATCAAATGACAAGGAGAAAAAATCTTGCATGATTTTGCTCTTTTGGTGGTTTTCAGCTCCATCAAACATTTAACACTATTTGGAGACCATTTCCTTAGCACTGTTGCAATCAAAAAGCTGGCTGAGCAGTTTTTTATCGTCAGTTTGAATTAATATATATTGTGCTTGGGCGTCCTTCTTTGCAATGCTTTCAGTTTTTTCAAATTTTTCATCTTTATTTCCAGTCACAATTTTTAATAAATCTTTTGCCTGAGATATAATTTTTATTTGGAACAACCACATCTGATAATTTTCAATACCAGTTAATTTTTCCACATTGCGTATTTCATCAGCAGAGGTAGCCATTATTATTTTCACCACGCCGTTGACTGATTTTATTGACTTCGTATTTTGTCCTTTTTTAAGGTAATTTCAATTTTGAATTTTATAACTAAATGGGCTGGGCCCATAACCTGATGAGTTTTAGGTTGTTTTAATGAGAAAAACACTGGTTTTTATAAAGTTATTATAATTTAAAGCAAACTGGGTTCTTACAGTTTCTACACCGGAAAGCAGAGAGAGAGAGGGAGCCACTATCTATTATTTTTAATGTTCATGCAACATACAGTCGAGTCATACAGCCAAGTAATAATTTAATGAAATCACAATCTCTAACACACATCAGGCGGTGTTGAGTCATTTTTTTTTTATACAATGCACGACAAATGACTCAACACCACCTGATGTGAAGCAATAAGAAGAGTCCATATGCGAAGACAGCTAGTGCAGTTCAGACACTACTCTAGCTGCCTCCACCTTGCTGGCCCGAAAGGTGCTTTTTCACGCCTCTTTTGAAGGAACCCATGTTATAGGAAGGAGGGAACACATGTGCTGGCAAAGAATTCCAAGTTCTGGAAGTTCGACAAAGAAAAGAGCTACTAAATTTTTTTGTACGTGATGTTGAGGTGGAGACAGTGAATTGATGACTTTTGCTGAGGTTTGCATAAATATATATATATATATATATATATATATATATATATATATATATATATATATATATATATATATATATATATATATATATATATATATATATATATATATATATATATATATATATACGGTAGCTGGCTTCTAAAGTCGGCTACGAAATGGTAAAAATAAGTCTCATTTCGTATCCAGCTACTAAAAGGGGTTTGAATTCCCATACGGTAGCTGGCTCCAAAAATTGTCTACGAAACGGTCCGAAGGGGGAACACACGTGCCAGCCAAGAATCCCAAATTTTGGAAATACGATAAAGAAACGAGTTGCTAAACTTCTCTTTGCTTGACGTTGAGGTGGAAACAGTGAATTTATGACTCCGGCTAGTGGAATATTTTAATACTTTTTTTTGAATTTTTTTATCAATTCTCCTCTTTTAACTAATTGAATCTCCTTTTATTGGTTTTTGTATTGGGCAGATTTATGGCTTGAAGATAGGTATTAGTTTTGACATCTTCTACTGTTATGTTAGCCAGTTCTATTCCTCTGCATGACCCAAACACTTTACCAATTTATAAAACAAAAATAATCCCCTGGTGTTGCAAGTGTCTATAGGCTACGGTAACCGCTTACCAGCAGGTGGGCCGTATGCTTGATGGCCACCTTATGGTATAAAAAAAACTGTGTTTCGGAAAACGTTTCAAATGTTACATTTGTAAACCATTATTGACAAGTACATTTTTAATTTTAAGCTTATGAAATGTGTAACTTTTTATGGCTTGTAAATTGTGTTGTTCAATTAAATACAACTTTGTTCGTACTTTTATAGCTTTCGCATCAAACATTTTTCTAAACCACACCTGCAAGAGTTCCTATTTAGTAAGGTGGATATTGTATAGTCTGGTTCTTTTCAACTTCTGAACTCTGGACGAGAAGCCTTAAATATAGCTTAGGTAAGTTTTCTAACTTGTAGGGAAAAATACGACAGTTTTAAAACTTGCACACATAAGGCGAATATTCTAGGGTACGACCTAACAAAACTTTAACGACCAGGACCACTGTCCTGTCCGGAAAATGCTGTTTTCGTTAGTTAATCCTTTGTAACTTAAGACAGTGTACGTCTGATTTGCGCAGTCACAATGGACCAAAAGTAAAAGGGTAAGATAACTTTATGGTTGGGCTATTATCCTAAAAGTATATAAGAAGACGTTTCCTTGAACACAGCAGATTTTACTTGCTTGTGGAGGTGTAGTTATTTTATCGTCAAATCGGTATAAATAAAATTCAAAGTTTGTATGTTTGTCCCCTATGTGCTCTATAACCATTGATCAGATTGTGATGAAACTTTATTAGCGTGTTCTAGGGATGCCCGCGAAAGTTCCTGGATTATGAGACTTTTAATTTTTTTTAACAAAACTTAGTAGTATTCTAAAGCATGCTGGCCCGAGTTAGTATTACATAAAATACAACATATACACGGTGTATCAAAATTACCAATAAAAAAAATATTCTTTATCGAAAACTTAAAATGAAAATGTCACTACTGTAGTAATCGGCCTCTAGTAATTTTAGGTTGTGCTAGGTTAGGTTGTACTCTAGTAATTTTAGGTTGAATGACATTAACAGCCGATTACTAGAGTAGTGACATTTTCATTTTGAGTTTTCGATAAAGAATTTATTTTTTATTATTCTTAATTTTTGATTTTAACGTTATTAATAATGTTTGAAAAATTACTTAGTAATAAGTAGTTATTTTTTATTGGTAATTCTGATACACCTTGTATATCGAAAGTATTATATTCTCAACATCAGTGTGTCCCAAACCAATTAGGCGCAATTAGGGAAAATAATAATAAACATTTGTGAATAGTAAAATGTTTTATTAATACTAAATATTTTGGTATCTCCTACTTAGTCACCAAATTTTAGGGCGAAGTATGGAGCTGTTGCTTATTTTTTTTTTACTAAAGAATCCAAGTTCGCGGATACTGCCAAAATTTTAATCCTAAGGTCTGGTTCCACTTCAAGTCGGTTTCTATATTTATTTTTAAAGTAAACTAGTGTTGAAATCTCAGCTTCATATTTATAAGTTGTAACAAAAAGCATTAAAAAAGTAATTGATTGATGAGCTATTCAATGGTCTTGTGTCAAATATATCCTTGAGTGCTTTGTCAGTTGACAGTTCAATTACCGAGTCGACATCTGAGTCTAGCAAATTAGTTTCGGAATCTTACTTGAATCTAATTGGGTTTCTTATCCAAGCTTTGTTCCTATCGATTTGAGTTAAGATGTCTTGTGGCAATGAAATCATGTTGTACTCTTTTTGTATCTACTTAAATTACTAAATGCTTTGCAATGTGTGGGCACAACGCGCGGAATCAGGGAATTTCCGCGCGATGTGTCCACACATTAAGCTTGCAGCTTCCACATTGTTACCATGCAGTACCATTTTTAGATTATTTGAAAATACAAAAATATCAGATATGTAAGCTACTTTTGCCAACCAGTTAACATAATAAAATCTGTCCTTGAATAATTCAAATATTACATATCTGGCTGTTAGGGATGTTCTTTAAAAACACTTCTTCTTTTAATTAAATAAGCCTTTTAAAGACATTGCCTCTTGAGAGCCATCGCATCTTACAGTGTACAAGAAGATGTTCGTGATCACTTCCCATTTCTTTGCTCAAAACAGAGAATAGTCTTGAGTTCAGTGGACGAGATTATAAAATGTTTTTGAACTTGACACACTCTTGCATCGTTGCTGTCAAGGGTAAAGGCATTTTCGAACCAACGGAGCATTAACAACCGGGACCCAACTGCTTAACGAGCCTACCGAGGATCTCGAGATAATAAATTTTGGTTGACCCATTCCAAGATCTACCATGGCGAATGTTGCTCTGTTCCGTAATCAAAACCAGAGTGCTCAAAGCAATACCCTACCGAGCTCCTCAATATTTAGTTATTAATTAAAATATAAAACTAGAAAAAACAACAAACATTTCAAAACAAAAAACAACATTTCAATCATTTATAATAATGTTAAAATCAAAAATTAAGAACACCTAATTAGATTAAAAATAATTATGTTGCAATAGTAATATATTTTATGACGGACTCTAGTTTTTCAAAATAAAGATTAAAAGACAAGAATTTGTTGCTACATAACTTATTATCTTAACTCCATGGTAAATTCAAGTGCGGGCTAAGCTTCACAATTTTTACTTCTTGTACTCTTGTTTTTCTGCCGCAACAAATTTTAGGATACAATAAAGGTCTAAAGTGTGAAAATACATTATTATTTTTGCTTATAACATCACCAATTTCAATACTGCTAAGTGAAATCCTTTCATATGACACAAAATTGCTTTCTACGCGACCTTTACAAAATATACCGACAGCGTCGAAATTTAATAGATTAGCCCACGTCATTCTACGCTGGCGAAAATGACTCAGCAAATATTTAGCATCAACACAGGGGTTGTGACATTTTGGTGTAACGTCGATTTATTTTGAAATTGCATTATGTAGTTAAGAAAGAAAGAAAATTTTTTTTTTGACAGATACCAAACAGAAACATACAACATAAAACTTAGACATTAAAAATACAGAAAAGTAGAAACAATAAAACAATTAACACATATCCGGAGGTGCCGTCAACAAGGCCCTATCTCAGCATATAGCTTTTGTGACATTATAAAACGTCGCAGAAGCGCTGTTATTATGATAGGGCCTTGGGTGTGGGATGTGTTATAATAAACTTAAACTTCCATAAAAATAAATATATTAGACTTGCAATACATATACTTACACATATATAAATAAGAAATATACAATCAGGAACATCGCATACACACACATTTAAATAAAGACACAAAATGCAATTGAGAACAATTAATTTTTGGCTGTATGGGCCTTACCCTATGCAACTCAATTAACATACACATAAACACTCAACAAAAAATGTGATCTGTGAGTCTGTGCTCTTTCTAATCTGAGTCTGTGACATCGGAGAATAATCATTGAAATTTACCAACATTCATAGATAATATTCTATTAAAATAATAATTATTATTTTAAAAATAAATTATTAAAGCAGGAAATGGTAAACGAAGAAAAAGCCATATATGTACATTAAATATCAAAGAAAAATTATCAAATATCTCGGTGGGAGCATATTCAAATGACACACATTGTCATTGATAGTGGTTTCAAAACTATTTCGTGCAACTAAACTAAGTAAGAACTTAATTGACATTCTCAGTATTCTGCAAAGTAAAAAGATATCTTTTTAGATGTGACTTAAATGAATCTTTCGTTTTCAGAGGACGTAAAGGCGGTGGTATATCTTTCCAGCACCGGGAGGCAGCAAATTTAAAGGATCCGCGAAAGGCCACCGTGCGATGCTGAGGAGTAGAGAAAATAGGAGTACACGCTCTTTTCCCATAGGCTCGACAGCTTTGGGACCATGCCAATTTATCGTGAAGATACTCTGGCTTCCCCGTGTTGATAATGCCGAATAATAGTGTCGCAAAATGAAGTTTCCTACGGGCTTCCATTCTAAGTATGTTTGCCTCATTTTGGAATGGTGTTATATGTACCAGGTGGGATGTGGAAACAGAACCTCGCACAAGCGTTTTGTACACGTTGAATAAGCTTAGCTGTTCTAGTTAAGACGCGTGGACCATAGACTACGTCACAATAATTAAGCTTCGAAAGAATCAGTGACTCGCATAGTTTAATCCGAAGACTTTCAGACAAGTAGGGTCTTATCTTATAAAGGAGTTTTAGCCTATAAAAGCAGTTTCGAGCACATTCCACTATATGGTTTCAAAGGTAAGGTGATTGTCGAAGACTAGACCTAGGTTTTTTACACATCCTACTTGTTCCACAACTTCTCCATTTATTGTTATGGTAAATGGAAATTTGGTGTTCTTGAGCTTTTAAATACTTTTCTTAGTACCGAGCAACATAAGTTTTGACTTGTTTGGATTAAGGACAAGACAATTTTACCTGCACCAAGCCGATATGTGTACAAGGTCACAATTAATTTTTAATGCAGCATCGGAGTAGTCCAATGGAGCAAACGGCAAGTATAGTTGCATATCATCAGCGTATAGGTGATGATTGCAATGCAGTATTCCTCCCACAATATCATCACTGTACAAAACATACTAAATTGGGCCGAGAATCGATCCCTGTGGAACTCCTCGTATAACAGATAAAGGGGAGGACGTGGACCTTGAGCCATCGGACATTGTCAATTCTGCATATTGACTTCTGTGTGAAAGGTAGCTATCAAACCACTTGACTGATTAAGCATCAATTCCATAATAACTTAATTTTGAGAGCAAAAAAGTTGTATTTATGGAATCGAATGCGCGTAAGAAGTCCAGCAACAGCATGGCAGTGATTTTTCCCTCATCCTGGGCAGTAAGGATGTTGTCCACTACATCAGCGAGTGCAGAAGCTGTGCTTTAGCCCTTACGAAACCCAGATTGGAGCCGTGGTAGTATGTTATGTATCTCTAGATATTGAGTTAGCTGATCACAAACTATTCTCTCTAAGACCTTGGATACACAAGACAGCAGACTAATGGGCCGGAGGTCATTCATGGTTGCAGGCTGACTGTTTTTTGGCAGTGGCTTTACAATTGCTGTCTTCCAGCTAGTGGGAAAAAGGCTCTCCTCCATTGATTTGTTTACTAAAGTGGTGATGGACTTCAGTGTCTGTGGCAAAGTAAGTAACAGCATGTCAAGTGACACACTGTCATGACCAAACGCATTAGACTTGAGTCCCTTAATGGCTTTTGAAACCAAGTCATCACTCACTGTGCATAATGTGAAGACTGCTGTACTATGTCTATGGTGTTCCAGATAGGTCAATAGGAGATTGAAACCCTGTTCTCTCCCGGTACGCTAAGGAAATGCGAGTTAATTTGGTCAGGAGAATCAAAAAACCGTGGCAAGACAGATATCTCTTTTTTATTTGGCAGCACTGTAGTTTTAAGATTTTGCCAAAGTTCTCTCTGTGGCTATCTTTTTTATGTTGTTTAAATTTCTTATGATAATTGTCCCGAATGTGCATCATTGACTTGATGATATCTGAAATAAAACCAATTTACCGGATTTAACTCGCGTTTAATTAGATGTTACATTATTATTATTCACCAGACGTTTCGATTACTTTACAGCGATCGTGGTCACGGGAAGACTGAAGATGTCAGTTGTCTTTGATAAGTTTTAAGTTAACTACCGTCACTTTGTATTATATTTTGAGCGGTCCGAATTACGCATACGTAGCTCACGGTGTCAGTTTTGATGGTATCTGTACCTCTAGTGTAGGTTTGCACCAAGTTTGCACATCGCAATCAAACACGTAAACGAAAAACCTAAGAGAGTAAACGCTAATGTTTGTCGGTAACTTAGGCACGTCACTAGCAAAGGCGTGACGCCGAAAGCAAAGTACTTGCGTTTAGGCTTGTCAAGATGGCTACTTTATAGGGTTGTCGTTGCATATAGTTGAAAGTCCCTAAAAATCTGATTTTTTTTTCCAAATATTGGAAAAATACCGGCTTATAAATTATATAGAATTATTGTGAGTATCATTAGGGCATAAATAAACCATAATTACTTTTTAGTTTTACTAAAATAAAAAAACGTAGTTGCATAAATTAGACCAGCAGAAAATTAGATTATACTGGGGCGACAATGATACTCATAATAATTTTATATGATATATAAGGCCGTATTTTTCCAATAATATAAAGCATAAATATGTATTTATCAAAGTCAGTAGGTAGAAACATAACACAGCTACGTTTAATCTTCTTTAATTGTGTGAGTGATGGATGATCGAGAAAGGTAGTAAATAGATTAAACCTATAAGTACAAAATGACATTTCGTTTGTTGGTGTTTAATCATATTTTTTGGTTACAGTAAAACTTTATGACATATTAACTAACACTAATATTATTACTTGGAAAGTTAATGATAAGATAATTCAATTATTAATTAGGTACTTACATCATTTCGTTTATTTGTCCCACTCATTTGTGATAATAATAAGCGAAGAACACAACAAATCAAATAACGTCACAAAGCTAATCGATATTTGTTTTTTATTTATAGATAAGATATACCTAGTAATTTTTTATTGATTTTAAGAAGAGCGGTCGTCTTATACAGGTTTTCAATCTTAAAAGGGTGAGATCTATACCTTACAATGTTAGAAGGCTTGATTTATAAATAGGTACCTAATCAAATTTGTATCAGTGTCTTTTGCATAATACCGACTACGAGTAATTTCTAATTAAGTCGTTAAAATAAAAATAAATGGCCCACTTGATCTAGCGACAAAGTGGTTAAAGCGGCAACACTGAGTTAACGTTGGAAAAAAACGCCTCCGACCTAACGAAAAACGTGCCGACTTGCTTGTCACGCGAGTGTATTTTCAATTAGATGACGTCTTTGGTGTAGCGTGTGCTCACTTTTCGGCTAAGTTGCGTTTGAATATATCTGTCTCATCTCACTAGTCAGTAGACGAAAAGAGAGAGAAACAATTCTAGAACCGAATAAGGTCGAATGTCACAGATTGATTGTCAATTTGTCATCAATATCAAACAACAAGTGGAATTTACAAATTTACGTACTGTTAGCGATCTTGTAAATTCTGATTGTAATTAATATATTTATTTAACAAATTATTATAACTAATGAAACGGTTACTTGATTTATATTTAAAATAACAGATATTAATGGATCGTCAAGTGATTGGTGTTATCCAGCGGCCATGTTGTTGGTGATCGTCAAAAGGAATAGACGTGTACACTTTAAAATAAATTGCATTAACGTTGTTAAATAGTTAAACTAATTATTGGAGATATCATTGAAAGGTAGTGAACGCCAAAATGTAAGTTAATTAATAATTCTTGTTATCGTGAAGGCTAGCATCAAAGATTTGGTGAGTCCTTTTAAGATTTTTCAATTTCAAAAGATAATGATTGACCAACCGGTGGACAGGGAATGGCTATAGGGGTGGTTTGGAGACCATTTAGGGACCGTAAGGTCCCGCCATAATTATCATCTCATAAAGAGATGGTAATATGAACAAAATAGTAAAATGTAAGGTGAATTGGGTAGTACGAAAGTACCTACCCAGATTCAATAGCAAGATTATTTTCAACTAGGGCCGAGAAATCTAACATATCAGAAGTGGTAAGAACGTTGGTGAACGCCCATTGGTATTTAAAATATTTTATCACCTTAGTCACGGCTACCCGCTTATTTATTAATGCTTATTATGAATACGTAAGTCTAATTCAATGTTCACTAAATTATTAATTTAACTATATTTTAAGTAGATTATGATTGGTATTAACTTGTTGTCCCCGTCATGAAATTATTACTTTGTTGTGCGTTTAGAATGCAATGACACATTTGGTTAACTAATATAATTATGAGAGTAAAATAATATATTAATTTTTTATCAAGAATAAAAGAATAATGAAATTTATTTCGCTTGAAATATGGTACATACATGTTTTTGATGTTAACAAAAGGTTTGGGATCCACACATTCCGCCAGAAACTGACATGCAAAATGTTTTTTTTTGTTTTATGTTAAAACAAATAAATTAAGATACACAATGTGAAAAAAGATTCAAAATAATCGAGTTACTACAATTTTAGTTTCATATTACAACAATTGATTTCTAATGTTCTTTAAAGTATTCAAAGAACTCATTAATTGAATAAAAGCAATTTTCAATCAACTATATTTTGGGTTTTTTTGAACAAAGGTGTAGGTAGTATTTTAATGTCATTGTGCAATCTGTTATAAATTTTTATGGCCATTGCATAACTATTTTTATTAAATGAAGTTGTTGTTATAATTGGAAGTATTAGACTATTAGGGTGTCTATTGGTACCTATTCTTAAATAAGTTTGGATAAGTTCGAACAAAAGACCAACTATGTGTGGCTATATATTGTTGGCACCAATGTGTAGTTTGAGTGAGTTAAATGTATATATACTAGGCTAGTTACATACCTGCTTGCAAGACTTATCTTCCTTGTAATGATGAATACAAGTTTATTATTAATATTGTTTCACTGATGTGGATTCGCTTGGTTATTGAGTTTATTGGAGAGCATTCCTGTCCTTTTATTCGATTTAACAAGTACAGTTAGCTATGTATATATGTGGACATGTGTTCTGCCTGTGTGCGCGCAGGATAAGTGAAAAGATAGCTGGTGTTGTCTGTCTACTTTTATGTAATTATTAGAATAATAAATGGTACTTAATTGTATTATGATCCGTGAATCGGTTATGATTGGCGGATAGTTTTCTCCAGTCTATTGGAGCAATGGCGTAGCGGATATTTATTTCATTGCCTAAACAGCGACTTAACTATTTTCTGGTTTTTATACGAGGAGTCAAATGGTGAAATAATGTTGTTTCCAGTTTCACTTTATTAAATACTTACTTACAATAATGCTTAGTTAGTGAGAATCAAGATATGAGCCAATATAGAAATTACAAATAAAATTTTAAAGTTGTATTGAAGTAACGATCTGAGTAGGTTATACCTGCCTAGTTCTTCGGATGAATAAATTAAGGATTCAAGAATTAAACAAAACAATAATAATAATAATTCGGTATGTATCTATCTTACCCAACAACCCAATAACAAAACACTTAGAGGAGCAGTTCAAAGTGCTAGGTGCACTTCCCTACTGCCTCGGCAGCGACGGCCATCGGAATGGACACAGCTTGTGTAGTGCGTCGCACCATGTCTTCATCATCCGTGTAGTAACACATGACAGAAACGGACGAGCCGACGGTGCTATGTCAAGTCGTAATAGACAGCGAGTGCCGCTGTCTTTGCCCTCTGCACATGCGTGCGGGGAATGAATGAGCGAGGGAAACGGTATCATACACGGGTACATAATACTCATGATGTATTGGTACTGAGATTGTCAATGTTTAACTAAGACTAGTTTAGTAAAATTGTTTTAAGTATGAATACGCAATAAACAACTTTGACTTTGACCTTCAGTATCCTTGTAACTGTTCGGTCCAATCTATGGCTGATGAGGTCACGCATGAGCCTTTTCGCGCGATATTCCATTACTAATTCCCGTGTCATTCGGTCGTCGTTTGTGGCATGTTCACCACTGGTCACAAAAGGCTTAAAGCGATATGTCGTGAACTTGTTTCCGCCGAGACGGAGAGGAATTGAGATGTGACTCCTCGTCGCGATGAAGAGAGACGGAAATGGTGGTTGCGCGCGTGACGTATTGTTGGTGGTTTTATTTATAAAAAAAAATGATTAGGAGAACTGTTTGGTAATGGTCATCATTTGTTCATCAATCATTTCTTTATAAAACAGAAGAAAAGGGAGTGAGAAAATTCATCTTAGTTTTTTCTACTACTGAGAGAACTGCTTAATTCATGTTTTGGACTTTTGTGAAATATTTTTTTGATTAGGTACTCTAACATATTTGAAGACTAGGAGTATTTCTCCTAGATTAAAACTTTATAAAAATGGTAAACACTCGCGAGGTATTGCCTTCTTAAGAAATTAACAACAATGAATAATAATAACAACAATGAACACGATTTTCACACTTCCAAGGGGAATAATGCCCATCTTACTAGGTTATTTAAAGTATGTGTGCAGTCATTATAAAATAAAATAGTTTTGTGTTACGTTTTATTCAGTAAGTGCTGAACCTACACTATTTTAAACGTTATTTTTTCACAAAAGTAATAGGTAGGTAGATAACTGAAAATCAAATATTCAGATTGGTTGTTCCTTACAAAAAGTAAACCCTAACGTAAATAGAAGATAAAGAGCAATGTGATATAAAGAGAAGAAACCTCTAATAATAATACAATTAGTTATTAGAGCACTGTTCGTCTTAAATTGCATTTTACTACAGCTATTTAATCAAATGTTTAAATGATTTTCCGGAGTGTATCTTCTGTATTAGTACTACTATATATCTGTGGTATGAGAAATAGTGTAACATAATTACGTCAACGACGCGAACAAACCGCTAAATGCTTGTCTTGCATTTAAGGGCTTCAAATAGTAAGTAAGATCCAATTTTTCAACGTTAAAAAGGGAGGTTACAAAATAAGTAAAAACATATCCAAGAGAGAATGGTCGCAGACACTGCCAGATCAACAATTGGGCACATAGTCATAATCCGGCAGTATTCTGTTCTGGTTTTTCTACATCGACTATTAAAAATACTTTTGAATAAAATGTTATGAACCAATGATACATTTGGGGGAGTTTAGGGTTTCATTGAAGGTAATGTAAACCAGATTTCTGAATCTCCTCTAATCTCCTAGTACTTACATAATAATAATACATATTTAATTTCGACCGACAAATAATCTAGCCAGATAATGTTAATTAAAAGGATGTGGAATGAAGGCGGGTCGGTTACATTTTAACTCCAAGTGTGAAGACATCCGCCTGCTTTAATGAGTGGGTCGTTCCGCCGACCGCACGTTGGTGGTGCATGTGACAGAAAATAAACATTGTTTAAAATACTTACCTATAAATTACTATCTAATTGTTAATAATATAAAAGAAAGCAATAAATTATAATAAAACAAATGTTTATGAAATTTACTATTTCAACAAATTATTGTAAAATGTAACTAAGATCGATTTCCGGTAAGGACATCGCGCCATCTTTGTTTAGTAGAAATTGTTACTGTTATAGAGTATTAAAAACATTGCAATCAGTAATAATAACTTAAATAAATAATAAACGAATAATTTAATGTGTCTTGTTGGTATATCTGATATTACTACAAATTATTGTAAATTGAAAGATACGGTTTCCGGTAAGGAAACCGCGCCAACTAATAGAAAATAAACATTATTATTAATATGGATTAATCATAATAAATAATCATGAAATAGTCGATTTAATAATTAAATTTAGTATTTAGTTATAATTAAAATGTTTCTGTATATTATTGTAACATTTTAATTATAACTAAATACTAAATTTAATTATTAAATCGACTATTTCATGATTATTTATTATGATTAATCCATATTAATAATAATGTTTATTTTCTATTAGTTGGCGCGGTTTCCTTACCGGAAACCGTATCTTTCAATTTACAATAATTTGTAGTAATATCAGATATACCAACAAGACACATTAAATTATTCGTTTATTATTTATTTAAGTTATTATTACTGATTGCAATGTTTTTAATACTCTATAACAGTAACAATTTCTACTAAACAAAGATGGCGCGATGTCCTTACCGGAAATCGATCTTAGTTACATTTTACAATAATTTGTTGAAATAGTAAATTTCATAAACATTTGTTTTATTATAATTTATTGCTTTCTTTTATATTATTAACAATTAGATAGTAATTTATAGGTAAGTATTTTAAACAATGTTTATTTTCTGTCACATGCGTGTTCGTTGTGGCCACTGACTGCTACCATACCACCATCATCATCATCAGATGGGCTATTTTGCATGTAATGGTATAAAAACCGGTTTTGTTGACCCAGAGCGATGCGTCACGTCATTTGCTTCCACTTGGTAGCAATATTTAACCCCATTTCTCGATACTGTTAGCGATCTTGTAAATTCTGATTGTAATTAATATATTTATTTAACAAATTATTATAACTAATGAAACGGTTACTTGATTTATATTTAAAATAACAGATATTAATGGATCGTCAAGTGATTGGTGTTATCCAGCGGCCATGTTGTTGGTGATCGTCAAAAGGAATAGACGTGTACACTTTAAAATAAATTGCATTAACGTTGTTAAATAGTTAAACTAATTATTGGAGATATCATTGAAAGGTAGTGAACGCCAAAATGTAAGTTAATTAATAATTCTTGTTATCGTGAAGGCTAGCATCAAAGATTTGGTGAGTCCTTTTAAGATTTTTCAATTTCAAAAGATAATGATTGACCAACCGGTGGACAGGGAATGGCTATAGGGGTGGTTTGGAGGCCATTTAGGGACCGTAAGGTCCCGCCATAATTATCATCTCATAAAGAGATGGTAATATGAACAAAATAGTAAAATGTAAGGTGAATTGGGTAGTACGAAAGTACCTACCCAGATTCAATAGCAAGATTATTTTCAACTAGGGCCGAGAAATCTAACAGTACGAAAATAAAACTACACTCATATTTCAAATATTTCCAAATAAGAATGATAATGATAAAAGTGACATGAATATGGAGTCGACAAAAAGGGTTTATTTTTTGGAAGTAGTGAATTGGTACCGTAAATTTCGGTCTAAGTTAGTTCTAATTCATCTTTTTCATGTTCTTTTTGCATAACAAGGTATTTCTTTAGGGATCTAAATGTATTTTTACAGGAAAATAGGTCTCTAATGAGCGATTACAATATGAACGCCCAAGTCAAAATTCTGACCACATTGGAAATAGTCGACTAGTGTTTTGAAAACTGATTTTATTGTGATAAATAAACTAAAAGTGCAGAAAATGATAAAAATATTAGTAGGTACCACCTACTAATATTTTTATCATTAATTTATATAATTTATTTTTATCACTAACTGTGCTACTACCTGACATTACAAACACCTTTTGGGATTTATATATGACTATTCCATTCCCTTAGGCATTTTCTGTGTAGAGTGATTTATAAGAAAGCTACCAAACCAATTATGGCTGCACAAGATCAACCTTTGTTACATTCCAGATTAATCTAAGCTCCAGGAATGAGACCAAAACAGGGTTACAAGCTACTACAGATTTGATAAAGCTGGTGCTGTTGTGTTACCTGATATGTATGATAAAATTTTAAACTAGTTGGCAAGGGTTGCTTTTATACTCAGTATTCTAATTTGTGACTAAAGTATATTTAAAATTATCAGTAAAATAATAATTCTCTAAATTATAACAAAAGCCAATGATAACATCTGAAAGTAATGAAATAATCTTTTTCAGTACCTATCCGACATGTAAAATCATACTGGGCCTACTGAGTTTGTTATGAGTTTTGCTTGGTTTGGAAAGTACTCCATGACCTGGATAGAACATTACCACAATTGCATAAAGCAGGTAACACAGCAGTTTGTTAAAGGTAGCCAAAGTTTGTTGAGGTACATAAGTAGTATTGAAAGTATGGACACAGAATAATTAATGTGGATACCTACATCAAAATATTGATTAGTAACTCCAAGAATTAAGTCTTAAAAAGTGTTTACCTGGCTAATAAAATATGTAGGAAGGTACCTATGTACAACATACACAAACGTCATACCTAATTATGTTCATTAGAAAATTAATAATAGAATTAAAGGACTGTTATATTGTATGCATGTTTTATTTCAAATACTGTAGTAAAGTAGCCACATTGATTGTTATTAATTATGGTGAATTTAGAACATAATAAACAAAAACGCTTTAGAGAATTGCTAAAGAACGGTATTTGTAATTTTTAAAGATGTATCTTGTATAAAGTGTCTACCTATAAGTAACCAAATTTTTTATTATTGTTAAAATTGGCCACTTTCGGCAATAATGAAAAAATAGGTTATATGTAGAGGAATATGTTATACCGAGCACATCTCAAAAAATTACAAATACCATTCTTTAGTCATTCACTAAAGCGTTTTTGTTTATTATGTTCTATATTCACCACAATTAATATAAATCAAGTGGTGTCGCTAGTTCCGACGAGGTATCGCCTTAACAACTTACTCAATGGACTGAGTGACTGTAAAAAAAAATTACTATCATTATGTTAATGCTCGAAGGGCATTTTGCTAATTTGTCTTTCTGAAACGGAGCAAAACTATCAACCATGACAGTATTATCAACAGAATTAATACTTATGCCATATCGATAGTCGACCACTAAAGTATTCTGGCGCGGAGTTGTCATGAAAAAAAGAAACATATTGTTTGAATCAAATTGTTTAAAACATGTTTAAACTCATTGACAAAATAACATTGATATTTTTCCTCATGTTTTAATTAAACAAAGTAGTAATTGACAAATGAAACAGGTTCATGATTAAAAAAATAACTTTATTCTTAATTTTATTTTTTTGATTTTAACATTATTATAAATGTTTGAAAAATTACTTAGTAATTAAAATATAATAAAACTAGAAAAATTTCACGTCCTGAGGCAGGAATCGAACCCGCGACCTTTCGCAATCCGGGCGATTGCTCTGACCACTGAGCCACCCAGGACTTGGGATATCCCTGTGAAATTCTTCTAGTCTATCTGTATTTGCGTTTATGAGCTAACGTCCACCCTACAATGTCGAAATATTCTATTTCAACATCCGAAACGAGTATTTTTACAAATACCGACGATTCGGTTAAGTTGGGGCAGTGCTTTCAAATATTCTTAATTTTATTTTTTTGATTTTAACATTATTATAAATGTTTGAAAAATTACTTAGTAATTAAAATATAATAAAACTAGAAAAATTTCACGTCCTGAGGCAGGAATCGAACCCGCGATTTTCGCAATCCGGGCAAATAACTTTATATTTTCATTTTATAAATATAATTTTAACTTTCTATATACCCTACAATTTTCATTTAATAAAATTAAAACACCTAACTATTGTTTCATAAGGATTGTCAGAAATGCATTGATTTTAGGAATGAACTAAGTACCTAACTATCTATTAAATGTTGAATAATCGTGGGTGGTAGACACAGCGTGGGCAGGTGGACCAATGATCTGGTGAGATTGCAAGTAACCACTGGATGTGTGTAGCGCAGCACAGATTGTCATGGAGTCACTAGAGGAAGCCTTTGTCCAAAAGTGGGCATCTTTCATCATAAGTTATGTTGATGATGATGATGGGCGTTGTACTATGCACTATTAATCAACATGTTTATTTCTAACAATCTGAATTTTCCTAAGATTTTATTGATACGAAGTCATCATATTAGCCCATTAGAGTCTCCTGCTGGACGTAGGCCTCCCCAAATACCACAATACACAGTCTCCAGCTTTCCTTTTTTAGCCACCACCCGCCAAAATCTTTATGTAGACCAGCTCACTGCCATTTCAGCTTGATACAATTGTGGATGATATCAACCACTTTGATCTTCTGCTGGATAACTTCATTCTAGATTTTATCCCTTAGCGAAACTTCCAGCATTAACCACTCCCTATTTCGCTGACCGTGTTATATGTAGGCCTGTTTTACTGTGTGCGAGTACGTTTGGTATATTAAAGACTTTTTGTCTCGTTAGAAGTAGGTATGATATTTAATAAGATTTTAGTTTGAAAATGTTTTTGACACTCAGTTTCTTTTGTTCTCTTGTGTCATTCATTCTATTTACTTTTTTTGTAGTCGGTGCTTCACTTTCTATTGTTTTTGGAAACAACTTAGCACCAACTCCAAAAAATATGTTTCTAGGGGATGAGTACCTACTTAAATTTAATTATTTTAACCTTTTCAGTATTTTGGAGTCGGTTTTAATTTTTAATTAAAATTTTTTTTCACAATTTTTAGTGAACTTTCTAAGGTCGAAGCTAGATGGGTGCCCGTCAACTTATATTGTTTCCTACTATCGTATCGTTTCACTAAAAAGTGATAAGAAAGAAAAATCCGAATTGAGAACCTCCTCGTTTTTGAAGTCGGTTAAAAAAAAACGGAAACATAAGTACTCGGTACCAGCAAGCCTGAAAGGAAGTAAAGTACCTACATGGAGGGATTGAACTATTAAATGCTTTGAGATGATTTATTAGGAGGCCGCATTGATAGCATCACTGATAGCTTTCCAACATCCTTTTTCATAATTTTATTTTTATAATTTTCATCGTTTGAGTCCCACAGTACAGTTTGTATGCGATATAAATCAATCAGTAACTCGATTGATTCGGTCGTCCACGGTCCACGGGTGAGACATTTGTTTCCAACTAATTGTCTCCACAGAGCCAATTAATGTTTGCAACAAGCGTAATCTTTTGATGTTTACCGCCTCAAACGGAAACAAGGTTCTCAACATTTGTTTACAATTTTTGTTGCCAACTTAAGGAAATTACAGAATTTTTTGTCACCAACACGTGTTGACAACACAAAAGTTGGCAACCTTTGTTCGGTGGATGTTTTATATGTTATAATATTATTTAAAGTAAAACACATTACTTCTTTGTAGCCATCTTTTATTATCTATCCATAATATTGCCATCATACAAAATCACATACAAATGATACCATTATACAACATCCCCCTTTTTATACATATATTTTAAAAATAGGTTTACATAGTTCTTAACTTATATTTTATCTTAACCTAGGATATAATCTTTAAATCTTATTGGTATTGAAACTTGTCTTCTAGGTCTAGAAATTATTTCTTTTTCTTTATTATCATTAGTAATCAATGTATTCCCCATACTTTCCTCCCTTTCATAGCTGATTGGTATTATTTTATGATCACTTCTTCTTTTGTTTATGTGAATGCTGTTCCGCCTTACACAGTTATTATTTAAAAGATCTTTGACATAATATGACCTAGGTGTAGCATGTTTTTTAACAATTATCCCTGGTGTCCATTCTTTTCCTTTTTGTATTAAAACTTTGTCATTAACATTAAAATTATAATCATTAGTACAAGTTCTATTATAATACTGTTTGTAATTATTTTGATGTCTAACAATAAACTTTTTTAATTTAGGAACACAACATGGTTTTAATACAGATGCACTTACAGGTACTTTGGTTCTCAACTTTCTGCTCATTAAAATTTCAGCAGGAGAGTATGTTAAATGTGGAATTGGAGAGGTTCTATAATTTAACAAAGCAACACTTAAATCAGTACCATCATCAAGAGATTTCTTTATTAAATTTTTGGCAACATGCACAGCTTTTTCTGCCATACCGTTTGATCTAGGATATCTAGGACTACTAGTTATTATTTTAAAATTCCATTCTTTTGCAAACTGCCTACATAAATAAGAATTAAATGGCATATTATCAGCAATCATAATACAAGGTATACCATGACAAGAGAATATCTCTTTTAAAATACTAATAATTTCTTCACTATCTTTGCTTTTGAGTATTTTAACCTCTATCCATTTTGAAAAATAATCAATAATAACTATGTAATCTTTTCCTTTGCATGTTAATATATCTACCCCTATTTTATTAAAAGGTAATTCTGGAATCTCATGTGGAATCAAAGGTTCATTAATTTTACTACGTTTAAATTTTTCACATACATGACAATTCAATATATATTTTTCTATGGACTCATTCATTCCAGGCCAGTAGATCATTTGTCTAGCTTTCAGCTTTGTTTTTGTGATGCCAATATGACCCTCATGTAATAATTTTAATATCTTATTTTGCATATTTTTTGGAACAATTATTTTATTATTTAGGAACAATACATTATTTTCACAATAAATATCCCCTTTCATACTCCAATATTTTAACATTTCTTTTGACAAGGATTTATATGTTTTTGGCCAATTTGTTTTACAAAAAGCAACAACTTTATTCAAATCAGGATCACACATTGTTTGTTTAGCTATTTCTTCTTTATCAAACTGATCAAATTGTTCTACACTATGAATGATTCCATGAATATTTAACTCAGACTGATAACTTTGTTTAATATAGTTTCTTGATAATAAGTCAGCTATAAGCATATCTTTGCCTGGAATGTACTTAATTTTTATTTTATATTTAGATAATAACATTTTCATTTTCTGTAGTCTGTCTGAAACTGTATGCAAATCTTTCTCAATAATTCTAACTAAAGGCTTGTGGTTGGATAGTACTGTGAATGGAAAACCATATATATAATTATGAAATTTGCGGGAAGCAAAGACAATACTGAGCATTTCTTTTTCAATCTGGGCATAATTGCATTCATTTTCAGTCAGACATCGGGATGCAAATGCTACTGGTTGATTATTTTGCAACAAACAGCAGCCTAACCCATGCTTAGAAGCATCACATTGAATTACTATGGGTATTAGAGGGTCAAAATTTCTAAGAGTTGGTGCAGAACTTACAATAATTTTTATTTTCTCTAAACAGTCACTATGATAATCTGTCCACAAAAATACATTATTTTTCTTTAGTAGGTGTCTTAAGGGCTCAGCTAACTTTGCTAAATTAGGAATAAAGTCCCTTATATAATTTAACATGCCTAAAATGCCTTGAAGTTCCTTCAAGTTTTTTGGATTGTTCAGTTTTAAAATGGCTTCTACTCTTTCTGAATCTATTTTTATACCCTTAGATGAAAATATATGTCCTAAATATTTAATTTCACTTTTTTTGTATTGTAATTTTTTAGGATTAAATTTAATATTAATTTTTTTTGCACGTTCAACTATTAGTTTTAATGCTTTATCATGTTTTTCTTCATTTTCTGTGGCTAAGACTAAATCGTCGAAATAGATTACAAGATCTTCTATGTCTCCAAATATTTGCATCATTACTTTTTGAAAATATTCAGGGGCACATAATAAACCAAACGGTAATCTTAAAAATTTATAATATCCAAAAGGGGTACTAAAGGTACACAAGTCACATGAATCATCATCTAAAGGTATATTAAAAAATCCATCCTTAAGATCTAATAAAGTGAATAATTTTTTGTTCGTTAACTTTGCCCTTACCTCACTTAAAGTTGGAATCAGCTGATAGTCTCTTTTAATTTCTTTGTTCAAATGTACTGGATCCAAGCAAACCCTTAAAGTCCCATCAGGTTTTTCAACAATAGTTATGTTATTTGCCCATTTAATTGGTCTATCAACTTTTTTAATAATTTCTAACAATTCTAGTTCTTTTAATTTATTGCTCAATTTTGGTAGTATTGATAGTGGCACTCTTCGGGGTGGACAAATTACACCTTCACTTTCATTATTAATATTAATTTTATATTTGATAGGACAGCGTCCTACTCCCTGAAATACAATTTTGTTGTTATTAATAAACTTTTCTTTTCCAGATACAGTACTAATTGAATTAACATTGGTGACTAATTTTATTGTTTGACAACCAGGCAACCCTATTAATGAAATACATTTATCACTAACAATATGGAATTTCATTTTGTACATATAATTTTTAAAAATACAAGTTATTACAGCAGACCCTAAGGTATTTACTCTAAAGCCACCAAAAGTGAGCAATACTACATTAGTATTCTGTATAGAATCATCTTTCAAACCACACCTATAGAAATCCTTAATAGTTATTAGATTAACATCTGATCCAGTGTCAATTTTAAATGGAATTTTTACTTTATTTATTTCTAAATTTTCTATCCATTGCCCATTTCCTACTAATCCGACAAACACTGACCTTTCATCCGTAAAATTTACATTGTCTTGTTCTTCTTCAGCTTCTACTGCAAAAGTACGCATCAATTTTTTTCTTGATAAGCATCCTATAGCAAAATGGTTCATTTTCCCACACTTTGCACACACTTTATTGAATGCAGGGCACATCCGAGGTTCATGCTCTTTACCACACTTCTTGCATTTATATTTTATTGTTTTTCTAACCTCCAAAGTATGCATATTCTCACTCTGTATATCTTTTACATGTTTTTCATGAACTTCTGCTTGCTTACCCATTTCAACAGCAGCAACCCATGTCAATTTTTTCTCTCTCAGCATCTGTGCTTGGAGTTTTTTATTAAATATGCCAAGTACCAAACGATCACGCATTAGTAATTCCTTTTGTGAACCGAAATTACAATTCTCAGCTTGAATCTTCAGTTTGTTGATGAAATTTTCCATCGATTGGCCTTCTTCCTGAGTGATATTAAAAAATAAATACCGTTCGTATATCTCATTTGTTCTAAATGAGACATATTCATCAAATTTTTTTAGTACTTGTTCAAAAGTTACTTCTTTAGTCTCGAACTCAAAAGTGTTATATATTTTCAAAGTCTCGTCACCCAATCTATTTAAAAACAAAGCAACTTTTGCTTTTTCGCTAAATTTATTATTTAGAGCGTCCGCAACGACTAGATAATTTTCAAATTTTTGTTTGAAAGTTTTCCATTTTGTTTGATTGGTCGCTCCTCCGCAATCGTCACCCAGAACCAACTTTTCCGGTAACAAGGACTCCATCTTATTACTTCACGTTCACACTTAGTTTTCCCATAAAACACTGTTTTTTAGTTAAGCAGCGCCATGTTTTATATGTTATAATATTATTTAAAGTAAAACACATTACTTCTTTGTAGCCATCTTTTATTATCTATCCATAATATTGCCATCATACAAAATCACATACAAATGATACCATTATACAACAGTGGAGACTCGGCTTTACAAACAGTACAGGCGTCTTGAGCCGAATTGAATACGGTGCGATGTATACGGCTATGCACCTACTGAGGTGCGTTCCAAGCCTACACTCCAAACACTCGGAGTTGTTTTTTGTCTTGCTCTAATAGTATAAGATCCCGCTATAGAATGACCTTCACCGAGATGTTTATTTGATGAAACGTATTTTATATTTAATTTAATATGTCAATAAATATATTGCATATGGGTTGCCTAACAAATTTTAGTCCAGGGTATGATTAATTAATAATTAAAAATTTTTTTTTTAAACATTACACCGGTTTGATTATTAGATAAATTCTATAGCAATCGAAAGTATAAAGCCCATAGAATATGCAAACGTTAGGTTGCCTTTTTTTTTCCGGTCACAACTCTCGGGTAGCCAGGTATAAACAGGTAAATCGATACTAGCATTTTGCACCGGTCTGATTATTGGATTAAAATTAAATGAAATTAAAGATTAATTCATTATGAACACGGTGGTATAGGGTTGCCTGCGAAAAATCAGTCCCGAATTCCGGTTGTCGAATTTTGAAAAAAATAAATAAACAAAAATTAAAACCTACTCCAAAAAAGTCAAAGGGATAAAATAATTAAATTTTAGTAGGTCCTCCCCTAGGTCATCCCCTAGGAACATATTTTTGGAGTTGGTGCTTCACTATCTATGGTTTCTGGAAACAACTTAGCACCAGCTCCAAAAATATGTTCCTAGGGGATGAGTAAGTACCTACTAAAATTTAATTATTTTGTCCTTTTCAGTTTTTTAGAGTCGGTTTTTTATAACACGTGGTATGATAACCTACAAATTCATGTGACGCACTGCGTAGCTCAACAAAATTGTAATTTTAGTTTTTTTTTTATACGAAAAGCTAACTTTAATACACAGTTTTTAAAAGTTTCATCATCAAAATCAATTAACAACAATCACAGAAAACACTTTTTAGCCATTTTTTTCAACAATCTTTTCAGTTTTTTGGAGTCGGTTTTAATTTTTGTTTCACAATTTTTAGTGATAACTTTTTAAGGTCAAAACTAGATGGGTGACCGTGAGCTTATATTGTTTTCTTCTACTATCGTATCAATTCACTAAAAATTCATAGGAATGCAAAAATCCGCGATTTCGCATATGTAGACGCCTTAATTTTTCCAGTTTTTTTATTTAAAAACCGAACTATCCAATGGATTTTCAAAACATTTTTATAGGACTAAATGAAAACTATTCCTTATCGAACTATAAAAGAATCATCAATATCGGTTCACCCAGTCAAAAGTTCTGAGGTAACAAACATAAAAAAAAACATACCGACGAATTGGCAACTTCCTCCTTTTTTGAAGTCGGTTAAGTGACCATTTTGAATAAAAAATATAACGAAGATTTTCATAATTTAAGTGCTGAATATACAGTAAGTAAGTACATAATAATTGAATTTTTAAAATTATTAAGACGAGGATTCCTTGGGGATCATACACCTTTAAAAATAGAAGACATTGTCGAAAGAACTGAAACGGAGAGTGATGACGAAGAAGAATTAGAAGTTGGAGATCATAGTTATATGTCCGGAACCTGAATAATTTTAAAAAAATGTATTTATATTTTTTTACAATAAACAGAAGTATTTTTTTAATTGTTGTTTTTTATTTTGTCTTATAATAATAAAGATAAAATTTCCAATATTTTACTTTTTAACCGACTTCAAAAAAAGGAGCTGGTTATCAATTCGACAGTATGTTTCTTATGTTTGTTACCTCAGAACTTTCGACTGGATGAACCGATATTAAGGTTTTTTTTTTTGTTCGATGCGGAATAGTTTCCATTTGGTCCCATAAAATTTTTTTGAAAATCCATTGGGTAGTTTGGTTTTTAAATTAAAAAAAAACTGGAAAAATTAAGTCGTCTATGTATGCGGCATTGCGGATTTTTGCTTTCTTATGAATTCTTAGTGAATTAATACGATAGTAGAAGAAAACAATATCACCCATCTAGCTTTGACCTTAAAAAGTTATCACTGAAAATTGTAAAAAAAAACAAATGAAAACCGACTCCAAAAAACTAAAAAGGATAAAATAATTAAATTTTAGTAGGTTGGGTACCAACACATAAGCAGTATAAACGAAAAATATAAGATGAATTACAGCTTAAGGTTTTATTACGGATTTATAATGGTTTTCACGAAGTGCTCTAGCTGGTTTACAGAATTTGTTAGACTTATTACAGCCTTTAACTGTATTTATATAAATTTTATCAAGCTATTAGCTCTATAGAAGTTACATATAAATCAATTGTACAGATGAAAGCTGTACAACACACACACTCATCTCATCAGTTGTTCGCAGTAGAGTTCAGAATCGATGGTCCTGCCTGGTGGTAACAGCTCATAATGAATAATGCCCTTCCAATCCCACCACATACACAGCATCACCTTGTTGCGAGTTAGCCCGGGTTTCGCCACAGTCTGTGAAGCCTGACCGGCCTTTGACCACGACCTTTTTCGCACGTTCTTGTCGTACGTGATCCACTTTTCATCACCAGTTATCAGCTTCTTCAAAAATGGTTCGCTTTCATTACGTCGTAATAAAGAATCACAAATGAGTACACGGTTCATTAGGTTTCTTTCAGTGAGCTCGTGGGGTACCCAAATATCGAGCTTTTTTGTGTACCAATTTTTTTTTCAAAAATGGCATCAATTTTATCCGTATAGGGCGACCAGAGCGACGTGCATCTTTGACATCAAAATTTCCGGGTTGAAAACGCTTAAACCAAATTTGTGCTACTCTCACAGACACTGCGCTAGGTCCATAAACATCGCAAATCTTTTTCGCGGCTTGCGTTGCATTTTTACCTTTTTTGTAGTAAATTTTTAAAATGTATCGAATTTCTTCATTAGATTCACTCATCTTGACAGTACGAAAAACAAATGAAAAAAACACATTTTCCTAATTTGAATTTGGAATTATCTTTTTTAAAATCTTAACTTTTAATGATACCAAAACCAGCCAGATACAAATAGTACAGCCAAACAGATTTTATTACAAGTTCATACATACTATAATGCGAAAAGACTTTTTCCCCAACCTAATATAAATAATTAAAATGCAAATGGGTGGTTATACAATAATTAATGAAATACAATATCATGTGTATTACAGATCGATTTATTAAAAACAAAATTTTATATAAG
This sequence comes from Nymphula nitidulata, assembly GCA_947347705.1. Taxonomy (NCBI): domain Eukaryota; kingdom Metazoa; phylum Arthropoda; class Insecta; order Lepidoptera; family Crambidae; genus Nymphula; species Nymphula nitidulata. Next base: position 8,429,979 of record OX374636.1, on the reverse strand, counting down.
CACTAAACTTAATAGTTTGTACTTTAAATTAAGCCAGTATTTTCGATACTGTATTTTTGTTTGGTTGCCGCATTATAACAGCTCTTTAGACCTCCATACATTGGGTAGGCACAATCCATAGCTGGGGTCGAACTTTTCAAATGTTTGTACGATTAAAAGTGGCATGGTGAACTTTTTACTAACAGTAATGGTACTCTGAAAAATAAAAAGTTTTACAACAAATTAATACTACTTATGTAGAAATCTAGGTAGGTAGGTATGCAACCAATGTAATAAAATACAAAAGTATTTTACTATTTCATAGTACCTACCTACCGTTTTTCGTATTTCTTTAATGTACCCCAAAACGCTGGTGAACATCGGATTTATAATGGATTCATCGAAGAATTTTGTACAGCTAAAACCGTATTGAAATCTCTTATCCAGCCACAAACCAAACATAATCTAAATGATAGATTATTTTCAAGCCTTTGAACAGCTTCTGGCTTTATAAGACCTGGGCCTCGATCGCGCTAATTTACATTGTATTTACCAAAGCAAATGTGAAACGTTCCCTTGCGCACAATTTGTGTTGCGCGAAACATATAAACGGCTACCAATTAGCTGTTTTTTCGAAGCATACATTGATTTCTTTGATTATAATTATATTACATATTTATTAAGTTCAAATTACATAAATTAATACGGTAAAAACTTTCTACATTTAGTAAATATATCGATCAGTTTTTGACAGCACCTAGATACAAACACGTTACTATGGCAACCATTTATGGGAACGTATTTTCCGCTGTCCTACAAACATTTTGGACAAGTTGCTTAGGCACTAACTTAATCAAAAACGTGCGACCGACACCGGAAAATACGTTCCTTTAGATGGTTGCCATAGTAACGTATTTGTATCTAGGTGCTGTCAAAAACCGATCGATATTTTACCCAATTTAGAAAGTTTTTATTTTATTATTTGATGTTATTTGAACTTAATTAATATGTAATATAATTATAATCAAAGATATCAACGCATGTTCCGAAAAAAAACCTAATTGGTCGGTCTCGCGCAACACAAATTGTGCGCAAGGGAACGTTTCACATTTGCTTTGGTAAATACAATGTAAATTAGCGCGATCGAGGCCCTGTTTTCAAGTATTGAGGCTGTCTGATAATGCGACGCCATTAATCTAAATAGTAACAGATAACCAAATCCAATTTTTAGGTAAAATAGGTAATGAAACTGCTTTGAAATGTACTAACGACTCTTCTAATAGTTACTTTATGTAACCGTTACGCACGCTTAAATCCAAATATTAAGTAAATCATTGCGTTCATAATATAACCTACAATTACTTTACATTTTTTTCCAAAATGAGCTTATTTCACGAGCGCTTGAAAATTTTGAATAAAATAGATATATACTTTTACAGTGTACTTACCTCCGCATCCATCTCACTATTAGTATAGATGAAACAAAGCACATTTAGCAATGTTTATAATACTTGCACTAATCCAAGACATTTTGTTTTTTTGTAAGACATATTTATCTTCGAATACAATTATTGCTTTTTATAAACCTATAATAATGCATACATACAAATACAAAAAAGCTAATATAAGTTGATTACACTACTACAACCTGGATAAGAGATGTAATAAAGCAAATAATTGGAGTAAAGGCTTACTGAACTGCCATTAACCAGCCGTACACCAGCTATTAGCCAGCTCTTGTAAAGAGCTTAACCAGCTCTTTTAAAGAATAATGCTGGATAATATGGTCCTCTTTTGCCCTTAAAAGAGCTGTACAAGCGCTTAACCAGTACTTTAAACAGGTTCGTAAATCAGCCTAAAGAATACGGAAAATCTATTTACCAGCTCTTTTACAGCTATTTTGTGTTGCTTGGTGACTCATCCCCTATATAGGACCATATTTTTTGAGTTGGTGCTAAGTTGTTTCCAGAAACCATAGATAGTCAAGCACCAACTCCAAAAATATGTTCCTAGGGGATGACCTAGGGGAAGACCTACTAAAATTTAATTATTTTATCCTTTTCACTTTTTTGGAGTAGGTTTTAATTTTTGTTTATTTATTTATTTTCAAAATTCGACAACCGGAATTCGGGACTGATTTTTCGCAGGCAACCCTATACCACCGTGTTCATAATGAATTAATCTTTAATTTCATTTAATTTTAATCCAATAATCACACCGCACAGTGGGACATCCATAGGTCATAAATCTTAAAAACCTGCTTTCTTGTTTTACATTTTATTCCTTGTCGTTACATTGGATAGTTGCGGTACCTTCTGAAACTATAAATAGGTCAGTAATTAGAGTGCGCCTTCATTATCTATTGTGCATTCAAAGAGAGCGCATCGCCAATCGTAAATACTGTTATCAGTGAGTCATTAAAAAGCGTGACGTCATTTGTTGTCATTGCGGGACCTGTGAGTGCTGTGTGAGTTTTTTCTGAAATGGATATCCAAGAACAGGGTATGTAATAATTAATATTTTTATTTTAATTGTATCTTAGTATATATTTTCTTTAGTATGTCATTGCTACGAGGCGACTTTTCTTGGAGTATTATATTTTAATATTCAAAGTTTGAATAAACTTTTAAATATGTTCCCACTCGCTCCGACTATGGAGGTATATTGCACCATAATCTTTAGACTTTCTTATCTTAGGAAAATTAAAACTTGGCTGCCCTTATCTGCCCTTTTGGCGATGACAAGGGTGCTACGGTTGCCAGATTATCTCGTAGCATTTGCTACGAAATTAGTTTATTTAGTCTTAGTGCTTTGTGTAGGTTTTGTGACTGAATTTTAACCGTTTTTTTTTTGTTTTAGGTAATTTATATATATGCTCGTTTTCAAGAATGCATATTCTTGAAATATGGCTAACTGTCAATACCGATAATGACTCGGAAAAGTGTCGTCAAGTCCTACAAAGTTTGTTGACTACTCTGAACGATGCTGAGAACATTGATATTCATTATTTAGAGAAAATTGTTAATAATTTATGTAAAGCTATTGCTCGATTCTGGAAAAAATGTAATAGGGATAAAACCAAGCTTTTATATAAGAATTCCGATTGGTTTAATGTTATTGAAAAAATTCAACTTGTGAAAAATAATAAGCAATGTACTCCGTCTGAAACGTCGCCGTGTCATTCACGTGGTCGTCCTCGAAAACCTTTTACGCAATGTAGTAAAAGGACTAAACGTCGGAGAGTAGCTGATTTGTCAAAGTCTGATGATTCTACTGTGAGTGCATTGCTTGATGTTTCAGACTGTTCATTCGATTCGTGTATATCTAGAGTTAGCACTGATGATGTCTTGTCACTTGTGACTGATGCTCAGTTGACAAAACATCAGTATTTATTAATTAAAAACTTTGTTAATAGTAAGATTTCTCCTAATGTATTACCATGTTACCAACAAATTACTAAAGCGAAACAGAGATGTTACCCTTCTAATATAACTGTTTCCGAGTCTTCAGCTGAAGTTGAATTACAAAGTCTTTTTGATCACACAGCTTCTCGAATCCTTGAATCTCAAAAAGAGGTCTTAGATCAGATTCCTGATGATTGTTTGTCTAATATCTCTTTACTTGGGAAATGGGGATTCGATGGCAGCACTGGACATAGTGAATACAAACAATTTTTTTCAGATTCAACTTTAGAAGATAGTAGTTTGTTTGTAACATCTTATGTACCCCTTCAAATTATTGTAAAATTAGCTGAAGATAATTGTAAAATTTTATGGAAAAATCCTCGACCCTCTTCCACTAGGTACTGCCGTCCTATTCGATTTCAATTTTTGAAAGAAAGCACAGCAGTGTCTTTGCAAGAGGAAGCTTATTTTAAGGATAAAATTGAAAGTTTGCAACCTACTTTTATTCAGATCGACAATCGTGAATTGGTCGTTTCTCATAAGTTGCAGCTTTCAATGGTAGATGGTAAAATTTGTAGTGCTTTAAGTGAAACATCTACAAGTAGATGTTATATATGTAATGCTACCCCTAAAGAGATGAATAAAATAGACGAATGTTTACAAAAACCTGTAATAGAGAGTAGATACCAATTTGGATTATCACCACTACATTCTTGGATACGTTTCTTCGAATATTTTATTCATCTTTCATATAGATTAGACATAAAAAAATGGCAAGTTAGGCTAGATAGTGATAAACAATTGTTATCAAATAAAAAACAATATGTACAGTCCCAGTTTAGGGAACGATTAGGTTTAATAGTTGACAAGCCGCGTAGTGGTGGAAGCGGGACGTCTAACGACGGAAACACGGCCAGGAAGTTTTTTTTGGAATCAGCTGTATCTGCTGAAATTACAGGTTTGAATAAGGATCTCATAGATCGTTGTTGTGTAATATTACAAACGTTATCTTCTGGACATAAAATTAATGAATGCAAGTTTAAAGACTATGCATTACAAACAGCATACAGCCTGGTCGAGGAATATCCGTGGTATAGTCTTCCTGCTTCTGTCCACAAGGTGCTCGTACATGGATCAGATATTATAAGTTATGCATTGTTATCTATAGGAGAACTTTCCGAAGAAGCTGCTGAAGTAAGTATATCAAAATTTATAGACGAAGTCACACTCGAAAAATGTCACGTGAAGTTACCAATCAAGATTTAATACAACGACTATTATTACATTCAGATCCTTATATTACAAGTCTTCGGAAACTTCCCCCTAAAAAGAAAAATACTCTGTCACAAAGTGTAATAGAATTGTTACATGTTTAATATTGTTAGAATAAGAATAATTTATTTGTATTTTGTTAGTTGTTTTGTTTTTTTTGTATTTAATTAATTTTAATTTATTTATTTCTATTATTTTATTATAATTAAATAATGTTATCAATGTTTTGACTCTTATTTTATTTAAAATATATGTTTTACATTCCAATTTTTAAGTGTTTGTTCATGATAAATTTAGGTAAAAGTATGTTATTGTTTATATTTGTTTTTTACTGAAGTAAACGTTTTTTATTCCGTAAATACATGTACTTCTTTCATTTTAATGTTCCTAAAACACTTTTACAACTATAAGTCACTAAAATAATACAATGTATTGATAGTAACAGGACTTTAACTATTTATGACCGCCCTTGTATGGAGCGTGTCCCTCCGTGCACCGGTGCAAAATGCTAGTATCGATTTCCTGTTTATACCTGGCTACCCGAGAGTTGTGACCGGAAAAGAATAGGCAACCTAACGTTTGCATATTCTATGGGCTTTATACTTTCGATTGGTATATAATTTATCTAATAATCAAACCGGTGTAATGTTTAAAAAAAAAATTTTTTTTAATTATTAATTAATCATACCCTTGACTAAAATTTGTTAGGCAACCCATATGCAATATATTTATTAACATATTAAATTAAATATAAAATACGTTTCATCAAATAAACATCTCGGTGAAGGTCGTTCTATACCGGGATCTTAGACTATAAGGTGTGGAACGACACAGTTGTTTTTATAACCTCAAATTTTGACAAGGAGTTCAATTATTATCTAAAACTAATACGAAGTCTTCCATTCCGCAATAAATTTTCTATCTTTTGTCTGTATTTAAACTTTTATTCAAAGTAAACTACAAATAAGAAGTAACTTTTATGAGATTTGACATATCCCATCTCTTTTGACGGATGGTCACATATACACATGACGTTTTAAACATCAGAGTGTTTTTTGACCATCAAAAAGTTGTAACTCTCCGAGGCTCGGAACGGGCTATTTTTGACAGCCAAACGTCATGTCGAGAGGCACGGAACGGCCTTAGAGTAAAAAGTTGTAATTGGCTAAGTTATAGTAGAAAGCCATCAAAGAAGAAATTGAATTGTAAAAAGTTGTAGACTTGGAACGCGCTCCTGTGCTTTAGACGTACTTTTTCGAGTCTGTGGTACTGTGCAATTAACATTGTTTAATAATGTCAAAATTGTTATATGGAAGGTATGTAATAAGTAATAACTTAACTTTCTTATTACCTTAAAAATCACAGTTTTTCAATCATAAACCAACCTATATACTTATAATTAATCACAATAATACTCAGCACACTGAATAAAAAAATTAAACCTACATTATACATAGTAGGTAATTAGGTATTTCAAAATACATGACTTTAATAAGGTATTTATTACTTATTTGAAAGTTAACAATATCACAGAGATAGGCCATTTGTCTTCTTTCTAAAATGTTACTCTGTCTAGACACAACAATCAAAAAACGAAAAATAACTATCGGTCCTAATTTTCAGTCTGTTTTTACGTAAGAGTAGTATTAAAATAAATTAAAACTTACTTCAATTTTTTTTCGCTCGAATAGATGGCACTGTTTAAGAATAACTTATAGTAAATTAATAATGATTTAAGTAAATAAAAATAGAATACTTTTAACATCCTTAATTTCCATTTCCACCTCACATTACGGGATATTCTAATAAGATCCTGGTCGAGTTTATTGAATTTTTAAAACTAATTGGTCCCTGTACGCTCTACCTTTTATTAGGTCATTGTTCTTTTTATTGTTAGATGTTAAGAGTGTATCATTATTCATCTCCCTGGTAATTTCGAATTCTTCATGTCCAAATTCATTTAAAATCATAATAAATAAATACTTTTCTCTTTGTTAAAAGAATATCTATTAAAAGATTTATAGGGTTAGCTTGTGTGATTAAGTAAGTGTAAAATTATAGTTTACTAACCAAAAAGTTCTTCTGGAACTTTAAAATCTAGTGCTATATTGTAAAGCACACAACATGCCAGGATAATTTGTAAGCTTTTTTTTGGTGTATAATATAATACCCGATCTTTTGACAGGCATCGCCAACGGTTCTTTAGCCTACCAAAAGTGTTCTCTATGAGAACTCTGGCTGTTCCATGTTTTTTATTATAGATGTCTTGTAGTGAACCTGGTTTTACATCTGAAAATGGGGCCATCAGCCACGGCCGTTGTGGATAACCCGAATCTCCTTAAAGTTATAAAAAATAAATTTAGAGGAATTTGAGAAATAAAAATAAAAATAACAAGTTCCTAATAAGAAACATTGTCTAATCTTGTATCTTTATCATTATAGCAAATATTTATATTGTCACGTAAATAACATATTGTTTGTAGTTTAGTACCATAATAGGATAATAGATGGCGTTGCCTCTTCTTGGACGTTTTCTGACTCACGCTGTTTAGTATTGCCGACAATATATATGTATATATACGTATATATGTACTCGTTGCGTGGCTAAGCAATATAGTTCCGGAGTGAACTGTGAGGCAGAACCAAGATTCTGTGAGGCGTAACCTGTAGAACTTTGACGAGAGCAACAGAAGCTATGTAATGCTGAACCAGTTCTTTTTGCACCTTCTATTTTGACCTTCCAATGTTGCCCCGTTAAAGCACTCGGATTCTGAAGGATTCCTTTACTTAGATTTGAATGTGGTTCTACAAACCATCCTATGGCGCTTCTCAACTTGGTTGCCCTCTTTAATAATGGGATTTTCGTCTCTCTTTCCCACTGTTGTAAGTCATTTATTAATAGACATGTTGATGCCTGTTGATTATTCATTGAACTCTCCCTTGATACGAGATGAGATAGAAGAATTCCAATCATATCTCAAAGGGAAACCATGATTGTTCCATTTAGTATAGTCAACATGATTTGCTATACAAATATTCTCATAATCATCGTTCCCTTGCCCGGAAGAATTGTCCATTAGTTTCTTGATCACCGTCTTTAAATCATCTGCCATAGTCAGACCGCGGAACAAAGGAACAAAATGTGTCTTGATTAGGTACTCGGTCACAACAAAGTATTTTTTTTTCTTTTTTTTATACAAAGCACGACAAATGACTCAACACCACCTGATGTGAAGCGGTAAAAAGAGTCCATATGCGAAGACAGCTAGTGCAGTTCAGACACAGCTCTAGCCGCCTCCACCTTGCCGGCCCGAAAGGTGCTTTTTCACGCCTCTTTTGAAGGACCCCATGTTATAAGAAGGAGATTAATTCCCAAGACATCAGAGAAAAGAACCTCCCATCAGGCTTTATCTCACGTTCTTTCCCTTTAAGTCCTATAACTAAACTCTCTACACGCAGTCCAGACATATCTACTTGAGACAAAAATTCCTTCCAATTGGTTTCCTTCTTCTATAACAATGTTTCTAGATCTTTCTTTGTCGGGATTGGGTTATTCGGATCTGTTTGAATCTGCGCGATGACCTCACTTCTATCCATCGAGTGACTTTTGTCAGCATATATAATTGACGGGTCTAACTTATCAGGGACGTCAAAACATTTTGTTAAAGGTAACTTTAATATACCAAATAAAATAAATATTTTATTGGGGGCGGAAGTATACTGCCGTATAATAAATAAAGGTTTTCTCAGGAGTCTTGAAGGTTTCCTAATTGCACAGTCCTCCCATCTTGGCTGGATTGTATCTTTGCACATGAGAACATGTTTTGGTTAAACGTCGGCTATACGTTTTCTAATGTCACATTGCAAGGCACACTCGCACTATCACAAAAACCGGCCTCGCTACCAATTCGTGAATTGTTTAAAAGCAACCTATACTCGCTGTTTTTGATTCCTTTAACGCAGCGGCTACGGTGTCCATACAAATTTCATGCTATCACGGTACGGGACGTTTGCGTTTCAATTCGATTGCAACCTACACTAGAGGTACTGTAATCCATGGATGAGGTGGATGCTTAAATTTACGCCGTTTTATTGGTGCATGCAAATCGAACAGTGTGACAATACAAGTGATATCTTCAGCTAGAGTGTCAACACTGCCAATACCATGATAAAGCTCCCAATTTATAGCATCAAGGTCTGCCTCAAACCGATCAGTGACTATATCCCTCATTGGTCTGTAGGTTATCCATTGGGGTTTCGGCTTGATTGTCTTTATTTTAAATTCTGCTGCTGTGATGGCGTGCCCCCCAACGTCAGGAGAATGCTTAATTTTTACATTTAGGGCCTGTATGTCAGTGCAGATAACATCTATCAAACCCGAATTTTAGAAAAATATTAATAAATAACTTACAACCAAATAAAGTTGCGAGTTAGACAAGACGATCGGATATTAACTTTGCACCCGCCACACATATTTATAAAAAGTTGTTTTAGAAAGAGACAGGAATATCAACTGCAATTTCTCATTCAAATATCTCTATAATATTTCTATAAATAATGTACTAAACTATTAAGATTTTTTATTGCATAACTCCTATTGACATAAGAAAAATGAATCAAAAAATTGTTGACATTTTTTTTTCATTTTTAAACATTATTTTAGCATACAATTTGTAACAATATCTTTTACAATAAAACTAATTAACAATTAATAAAGAAAATATTCTTAATTCTAAAAAGCTTTGGTTAAAATCAGGAACGTTTTCTATAAAATCACAAAAGTTTAATTGTACAACCTGCAAAAATCACAAATGTAGCTACCTAAGCCCTCTTCATCATCAGCACACGCTTCAAGAGCCCACTGATTACAAGCTTGATAGCAAATCCAATCTTCTTAATTACCTTCTAGGCAGATTATACATGTAGTTACATTTTCAGTCACTAATATTGATGATTTTGATATTTGTGATACCGTTTCATTTTTAGTCGGGTCGTTAGTTTGATGGCTTTTCAGTTGTTGCATTTTAACTATAGGAGACATGGCCTTTATTTCCTTATTTTCAATTAGCGCATTTTTGTAGGGTACGGTTGTTGAAATGTCACTGATTTCAGCTTTTCGTCGTCGACTCACGGCTTTTTTTATCCCAATGCATTTAAGTTAAGATTTTGCTATATCCAAATGTGTTCCGCTTGTGAAACCTTGCGACACCATTGCTATTATTTTTTGTTCTGTTACTCTTGCACCGGAGTTTGCTCTTAATCACACCACAACCCACAGGCCTTAAAATATGCATTTTAATGGCTTCATAAAAAACCTGTCTATGGGCTGCAGTTTGTGGGTCGTGTGTGGTGCGGTACTTAACATGTTCACGTGGCTCCCTTTTTTTTCCAAAATTTTACCAGTAAGATCCTTATGACTGCTATGGCCATCTAGTTTGCCTTTCGATGTTTTTTACAAACTATTAAGGGATAATAGATTATTTACAACTTGTTTTAGAGTAGCATCTTTGTTTGAGATGATATCCATTTGGTCGCAGACATTTTTGGGTTGCTTAAAACCAGGATCTAAAGGCACTGGCTTGGACTGGGATGAAATATTGTCGTCATGATCTTTTGATAAATGTGTAGCAACTTTCGGTAACAAAATTGAGGGGGAAGAATGACGACTTTTATATTCTCTAGAAGTTGAACCTGTTGGAAAATCTATTTGATATTGAGAGTTTGCAGTTGCTACTTTCATTAGCTGTTCGTCAGCGTCAGTCAATTACGATGGATCGGACTCTTCGTGATTTAGCTGGGGCTGAGATGAATTTCTGGTAACCGGCTCGTCATCGTCATTCAACTCGTTTTCGGTCACTTCGTAATTCATTTCTTTTGGAAAAATGTGTGGGTTAAAGGGATAAATTCCGGCTTTTGCAAAACCACTCGTCATGTTTCTGAGAGTGGCTGCATTTTTGTAGGCTCTTACAAAAATTTGAGCAATTTGGTATAGGCCTACTGTTCTGCCAGGATGGTCCTTCATCCAGGTGGACATCTCACGGTCATAATACGCCTGAAGCAGACCGAAAAATGATACATCAGTCGGCTGCATTCGGTGAGTGCAATGTGGTGGAAGACAGAGCATTATCACATCGTTGACCTTGGCAAATTCTAAAGCCTGTATATTTTTGTGTCTGGAATGACGATCAAGGATTAGCAGTGCGTTATTTGTTACAAAAGCGTTCGTATAAGCTACAAAATGGCACATCCACTTGAAAAATAAGTCACCGACCATATATCCAGAAATGTAGCACAGCTCTACAGTGCCCGGAGGAGCACCATCAAAGTATTCCGCCTTATGATTTTTTGTAGGAATAATAATCGCAGGTGAAATAAAATTACCGATGGCATTAGCACAAGCCACAACTCTGAAATCTTCACCGCGTTCAGCACTAGTAACAGCACCGACTTGTGTTTTTCCTCTGGATGCATAAACTTTTGGGGGTTTTTAATCAGTGTTAAGTTCAGACTCGTCCATATTGTAAATTCTTTGCGGCAAGATCGCACTATCAGTCACTTGATTTTCCAAAAGAGAAAAAAAAATCGATACTTGAGGCTTATTGAATGCCCTTGCTCTCGCAGCTGAAGTTGGCTCTGGAGCTCTGAGTGATTTTTTTTTTTTTATACAACTAGATGACAAACAAGCTGACGGCCCACCTGGTGGTAAGCGGTTACCGCCGCCTATAGACACCTGCAATAACAAGGAAAAGCACTTGATATTGCAGGTGCGTTGTCATCCTGAGGCCTAAGATGAAATGCCGTCCATGCCCAGTAATTACACTGGCTACCTTTCCCTTCAATCCGAAACACAGCGAACTGTTTCACGGCTGAAATAAGAAAGGCGTTGATTAGCTTAGCGTTGCGTTATCTAAAACCTTTCAGCCAATCCCAACCAGCTATTTTTTTAAATCAATAATGTTGGTGTTGTGTATGAATAGTGTAGGTACTTACTTAACATTATTAATCAATAATATTAGTGAAGTATGTGGGTAGATGTCGATTGTTGGTTTGTCATGACTTACTAAAATCCTGTTGTATTGCTACTTAGCACAATAAACTTAATTCCATAATTAAGGTGTTTTAATGAACATAACAGTGGCGACGTAGTGTAAAACGTAAATAATGGAGTGCAAGTCAGTGAAATTTCGTGAATTCAATGCACAAAGTGACAATTGGAACAACTATATTGATAGACTACAATATTGTTTTGAGGCAAATGGAATTGACAAAGACTCAACAAAACGAGCAAATTTTTACACAGTTTGTGGTGAACAAGTTTTTGAAACTCTTTTGGAATTAATAACACCAAAAAAATCAAGTGATGTGACTTTTACTGACATTGTTGCTGTTCTAACCAAGCATTTTAGCCCAAAGCCCAATGAGATTTCAGTGTCATATAAATTTTATAAACGTGACCAAAAAGAAAGTGAGTCTGCTTCGGACTACATTGCTCAGCTCAGGAAAATAAGTTCGGGTTGTAACGTTACGGATTTAGAACGTATGCTTCGTGACCGGCTCGTTTGTGGCATGATCGACAAGAAATTACAATATGAGTTGTTGAAAAAAGATGAGTTAAAGTACGAAGATGTTGTAGACGCCATGCTATTATCAGAAAGTGCAGGAAATGATGCTCGTATGATACAGGCTACGTCAATATCGACATATACTGGGGCAGCAACAACAGTGACGTCACCACCCGTATATGAGCCTATGGATGTCAATGCAGTGCAAGATAAATCAGATATGCGGTTATGCTATAGATGTGGTGACCGCCACGGAGGAGAATGCCGTTTTATTAACGCTACTTGTCATTTCTGCAATAAAAAGGGACACATTAAGAAAATTTGTTCAGCAAGAAAGAAGAACCGTAGTGTGAGCAAAATAAATTATACAGAAGATGAGTCCGTTATGCACCTCAATGGTATTTACAATATGCATATTTCAACACCACGGGTACCAGCATATCAAATTAAGCTGTTGTTGAATAGTACACCAGTGATGATGGAGGTCGATTCTGGTGCTGCATTTTCTTTGGTAAATGAGGATACTTGGAAGCAGCTACCTTCGTGTGACAATCTTCGCGCGCTACCAAACAGGCTGTGTACATGGAATAACACCACAGTGAATGTTATTGGACAGGCAACGGTGCAAGTTGAACATAAGAACATTAAGTGTAGTTTAAATGTCGTTGTTGCTAAGGGATTAGGACCTAATTTAATTGGACGTAACTGGTTTGAAGCACTTGATATTACATTAAATATTAACTTAATATCTGACATAGATATATCAATTATCGATAAAATCATACTTAAACATAGTGAGGTTTTTAAGGAAGGTTTAGGTACTTACCGGGGAGATCCAGTCACAATACAGTTAAAGCATGACGCCACTCCTAGATTTTTAAAAGCTCGGCCTGTGCCTTTTGCTATAAAAACTAGAGTTGAGCAAGAAATTGATCGCTTGGTAGGAGAAGGTGTTTTGCGCCCGGTGTCTTTTTCTGAATGGGCAACCCCAGTAGTTCCTATTATTAAACGAAATGGGGACATAAGACTTTGTGGTGACTATCGTAGTACGGTAAACCAGGCTACGGAGTCTGATACCTATCCTATGCCCACGGCTAGTGAAGTGTTTGCTGTTATTGCTGGTGGTCGTTTCTACACAACGCTAGATTTAGAGAGAGCTTATACTCAAGTAGTAGTCACAGAAAGTACAGCTAAGTTATTGACATTAAATACTTGCAAGGGATTATACTCTGTACATAGATTAGCATTTGGTGTTAAAGCATGTCCGGGTATTTTCCAGAGATTAATGACCGCTTTGTTGGCTGGTGTGCCTGGAGTAGCGGTGTTAATCGATGACGTCATTATCAGTGGAGGTACAATGAAGGAGATGCAGCATCGCCTTGACATAGTTTTAGAACGCATTGAAAATGCAGGTTTACGACTCAATAAGGACAAATGTAGGATTGCTAAAGAATGTGTCGAATTTTTAGGATTTGTAATAGATGCTAATGGTATCCACCCAGCACCAAGCAAAGTCGAGTCCATTTTTAACACTCCTGAACCTAAGAATATTCAGCAGTTGCAGGCGTTTTTAGGCTTATATAATTTCTATGAAAGGTTTATACCTCACAAAGCTACTTTGTTGGAGCCATTGCATAGGTTGCTAGATAAGTAAAAGTCATGGCAATGGACTGACCGTGAACAAACTAGTTTTGACACTGCAAAAGGTTGTCCCGTCGGACAGAGCGCCCTATAGCAATGGGTTCCAGGACACTACATGTTCATGAACGGCGTTATTCACAGTTAGATAAGGAGGCTACTGCGATAATTTTTGGAGTTACTAAATTTCATAATTACTTGATGGGACGATCGTTTACAATTGTTACGGATCATAAGCCACTTCTGGGTATATTTGATCCTAAAAGGCCAATGCCTACAATTTTATCACCCCGTTTGACTAGAATTGCTTTAGTTCTCACTTCGCATAATTATAACATCATTTATAAGCCAGGGAAGCAGATTGGACATGCAGATGGGTTAAGTCGTTGGCCACAGCCGGTTCCCGACAAACCTGAACAATTATTATGTGACGTTCTCTTGATGGCCGAAACCCCTGCTGACTTTCCAGTTGACGTAGATGCAATAGCAATGGCAACTAAAAAGGATCCAATTTTGTCTCGTGTATCGCATTATGTGTTAAGCGGTTGGCCTACCAAAGTCACAGACACTCGATTGCGCCCTTATTGGTGGCATCGTTCAGAACTTTCTCTACACGAGGATTGTATATTACTTGGCTGTCGTGTTGTAGTACCACAGCCAATTAGAGCGCCGATATTGGAAACTTTACATAAAACTCATAGTGGAATTGTACTTACGAAGGCGTTAGCAAGAAGCTATGTTTGGTGGCCACATTTAAACGAAGACATAGAAGCATTAGTAAATGGTTGTAACATTTGTTTAGAAAATAGACACATGCCTCCGAGAATGAGCACTGTATGGATAACACCGAGTAAACCTTGGTCTAGGATCAATGTAGACTTTGCCGGACCTTATCATGGTAAATGTTTTTTAATTGTAGTAGATGCATATTCCAGATGGCCAGAAGTGTTCATGGTAAATAATATGACTTCTGTAACAGTCATCAGCCACCTTAGAGAAATATTTACTACCCATGGGTTGTGTGAAACTTTGGTTTCAGATAATGGGACGCCATTTGTATCTCATGAAACGAAACACTTTTTGCAAGCTAATAAAATAAATCACGTTACGACTGCTCCATACCACCCTTCGACTAACGGTTTAGCTGAAAGGATGGTCCAAACTGTAAAGGACAAATTAAAAAAAATGCATAATGTCCCTTGGGATGTCAAGATTCCCAACATGTTATTGGGTTTACGTACCACTCCATGCGCAACAACTAACAAAAGTCCAGCTGAACTCTTAATGAACAGGCGATTGCGTACTTTGTTAGATACCATACATCCCGACAATAGACAGCGGCGTAGGACAGAACAACAGGTTACTAGTAACGCCAAAAATTTAACTAGAGAATCTAATGTGGGCCAAAGGGTGATGTATAGAAATTACGGCAGGGGGCCACAATGGTTATCAGGGACTGTTGTTTAAAGAAGTGGACCAAGTAGTTATAAAGTTTCCACGGAAGATGGTAATGTTGTGAATAGGCACATAGACCAACTTGTAAACAAGAAACAAGACACTACTGGAATGCTAGGAAATGAGAGAGGTAGCACAGAAGAGGAAGAGACTATTGTAATTACGGAAACTGAAAGAGAGGAAGGCAGTAAGGATGAGATAGGCGAAGAGGTTATTGAAGTCCCTAGTCAGGAAAAATGGGCAGAGATGTTAGGTATACCCACTGATTCAGAAGTTACTTATTCTGGGGGCAAAATAAAGAATAGGCTTAATGTACATTCTAAATTACCATATGATAGGCCTCATTGTAATTATGTATTCGTAGCATGATTAGCTTCTTATTAGATATTTTGGTAGATGTAAGTAAGATTAACTTTGTCACTTAGAAGTGTTTTTGTTAGTTGATTCAATTGTTTAAATTCAGTGATGATTGTTAGTAGATAAACTTAGAGGAAAGGTATGTTGTGTATGAATAGTGTAGGTACTTACTTAACATTATTAATCAATAATATTAGTGAAGTATGTGGGTAGATGTCGATTGTTGGTTTGTCATGACTTACTAAAATCCTGTTGTATTGCTACTTAGCACAATAAACTTAATTCCATAATTAAGGTGTTTTAATGAACATAACAGTTGGGGTGTCATCTTATCTGACTATGTCGTCTTAACACAACTCTATAAACGATAACATTGACAATGTTGTTTTAATTGACATCTAAACATACTTATAGTTTTTGTAATAAAATTTCTTACCAATTTAAATATATTTTTTTCTTTATTACGTGGAGTATTTAGAGCATTCTTGATCACATCATGTAAGTTTACTGTTGTCCACTGATGCCCATTCTTAATGCCAGAGATCTGTAAATAATATAAATATATACAAGCTATATATACACACAATTTTAACAAGTTTTTATACGTTGTTATTGTTAGACTTTATGTGTATTTTTTTCCAGAAGACCTTTTGCGCTTTTCAAGTGCTAACCGATGCACAGCGAATGATATAATAATGCGAGATTCTGAAAACGAGCCCTTTGAAATTTTATTAATTTTTGAGCAAAAATTATGTATTTGAATTCTACATCCTAAAATAATGAAATAATTTAATGCATCTAAATGATATTGAGTTCATCCTAACCACTTAACATCACCAGATTTTAAAAACTTCATTATTTCAAAAAGTGATCTAAAAATCATAACCGATATTGGTTTGGGATATGTAAGATTATGAGGATTTTGCAAATTTTACGTTCTCTAAGACTAATCCAAGTGTGCAAATCCGTAATATTATTAGTTAAGAATGAGCGCTTGCATGATGAGCACTTGAACTTAGCAATAAGTTTCCTTGTAACGTAATAGCGAGCAGTAAAAGTAGATGCTTGTATGCTTGTCTTTTCCAGCCGGACTTGGCGAAACAACTTTGTTCCTTCAAGTCGAGATAGAGAAGCAGATTGCCCGGGGTACGGCTATGCTGCCGTCGCTGCCGCCTCGCCGTGTGCTGCCACCTTGCTGGGTGTTGCCGCCGCGCTCGACATATCACGACTTGTAACATAAACACGTGAAGCAGGTTCAGTGCTTTTTTGTAAAGTAAAAAGGAGAGCACCCATATCACCCTCACAGTTACAGTGAGGTGAATGAGGCCCCAAGGTGTTGGTGATCAAGAGTGGACTTGAAGGAACACTGTAATGCATACGCGTTCCTGATTAGGTTCCGTGTGTAAAAGAATAATACATCAATGTTCTTCAATTTCTAAGTGAAGGCAATCACTTTTTTGTTATATGCTCACTTGAGGTAGATTCGAAAAAAAAAGGATTTTTCGAGGGTACTTATAGCCTCTTCTCAGAACGATACGTGTTTATTACAACCTTTGACGTCCTTGACTAACCTCGCATCTTCCCTGCATCGGAAGCGCCGCGGCGAGACCCGTTAACACTGTCGAAATGTCTGTCGAAAAACGGAACATCATTCCATGTGACTGTTTTGCCAGAAAATGATAAATCCTTAGTCAACAAGTTATTGCGGATACCCTTCATAAGGTGAGGTGAGTCATAAATAATATTCAATTTATGACCACTAATGCTGATTTTGTGGCCTAAAACAGTAATAATATTAAATTAAACAAAAGGTCAACAAATAACTCATTTTGATTAAAGATCAAAGAATGGAACTAAAGAAAAAGATAAAAAAGGAATTATTAACATTAAACTTTATTATTTATTTGCCATTAAATACTTCCTCAGTGAATTTTATGAAATTGTGCAAGTAAATTTTCTGAATTTTGATTTACCAAGTATTATTTATTACACAACAACGGTGGAAAACAAGCCTGCTCGAAAACCAGACTTCCTGTGGTAAATATTAATAATAATAGGTAAATATTACCTCCCAATTTATCATTTGACAAATCTTCTCGTGTAGTGTCTGCTTTGAAGCTTCCTAGACATGTCTGAAAAGTGGATCCTTGGTCGCAGACAATGGCCATTGGTGATAAGTCCGTCTTTGACGTATCCTCTTCAACATCCTACAATAAAAATGAAATGTAAGTATACTTATAGACATGGTTATTAGCTGGAAACTGAAAGCTCATTATGGGTATGGGAAACATACATACTCAAAATGTTTTTCAATGTGACAGCAAGGGCAGCACCCTTTCCTTGCACCATGAACACTAAGCTATGGCCACATAGCTTCTTTTCACTGCCCTGTCTAAAGTTGAGAAACCCTGTCCAAACGTACGTGACATGGGGTGATAGTGTCAAATTGTGTAAAAAAGATGGCACAGGTTCTTTTTTCACACGCCAAGTTTTGACTGTCTTTGTCAACTGGGCTAACACAGTACCGTTAAGCCATGACAAACTCTTGTGTGAACGATGATAAAGTGCTCCGTGAAGGCGCTACAAAAATCAAAAATCTACTTCTCTTGAGAAGTGACAGCGAGAGAAGTTTCTCATCAGTGGTAAAACGCCGTCTTTTGATGATGATGATCATCATCACTAGCCTATTTTATGTCCCACCCCTGAGCACATTTTCTTCCATGTAGGAAGGCCTGTGCCTTCCTACACACAAAAAGAACACATGAGGAGCTTAAGCAATAAATTTTGATTGTCCAATCCCGGGATCGACCACGAAGAAAGTTGCTTTGTTTTCGTAATAGAAACGAGAGCGCTCAAACCACTACGCCACCGAATTTAAATGCGTTGCCCTGAAAATCAATTATTTGAAATTAATGTTGGTCAGTACTTATATCATGAAATGTTTAGCTTTTCGTGTATGTTGGTCGTACCTGCATATACAAAAAGTTTTTTGTGTGTCTTGGGAGCTGGTCAATCATGTACTTGAATGAACGTTGCTCATTCAAAACTTCTGCTTTTTGAAGCCTGTCCTGTAATCTGGTTACCAGGCCTTTCTTAGAATTAATAATTCTAAGACACTTGTGGTATATTTTTTACACCGCGGTGTCTAGGTCTCAGATTTCACTATCCTCATCTTTTTTGGCGTGACGTTGGTACCTACAATAAAAATTACGAAATTTAAATAAATAAGCATATAAATAGTTATTTTAATTATGATTTTAGTTACTGAAACTATTTTCATTACTTAATCATGAACAATTACAAATTAAAGTTTCATTCATATCCTGAAGAATCGGGCAGGAAGAGCTGGCTCCGTCGACAGAAGTCGCAGCACCTGAATGAATCATTGTTAGTACTAGACACTAGCAATTTCGTTACATATATACAATATAATTATTGTCAGCAAAATCGAAAGCAAACATTGGACCAGGTGTGGCCAATGAGGGGGCGATGGTGGCGTCAGAAGTACCAGCACCCTATAAACTGTGCATCCAGAGATGCAACACTTAAGACATATCCTGCGAATGGAATAGATATATTAATGCAAAGGAGTTATCCGAACGTACCTTAAAATCTGTACATAAAATTCAAAAGTAGGTACTTCAATATCTTGTAAAACATCGTTTTCTGCTACACTACAATTCGACTGAAGATTTCTTCATGAAACCTGAAATAATACAAATAAAAACGTATTATAGCTAGGTAACACTCAGAGATAACATAGTTCTACAATATGGCAAAAAGCGTTTGTTCGGCCTACAGCTGTCATCCACTAATAACAGCCCCCTATGACATTTGCAATATATTTACCTTATATATTTACAATATAAAGCGTTTGTTCGGCCTACAGCTGTCATCCCCTAATAACAGCCCCCAATGACATTTGCTAATATATTTAATCCATTACCTTATTAAATTCAACTAGTCGACAGATGTCTAGTTACGACACAAGATATAAAGGCATACTAAGTAATTTTCGTTCAATTATTTTGAAACCTACAATCGAGAGTTAGACACATAATAATATAATCATGTCACCCAGAATTTTCGATAATACTATCAAAACCATCACAGATACATTTAGTATCTGTGATGGTTTTGATAGTATTATCGAAAATTCTGGGTTTGTACTACAAAACAAAGCAAAGAAAAAGATAATGGACAAACGAAAACTGTTATGTATATTTTTGCCTATTTTTTGGTATAGTGTACATAGACCTGTATCTACTCCTAGCATGAACATTTTTAAATTTCGAATCGTAATCGTATCGTTCACGCACGCTTGAAATTTCAAACAAAAGCTAACGTAACTAGGTTCGTGCTAGGGGTACTGGTCGAGTCTTCATACGTTTTTGGGACAACTCCTTTGTCATTTTTGAAGGACACGATCCCGGATGATCTTTATCATCACTAGCCTATATAAGTAAGTCCCACTTCGCACATACCTTCCTACATGGGAGAAATGCGTGAGGAGCTTGGGCGATAACACCACCACGCTGGA
Organism: Nymphula nitidulata; assembly: GCA_947347705.1. Lineage (NCBI taxonomy): Eukaryota > Metazoa > Arthropoda > Insecta > Lepidoptera > Crambidae > Nymphula > Nymphula nitidulata. Next base: position 8,409,772 of record OX374636.1, on the reverse strand, counting down.
CCAATACGGGTTGCCGGATGATCTTAAATTATCAATAATTAAGCCCGTTTATAAAAAAAAGATATTGTCTAAAGTGTTAAAAGATGCAATGTTTATTAGGCTGAATGATTTTATAGGCGCATACAACATACTACATCCTGACCTGTTAGGCCAAAATTCAGAAAATACTAAAATTAAATAAAACTGAATCCCCGTAGGTACATCTGAATTCTTACAAAGTTCAATACATCTTAGTTCAAAATTTAACACAGATTGCTAAAACAATATCGTACATAAATCTCTTTCTTTTCCAAGGTTGTGGGTTCGACAATTTCACGCTTCTTTAACAAAGCGAAAATATTGGAGAGCTTTAACCATCAAACGACTTAGGACCGCTTAAAGAGGGTCGAAAGTCCGAAAATCGACCGCTTTATGGTGAATACTGTTCTTATCTCTTTATAAGGATTTTTCAAATTCTTTGTTATATTCCCGTTATTTTTCATCCAGGCAGAAATACTTAAAAATATTTTAGATCGAGCGATATTCAAGAATACCACAGATACTGTGTTTAATAAATGTTTAAGTGCTATTCCATATTTGCAGCTTTTACGTAATACGGAACTTTACCATTCAGGTTGGTTGCCTACCTATAATGGCTCTGAAAGTATACTAAAAACAGCTTACCTATATTTCCTACATTCTTTCCATAATATCCCTATTATCGAAAAAAAATGCATATGGCTAATTATTATTATGCATATATTTTTATACGGGTTTAAAATTAATATCACACAGTTACAATTTACAAAACTGAAAGAGTTTTACAAAACTGAAAGAGTTTTACAAAAATATATATAAATACCATAAGAAGATCCTTAATATAGAAGTTGATGTCTTAGCATATGCCGCCATACATTTTTCATATGGTTTTTGTTTTAGAAAGAGACAGGTGCAATTTCTAATTCAAATATATCAGGTATTATTTAGCTTAAAATTAGTCAACCGTATATCATGGAAAAGAATAATTACAGTACAACTCACCAATTAGATTGTATTCGTGTACAGATCATCATCAACATACACTATTTTGCACCAAGACACAACAAACACAACCCACAACAACTCATCCAAATAATCATTTGTTGTATTAACATTTTAAATAACTATCAGAAATAATCTATTTGCATGTTACGTCAAGCAACCGGAAAAACACAATATAAAAATTATGTCCACAAAAACCAATGCTGCATTGGCCGTTGCATTTTTTAGGCAATAGATAATTACAATCAATAATAAAAACTAGCCCTAGTAATGATATTAAGAATATCTTTATGCAACGTAATGTAAAAATAATATCAAAAGTTTCAAAAAGTACCCTCACAATGCCTCACATACAAAAATCATGCTCAACTACTTGTTCGGATAGACCACTGTAACTAGATACCTCAACAAATTTCAATTTACAATGACAGGGTTAATTTGCAAGTTAAATAATTATTCCATATTCTTAAGGTGTCACTCAAATGAAACCTTAAGAATATCATTGACGATATAGAGGTCACGAAAGCCTAAAGCCTCTATAATTGCGTCGTGACATTGCATCGCTTATCGCCTTCTATCGGCTTTATCATTGAGAGTGTTCTGAGGAGCTTATCGACCTTATCCTACCTTTCCCCATCCTACTCAGGAGCACGCGTGCTGGTCTTCTGAGTCATCAGTTCACTGTCGCCACCTCAACATCACGCACAAAGAAGTTTAGTTAACTCGTTTCTGTGTCGTACTTTCAAAATATGCAATTATTTGCCAGCACAAGTGTTTCCTTCTTCCTATAACATGGGTTCCTTCAAAAGAGGCTTGGAAGGGCATCATATAGGCCGGCAAGGTGAAAGGCTAGAACAGTGTATTTCAAGCTGCACTAGCTGTTTTCGCATATAGACTCTTCTTACCGCTTCACAACAGGTGGTGTTGAGTCATTTGTCATTTTATATGAAAAAATAATCCTCGAAGACTCAATTTAGAGAACGCCGGTGGTAAAAGTGGTGAATAGGTAAAATGTACTACTTTTGTGCATAGGCCCAATAGTAGTGCATTTACAACGATAGAGATGTACGAGTTTCAGCATTAATTAATTTACGACGAAGCAACACGATCTCATTGAAGTTTAGCTTTTTTTTTTTATACTACTAAGGTGGCAATCAAGCATACGGCCCACCTGATGGTAAGCGGTTACCGTAGCCTATGGACGCTTGCAACACCAGGGGTGTCACTTGCGCGTTGCCGACCCTGTAAAAACCTTTTCACGCCTTTTTTGAAGAACCCCATGCTGTACTCATTCGAGAAAACCTCTGCAGGGAGCTCATTCCACAACTTGAGCGTTCGCGGGAGAAAGTTTCTCTGAAACCGTACAGTACGCTTCCATGCAATAGGATTCTAATAGAACCTTTTTCTATATTTATGTGATGTGATGATTATTTATGTGATGCATTGTCGGACAGCCTTTAAATAAAGTAAATAATGTTGTCATTATATACTTCTTGGTATGCTTATATACCTAGTTTCTATACTCTGCACTGCTAAATACTATTACTATGTAACTAAACATTGTAACTTAAGAGGGCGCCTAAAGCTAGAAAAAAATCGAATTTCACCCGCACCCCCCGCATTGCGAGGCACGATTGCCTGTGTGTTGTCAATCGAGCTCGTCTAGTCACCTGCGGACGTCATAGTATAGTATACGCAAAATATTCACATGAAAGCAACAGTAGCTTCTTAGAAGTAAATGTAATGCATTTCCAGTCTATAATATTAATTATATTAGCTCAATGCAATATTGAAGTTATGATTTTTATTGTTACTAGATGAAGTTGTTAAATTAGACCAAATTTTCGTCAAGGCGACACATAGTTAATTTACTAATTTATCATTTTTTTTTCAAATTAAAAATAATGTTAAATCGTTGTGAACTTAATTACTTGTTTGATTTTCTCGAGTGAAATATAATGTATCCTTGTACTATTTTTCGCACACATATCAACTATCCACTGCATTAATAATTTTTGTAAATGGTGCAGCATACTAAAATCATCTCTAATTTAAATCAATGTGGGTAATTTATTTCTGGGTGCTCTTGAATTAGATGTAGTTGGCACATTAAGAGAAATAAATATATATCACCGATCTGGAAAAAGCTATAGATACGCTAAAAAATTTAATGAACAATCCAAAACAGAGGTATTTTCAATGGTACTATTTACTTTTGAAAATAAAATCATATTTCGTTCAAAATTTAGGTCACCCTATACTGTATAAATATTGCTGCTACATCAGTTTGAACTGAATCATTGTAACATTAATAGTTATGCAGATGACAGTACAGTGCATGGTAAATTGTTATTACGGTTGCCCAGGGGCGGAACGCATTGACACCGAGAAAGAGAGAATGAATATTACCGTCGAGCTTAACAGGCAGGGTTGTTGTGTTAGTTAAACCTTATTATTTCTATCCAAATGGGGTTCGAATAATCTTGTTGAGTTTAATGCTAAAAACCACAAGTCTGCGCGTTCACATCTAAAATGTCGCCTTTCATTCCCCCGCCTTCTCTTCAGAGTATTACTCATGGAGATATTACAGTGAAATTTATATAGACTGTGGAGATATGCTGTAATCCAAATCAAAGAAACTACACGACGAGGTACATTGATTTTTCACGGCTGACCAAGTATGCCTACTTTATAACAAAGGACCAATCGTGCGTGGAATATAACTTGCACCGGTGGGATTGCACTCTACTAAGTATATGCATTGGAAAGATTGCAGTGTTCGAGCTGTACATATAATTAGTGATATGAGGTCACAAGCACAATTGAGCCTCTACGAGCGAGCTTATGAGAAACGCTTTCTATTGGCTATAATAATGAAGAGTGCTCTGATGAGCTTTTAGGCCTTATCTCAGCTTCCTTTTTCCTACTCAAGTGCACGCGTACCAGTTTTTGGAGTCATCAATTCACTGTTTCCACTCCAACATTACTCATACAGACGTTTAGTGACCTTTCTTTGTCGTTCTTCCTACACTTGGAATTCTTAGTGGCTGTCTGCGCTTAAATACTCAACTAATCGCTATACATGATGGTGTTGAATCATTTGTCATGCTTCAACACCACCGTCAAAATGTGTTTTTTTTAAAAGTGCTTCTTTGTGGCCTATTTAAAATAAAATATTTTTTCTATCTTTCTGTTTATTTAAAAAAAGTATCAGTAAGCTTGGCACATTGATGTATCCGGGCACATATAACTAGATGCTTACTAATATTGGTCAGAGAGACATTGAAATTTACACCGAAGAGTGAAACAGATGCTTTAATAAAGTTTCTTACAACCTGTCTAGAAGGTGTGGAAATGGAAATATTAGAAGCGAAAAATATTTCAGACAATTTTTTTCAATCACAATTGTACAAACAAAAAATAATCTCATACCGGCGACACCGCCATGGATTGAGTATATTTAACAGTGCAAGGCCGCGCCGCTTTGGCTTTCTGGACCGTAACGCGGACCTCTATACTAAATAAAATGCAAAAACTTTAGAATCTCATCCCAAAAAATAAATTTTAAAAGGTTTTATTTGTTTTACTAAAAATAATAATTATTTTAGATATTAACTCAAAAAAGCTACTGAAGTTATGCTAGAAATATGGTTTTCAATGACTATCTAGACCTCCCCCAAGGTTCTCCAAACCGATCGGTCCTGCGCTGCCCCATCCATCGGCTTCCCACAATCACCAGATCGTTGGTCCACCTTGTAGGGGGCCTACCAACGGTATATGAGTATAGTAAAATTTAAAAAAAAGGTTTCAAAGGGGTTTCTAATACTACCCATGATTAATTCTTATTGAAGGAAGATATAACAAAGGTGTTTTCGCTATGTCTGGTAAAAAGAGGAAAGTCTGATAGAAAAAATGGAACAGTGAAAAGTGATTAGCAATTATTAGAAACAAAGTCCCAAAGTAAAATAATTGTATACGAAAGGAAAGAAAATTTCAACTGTAATAAAATTACTGTCCGAAAGCAAAATATTTTATCGCATGAGATGAAGCTAGCACCTAGAACCATGTCGCGTATTTTAAAAGATGACTTAGGATTTGCAGCCTATAAGAGACGTACTGGTCATTTCTTAAATGATAATTTAAAAAAGAATAGGGTGGTAAAATTGAAACAACTACTGAAGCGGTACGCAGAGGGAGGTCACAGAAAAATTTTGCTTACGGATGAGAATATTTTTACATATAAGGTACCATTAATTTAAATTATCACGTATCAGAAATCGCCAAAATATTTTTCATACATTTTGTACTGAAAAATGCTAAATGAATTCGTAATATTCTTTCAACAACTTTCGACACAGCTGGTGAACCGGAATCACTCTTATTCCATATCCTTTCTATAAAATAGTGCCGCCAAGCTATTTCTATGAACAAATATATCCCGTGTTTAAATTTACTGTTGTATGGCACCACCACTCATTTTTATACGTTTTATATTATTTTGAAATGTATACCACTTAGTAAAACTTACATTTTAAAAAACCAACAACACAAGTATCGTCATATTTTTTAGATGACTTCAACTAAGCCAATTTTTTGTTTTTAATTATTGTAAATAGTAATAAACTATTCATATTTTGATGTTTTGGTGCGTTACCTACTTTATTAAAACAATTACAAATAAAGAAAGCAAACGATGAAAAAATATATGCTCTAGCCAGGAATCGACCCGCGTCTTCTGATGTCTGGCCAGACGCGAATACCACTATGCTACCGAAGTATTACTACCGTACCGGATATTAATTCGATGCTGATCTGAAAAAACATTGTTATCATTAAATTGCAATAAAGTGTATTATGCCATGTTTATAATAAACTTGTGTTTGATTTTCCAACTGCATATTGATAACTGCCCGATAATATTGTGATTTTTGTATTATGAATACATATGAAAATTTCGACAATCGAAAAAATATTATTACAAATAAATCAAATACGCGTAAGTCACTAAGAAACACAAAGCATGATTTTGTTTTACATATACTACGCCTACTGAGATTTCAAAAACAATGCGATTTCTGCTCAATGTTCATAAAAATAAGGTCGATATCAATAATTAAAAAGTGAGTAAACAAAAGACTTCGAGTTTGACACCTAGCCGTCATTTGAATTTTCAGTTTCATTTTATAGCATTTTATTTTAATAATTATGGGAAATCACAATTTATAACGTTTCATTCAATTTTTTAAGCAATAGTCTTAAAATATGTGTACTAAATTATGGTTTTTAAGTTATAAACTACAAATTATTCGCGAGAATGTTGACGAGGGCGCGCGAGAACGCAGAAACATAGTCTTCCCGTCTCAATAGAGCAGCCGCGAGTGAAACAAAACGAATATCATGCGGCCTGCCATGCGACTGACAGAGACCGACGATGGCGTTTAGCGCGGAAGGAAAATGGAGTATGCGCCAATATAGATTTTTATTAATTACTTGCAAACCATAACATATATTGAAAAATCGCTAGTAGGAGCCCTCGGAAACATGGTGACTCACATATTTATCAATTTTCCCAGTGGTGAAATAATGTGATTTGGACAATAAATTGAATCTCGTTGGAAGTCAGAGGTATCTTTGTGATTTAATTCTATCGAGAAAATTTTATAAATTCATGTTTTTGCTCTGACACAACCCTCACAAATATAATGTAATTACCATATTTAAAATTACAGCTCATTTGGATTTGATTTAATACGATTAAAATCAAATCTACGATTAGTGATTTGCTTTATGCCCCCTCTTAATAAATAAAAATTACTAGAACCCGACGCCCAAACTGGTTACTGTTCACAATATCAGAGAGTCGAAACCAGCATAATGCTTTTCAAGTAATATGTTCACAAAATATTCAACCCGCAAACATTAAGGGGATATATGAAGAATAATAATACAGAGAAAGTACGTAAAGAAATTTTCCCTAAATCGAATTTAATGTCCTGCGGCGAAGATCTAGAACAATATTATACGGGAAAATAGTTATTTGATTAACCTATACGTGATGTTATTTTTTCTGGTGTGTTATTCAAATAGGTAAGTAATAACAAAACAAGCATTGCAGCTAACTTTTACAGAGAAAAATATTAAAAGTAAGCAAGCTCAACACCGTCATGTTCTTTACATAGATCCTTGCTGCTCATTTTAGGGGTAACCCCACTTGCCAGAATTTCATTTGCCCGAATTTCATCTTCTATAATAGTCAACAGACATAATGTTATATTCATATGCCATACTCATTGTTTACTATATTAGTCACGTGCTAGAAACTTTGTTTTCCATAAAGTTTAAAAAAAAAATCCGTTACATCATTTGTTATAATCATTGTAAGCCGTAATTATCACATGCATCATTTGCCATCGACATTGTTTCTAGAAAAAAAACAAAAAAATCAAAACAATGTATAGGTTTAGGTTAGGCAAGAACGTGAAAGACAACGCACGAGCCGAGCGAGCGAAGCGAGCGTGCCGCGGCAGCGGCCGGCGAAGTGCCAGAAAGTCAATCGCTTTTTAGGACAAATGCGTTAGGTTTTTATACGGAAGCGACTCGGATCGATTATAGTGAAATATCCATGAGCAAATGCATAACTTGGATAGATTTGAAAACAATATAGTATAGCGATGAAATATTCTGTAAAATAATATTATTGTAATAATAAAATGGATAACAATACGTATGGCATTCGTATCAATATGGAATCTAATGTTCGGGTAAATAAGAGTATGTCACATGTCTTTTATGGTAAACAAAACATTCGGGCAAATGAAATTCGGGCATATGAGTATTATTGCATATATTCTTCGGGCAAACAATAGAACAACATTGTAGTTTATATACGATGTATTAATTATAAATATGAAGTATAAAACTAGGTAACAAGTGCAACAAAAAGTATAATTAATGAGGGATATTGCATAGATGTGTAAACATTTAGGAATCAAGTGTCGATAACAGTAATTTAACATTAGTAGTTCTGAGCTCTTCCGTACCAAAGGAAAGTCAGATTTACGATAACTGTGTGACCCTCATTATTTTTTTAACTTTACTAGACATTTTATTACAAGAAAACCTGTTTTGCTCTATATGTTTTACAAGATTGAGCACTTCGCTCAAGATCACACGATGCTAAAAACACTTATTGGAATCACATCTAAATGATTGAGTACTTTTTTACCTTATATTTTACTAATTAAAATATATCTAAAATCGAAAAATTTCACGTCTAACTTAACCGAATCGTAGGATTTGTATAAATACTCGTTTCGGATGTTGAAATAGAACATTTCCACATTGTAGGTTGGACGTTAGCTCATAACGCAAACACGGATAGACTAGAAGAATTTCACAGGGATATCCCAAGTCCTGGGTAGCTCAGATGGTTAAAGCAGTCGCCCGGATCGCGAAAGGTCGCGGGTTCGATCCCCGAATCAGGACGTGAAATTATTCGAGCTTAGATATATTTTAATTAGTAAATAATTTTTTAAACATTTATAATAATGTTTAAATCAAAATTAAGAATACCTTATATTTTGTTTAATTTCGATTTTGTGTTTGAATCGGTTTTTTTAAGAAACTCTGAAGTAGCCACATATCAGACATAATAGTGTAAATACATAGTTTTATTTTTCATTAAGTAAATTTTATAAAAATATTTGTTCGCTACATTGATAAATTTCTTAAAGAAAGTTGTTGGGATTTAATTGTGTTGTGGTTTTGGAATTCTCTTCTTCTCTGCGTGAATGCTCAACTTTGGATGTTTTCAGAAGAAAGCTCAAAGAACGTTTTCTCATAATTTAAGTTTATATATTTTATGTAAGTACGATATGTATTTATATTATGTCTGTGTATGTGATATGTATTTATATTTTACCGCCTGTTACAGAATTCTGAAATAAAATTTGGAATTCTTGTGACTGCGGGGGGTGGATATCGGAGTATGTGGTCGGGTTGTATATGTGATATAACTGCAGTGTGTCGCCATACGCGATAGTACTCATTTTTCAGGGTTGGCACGAGCAGGTGTGACGATGTTTTTATTAATAAAATCGGAAAGTAAAAGTGGTCTAAAAGGTGTCAAACTTTCAAAGGTAACTTTTATTTTATACCATTAAGGTGGCAATCAAGCATACGGCCCACCTGATGGTAAGCGGTTACCGTAGCCTATGGACGCTTGCAACACCAGGGGTATCACTTGCGCGTTGTAGACCCTGTAAAAACCTTTTCACGTCTTTTTTAACCGACTTCAAAAAAAGGAGGCCGTTGTCAATTCGTCAGTCTGTTTTTTTTTTATGTTTGTTACCTCAGAACTTTGGCTGGGTGAACCGATATTGATGATTTTGTTTTGTTCGATGCGGAATAGTTCCCATTTGGTCCCATAAAAATTTTTAGAAAATCCATTGGGTAGTTTGGTTTTTCAATCAAAAAAACTGGAAAAATGAAGTCGTCTACATATGCGAAATTGCGGATTTTTGCTTTCCTAAGAATTTTTAGTGAAATGATACGATAGTAGAAATCAATTTAAGCTCACGCTCACCCATCTAGCTTTGACCTTCAAAAGCTATCACAAAAAAATGTAAAAAAAATATTGAAACAAAAATTAAAACCGACTCCAAAAAACTGCTAAGTTGTTTCCAGAAACCATAGATAGTGAAGCACCGACTCCAAATATATGTTCCTAGGGGATGAGTACCTACTAAAATTTAATTATTTTATCCTTTTCAGTTTTTTTTGAAGAACCCCATGCTGTCTCGTTCGAGAAAACCTCTGCAGGGAGCTCATTTCACAACCTGAGCATACGGGGGAGAAAGTTTTTCTGAAACCATACAGTACGCGACCACTTTGATTCCAATATTAATAACAACTTTAATAATAAAACGATTGACAGTTCTTGTTAAAATACTTATGTCCTTGGTTATCAAGCTATTTTCAAAATCTTGTATTATTGACATCACCAAAATTTCCTTATAAAGTGTCAGCAATACGAACATTCTCGAAGTCGTGAATGAAAGAGGATATTGAAAATGTTATCTTCTGTTATGAGGGTCGGGATTTGAATTACAAAGTGTGTTGACGTCACCTTCGGCAGCTCCCATATCAATATATCTGGGATTATAGTTGGGTTTGATGAGGGCAAACCTGATACGATGTAGTAATTGGCATTTGGGTGGTAGGTGGATACCTATTCATAAAAATGGAATATTATCAAGATTTCGTTTTGTATCGCATAAGTATTTAGATATGATTTAGATCACTAAGTATGAAACTTTGCGGAGGTTTCAAATCATTGTTATTTATTATATATGTCGAAGATTTTTTCGAAGCTACTTAGCTGTTTACCACTTCTGTTATGTTTAGAATGAAATTAAAGGTCATGGCACACTATACCGGCTCCGCAACAGCACTTCTGCAGCACGGCGTCGCCTTGAATTTAGGCTTCGGCTAGCCGTCAGCGCGCTAGCGACGTGTCGTACGGAAGGTACGAGCTCACAGCCCGCGCGCCGGCCGCGAGGTGCAAGCCCGCAGACTGCGCGTCGGCCGCAAGCTCCAAGCTTGCTGTTATATGATATTTGTGATTGAACACGCTTAGGAATTGCATGTTGTTGTTTTGCTGGCGACTCGGAGTCGGCGCGTAGTAAGCACGCAGCCTGCTCGCTGTAAGCCCGGCGGGCTTACAGCGAGCTGTAGCGTGCTGTAAGGACGCGAGCTGCGAGTTGAGTTGTGTAGCAGCTGCGAGCGTGCTGACTGCTCGCCGTTGGCTTTTTCATATTAATATTGCAAAATATATTGTACGACTCACAACTTCATGGTCTAATTTGAATGGCAAGTTAATTGCTGGGTTGGGGCCGTGCCGTTGCGGTGCCGGTATAGTGTGCCATGACCTTAAGGTTACCACAAAAGCAGCATCAGCAGATTGTGATCCCTTCATCACTGATAGGGCCATAGAAAAGTGCACCCGTGAAACACATAAACCCATTTTTTTACAAGCGGGACAGAAACATTTGCCGTTTTCATAAATATTACAACTCTTTTTGATGAAAAAAACTGATAAACTTTTTCATATAACTTAGAAACAGATATTAAATTGGTAAAACGTACATATATTACATCGCATCAGCAATATTTTCGTTATTTATGACAATATAACAAATTATTTGACAATATAATTGAAAGTGCTATTAAATTTTAAAGTTATACAAAATATTCTTACAATATAGGTAAGTATATGACGAACAACTCAATAATATTGAGTGCTATAACAACATTGCTTGCTGCATTTGTAAGCCCTTCATCACCTCCAATATTTGCATTAAAACTTGCGATAGCTAATAATAAAACAAATAATAATATATAAATATAATTATTAGATGAACATCCACTCCTATTATCTAGCCCGAAGTAAGCATTATTAAGAGCTTGTGTTATGGATACTAAATAACGGAAAAATATTAATAATAATATGTATATAAATATAAGAAATATACTAAATAAACAAATAAACATCCATGACTCGTAAACAAATGCTTTTACTCATCATACAAAAATTTGCTCCTACCGCGATTCGGACCAGAGGCCTTTTGACTGAATAGCCTGTATAGCAAGGGGTACAGACCACTCGGCCAGCCGGTCGTCAAGCCAGCTGAGACTTAGTGATTAATTTGTATCAAAAGTAGGATGTAGAGATCACTGATGCGAATTATCATCACAGCCATGGAGATCCCTCTCCCATGGATCCCCTGGATTCGATGATAGTTGAGCTGGGAACACCTTTAGATTTTTGATGGTATATAATAAGTACTTAGATCTTGTGTTAAGTCGTCTACGTATGCGAAATTGCGGATTTAGCTTTCCTATGATTTTTTAGTGAAATGATACGATAGTAGAAAAACAATATAAGCTCACGGTCACCCATCTAGCTCTGAACTTCAAAAGTTATCACTAAAAATTGTAAAAAAAAATAAACATAAATAAAAACCGACTCCAAAAAACTGAAAAGGATTAAAAATAATTAAATTTTAGTAGGTACTCATCCCCTAGGAACATATTGTTGGAGTTGGTACTAAGTTGTTTCCAGAAACCATAGATAGTGAAGCACTGACTCCAAAAATATGTTCCTAGGGGGTGAGTACCTACAAAGATTTTATTATTTTATCCTTTTCAGTTTTTTGGAGTCGGTTTTTATTTTTGTTTATTACAGAAATGGCAACCTTTGATGTAACGTGACCTAGGCTACGGTTGTTGCTGTATGCTTGGGCGTAAGCTTGTTGCTGCCTTACCTATATGAAAAAATCTCGAAGTTTCTTTCTCACTGAAACACTCACTCGCTATACTTTTCACACACTTCTCAAGTATTTTATTTAGGCAATCATTGGAGGTGACATCTCATCCACAAAAGATTTCATTTTCTTCGGATCAAACGTCACCGTTTGAAACTTTAAGGTGTCGAAACATCTGAGAAATTTTTAATCTAATTAAATACTAATAATGGAAAAGATATAGGCAATTTTTTTTTTTTATCTGTAAAAATAAATCATGTATATGAAGAAGGTAAATCAAAATAATGTGATGTACAGGATACTTAGTGTTTTACTACCAAAAATCGGTTTAATACTAAATATTATTCCAAAATCAAAATAAATAATCAACAATTAGTTTACAAACAAAATGTCAAAAAACAATCATTTTGTAAACTACTCTAAAATTACCATATTTCTTTGGTGTGGTATCATTTCATTTAAAGGTATTTTATTGTAATTGTATTGTTTTAGTTTGCTGCTCTTTATTACGTAGCTTTATTACGTACGTAGCTTTATTTTCTTTAAATTGCTGTATTTTGGTAATCTTGAGGCTTAGTCGGGTCCTTTTTTTAAATTCTTAAATTGTAAAGGGACTTTTAAACTTAGCTGTTTATGCCAGTCCCATCGTTACCTTATATTTATTTTGTACGTACAATAATAAAGTTGACTTAACTAAGGAAACAATATCTTCATCACCATATTAAAAAGCATCACAGCTTCATCGGATAAAGGACTGGCTAAGATGCTTTGAAATACACCTATATTGCTTCTATTCACATTAAGAGTAGACAAAACATAGCTTCTCTCAGCTTCATTCCTGGCACATTCCATTAACAAGTGTTGTGTATGGTTATCATCCACTTTTTCGCACGTCTCACAGTTAGGAGAGTTGCTTTTCTTCATAAGATACAAGAAATTGTTCAATGGAATGTGGCCGGAACGAAGTCTGTGAGCAATCACGATGAATTTATGTCTAATGTTACTATTAATGAACCAAGGTATTCGAGGAGGCTCACATTCAATGGTTCTGTATCAAATACCTTTAAGCTTGGATCTTTCATTAAAATATTCTGACCAGGTCTGCCGACCGACCGTTCTGTATTTCCACAAAATTTTTGAATACATAGGTAGCATGAAAACTTCGGTACCTTGGGATAAACCTAGTTTAGCTAATCGATCAGCCTCCTCGTTACCCGCCAATCCAACATGTGACGGAATCCATTGTAATTTTAGATTAACATTATTTTTGTATAACTCGTATATTTTCCTTAAAATGACTATTGTTATCGGAACACTCCTTTGACAATAAGTACTCCGTTTGACTTGTTGAATGGCACTCTTGCTATCACAAAAAATAACAATTCTATCATATTCAAGCGTTTTAGCATAAGTTAAAGCTTCAGAAATAGCCAACAATTCAGCAGTCATTATTGACACGGCAGACATGATTTTAAAGCACTCTTTATAACCCGTAAGTGGATCATAAAATGCGGCTCCCAAGATCCCAGTGCCTTTAGAACCATCAGTAAAAATTTTGTGGTATCCGTCATATTTTAAATTTATTTCCGATAATTACGTCTACTTGGTAAGATCTTTTTGGAAGAACAATTTTATCTAGATTCTGTATAATAATATTCTTGGTATTAATATTTGTAGGCCATATTTTTAATGTGAATATTTCTAATGGTTCAGACGAGTAAATTTTTTCTTCTTTTATATCAGCGTAAGATGACATTAGCAATGGTTTTTTTTTTGTTATTCCAATATCTATGGTTATAAAAAGTACTGAGTTCATTTAACAGCCTTTAAGTTACATTATTTGCTAAAGATTTGCTCTTAAGACAAAATTTTAATGCCAGAAATTGCCTTCTTACATACAAAGGAGGTACACATACTTCGCTCTCCATGACCTGAATTGGAGTACTTTTAATAAATCTGCCTATCAATCTGAGAGCCTGATTTTGGATTTTATCTTATTTGGAAACATGTGTCTTGGCACCATTATCGTATAAAAAGCAGCCATAGTCTATTCTGCTTCTTATAAGTGATTCTAAGGTGCTTAGGATGGACTCCCCACCCCGTCCCCGCCAGTACTTTTAAAATATTAAAATATTTCTGAGTTTGGCTACAGATTTCATTTATATGTTTACCCCAGCGAAGTGAGCGATCAAGCCAGACACCTAAATATTTAATATTCTCAACAGATGAAAGTGGATTCTGATTAATTTTAGGGTTATTCCTTGTTTTCTATATCCCCTACTGTAAATACAATACTTTGACTTATTTGTAGATAGTTCAAGCCCTATTTCTTCTATAATGGAAAGAAAGGTATTTAATGAATTTTGCATAACGATAGTGCTTTCTTCTAGTTTTTTATTTTTAGTAAATAGAACAAAATCGTCAGCATATTGAGATATGTCTACATCTTAAATCTTTTTACATACTTGACTAGTTACTATATTAAAAAGTAAAGGAGACAATGGGTCTCCTTGAGCTAGACCCCTGTGCGTCCATCTCACGACATCACCCTCACTCCCAGTATCATCAATTATTTTGAGGTGTCTTTCGTTAAGAAATTCCCACAAATAATTACATATTTTGGACCCAACATTTAGTTCATCCAGCGTTTGAACGACTTTATGGATCAGAACATTGTTGTACGCGTTGTCCATATCTAAAAAGCAAGCTACTGTTGGCAGATTCTCCGAGAAACCAATTTGAATCGTAGTCACCAATCGAGCCAAGGGATCCAAACATGATTGCGCTTTTCTAAACCCAACTGTATTGGGGGATAGTACTTTACCGTTTTCAATAAACCATTCTAGTCTCTTAGTGATCATTGTATGAAATATTTTACACGGGCATGAAATAAGGGAGATAGGGCGTAGCTTGACATTTGCATTAGGGTCAGAGTTGTGTTTTGGTATAGGGACAACTTTGATATCTCGCCATTGTTACGGAATAAAATTTAGATTGTATATATGATTATAGATATTAAGCAAGAAAAGTTTAGCTTTATCCGGGAGATTATAAATTAATGAGTAAGTTATTCCATCTTCTCCAGGTTTACCAGGTCTCCAGGTAAGTAGCTTTATTTTCTTTAAATTGCTGTATTTTGGTAATCTTGAGGCTTAGTCTGGTCCTGTAGAGTCTAATTTTACCACTATCTCTTTATAAATTGTAGGCATAGGAATATAGGCTCCGTTTTTTGCTGTTCCCAAACATTCGTTAATTTTCTCCTTAAATGCATTATTTATATTATTAGAATTACAATTGTGGCCTTGTTCTTTCAGTACTAATTTACAATCAAAGTTTGTAACCAAATTAGATTTACAATTTTTTGATATACAATGCCACACTATGTGTCCGTTTTTATTTATTTTCACGCTTTTTATAATATCGATAGTTTCTTAGCATGACAAGTTTTTCTCCTCTTTGCGATGAAATCAATTTATTTTGCGAAGTTTCCTCATACATAATTGCAATTCTAAAATAAGAATTAATGACGATGTTAGTTTAAATATGACACTTTTTACCTATTAAAAATAGTAACACTAAAATCAAACACACACAACAAATATTAATTGAACACTAAAATTATATACTATTTATAATACCCAATAAAATTAGTTTAACACCTTATATACGTCAACTCAACATTTACTCATAGAATAAATACACTATAAAACAAACTACGATGTCTCAATTGTTTTGTAAAATACCCTCAAATGAAATTGTATACCACATAAAAAGAATAATGTTAGTTTTAAGAGTAGTTTACAAAATGATTGATTTTAGGCATTTTGTTAGTAAAGTAATAAAATTGTTGATTATTTATTTTGGTTTTGGAATAAGCTTTTATATTTAGTATAAAACCGATTTTTGGTAGTAAAACACTAAGTATCATGTACATCACATTATTTTGATTTACGTTCTTCATAAACATAATTTATATTTACATATAAATGAAAAAAAAAGATACTTGCGTACTTTTCCATTATTAGTATTTAATTAGATTAAAAAATTCTCAGATGATTCGATACCTCAAGTTTCAAACGGTGACGTTTGATCCGAAGATTAATATTTTGCGGGTGATTCGTCACCTAACAATTTGAGAAGAGCGACGTTTCATCCGAGGATGATATCTTTTGCGGATGAGGTGTCACCTAAGGGCCGGTTTTTGGATCCGTAGCTATCTCAACCAATGGCTAAAAATCATTACTAATAGTTAAACAACAGCAAAACGTGTTTTTTCACCAATGGTTAGCGTAACCAATTGTCTAAATGTTAACCATTAGTCAAATTAGTCAAAGTCATTATCATCTTGCTAAAATCTACAGGAAGCTGTAGTTACAGCTTCCTGTAGAGTTTAGCAAGATGGCGGATAGTTAACTAAAATTTTATTGTTAATCTGTCGCAGTTGTTTTATTTTGAAGTTACATTTAATTCAATAATATGGATTTGAACATAGTTGACTACATTGGTATGTCAGAAAGTTTGTCAGAAGATGATGTAGTAACAGATTACATATTATTGAGAAGACCGAAAACCTTCAGAACTCGTAACCCACCCTTGGAAAGCTTGGATGATGTGGATTTTTGTCAACGTTACCGGTTATCAAAAGAGACAGTTATTTTGATAGTCAGTAAAATTGAGAATGACCTTAAAACCTCTACTACAAGGTAAGGAAGTAAATGCTATCAAAACGAAAATAAATTATGTAATAAACAAAATAATAGCTTCCTATCCAAATCCTCAGGCTAAAGCAAATTGTCATTTTTAGGAATCATGCCATAACGCCACTGGAACAAGTGCTCCTGACATTACGGTTTTACGCTACGGGGATTCTACAGCAGTGTTCTGGAGATCTTTTTGGAGTGTCAAAATCAGCTGCATGTAAAATAATTCACGCCGTCTCTAGAAGTATTTGCATTAGACTCAAGAGGTATATTGCAATGCCACGAGAAACTGAAGCTATAAAAACTACAGTTGCAAAATTTTACGCAATTGCCAAATTTCCCAGTATCATCGGAGCAATCGACTGCACTCAGCTCTGCACTCATACGTATCTTAAGCCCTGGTAAGCTTTAATATGACATTTTTATTTATTTATTTAATACGTTAAGGTATGTAGATATATGCAGGTATACTTCAAATTTATTTATTTACCATTAATTATTTTTGTTATAGGGGGTGACAATGCGGAGCTGTACAGGAATAGGAAAGATACTTTTTCTATTAATACACAAGTGATAGTTAATGCGGATTTAAAAATAATGGATATAGTCGCCAGATGGCCAGGTTCTGTACATGATAGGACTATATTTAACCATAGCAGTGTGAAACTTCTTATGGAATCACAGCGACTGGGTAGGTGCTGTCTTTTGGGCGACCGTGGCTATGCATTAAAGAAATACTTACTAACACCATTGCCTAATCCGCAAACACCAGCTGAAAAACTTTATATTGAAAGCCAAATTCGAACAAGAAAGAGCATTTGGTGTTTGGAAGAGAAGATTTCCTTGCATAGGATTTCAATTGAGAGTGAAACTGGATAATGTGCAACCTATTATTGTAAGCACTGCTATTCTACACAATCTTTGCATAGAGAAAAGAGTATCTACCCAATGACAATCAAGCTCAGATATCAGATAACATAAGCGAAGACTATAATATTACTTTTCCCTTGATAGAAAATGAGCAGCAATCTAGAAGGGAATTAATTAGAACATATTTTTCTGCGCTGCTAGACACAGGGGCAGATTTATAAAACAGTGTCTTATAAAATAAGTTTACCTTTATAATTTTAAAATGGATTAAATATTTAGATAACTAACCTTTTAACTGATAAAGGATTTTATAAAGCTAAAGAAAATTTACCATAACTAGGTATTTACGTAATTAGTTTTATAAATTCTATAACTTGAAACAAAGGGTTAAAAATTTTATAATATTGTACTTTAAGGTTAATAAACAATAAATAAGGCAATGGTTATTTACAAACATTATTTAATTCTAATTTGGCTTTTTCCACTTCATATTTACATTTTTCTAACACTAATCTATACATCTCCTCTCTATACTTGATCTCCATTTCATGTAACTCATCTTTATGCTTCATATATTTTTCTTGAGCCTCTTTCTTATGCAGCATATCATAGTATTTAACCACTCTGATGTCTCGGACGGTTTTGGAGGGGCTGGGCCTCCTCCAGTTTAACGCCTTCCATTCTTTTCAGCTGCCATTTCCTAAAATTAAATGAGAAATTTTAATGAAATAAAATATTCCATAATAAGGTCAATATTTGCAATACATTAACTGGTAACTAACTAACCTATCTTAATAATGATACAAAAAAAATATGTAATCTTCCTTTTTTGAATTTTCATAAAATACAACATCAATTTGTATAAATTAAAAATGAATAAATAGGACTACATAGGTAGGTACGAAAGAAAATCATTGGTATCATAAGGATGTTGATGTTTCATGTTTTATCTATTTCAAATAAGTTTTATATACCTTTCTCGCCATTTTTTTCATATTATTAAATTTTTGCTGCAACGGCTTAACACTACGGTACATGGTAGCATCCGAATTAAATTTATCTGCTAGTAATTTCCATGCGGCATCTTTTTGTTTGTTACTACAGTGGTCTGTTTTCTTGCTGGTTATGACCGGGTAATCTTTCAGCAGCGTCATTAATTTTATAGTTTCTTCCTT
Source organism: Nymphula nitidulata (assembly GCA_947347705.1). Lineage (NCBI taxonomy): Eukaryota > Metazoa > Arthropoda > Insecta > Lepidoptera > Crambidae > Nymphula > Nymphula nitidulata. The sequence continues at coordinate 8,390,683 of OX374636.1, read as the reverse complement.
GCAGAAGTTTGTACTGCGATCCCTTGAAACAACACACAACTACTTTTAGAAATTATATATAGAGTTATAATTAACTTTGATGCCAAGTATTTCAAAATGGAAATAATTTTAGGTGTGAGTTTTACTTACTTATTTCCTGACATGTTGACTATCGCTATTATTAATATACCTACACTCGTAAGATAAATACTATATGTATAAACGACACACTTAATATGATAATTCACACAAAAATTTCAATCAATCTGTTGTTTGGGGCACAAAAATTTCAAACCATCAACAAACAAAATAACACGTGACTGACAGCCTAACGGTAATAAATGTCTGAGTCACTGTCAGTTAGCGAGCATTTCATTCAAACATTCACTCACTTTCGCTAGTGTTGTCACTCGAAAAAAATTTACCCATTAGATAAATCTCAATTTTTAAGGAAGCAATCTGTCATTGCACTGGCAACAAACTAACAAATGGTCAAACTTAACTATTGTTAAACTAACCATCAAAAAACGTAAAACTGCATTCACAATTGGTTAGCCTTTTAACTATAGTTAAAATAACAAAAAGTTAAAATCTGTTTGACTACGGATCAAAAAACCGGCCCTAAGTCTCGTTGACTATTTCACTAGCCTTTCGATGCCTTGTTGCTACCCCGACTACACACACAACCAACTGCATGTATAATTTCATGCATGGTTTTATGTTTTATCCTACATTAATGTCTAATATAACTATAAGTCAACCTAATTTGTGATCAAAGCCTATGAAACTAATTTGATTAAACATCTAAGTTAACATCAATACGAAACTGACTTCTGAAGTTTATTTTATTTTATTTTTATTTTATTTATTTATTTTCACAATACATTTATCATTTATACGTTAATCCTATTTATAGTCCCGCACATTTTGGATTCCTTTCAACCTGAACTTAATTTAAGTTGCTTCTTGTCTCAGCCCCTTACGTGTAGCCGAGTAAATTACTCTGTACAAAGGCTTACCTTCAGCTTCATCATAGTTTATACTTCGATTTCTGATGGACATAATTACTGAAGCTAAAGCTTCTGGTTAGCAAACCATAAAATTAAATTTAAACCTGTAGTAAAAGAGTGACTAAAGCATTTCGTTTTTAACCGACTTCAAAGAAAGGAGGAGGTTATCAATTCGTATGTATGATTTTTTTTATTTTTTTTTATGTTTGTTACATCAGAACTTTTGACTGGGTGAACCGATATTGGTGATTCTTTTTTTGTTCGATGAGGAATAGTTCCCATTTGGTCATATAAAAAATTTTTGAAAATCCATTGGGTAGTTTGGTTTTTAAATCGAAAAAACTGGAAAAATTAAGTCGTCTACGTATGCGAAGTTGCGGATATTTGCTTTCCTATGAATTTTTAGTGAAATTATACGATAATAGAAAACAATATAAGCTCACGGTCACCCATCTAGCTTTGACCTTCAAAAGTTATTACTAAAAATTGTGAAAAAGAAATTTTAACAAAAAATAAAACCGACTCCAAAAACTGAAAAGGATAAAATGATTAAATTTTAGTAAGTAGGCACTCATCCCCTAGGAACATATTTTTGGAGTTGGTGCTAAGTTGTTTCCAGAAACCATAGATAGTGAAGCACCGACTCCAAAAATATGTTCCTAGGGGATGAGCGCCTACTTACTAAAATTTAAGTTTTTTATCCTTTTCAGGTTTTTGGAGTCGGTTTTATTTTTATTGTTTAAATTTTTTTAATTTAAAACGAATGTTGATTTCATAGTAAAAGTGATTTTTAGAAACATCAAGTGACTAATCTATTTTTTAACCAATTTTCCTTAAAATTTTCCTTTTTTCCTAAAAAAATTATTTTTGGAGTTAGTGCTTCACTTTTTATCGTTTCTTTGTAACAGCTTAGCACCAACTCCAAAAAAATATTTTTTAGGAGGTAAGTTCCTAGGTACTTAAATTTAATTATATTTTCCTTTTTAGTGTTTTAAAGTCGGTTTTATTTTCTTCGGTTTATCAAATAAATATGTCGTTTATCGCGCCAATTAGTAGCCTGCGTGTCCATTCCCAGGATGTAGTATATCTCTATGACTCACATCAAAATTAGGAGTGAAAGCATTAGACAGACAGACAGGATTACTCCCGTATTTATAATGTTAGTAAGTATGAACACAATATTGGAGACTGCGATATTATTATTATTTACTTCCTTATTGAATAGCTTTGCGTTGTACTTTATTACTAAAACTTTAGCTTTTCATAGCCTCATTTTCACAATTCACCATATTTTACGACTTAACAAGCAAAATGAGTAATGAATTTTCATTTATTGGAAAATAGCAGTCCACAAACAAATCAAGCTATAGGTACAATGTCTCACAAAAGAAACACGATAAAAATAAATGAGATATTTGATGAAATAAGGGAATATTACTTTCTTGTATTTTGATTCTGAAATAATTATACTACTAATTTGTTCCCAGAAAGAAATTATTTCATAAACATGAAACGCACGATTATTATATTTTATCTTTTACTTGTCTTATGATTAAATTAACTTGTCTTATGAGAATATATTTATAAACCAAACAGTAGTTTGACATCTAATCAAATTTAAAACTTTAAACTGAAGCTATTGTTAACACTTGTAAAGATGTTCGCTTAAGCTGATATTAGACGGTTCAATGAAATTGAAAGAAATCGCACTGAAAGGCATTGAACATTGAACGTTGCATTGATTGACTATTTACACACAAACTGTTCAATTGACATTTAATTTTCATTTTCCTAGCGTCGTCGCGTCAAATCGTACGTGCAGGTGTTTTACTGATAACTGATTATTTACTAAATATGTTAGATAAAAAAAAACTCGGTGTTGGCGGGTTCGTCCGTGGATTTCGAGAAGAATGAACAAAGGAGCATCTAGCAGTTTATTGATAGAATTGGCAGCAGAAGGTCCTAATTCGTATTTGAACCACTTGAGAATGACGGAATCCCAATTTGATGAACTTCTTGAAATGGTTAATCCATTTATTCAAAAAGAACAAACTTTAATGAGATACGCCTGACCTTCAAAAATAAAACTGCAAATTGTGCTACGACATCTCGCTACTGGTGATTCCTTCGGATCATTAGAATTTTTGTACAGAGTACCTAGATGCACGATATCAACCTTATTTCAAGAAGTTTGTGATGATATTTGAATTGTTCTTCATCTTTTATAAAGGAAGTGTACATTTTTACCATCCCACACACACGCACAGACCCCTTAGCGTCGAGATAATATTAATTCTTGATTCTAGATAAACTGTCTATTATCTTCTAAAGGAGATATTAAAAGTTTCTATGGGACTTGGGCCAGCTCATAAGTTAATGATTCGCCGTTTTTTCGTTCAGTTATTTTTGTAAGAATCCATCTTACCTTATCATTTCCATAAATCTTCTGCAAGACTTATTTCGTTTCATTATTTTTTCGCAATAAAATAAAAGAGATTTGTATTTTTTAAGGGAAACCATATTATTCAGTACATTATTGTCTACAATCTAAAATGGTGCTCATGAGTAGGCCCAAAACTTTACCATTTCCTTTATTTTAATATAATAAATGTTGATTTTAAATAATGAAAAATTCACAGGGTCTTGTCCCAAGTCCTCAGTAGCTCAGATGGTTAGAGCAATCACCTGGATAGTGAAATGTTCTTCTGCGGAGGTCGTAGTTTTAGATGGATTGTTATCAAGCACTCCAGAAGTAAAATTTTCATAGGCAGTTAACACCTGTTCGTAATCTGATGTTCCTGACTCATTAAATTGTTCAGAATATGTTGTTGGTAATTGTATTCTTTTATAAGGTGTCCGGTCGTTTACTTGAGCATCAGAAGCTGTTGGTGACTGAACAATGTATCTAGGATAATCAGACATCTGTAATGTTCTTCGTTTAGAATTATGTGCTACCTGCTGAGCTGTTACCGGCTGATATGGTTGAGCATCCGGTGGGAACTGAATAATATAAGATGATTTAGTGTAATTAGATTTCTCCGAGCTACTTCGAGAAACTGTAAAGCTGTCTGTAAAGGCACAAAAAACAGCCGGTATTACTAGTAAAGTAAATTAATATTTTTGTGTTTTTGTTACAGATAAATGGTTGTAATTTATTGTCAAAATTAATTAAATTAAAGAATTAAATGTTTATTTATTATATTTTATCTCCTAAAGTTAATTTTATTCATAAAATGTTGACCATTTTTCTGATATAAAAACTCTTTGCCACCATTTAAAAAAGTACCGTTCGTTTTTAGACGGAGCATCTTGATAAAGCGTGCGTTTTACTTTATTAAAAAAAAACTCGTCCGTTTTACATTACAATAACGCACAAGTACGTAATGAGATCCAATACGATATTGATTTTGGTGAAATAAGAGACCCTTTACGAGCAAATGTTATAACATTACTTTCATATGTAATGAAAAAATTGTGTATGTAAAATTTGGTTTTTCCAGAATACTAGTAGACAAAACACGCATTTGCGTTACGCTATCGAAGCTTATAAAAATGTGAAGAGGATGCCGAGTTTCCTGTTTATCTGGAACATCTCAGACAGGAAGTATTGACGAAGAAGGTTAATACACAAATGACGTCAACACCGACCACGTGTTTGTTTATAAGTATTAGAGAAATGTGTCCTAAACTTTTATTCATTTTTAAAGGGGCACTATCTCATGGTTAGTGATGATATGGCCAATGACGGAAGCGAGCTACACCCGGATATCTCAACCACAGAGGAACTTGCTATCTTACCTCTAACTATGCCAGAATACAACAATGATGTTGACATTATTGTTATGGCGGCAACATAGGTAATAATATTAAAGCGGTAGCTAAAAAGCCACTACCCATCATACGGAGCAAAAAACTTCTGTCCCCATCCACCCTGGACCACTAGACCACAGAGACGGTTATAACTTAAGTTTATGTATTAATTCATAGACGAAACAGCGAAGACACCTTTGATCCTGAAAATAATCATTTTTAGGAGCCTAATGTTGGAGGAGGAGGCACCCATTTAAAGACAGTAAAGTAAGTTATATCGACTCGGTACCCGACACATCTAATTAAAAAATCAATCAGTCGCTAATTTTACTTTGGAATTGAAAACTACATTTTACAAAATACTACCTAGTTGTATAATAGTATATTAGGGAAGAGCTTCGGTAGCCTAGTGGTTTAAGCGCTCTGGTTTTGATACGAAAAACAAAGCAACTTTCGCCATGGTCGATCCTGGGATGGGTCAATCAAAGTTTGTTATCTGCAACTCCTCCTTGCTTCGGAAGACACATTAAGCCGTTGGTCCCTGCCACCGCTTTAACCACCAACCCGCATAAGGCCAGCGTGGTGGTATAATGGCCCAAACTCCTCATGTGTTTCTCCCATGTAGGAAGGCCTATGCCCAGCAGTGAGACGTATGGACGCTGGTGATGATATTAGTATATATGTGAAAGCATTTGTTTTCTGCATAGAAACGCTAAAGTAAAAATTAAGATCTAAACATGAACTAACCATATAAAATCTTGGCAACCCCATCTCACCACAGAATAACATCACTAACTTTTAGCTACAAGCTTTATTTTATGATACTGTAGAAATGTTTTATGGGAAAAGTCGGAACAAAATGGACTATTATACTTTCTTAAGTCGTCAGGCTAAATTAAAATACAAAGCAGAGACAAAAGTTACGAACAAATATTCATCTACTCTTTACAACTTGTTTTATACTACGATTCCGCGTGGAGCGTTAAAATTTAGTTCACTTTTGGATTCTATCATATATTTGTACAGTCGACAGCACGTCAAGCGTAACAGTTTTACCTTAAGACCGCCCTTACTGCGTTCGGAATAGAGGCGGCTTTCGTAGTGTGACTGTTACACTTGATGTGCTGTCGTATGTAAAATTTTAAATAAATGAAACTACTTTAGTATCTTATTATTTTACAGAGTTCTTTTTTATATAAAGCTCGGCTAATGCCTCAGCACCACCTGATGTGAATCAGTTTGAAATCTTATTCTTCTTAAGAAGTAAAAATTTTTGCTTATTTGTATTTGTAACTGTAATTTAGAGTATATTTTATGTCTTAAAAGTTATTCTTCTAAGGATTTCAAGAATTCAATATCCTAAGACGAGATTTTTGTGGAGAACTATTAATAGAGAATATTTTACTAAATTATTGGTAACAAAAACCACTAAAATCTCAAGCACAAATTTTATACGACGCCGCAAATAAAAGTTTGAAAAAAGCGCTGCATATATTCCTGGTGTGGTTCCCCTTGTTTGTGTTACATGAATCCTTAATTGAACACGGTTTGGCGTGATTTAGTTAAACGTTTTATTCCTTCGCGAGTGAAATTTCTCAGCGAAGTCTTTAACTTGTTTCTTTGTTTTTGTAATGAAGATTTATTTCTACTGTAACTTTCCTCGGCGATATAGGTATTAACAAAGGTTTAGAATGATAAAAGTAGAATGAAATTACGTACATTTGTTAAAGAGTTACAGTTTTGTTATAGAGAAACAGATACCTTATTTGTATACAGGGAGTATACAAATAATGTATCTGTTTCACAAGATAGTGGTGTTTTTTTTATTAAAATGGTTTTTATACGTATGATTATTATTAGATATTCAATATCCATACTAATATTATAAATGCAAAAGTAACTCTGTCATCCTGTCTGTTTATTCACGCTTAAACCCCTGAATAGATACAATTTGGTATGGATGGACGTAGTAAGAGATGATCCGGTGAAGGACATATGTCCGTTTTCACTAACCATTCCCTAGGCTTAGGTGACTCTTAGCGATATTTGTCTCTTTCTATCTCCTTTAGATAGACTGAGATAAAAATCGCTAAGAGACTCTTAACGCTAAGCAAATGTTAGTGAAAACGAGCATTAGGATACTTTTTAGCGCGATAGCCGACATCCACGCAAGCGGAACCGCAGTCGGCCACTAGTAATGAATATTTTGTGGAAAAGTGTAAAAAAAACATTTAATTCATAAAATTTTCTCGGGTCTTATTCAAAATCAATGATAATTTATAATAGAAAACATCTCTAATAGAAAACATCTCATACTTTCGAGAAGTGATGATACCCTAAAAACTCGATGAGTTCATCGTATTGTGAATAAGTACTGAGTTATTATTATATACGCTTGAAATGTGACGTAACAGAATCGATATATAACATACAAACATGGCCTAGGCGTGTATATTAGAATCAGTGAACGACTTCTAAATATGAATAAAGGGTTATTTGGAAAGCCTTATTCGAGAGATACCGGTGAAACTGGTCATTGATACATCACTCAATAAAAGCGGGAACTTACTTAGCCACGTCATGTTTGAAAAGAAACTTCTCCCAAAAGGACACTGAATCGATAACATTCTTTTTTATACGAATATCCATTAATCTTAGGACGTTTTGTCAAGGGATCCTTTCAAGTTCTCGGGATACTTTCTGGGACATTACTTTAGTATTTAATAGACACAGCATTTATATTGTGATATAAATTCAGTATGTGTTTATCTCTAGCATTCCTTTTAACATACCTATATCTTCTTAATTTTTGATTTTAACATTATTATAAATGTTTGAAAAATTACTTAGTAATCAGGCTCAGTGGCTCAGTGGCTCAGTGGTCAGAGCAGTCGCCCAGGTCGCGGGTTCGATTCCTGCCTCAGGACGTGAAATTTTTCTAGTTTTATTCTATTTTAATTACTACCTATATCTTTTTATTTAACTTTTTTTGTTGGTCGCAGTTGGATATTTACTATGGGCGAAGAGGACGAAATTATTAGGTAGGTAGGTAGTCCCTTTCCAAATAATTTGACATCTGAAAGATTATATTTATATTAATAATTATAATAATCGTCTTTGTTTCAAATACAAAGGATCCATAAACAAATACAAATTTTATTACAATATATAGGCACTATAGGTAATAATAAATACAAAAAGTCAAAAAAATATCCTAATAATAATTATAATATTTGTCAAAATCAATTTCATAATAATATATACACGACTGGTTAATTTAGGTTGCAATCTCCACCCACCTCTTTGAGTCGTCCTTTGTATAAGACTTTCTGCCAAACCCTTTATTATGTCATTTTACACGAACCAACTCTCGCCATAAATGACGCAATTCTCTTTCGCTGAATAGCGTTAAATGAGTCTACACGACCCTCTGTGTACTACCATGCCCCCCATTTTTGGTCTCCAGGGCGTTAGTCGGAGAGTTCGAGATGTTGCGCTTAACCTGTCTAGACATAGATTCCAGACACAATTAGTTTTCTATTTGTCATAAGACCTCCGGAGGTCAACAAATTACATACACTTATTGAAAAACCCGAAAATGCCACGCTTATACAATTAGGACATAATATTAGAGGATCGTGAAAAAGTTACACAATGTTCCACATACCAGCAAAAGTGGCTTGGGTGTATGCCCAATATGTTTATATTGGATTACAGACTCTGCTATACAAAACTTGAGCTTCACTGAAATTTCGTTTATTATCTACCTACTCGTCAACTGATTTACACAATGACATCGAGAGTCAAGAAACAAAATATTATCATAAACAGAAATATCGGAAAAGCTTCTAAAATATAACCATAACCAAATATAAGAAAATTAACCATAACCAAGTATAAGAAATAACCCGATAGACAACCTGTTATAGACTTATTATAGGAAATAAATATAAGAAATGGCCTGATAGACAAAACTACTTTAGACATAATTATTAATTTTGCAGCTAAGTATCTATTAAGTCGTTCTGCTTTATTTGTAATAAATTTGCTTTTGCATCACAAAATTAACAAAATACTAATACCCCTGTTGAAGTCATTCCTAACCGAATATAGGTACCCCTTTATTGGTGAATACGTCACCGCATTGATCTATATAGAGCTATTCATATCGCGATACTAGATAGACGCTTGAACTTTAGTTTCAGACTAAAATACATGTTCCATTTAGATGGCTCGATATGGAAACTCATTTTCAACGAAGTCTCGGGCAGAGAAGGGATGACATAGGTAGCTGATATTTGAATATTACTTGAGAGTTGTTAATTATTGTTTGATGAATAATACTGTCCCGTATGTACAGAATGAATCATACTAACGCTCCCCGGAGGAAAAGTAGTGTAAATCAATATTTATTTATTTAATTTTACGAGTAAGTACAGACGACAGCACATCAAGTGTAAAAGTTCAAAACGAATGCCGCCGCGCCGCCGCCGTTGGCTAGCCGGCTTTTTCGCAAAACGTCTACTTCGCAAAATGTCTACCTGTCGTAAAATGTCGCTTTCTCAAAATGACTCTTTCGAAAAAGGTCGCTTTCGCACAAAGTCTCTTTCGCAGTATGTCGCTTTCGCAAAATGTCGCGGTAGGGACTTAGAATAAAATTATGTTTTTTTAAAGAAAAATCATTTATTAAAGTTCTAATTATAAAAATCTTGGGTGTGATACCCAACAAAAAATTAAGTACGACACGCAAGCATCGTTACCTACACGTATAAATAGCACTTACAAATGTATTCTTTAAATAAAGAATAATTTTACTTTTGTTATAAAGTAAAGAAATTCATATGCCTTCTTCCATTTTCTTAATTACCTAATATTAATATATTATAATTATATTATAAGCAAATCAAAAAATGTCTTCAGGTTAGTAACATTATTTACCTACTTCGATATTGAATATAAAATCAAAATTTAGGTTCGAACATAAACTTAATACATATAGAATATGCAAATTCTCAAAAACAATATTTATTTAAAGAGTAAAGAAATTATAACTGTCCTAATGTTGGTTACTTTCATTAACATTACTAAGTAATTAAGTACATAATGTCAAATATGACATCAAAAAAAAGAATCAATATTCAGATATGGCAAAAAAATCAAACTTTGGTAAGGCTTATTAAGAATTATTAAAGAAAAATTATTAATTTGAACATTTTTAAAATACCATCAACTCACTACGCTCAAATTGGTTTAGTACTTTTTTAAATATTTTCTGTCGAAGCAAATATCTTGTTTCTGTCGGTTTTTTCTTTTTGTCGTAGTAAATAAATTATCTGTTACTTTTCTGTCCCAATATTTACTTTCTTTTCGCAATTTGTATACGAACATATATAAATTTGGCCTTTTTGGAATGCCGATGCCAGCCTTTTAATGCGATGACGTTAGTGAGCACAACTAAGCATGGAGGGTGTCATTTTTGGGTACCACTGATTTTCATAATACTTTTCATGACTATCCGGAGCTATACTTAAGACATATCCCCAAGCAGCAGGGATTGGGTTAGCCGGCACCAAAGCTATATTTGCGGTTATTGTTGCAACATTGCGCCAATCCCTTGTAATCCTTTTTTTCCCGGCATTTTTTCATATTGCTGCATTATAGTGTCTATAACACCCAGTAATTTTTGCTTCGAGAAAAACTGATTTTACAGTATTTATTTGTGCTATTTCGTAATCGCTCTTACCTAAATGGTTTGATTATTACACCTAATTTCTTTTTTAATATGTTATCAAGACGTGTAAGTATTGTAACTTGTTATTTGTTAAGTAGTAAAGTATAAATGATTGGGATTATGTTTGAACACTTTTTACTAGAATTAATGTCTAGATGCAAAACATAAAACTGATAAAAAGGTGGCGGCGCTGACATAAACGTACCATCAACGAAATAGGATCCAGGCTTCTTCAATACCATCTTCTTTGCTAAGCGTGTTGCAAATACCATAATTTTTTCACTTTGACCATCTTCACAAATAAGGATTTTTTTAGCTAAAACTTCTGGTACAGTTGTAGTTTCAGTACTTGTATGCTGTAGCCGATCTACATTCAGATAAGACTTGCACGTCTATATAATGTGTGTTTAATTGATTGAAATGAAGTAATTAAGTAAATAGTGTTCAGAATCAGGTGATTTTTTGCGTATTTTTTCATGATTTTCATCGTAATATTTTTATACTGGCAGTAATAACATAAATCTTAACAAACGAGCTGTTTCAAAAGTGTTACATGTTCTGTAATTAAATTTCGAAATTCTATTAACTGACATGTATGCACTGGTGGTTTCCGTTTAATAAGTTTTCCTGCTACATCTAATGATAATGATGCGTTACAGTCTCGCCTATTTATGCACCGCCACAATGTACTTCCCCTTTTATTTGTTTTGCTTTTATTATATCTGTACTCACAATATATAAGTGATCTATGTCCTTTTTGACTTTTAATGTATTCAATGGTTTGATTCATTATTACACTCAAAACCGCTTATTTTTCTATATAAAAACTTCAGAAAAGCGAACAGAAAACAGAGAAGAATAATAAATTGCATAGTTTTTTGAAATACCCTCAAATATACTTCTAAGTGTTGCTATCGTAGTACTTTGCATTGGACAATTAATTAAGTATTTATAGCGTAAAAAATAAAATAAATCATATTTTACAATCGTGATAGCAAAATTATTCATAGATAAAAATATTCTGTAGGTACGTAATTTAATTAATATCATAAGTGTCCATTTTGATATATTTTTATAAATTGGAACTTTTATTAAAATTTTTTTTTGGTAAATTATACATAGGTAATTAATAAAGTTATTTTTACTTTATACATAATATCAATTCCTTTACTTTATAACTTATAGTAAAATTTTTCTTTCTTTAAAAAATAAATCTGGAAGTACTATTTGTGTTTTGTAGACTTACTTTAGTGTTGGTTATCACACCCAACATTTTTATAATTAGAACTGTAATAAATGATATTTCTTTAAAAAAACTTAATTTTATTCCAAGTCCCTACGGCGACATTTTGCGAAAGCGACATTTTGCGAAAGAGACATTGTGCGAAAGCGATATTCTGCGAAAAAGACATTGCGTGAAAGCAACCTTTTGTGAAAGAGTCATTTTGAGAAAGCGACATTTTACGACTGGTAGACATTCTGCGAAGTAGACGTTTTGCGAAAAAGCCGACTAGTCGCCTCTATTAAGAACGCAATAAGTCAAACAGTTTCGCTTGATGTGCTTGTACAATGTGTTATCTACAATTAAAATTATAGAAACTTAAAAGAATCAATGAGATAAATTAGATCGAATCAATAAATTATTAATTTTATTGCTAATAACCCTTTAATTAGATTGCTAATTACCACAAGTAAATAAACTCGACAATTTTTTTGCGATATTAAAATAATATAGCCCAATAACTAGGGGTACGTCATTCTTTTTCTTCTCCGGCCATCTGTATAATACTGAATGGTGACGAAGTTCTTATCTTCTTCGGTCTCTTGTATACCCCTTTCATCCTTTTTCTTTTCTCTGTTGGTTTGTGTGCAACCATCTGAATCCAGTAGTCATAGTTAAATATAGATATCAATAAAACCTACACTGGCCCATGAATAATATCGCAGTGATATTGTTTCAAGTTAAACTGAAAACTATTTGAATAACAAAATGATAATGGGTATTTAAGGCTTACCTTGGGGTTCTGAACAAAATATTAGTTATTCCAATATTTATTCAATTCATTAGATATTATTTTAATTTAACATTGCATATTCGTCAGTAATTGTATGAACTTAAAGGTTAAAATCGTTTGAGGTGAGAATACAATATATGGCGGTTGTGTGAGAGAGTCGAAAATGATGTATTTGCGCTCCATTACGTCCTTTGGGATACGTCTATTGTTTGTTTTAAGGGTGTATATTTTTGTGACAAAAATGTGTTTATTAAGGCTGATAAGAGACCTATTGTGTGAGAATATTAGAGACTTCACTTAGGTTCTAACTACAACAATAATACTTACCAGTTTAATTTTTTCATAAAAATAGAACTGTTTGATGTGAATCGTCATTCAATTACTAACTGTATGTATACCATTGCTACAAAGTTGCTGCCTATACTTAAAATAATTGGTTTACCTGAATGACGTAAAAGTAACATTAATGTCAAAGGGCAGCTATTCTGATGTCACGGTGACCGTGAAGTGGATAATGACAACATTTTTAACTTAACACACATTTTTAAATGAAATCTTTCCAATTTTTTTTTACATTTTAAAACAGCGTTTGAAATGTTGAGTTTCTAATAACAAATTGAAATAACTAACAAACCAGACACAATTTCTTTTCTATTGTTAAAGAGATGCCGGCGGCCTGGTAAGGGACGAAAGTTCATAATAACCAATATTTAAAAAGAAGCTGGTTGATGAAACCTCAGCTATAACTACTGAAGTTAGAAACTTGAAATTTCTACAGTAATTTCCTTTTGTGATATAGATACTCATTATGAAGGGATTTTTCAAAGTTCAACCCAAGGGGCAAAGTGACAAAGTTTGTACAAGGCAGAAACAAAATCTTGTCTTGATCTATGTACTGTTGTCGCAGAGTTCCAAAACATTTAAGGTAAGACCTGTGAAAATTAAGAAAACGTTATATTGAGAGCATACGAGAAGAGTCCACCTGCTCCTTAAATAACGTTTTCTCAATGAGCTCTGGTTACCTTACATGTGTTTTTTAGCTGTGATTCTATATAATCCGGAAATACTGATAGATTATTAAATAAATATTTATATATGAGTGTGCACGTGTCTCTGTGTGTGTATACAGGATGGTGCCGTCAATGCGACAATAAATTTAAACATGGGCTATATTAGTCCACAGCAATGGTTTGCCACTTTGAAAAATTTCATGACATTTGTATGGAATAGTGTAACGTTGGCAGCAATATTTCATACAAATGTCATGAAATTATCAAATGAATACGATATTTTTGAAATCGCAAACCATTTCTATAGACTAATATAGCCCGTGTTTAAATTTATTGTCGCATTGACGGCACCATCCTGTATATGAGTGAGTATTTCGTTTCTGTATATAATATTTATCTTTTAATATAATTTATTATTTGATTGACTATTATTAAATTTTCTTAAGATTATTTACAATATTGTTCACATGTTTTAAAAGTAGCTCAGCTGTGGTAGCTTGTCATGTCATTGAGGTTTTTCTGGTCAATATTCACTGTGTTACATGCTAGGTAAAGCTCATCTCTGTTGTTTTGGAATCTGAGGCAGCTGAAGAAGAGGTGGTGGACTGTTTGAGTAGAGGAGGAATCACATGGACAAAAGGAGTCAGGAGTGATGTGGAATAGGTGTAGGTAGGATTTGTGGTATCCATAGTTAGTTTGTAATTGGCACGCTTAGAAAGTGTCTGGGATGTGTGAGATGAACGAAATCAGGTATCGGCACACATTGAATTAGTGTATAAGCAGTGATTAGTTTTATTTTAATAATTTATTCTATCCTTTTCGGATTCTTTTTTGTCAGTTAATTTTAAGTGGCTCAGGGGAAAGTAGCTATAACCGGCTGATTTTTGCATGTATGCGGCCGCTTTAGCAGCCACGTCGGTCTCCTCATTCCCTGCGATATTAGTATGAGCCGTAGCCCAAATGAATTTTACTGTTTTGTTTTGGTTCTTGAGGTTGTCTAAATGTTTGAAAGTTTTTATGGCATGGATGTTGTATGAGTTAGAGCGAGTTCTATAAGGCTGGAGAGGCCGTCTGTTATTATAGCTGATATTCACATGCACTAGATATTGTTGTTTATCCAGTTTTTCATCTTGATATATCGAGCATGTGTCGTGGCGTTAGTTTTGTTTTGTAATTTTATCCTTATTTTTCTCTGGTGGGTGGTGGTGTACGATCGCGGTCTGTTTATCAGTTTTCAAATTATATTCTCTATCATAATTTCTACAATAAATGCTAAAATGCTAAGTAAGATACAAATACGTTTAATATTTGTGAAGCAATCTTTCACTCGAAAGAGTGTTGATGACTGTTTGATGATCAAACTAATTTCTTAATTTGAAAATTGAGATGTCATTTATCATGAAATATCCTAGTTTCTTTATCAGATAGTATTTAATAGTTTATTACCAATAAAAATGTTTTCTCTATCCTAGATAACCATTTGCGACCGATTTTCGTGTGTGATAAAATCTATGCCCTCTGTCTAATCAAGTTATATCATTGACACTGACACATATTTGTGCATGCAATTATAAATTTTAAGGTGGTAGACTTTTGTAGACTTGGATGGCCATCAGACCTTTTTGATACTATTTATTTGCGACCAGCTGTGCGAATGGCCTCTATTTTAAAATGTTGAAGATCTATGTATTTATTAAAGTTTTTTGAATTCAATATAAACCTATAAGTACCGTCACTTTTAGAAGTGAGGAATATATTTGTTTTAAATTTTCCTTGCTCTTGTGAACAAGGCACCAATTTTACATAATTTATTAATTTCAATTCGAATGTTGTTTAATTCAAACTCTGAAAACTTATTGTTTTCGGGGACACATTTTGAAAAACTGTGCAAGTAAGAGGAATTCGATATCCTTGAACAATATTAGATCAGATGTGATTGATTTCCAATTACTAATAAAATATTTCAATCTACTAGCATACTTGGTTACCTCTACTGCGTCTTCGTTGCAGTCCTGGGTGCAGATCTGGCTGTCTGGTACCGTCCAATCGGCTGTGTTGTCCTCCCCGGCCCTTGGTAATAGGGGCGAGATTTAAACCCGGTCGGTCGCATCCCGCGCTGAGAATAGCGGACGGCCTGTTGAGAAGGACCCCAATGTCTCCACAGAAACCAGAAGACGACCATCTGAGGGCCTCCTTAGAATCCTTAAGGAGGGGAATGGAGGCTTCCAGGGAAGAGATGGCGGAGCTCAAACAGAGCATCGCCACGCTGGGTCGTCAGAAGGAAGATGTGAGAGAGGATGTGACGTCCAATACAGCCTCAATCATGGCAAAGACGACCAGAATTCTTGAGGAGGTCGGCGAGGTCAAAGACATAGTACTAGCTTCGTCTAACTTCCCTCCATCGAATGGTATGGGGCTGGGAACGGAGATTGCTGTGACCGACGCGGCGACCAAGATTGAGTGCCTTTTGGAGCCTCTGAGGGCTGACGTGTCGGAGATGGCATCGACCTCCAAAGTCTTGACCACAACGATGGAGTGGTTCAATTCTAATCTAAATAAAAAAACACAAAACACATATACACAACCACGATCGTACGCGGAGACGCTCAAAGCAGCCCCGAAGCCCAAGCCCAATCATACGCTTATTGTGTCGAGTGCAGACCCCACCAAGACTGGAGAAAATGTGATTGACACAATAAGGAAAACGCTGGACTTCCAAAATAGCGGATTGAGAGTGAACCGCGTACGAAAAGGGAAAAATAGTAAAATTATACTCAGCTGCGAATCTAAGGTCGATGCGCAGTTGTTACAGGAAAAAATAAAAACAAATCAGGGGCTAACGGTCGCTGAGGCGAAGGCGTCAAACCCTCTAATAAAAATATAAATATCTTTTATCACACCACACCGACGAGGAGCTCTGTCTCAACCTTAGGGCCCAGAACAAGAAATAGTTCGAAGGTCTTGGGAAGGAGGACACGACCGCTCGAGTGAGGTACCGAAAGCGTGCGCGTAATGACCTGCAATGCCACCCGGTGCTAGAAGTGTCACCATTACTCCACAAGCGCATACTGGAAGCGGGGCATGTCCACATAGGACTCGAAAAGAGACCTGTGGAGGACCAATCGCCCCTAGCACAGTGCGCCAAATGCCTAGGTTTCGGGCACACTAAAGCCCTGTGTAAGGAAAAGGACCAGGCCTGCAATTACTGCGGCGATTCCCACTCCTGGCAGGATTGCCCGATCCGAAGACAAGGAGGTCTGCCGAAATGCAGAAACTGCACAAAGGCGCAAAAGGTGAATACTTCGAACAATAACACAGCACATTTAGCATTCAGTGACGCATGTCCTGAAAAGACTATCTGGGACGGCATAGCGCGCGCCAAAGTTATGTACTGCTAAAGGCAGCCAAATAAACAACGGCGCTAGCTCGCCCAGTAATGGAGGAGGCACAAGGTTACGAATTATACAAGCTAACCTAAGACGCTCCAAGCAAGCGACTGCCGAACTGCTACATGCAGCAGAGAAGGGGAAATTTACTGTGGCACTGGTTCAAGAACCGTACGTCGGCTCAAGTGGCACAGTGAAACAGTACCCAGGCACGAAAATCATCCAGTGTACTCTGAACAAGCAGAAGCCAGTAAAAGCTGCGATAATTGTATTCGGTGATCTATTGCGGGTAATAAACGATCCGCAGATGAATACCGAAACCGAATCGGCAGCTGTACTGGAGTCAGGGTCGTTAAAGCTTGGGGTGGTCTCTGTCTATTACGAGGGCGACTCAGAAATAGAGCCGTTTTTGGAACGTACCAAAGCAGTACAAAACAAAATTAAACAACAAACAAATCATCTATTAATAGGGGTGACGTCAATGCCTGGAGCCACTGGTGGGGGAGCTCGTCCGAAAACCAGAGGGGCCAAACCCTAACCTCATTTCTCGCAGAAATGGAACTCCACATTCTTAATACCGGAGATACGCCGACGTTCGAGGAATGCCGAAGAGGTAGGCTGTACACCAGCATAGTGGACATAACCACATGCAGTACAAGCCTGCTAGGGAAAATAAAAGAGTGGAAAGTGAATCGAGGACTTACCACATCAGACCACAACGCCATAACTTTCTCGTTGGAGGTGGGTGAGAGGCTGCAGCCAATCACATTGCCAACGACGAGAATTTATAACACCAAAAAGGCAAATTGGTGGGTCTTCGATGAACAACTACGCAAATCCCTAGCAGACCAAAACATCAACACGGGCACGATAAACGCGGTGACCAAAGGTGAGGAATTGGATTCCATAATAGAGGCCTACACAATATCTATCAAGGAAGCGTGCGAAAGCGCAATTCCGAGAGTAGGCAAGGGGAAGGGGTCGGTCAAACCTCGATGATGGACGAGCGAACTAGACGCGCTGCAAAGAGACGTGCTTCGAAAAAAGCGGAGAATACGGAATGCAGCCCCTACCAGAATAGAAGTCGTATTGAGAGACTACCAAGAGGCCAAAGCGCTGTACACGCTTAAATCACAGGAGGCCCAAACACAAAGCTGGGTAAAGTTCTGCACCACACAAGAGAGAGAGAGTATGTGGGACGGCATATACCGAGTAATAAGGAGATCCAAAGGGAGACAAGATGATGTACTCCTAAGGGGGTCCGACGGCAAGACCCTAAGTCCTAAAGAGTCAGCGGATCTCCTTGCGACAACCTTCTACCCTGACGACACGGTATCGACAGATGAGCCGTACCATATGATCCTTCGAGAAAAAGTGAAGAGTGTGGAACGAGGAGGGTGGGTTGAATTAGGGGAGGACGATCCGCCGTTTATGGTGCCAGAGGTGGAATCGGTGCTCAAAGCGCAGAATCCAAAGAAGGCGCCGGGCCCAGACGGGTTGACTTCAGACATATGTGCCAGAGCTATCCGCTGTAACATGGAAGTGTTTATGGCAATAGCAAATAAATGCCTAGCTATCTCATACTTTCCAAAACAGTGGAAAAAGGCTCATGTAGTCATCCTTACAAAACCAGGTAAGTCGGACTACACCCACCCGAAATCCTACCGTCCAATTGGCCTATTATCAATCTTGGGCAAGACGGTAGAGAAACTCCTGGTCGGAAGGCTGCAATGGCACCTACTCCCTACCCTCAACCAGCGCCAATACGGCTTCTTGCCACAGCGCGGGACCGAGGATGCCCTTTATGACCTGCTGAGACATGTACGGAGAGAGCAGGCGAAGAAGAAATCCGTCGTTATAGTCTCGCTGGACATAGAGGGAGCATTCGACAACGCGTGGTGGCCGGCTCTAAAAGACCAACTCCAGCACAGGCACTGCCCCAAAAATCTGTACAAGACAGTAGCATCTTATCTAGAAGACAGAAAGATAGTAGTTAATTATGCAGGGGAAACCAGTGAGAGGGGAACCACTAAAGGATGTGTACAAGGATCCATAGGTGGCCCCACCTTCTGGAACATCATCCTGGACCCTCTGCTCCAAACACTATCGGTCGAAAAGGTATACTGTCAGGCGTTCGCAGACGACGGTGTCCTAGTCTTCTCTGGACACAGACACTATAAATCAGGTATTAGAAAAGACATACCGATGGGGAAAGAACAATAAGTTGAACTCCGCACCGCAAAAGACCCAAGCGATGCTGATAACTAAAAAGCTTAAGTTCAACCCCCCACACATAACAATGTCTGGGACCGATATCCCCCTGGTAGATAGTGTCAAACTTCTCGGCTTAACCATAGACCGACACCTAAACTTCAACAAGCACGTCACTGAGATATGTAAGAAGACCAGCGACATATACAAACAGATGGCGTGCGCGGCAAAGGTCACATGGGGACTCAACAGAGAGATTATAAGGACCATATACATAGCCGTCGTCGAACCCATAGTAACATATGGAGCCAGTGCCTGGGCAGGAGCAACAAAGCTACAGTCCAATAAAACAAAATTAGACGCACTCCAGAGAGGCTTCGCGCAACGGGTATGCAAGGCGTATAGAACCACGTCACTGACATCTGCACTGGTTCTATCAGGCCTACTACCAATAGACCTGCGAATCCAGGAGGCCGCAACTCTATACGAGGTGAAGAAAGGTTTCTCTGAAGACTTCCTACCACCAAACCGTAGACTCGAGAAAAATGTTAAGGTTTTAGACCTACCGCATCCATCGTGCAGAATAGCAACAGAGTACGAACTTCTCGAGGATATGGAAGAGAGCACCCAGAGGACCCTCCACATTATTGGACCACAAGTTTACACCGATGGCAGTAAAATGGAGGGGAAATTAGGGGCAGCACTCACGTGGTGGGAGGACGGCAGAGAAACAGAAAAGGAAATATTCAGCCTCAACCCAACTTGTACGGTCTTCCAATCAGAATTATATGCACTCCACAGAGCAGTAGAGAAGGTAAAAGCTAGCGAAGAGCTCTTAGTTAATATCCTGAGTGACTCGAGGTCATCTCTTGAGTTATTAAGCGGCCCGCGGATGGTACACCCTCTTGCCAAGAACATCAAAGAGTGTATAGCGGAAATACGTGCAGAAGGGAGGGATGTGCGGTTCTTCTGGTTAAGAGCCCATGTCGGAACAGCAGGGAACGAAAGGGCTGACCAACTAGCCAAGGAGGGAGCGGAGAAAGTGGTGGAAGTGCCGGACTACGCTGCAGTGCCTTTGTCATACATTAAAAGAAAGATAAGAGAGGAGTCTATCCACAAGTGGCAGGATAGATACGACTCTTCTGACACGGGGTCAACAACAAAAGCTTTTCTCCCAGATGTACGCAAGGCGTACAAACTGGTTCGAGAATGTAAGCTTACCCCGCTACACTCAAGTTATGACAGGGCACGGGGGATTCGGGGAATATTTGCACCAGCTCAAGCTGAAAAGCAAGCCCGGATGTGAGTGTGACCGAGTCACCAGAGAGACGGTCTGGCACATCCTACTAGAATGCCCGCGCTTCCAATCCCACCGACATGATCTGGAGTGCTACACGGAGCAAACATTAACCCAAGACACAATCCATAAACTATTAGAAATAAAAGCAACCAGGAAAAAACTGCTGGAGTACATGGAGCACGTAGCCGGGATAGCAACAAGCAGAAACAGCACGCTGGCACCCGGTTTGGCAGAAGTGACAAATACTCCAACAGACTTACAAGGACCAGACACAACAACATAGACCAGATACACACTACACTATAAAACTCCACAAACACTACACATCACAACACACGGGGAAACTGGTAAGCCCGGTATCCGAATTCGTGGAGTCGCCTTGTTTATGGACGGCAACACGGAAAGGATGGGCATAGCTTTCTGTAATGCTATGGCGAGAAACTCCGTAACCATCTCACCAGGTCTCGGCGCCCTGCTCAACGGCAGCACATCCAAAATCACCATGAGACGTAAAGTCTATACCGCACTGCCGGAAGCGCTCGTGGAGGGACAGAGGTGCAGGATAGTGCGGGAGAAGAACAAACTCATCGCACTGTTCTGCACCGACGATGTCACTGAGTTCGGCAAGTCTGCGAAGTGCTGCAGAGGGTGGGGAGCCGGGGCGAGGAGAGAGGTACTCCACCAAAGAAGATCAGCGTGGATGCGATGGTCGTTGGGTACGAGAAGGGGGAGGCTAGGGACTACTTAGGTATCCTGGCAGCCTCTAAGTACCACGAGGTTGTGGTGTATGAGTACAGAGGTCAAAACCTTAGTCATATTATAACACAGCGTCGGGATCAAAGCGCCCCGCTACTCCATCTGACTGCTGGGGACATCCAGTCAGGAATCCCAACATCAGCGGCTCAGAGAGACTGGAGCAAAGGGTGGAGGAGGAGAGAGCAGCGGCACGGCAGGAAGCCGACAGCAGAAAGGGACAAAATATAGTATCCCAAATTATTAACACCTTCAAACAAGCTGTCCGCCAAATTCCCCAAACACTACACACCACACAATCAACTCGAAGGGCGAGTTCCTTCGAAGCGGCAATCGGCACCACCACCAGCCCTGAGACACCACCCCAGAACCCCGACCACAAGGCTAGAACTTGGGCTGACATGGGCCAAGTATCTCCTCCTACCCTCAAACCGGCAACCACTCCACAGGAGCACATGCTGAATGCGTTCATGGAATTCGTGGCGGTCACGAAGGCCAGGCGGAAGTTGGCAGAAGATACCTGTAGGAAGATACTACTAACTTACCAGTTTGGCCAGATGGGACTGCTGCGGGATCTACTGGACGAGGCGGAGGCCGCGGTGTACGATAACGAAACTTGCCAGGTTCTCCATGGCAAGATGTCGGGAGAGTACATAAAAAAAAATTAGAAAACAAAAAAAAAGGATATAATAAAAAATAATAATAATAAAAAAAAGGTACATTATAAGGATAGAAATAAGAGTAAGCTAGCAACAGTAATTTAAAACTATAATAATATCATGTAAAATTAGCGACATTACATCAATAAACTAACAATATTGTATACTTGTATACTATACTGTTATACTATACTTGTAACTTAAAAAAGTGCGGACCACGAGTCTGCAGATAGTAGTATCTTTTAATAATAATAATAAAAAATAAAAAAAAACCCTTTCCAAGCGATTATCTCTATTCCTACTGGGTTCAGCCAGTACTGCTGCCACCTCTGCATTAAGTTTTGGTGCTTTTACCAAAATTAAATTATCGGGAATAAGTGTTTTCTCCTAAATTGTACGCTTTAATTCCTTGTTCAAACCCTCTGACAAAATCCTTCCCCAACGCTGGCCAACTTCCTCTTGAATTCTGGGGCCCAGAACCTTCGGCTTTTTCTTCACATCACCTAAGGCTTCCAAAATATCTATAGTTAAGCTCTCCACAACAGGTGCTGGCACTGGTGGCTCACTTTCTATATTGCAACTTGCAGATACTGAGCGTACAGATTGTGGGGAATTCGTATTATCTGAGTCATTACCATGATCAAAGTCCGGCTTGCTCGGGGTTTTCCCTCTATTACTGAAGTAGTCATTGTCACTAGACTGATTTCCCTCATCATCATATTCTGTAATTCAAATATTACATATTATGGTAATATAGTAAATCAACAAAAGCTGACATAAAATGACTGTGATCTCGTCACAGTACTAGGCAAGTAAGCCTTAATTTGTGTTCAAAGACTATAATCTCGTTATAGTACTGTATTATATTATGGTAATGATTAAGTAGTAGGCAAGTTAGTCTCAATTTGCGACCAAAGTCTCTCTGTGGTACATAGTTATATTACTATACAACATCCATTTGATAAAATTGATTAACGGTGGCGACCATAGTCTCGCTATAATACAAAAAATGCCCCAGCAAAAAATAAACCTGATCTGATATTTGACTATTTAAGTCAATAATGGCGACCATAGTCTCGCTATGGTACAAAAATGCCGTGTGATATTAATAATAATAAGTCCATGTAGCTCAATAGCAATATTTTATTAGTACCTATTGAACTGATTAGTATCATGAAAATAGTGTATCTAGTATAAAAAACACATCAACATTTCGTTCGTCAATACATTATAATTGTTACAAGTGCACTTATTTTGATACAAAATAACAATGACAACCGAACAGGCAAGGGCGCCAAGAACCATGAAAATGTTAATTAAATATTACGATCTGTCATGTCACGACAATATCATCTAATACGAGGAAAAGAGAGACTTCATAATGTATTATCACCCTTCAATACTCGGTTACGATCATGTTAATCTTTATTTTGGTGAGAACAAAGTAGGCATAGGTTAGTTAGCACAAAATAATAAATAGACTTACCACTCCGGTACTTTGAAAGATTCTTTTCATATTGTCGAATCTTTCTCCTAGTACGATCCTTGAGATTTTCCATGTGTTTTCTATTACCAATCACTCACAAACACAATTTTTAGTTGAAAAATTAAAAAAAAACACCAACGACGCCAGCACAAGAAAATCGAATGACATATTATTATGCAAACGGCGGGCTGTCAGTGGATGGTAAGATAGGCCGCGTTCTGGTTAATTATTTTGTCTATGTTTTACCTTTAAAATTGTGCAACGATGCCGAGTACATTGAGGAGTGTGCTACTTGGTAAATAAATCACGAGGATGTAACAAGAAGTATAATTAAAAACTCCTAATGTCACTGTCACTTATCTTTGCTGTCCATAATTGATAACTAGCTAATATATGAAAAATACGAGTTTTCATCATCAGCTTCACGCCCATCCTCAACACAAATACATATTTAGATATAGATACATATATTGTGACCGTCTTAGCCTTATGATGATCTCATTTCGTTATCTCCCTAGTTATTACTTTAGTAAGTCCTGTTATTAACATTAAGGATCAATGGTATATTATATCCTTGCGGTTTCATGTTGGTTCTTGGGAATCTGCTTGCTTAGCATTATAGGTAATCATTGTATCGTTTGGGTAATAATAAGTATTTGCAGTAATTATAAGCTTACATGAAGGCGTTTTTGATATTTCATTTCGAATTTTGTTTCGGGATGAGAGAAAAATATCTTTGGCTTTGGAAGACCAAACAGCTAAATTTTATAAATTAAGTGTATTTTTAACCGACTTCAGAAAAAGGAGGTTATATGTTCCACTGTATGTATTTTTTTGTATGTATGTTCATCGATTTCTCGGTCAATTGTGAACCGATTTTCAAAATTCTTTTTCTATTCGATAGAGTATACTCATGAGGTGCTCTCATTGTTACCAAGTCAGGATCTGATGATTGGATACTAGAGAAATCGAGGGCATACCACAAATTTTATAGGCACGAATGACTTGTTTTACTTTTTTTTCAACGCTATTAAAGTATTTGCTATTGTTCCATCTGCCATCATCCAACCATCTTATGTTGATGAGCTGGTGATGGAAGGTACAACTCTTTAAAGGTTAGGAGTTAGAAGATAATTCTTTAAATACTATAGGTACGTATTGACGAATAGTTGTATTCTATCTGGTTATTCGGGGAACTGATGATGGAAGGTAAAACACCTTAACGGTTTGGAGTTAGATAATACTTTATCAGTAGTACGATACGATAATATGAAACAATATTATGTATTTCAACCAAAGACTGAGAGACAGACAAGTCGATAGTGCTTACGGTCACTTTTCAGCTTTGACCTTAGTAAATCACTTAAGATGTGTTTTTTTAACAAAAATAAAACCGTCTTTAAAACACTCAAAAGGAAAAATAAATAAACTTAAGTACCTAGGTACTTATCGCCTAAAAAATATTTTTTGGAGTTGGTGCTAAGTTGTTACCAGAAACAATTGAAAATGAAGCACCGACTCCAACAAATTCATTTTTAGGAGTTAAATAGGTACCTAGGTATTAAATTAATTATTTTTTCCTTTTTAGTGTTTTATTTTATTTTATTCGGAAAATCATCAGCTGATAACACATAATAGGTAAGTAGTTACTTATAGTGATAGGAAGCTAATTACAAATTCACACAAGTAGTTATCTTAACAATTGTACAGTGAGCTATACAAAATAATAAACAGTGTAGACACAAAATACATGTTTTACGAGTTCATTGAAATACAGAGGTTTTTCATAAAGTTGTTTATAAAAAGAAATGTAAAATCTTTCACTAAGATCATAACAACAAATAATAGATTTCACTGAATTAAACATACATTTCTTAAACTCAGGATTCAACCAAACCGTGCCAATCTAATGAGGGGAGGTTCAAAAGCCCCCAGAATGAACGGGTTGTAAGTCAAATTAAACATCAAAACTATTTTACCGCTTATTGACATGAGGAATATTCATTGCTATGCGGAAGAGAGTAAAGTTCCTGGGGGATGTTACTGTCCCCCAGTGGCAAAATTTTATTAATTGATAAAACGAACCCGGTAATCTATAGAATTCCTATAAATTCTACCTACACTTTACTAGTATACTAATATTCCCAAAAGAAAATCTCATATTTTAGGATTACTTTTCAAGACATGACGTTACCGTATTACATCTCAAAGCTTTTATTCCACTATTGTCGCTAAACAACCGTTCCTTGATACTCGATAGGGTTGACGGATATAATATCGGAGATAACCCTGTGTTTGCTTTCTTAGACCGTCCGCTGCCATGCAATTCCTCGTACTTACTTTTATAAAAGAGCTTTGATATCCAACTGCCGCTTTGAATCTTGATTGCCTAAGTGAATTAAGTGTGAAAAAAGGTAGCTTAAAATAGTTAAGGGTGTGAATAGGTTACTCAGCAGTTAATACTTTTTTTTAAATCTAAAGACGGTCGAACAACAAGCGTGAGATGTCAATTAGAAAATCTCTAATTAAATTAGAATGCATGGACTTATTCAGAAGTATTTAACCAGCAAGTGTGCTTACACATTCATTTTACTAACTTCGAACTTCAAGTTCGAATGCAGATCATAAGTAAAGACAACCTTATTAAGCAGTCAGTATATAGATGACAATTTCATATACGAGTATCAAAAGCTATTTATATAATTTCAAGTGAATCTAAAGTCCCGCATTCCAACAAAAATACAACCACAACGGTGTCAGGCCTTTGCGGTCTGGACTGAATTGTCCCGGATATTTTGTACAAAGTTACAGAAACCTTTGTAGGTTAACCTTTGATATTTTGAACGAAGAAAGATTATATTTTAGATTAAGTTTGGGTATGTTTAATTTTCGCATCAAAATATTAAAAACAATACAATATGAAGCGAAACTGAGAGGCTTTCCTTAATGTTTAAAACTGCCAGAAAATTCATGCCACTATTAAAAAATTTAAGGATAGCGGTAAAAAAGTGAATTTTTCGGGTTGGTCGGTGGGTGTCATGTTCGGCTTGATAATGATAAAATATATGATTATTCCTTAAAACCTCGCAATCGTACAAAACAAAACATGTTCTGATAAGTTAGAATAAGTCTGAGTAATTCTCCAAGCACAGAAGGTCTTTGTCTCCTAGAATATTGGCAGAAAATGTCAAATCAATCAAACAGGCAGCTTTTTACCTTTATTTGTAGCCACATGTTCGGGGGAAACCGTTACATTAGTGATTGACACAATTCGATAGTATAATAGTGAAACTTTGAAGTTTCCCTGTATATCGTATAAAAGTTATTGAAAGGTTCGAAAAGAAAGTATTTTATGGCGCAGAATTTGACACAGGTCCCTTTCAACCCCATAAATCATTATATTTGTTACAAAATTATGGGACCTTTTGAAACTTGCAAAAAGGTCGTACACTATGAATTAGATGAAATCAATTTTGCTGATCGTTACTGTTACAGAACGGAATAAAAGGTTCTAAAAAAATAGCTCCAATATCTTAACTATTTAAAGTTTTAACTGTCAATCACAATCATCATCACCAACTACCCGCTTTGCCCGTAGGGGAGGGAGGGAGGGAGGGGGTAACGGGTACCGCGTTTAGGCTAAATGGGAAATACCTAAGTATACGAGACTCCACAATACCTATAAATTTAGTGTTTAAATCTTCTTACATTACAATTTTGCCAACATACAAAAAGATCCAGTTAGTCTTCTTAAGGTGCGTGTGTAGATGTCACTGCCATCTGGTTGAATTCGCCGCTTAATTGAATTCCTAGCCCTAAAACTTAAACTACAAGGCGTATTGAAAGGATCGCCCTAGACCGAAGAATTTTGGTTTGATTGGTGGGCTCAAGGTTATTTTTTATGACCACTCATAACCGACATGGTTTTGGTTATATGTAGTCACAAAAAATAACCTTGAACATTTCAATCACTCAAACAGTCACACAAAAGCTCTTTGATTTAAATGATCTGCCTAGGCGTCAAATTGAATGGCTAATTTAACTAGACTGCTGACATGATGTCCAGCCATCTGGGTAAACGTTGCGCTTATTGACTTCGCTAGATGTCCTTTAGTCGTTTCATTGGATGCCGGCGTTTAATCAACGGGCTAGGCATCCAATTAAATGGCTAATTTATACAGACGGCTGCGACCTACATAGCTCAGTGCAAACCAAGCAAGGGTATTCAGCTTCGACATCTTTATCTCGTTTTGGATCAGGTTTGGGTCTTCCCCGTCTCTTAGTGATATTACTAGTAGAAGGTTTTATTTCTTTCAATTTTTTCGAAACACTTTTCTTCACTTTTCTTCGTAAGCATCTCAGCCGACGAACCAATCTACAAAGAATCATGTACGGGCAAATGAGCCTAGGACCCCTGTGGAACCCCCCATTTTATAATTCCGTGAATGGCGCTTCCATTGCGGTTTATACAGACTGTGCGCCTCTTGCTGAAATAATTTGTAATAATCCGCCTAAGGTATAGGGGCACGTTGTGGAAGAGGAGTGCCTCTCCTATACAGTTGAAAGGCAAGGTGTTGAAGGCGTTAGCTATGTCTAACGACACTGCCATTGTAACCCTGCCTCTAGCCACGCCCTCATCCGCAAACGACTTACACGATGGTCGATTGGTGGTGAGCTTCTTTTAAGGAAGCATGAAGCCGAGCTTCTTCTTCTACACTTCTCCCAGTCCGCCGCCTGCGGTTTCTGGTGTGTACGCGTTGATGGAAAATGCAAATGGGGCGCATTATGGCAATTTCTTCTGACCACTAGAAAACCTGCTGCTTGAGCGGACGCTGCGTTGAGGCGGCAAACTGAGTGAACCTCATTGTTCATTATCTTGAGCGACCATTTGGGAAACAGTTGCACAGAATGGTTCCTTGGTACGCTAGGGCTGACAGACCCTCTTTTGAGGACATGTCGAAGGTAATCTAAAGATGGTCCGACAAAGTATCGAAATCTTCGTGAAACCTCCAGTTGGTCACGTGTGATGCGAGAGCAGAGGTAGCGAACGTGACGTCCACTATTGCCCCTCCCTGCTGTCGCACACAGGTGTTGGCGGATCTACGGTTTAGGATGAGCAATCCTAACAGTGCTGCCCAGTCTTTCACTACAGAGCCACGAGCATCCCTGGCGGGGGACCCCCACGTCGTAGATTTGGCGTTGAGGTCCCCCAGCACTATCACATTGCTATAAGCCGCTCGATCGATTGCGGTAGCGACTTCAGTGATGTAGATTTCAAAGTCAGCAAGTATGCGATTTGGAGAGAAGTAGCAACTAATAAGAACAATCTCTGCCCATTCCACAACGAAACCATGGCCCTGCTCCAAGATGGTCAGGGGCGGGGACCGAGTCGACGAAGCACGGATAATGGCAACTGTCGTGTCACTTTCAAAGGCGTAGTTAGCGCCTAGTGGAGTTGAGTAGGGTTCCGCTACGACCGCAACATCAATGGACCACTCAGACATAGGTTTGCATAAGCAAATCCCGGGAACCCCCGGAGTGGTTCAGATTACCATGGAGTATTTGAAATTGAAGCCGATGGATGCGGACAGCGCAGAACCGATCGGTATGGAGATCTTTGGGGGAGGCCTATGCCCAGCAGTGGGCGTCTCTCGGCTGAAATGATGATGATGATGATGATTTGAAATTATGGCATACTTTAAACTATGGATTGGTTGATATCAAAATTTTCGGGTACCGTTATTATCGGTATTTAAGAGCGCAAAAACGTTTGAGTTCTTGCGCTTTTAAATACCAAAAATAACGATAATTTAAGTTCAGTTACATTTGCTGAGACTTTGTTATAAAGGACATGTTCTGAAAATGTATGGGGGCTGGTACTCAGCTACCCCCCAAGACAAAAGTTATATCAGAAGAAAGAGTATATTTTTAAGAATATTATGAGTCAAAAACTATAATTTTTAATGCCTGCATATAAATAAAAAATAACATTTTATTCTGGTCAAAAAAACTGTTATCCAGAGATGAAAATATTCCATTTTAAAAAATGTGACACATCACAGACATAGTATGAAACGTCAATGTCGTCTATTGTCTTGTCAAATATTTATTTACTAACTAGGCATGGGGTTGATTTGGTTCAGCCTAAGACTGACTACGGCAATTATATTTTATTGTAAATGCTAGAAGAACATGGCAAATTAGTTTCTGCACTTGTTTCTGACTAATAATAATGATTTTAATTTATTTTTTACTATATTTTGTCAGAGAAACTTTGATAAGAAGCTTAGAATTAATGCACACACTTTTCAAAATTACTCAAAAATGCCGGGGTATCAAAATGATAAAATAGTATATTCAAGATCCTCTGAGCATAAGCTTTCGCATAATATATAATTTATCGTGGGGGGCTTTCGAGTACCAATATCGAACATCTCCTTTGCACCTTATGAATGAGCAACTTGTCTCGTGAAGTCTGAAACTTGGAACAAGTCTGAAACTTGGAACAACAAGTTTATTTTGTTTTCTAGTGTTTAAGTTATGAATATTACTATGTTTTGAAAAATATGTTTATATTTGTTATAAGAAATGATAACTTGTCTTATTACCAGAGATTGGAAAGAAGGTAGGTATGGTACAATAGTGTGTCTACTGAAGTTTCCAAATCGAAAGGAGGTGGTGAAGTTTTGGGGCAGCTCATAACTCGAAAGCCCTGAATTGGATTGTTCCCAGAAGCACTATTTATTCAAGCCTCACTTAAAAGTCGTGAAATATCATATTGATTTATTATCATTCATCCTGGGTGGCTCTTTTGGAATATATTGAATTCCTGCTCAAAATATTTCTTGTGTGGACCATATACGACGATATCTACGATTGATTGTTTGTATAATGAGCGCATTAGAC
Source organism: Nymphula nitidulata (assembly GCA_947347705.1). Taxonomy (NCBI): domain Eukaryota; kingdom Metazoa; phylum Arthropoda; class Insecta; order Lepidoptera; family Crambidae; genus Nymphula; species Nymphula nitidulata. The sequence goes on along the minus strand of OX374636.1, from coordinate 8,360,427 downwards.
AAACACGACATTATTTTATGTTGCATACTTCAAAGCAGGGTAGTTTATGGGATTTATGGTTATCAAGAAGTAATAATACTGTGTTGTCTTTAGTCGGCTGGATTTTCTCAAAAAAAAATGAAGCCAATTTAAAAATACTCGTCCACTTATCCATCGATTATCTCTCACCGCAGCAAAATCGTAATATCTCATTACACCTGTTTCTTTTATCAATCATGTTCTCCTTCGCTTCCCGACATATACAATAATTAAGTGTATATAAGTTAGTGAGACAGAAGCTCAAAGTTCCTCAAAAATCAATGATAAGCTACAAAAAGACATTTAATGCTGCGGAACCCGTTAAATGCGTCCGAAATGCTCCTGACCAGTTTTAAATATAAAAGTACTGATAGAAAACACAAAATGTTAAATGCCTTTTGAAAGAGTTATTCCTGATATTTTCACTTACGTAATGCTTTAATCGAACCTCTCGAGCAAGTTGGAATTTTGTACCATTAATAAAGGCTGCAGAAACATTAACAGAATAAAATTTTCACATTCCCAAGAGAATTTATAAAAAATACTTAACTTAATAGCAAAGAATAAGGTTTTATCTATATTAAAGTAAGTGTTTTCAGTGTCGCCGGTGACAAGAATGATGTATTTTAGTACTAAAAAGTTCTAAGATCGTAATATGAGTATGCTGATAGAGTATTTTAAAAATAAGATTACCGCCAATAATTTGTATGAGCACCAGGTTGGAAGCTCTACACTAGAAGTTGTTGACGAATACATTTACCTAGGTCAAATAGTCCAACTTCCAATAAGAGGTCAATCGATGGACCCATCTAGGCTGGGCAGCGATCGGAAAGCTACGCGGCCCAGCTTCCGCAGGTCTCAAGAAGAAAGTCTTTAATTTATGTGTTTCCAGTGATCACATAATGATTGTGATAGCGTGAGTAGTGCCCAATGTGCTACGAGTGCCTATAGGCAACGGTAACTGATGTCTTCTGTCGTTCACCATCAGCCGATCAGCTTGTTTGCCACGCTTGTCGTCCTATTTTGTTTTCTTGTTCATACAATGCACGGCAAATGACTCAACACCACCTGATATGAAGCGGTAAGAAGAGTCTACATGCGAAGACAAAGTGCAGCTTGAAACACTGTTCTAGCCGCCTCCACCTTGCCGGGTCATGCGCTGCCCTTTCACGCCTCTTTTGAAGGGACCCATTTTATTAGAAGGAGGGAAGTCATGTGCTGGCAAAGAATTCCAAGTTTTGGAAATCCAACAAAGAAACAATTTACTAAACTTATTTGTCCGTGATGTTGAGGTGGCAACAGTAAATTGTTGACTCAGAAGACCGGCACGTGTGCTCCTGAGCAGGAAGGAGGAAGGTGGGATAAGTCGATGATAAAGCCGATAGAAGGCGCTAAACGATGCAATGTCACGATGGAATTGTGGAGGCTCCATTGAATAATTATGTGTTAAATGATCACTTTTTTACTGAAGAGTGTAGGAACAAGTAGATTGTATTGTCCTTCAAGACTGTTTCGGACTACAAAAGACTTTTCCGATACGAAATTAAAAAGCAATAGATGACAAATGAAATTCTTTTGCTAATGGGTTTTCCATTTGTGGACTTATTTATCAAGTACTTACATCCAAAAACTTGTAAAAATTAATGTTATTATCACCAATGGATAGGGATATATCGATTTTATTAAAAATAAATACAATTTAATTATTGGCAGCTCGGTTTAAACCACAGTGGTAGATGTCGGAATAACTCATAATAATTCAAATACGTCCCAAATCCCCTATACTATTCTTAAAAAAATATGCAATCTACAAATCGTATATTGTGGTCGAAATCGCTGCTTTAATTATATATTTATGTCGAAATTGACGTTAATATTGATATATTCAAAATTTTCAAACTAAAGCGGTAGAAATACAAATACAAATACAAATACAACTCGTTTATTGCAGACCAAGTGTACATATATAGATCTTAATATAAAAATGGCACTTTATACTCAGTCGCCCCTTTCGGACATAGCAATTTAATAGAGCGCTCCCTATTTTTATAAAAAATTAACAACAAAAATCTATAATACACAAAAACAACAATACAATTATAAATAACAAAGAATTACAAAAAACAAAATTAAAACTTAAAATCTTTAAATCGTCATATCAACATACATTAAGTATATTATAATTATTTAATAGTATTTAAATTATAAATCAAGTGTTAGTGTCGAGTCATTATTATTTGAATTATAGTAATTATATTAAATAATAAGTAATTATTTAATTAATTGTATTCAATATTTATTTAAGAAAGAGCTAAGTAAATAAGTTTTTTAGGCGGTTAGATAGTCAGTTACAGAATAAAAACAATTTTCAATTAGGTAATTTCGTAATTTATTTTGAAATGCTTTAAATGTTGGTAGATATTTTATTTCAGGGGGTAATTTGTTGAATATTTTTATAGCCATGTAGTATGGACTGCAGTTTAACATTTTTATTCTAGAATAAGGCAGGTATAGTCTATTTTTATGTCGAGTATTTATAGCATGGGTATCACTCATTAACCGACTTCAAAAACGAGGAGGTTCTCAATTCGGCCGGTATGTTTTTTTTTTTTTTCTATGTATGTACAGCGATTACGCCGAGATTACTGATCCGATTTACGTGTTTTTTTTTTGTTCGATGCGAAATAGCTGCCATTTGGTCCCATAAAAATTTTTTCAAAAACAGTTGGGTACTTTGGTTTTAAATTAAAAAAAACTGAAATTATGAAATCATCGTCGGAATAACTCATAATAATTCAAATACGTCCCAAATCCCCTATACTATTCTTAAAAAAATATGCAATCTACAAATCGTATATTGTGGTCGAAATCGCTGCTTTAATTATATATTTATGTCGAAATTGACGTTAATATTGATATATTCAAAATTTTCAAACTAAAGCGGTAGAAATACAAATACAAATACAACTCGTTTATTGCAGACCAAGTGTACATATATAGATCTTAATATAAAAATGGCACTTTATACTCAGTCGCCCCTTTCGGACATAGCAATTTAATAGAGCGCTCCCTATTTTTATAAAAAATTAACAACAAAAATCTATAATACACAAAAACAACAATACAATTATAAATAACAAAGAATTACAAAAAACAAAATTAAAACTTAAAATCTTTAAATCGTCATATCAACATACATTAAGTATATTATAATTATTTAATAGTATTTAAATTATAAATCAAGTGTTAGTGTCGAGTCATTATTATTTGAATTATAGTAATTATATTAAATAATAAGTAATTATTTAATTAATTGTATTCAATATTTATTTAAGAAAGAGCTAAGTAAATAAGTTTTTTAGGCGGTTAGATAGTCAGTTACAGAATAAAAACAATTTTTAATTAGGTAATTTCGTAATTTATTATGAAATGCTTTAAATGTTGGTAGATATTTTATTTCAGGGGGTAATTTGTTGAATATTTTTATAGCCATGTAGTATGGACTGCAGTTTAACATTTTTATTCTAGAATAAGGCAGGTATAGTCTATTTTTATGTCGAGTATTTATAGCATGGGTATCACTCAGTAACCGACTTCAAAAACGAGGAGGTTCTCAATTCGGCCGGTATGTTTTTTTTTTCTTTCTATGTATGTACAGCGATTACGCCGAGATTACTGATCCGATTTACGTGATTCTTTTTTTGTTCGATGCGAAATAGCTGCCATTTGGTCCCATAAAAATTTTTTCAAAAACAGTTGGGTACTTTGGTTTTAAATTAAAAAAAACTGAAATTATGAAATCATCTACATAAGCGAAATTGCGAATTTTTGCTTTTCCAATGACTTTTTAGTGAAACGATACGATAGTAGGAAACAATATAAGTTGACGGTCACCCATCTAGCTTCGACCGTAGAAAGTTATCACTAAAAATTGTGAAAAAAAAATTTTAAACAAAAATTAAAACCGACTTCAAAAAACTGAAAAGGATGAAATAATTAAATTTAAGAAGGTATTCATCCCCTAGAAACATATTTTTGGAGTTGGTGCTAAGTGGTTTCCAAAAACAATAGAAAGTAAAGCACCGACTCCAAAAATATGTTTCTAGGGGATGAATACCTTCTTAAATTTAATTATTTCATCCTTTTCAGTTTTTTGAAGTCGGTTTTAATTTTTGTTTAAAATTTGTTTGTTGAAACTTATCTTTACTTCTAAAAAGGAATATGCATATGTCAAAGATATAAATCGAGGGTAAAGTTAGTATTCTATATTTTTTAAAATATGGCCTGCAGCTCTCTGTGTTATCAATTTGAGCAATTATTCGAATACACCGTTTTTGCATGATAAAAAGTTCTAGAGCATCCACACTATTTCCCCACAGCATTACTCCGTACCGCAACCAAGCGTAGGCGTATGCATAGTAGGTGGACAGTGCGGTCTCTGTGTTTGTGCTGATTTTCACTTGAAATAAAGCATAACTGAATTTGGATAGTTTCGCTTTGACATATGAAATGTGTTTCTTCCAGTTTATATTTGTGTCGATTTTTATTCCAAGTAGGTTGAATTCGTTTACAGTCTCTATGTTGATATTTTTATAATCTAAATTAATGTTTAAAGAGGGTGTTCGGTGTACTCAATAAAAAGTGATCCACGGGTAAGCCATAGCTCCTGACTTTTTCTCTTGCTTTTTATAGATTCTTGAAGCCACAAGTACTCAACATCAAGTGCTCAAAAGAACAAGTTTTATTTATAAGTTTTTCTTAGAATTAATTATCCACCGGCATGAATTTTTTGCCAAAAGCACTTATAAATAGACTTAGAAAATTAAACTTTGTATTCGTATGTCCATTTTGACGTCTTTTTCTCTGCAATTTTTTTTATACAACTAGTTGACAAACAAGCTGACGGCCGACGGTAGGTGGTTACCGTCGCATATAGACACTTGTAATATCAAGGAAAATATCACTAAGTATACCAGGTGCGTTGTCATCCTGAAGTCTAAGATGAAATGCCGTCCATGCCTAGTAATTACACTGGCTACCTTTACCATCAATCAAAAACCGCTATCAAACTATTTTGCGGCTGAAATAATAAATTTCCCGTCAAAACTGGCGGCTATTGGCTCGCCACTCGGTGATCAACGCGCGTTTTTTATGGCGTGCCGCGTGTAATTTCAAAGGAATCTTACTCGTAAGCTTCATATTCAAGGTAAATAATCATTTTATCCATTTTAAATGCAGCAAAACTTTTCCGGCATGTGTATCACAAAATAATAGTATATTCGTGAATATTTAACGTATTATGAATCATAGTTAATGTATTTTTATCCGCAGACACTGTGCCTATATTTAAAGGTATTATGATAGGCTTTTCACAGACAATCAAGTGATTTTTCCTTGTTATTGCAGGTGTCTATAGGCGGCGGTAACCACTTACCATCAGGTGGGCCGTCAGCTTGTTTGTCATCTAGTTGTATAAAAAATAAATAGAAAAACCTGCTTTAAAATTATGTAATCATGTGCTGATTCCTTGTGTGTGTGAATTTATGAATAAGTAAAATATGTTTTTCTCTCCTTTGCATTTTATTTATATTAAAACCATAGTACCTAGCACATTATCTAAATAATGTGCTAAAATTCTACACATTATGCATATACTCGTACTTATCATTCGTATAAACAAAAAGTTTAACACTTCTTGTAAATGAGACGTATTTATAAAGGATAACACTTAAGAAGGTAGAAATACCTTACTTGGAGCATATTTAGGAATGCTCCAAGTAAGGTATTTCTACATTGGACATTTTATGATTAATTATTTGATAAAATTAGACTGTAATGTATATGTATATACGTCTAGCCATGCGTATAATTGTTGTATAGCAAGTTAAGTCTTAGTTCTTAAGTCACAAGTTCCTAATGATGCATATAAAGTAACATATCCTATGAAGAATCCACACAACAAAGACCCTACGAGTTTTGACGTGACAAATCGATTAAAAACAACAGGAGCGAATCAGGAGGTGAAGTATTGGACCTTGGGCCTTTCGAGTAAATACTCTATTGAAATGATAATATCATAACTAGATTTTATTCTTAAGAAAGACTTCTTTAATGCCTTTCAATGCCGCCCTCTCAAAGTTCTATTTACCTACATATCTGGTGACCAGGATGGAGACTGTGGTTTGACTTTCATGTTTCTTTTTTTATTCTCAATTACGGCAAAAATGGAGGAAGTCACAGATTGCGTTTGTTCTTCACAGCCATGTATAGAATATAGCTGTTTAAATTATTGTGGGCAAAACTTAAACATGCCATTGCCGAAAATATGTATAACACTATCAATTTTCTTTCATGTATTATAGCACAAAATACGACCACTCTCCTGCCTTGATCAATGAAATCAGCTAAAGCATTTTTGAATTTTTTAAAGTAAATGCACCTATTACCACCATTACTTTACATATAACTTATATCCCATTTTAAAAATACCTGTTATCTTATTGCATTTAAAATATATACCATTTTTAACATATCCAAAACTTGGAATATCATGTGAGAAATTGACTCCTCGACTATACATATCAAACTAAATGAAATTTTCTTATCCTCATATTGCTTTTTAACAGAGTCAAAACTAGAACAGACTTTTTTTTATGTTTATCCAAATTTTTAAGAAATACAGCTCTTTAAATATCCGCTCCACAGCGGATAGTTTTTTTAGTAATCTAATTTTTAAGTTTAAAATAAAATTATGTTCCCGTGGGGAAGTTAGTGTATACGTCAAATAAATTTTCAGACCCTTAGTACGCCGTACATTGCTGCATGCGCACACTCTGAAGTATAAAGCAGCAGAGACAAAGTACGGCTGCGAAAGTAGGAGCAGAGTCACGTTACACTCGATAAACTAGAACGAAACGTATAAGCGCTATGAAAATCACGGCGCATACAATTTTTTGTTCGCGAATAAACTACATCCTATCATTTTAAAATGGAACATGACTTTTGTATGCGATAGCTTCTCTATACTTACTTTTTATCTCTATGTTACAACTTACAAATAAGTAATCTAGTGTGTACAAATGTTTAGAGCAAAGTAGTAAACAGCAAGTAGGTGCCGTATGTTGCTTCTTTAGTAAGTTTAGTTAGCGTTTGAGTTTTGCTTTGACTTTTTGCCTTTGAAACTTTGGCCCACCGCGAAGCTTACTTGCGTAGGCATTCTGAATAGTCTTTGTTAAACTTGGTACGTTTTTTCGAATATAGTATAATACTTAAGATACAACCCGTCTTGCTTCGTAGAGATTTTTATAATTTTCTTAGGATAACGCATTACTTATATTGGGGTTATCAGATGACGCATTATATGGATTAGTGGAACGATAGAGTACACCGTCAACGATAACGTATCTTTTATCTGACCAAGTCTAAACGGATCGTCGGATTCTATAGCCTTAATGATCTTCCGAACCTCGGGATCCAATAGTTGGTTCTCCCGGATCTTCTTCGGATTGTCAACGATGGTATGACAAAGGTCACAATCGATTTTATCTTTGCAGGTCGGGCGAGATCTCACTCTATCTCGCGTATATTCTATTTTATGATTGTACTCTTGGAGACAACGTGGCCATCTAGCTAAGCGGCCGCTAGAAGACTTCAAGCTCATCACTTCTGCACCATTTATGTACCCTCTGAACTTGAAAACTGCCTACACGACAGCTAGAGCTTCGAAATCGGACTCCGGCCTCTATTAAAATAGCGTTTAACATGGGGCTCGCAATATTATGGTTCTCTCCGGTACCAATAATAGCAACACCGGACTTATTTGCGATACCTATACTTACCGTCGGGTGCGACGTCACTGATATGCCTTCGATTGTCACAGTGTTGAATTCCGACCGATTTCACATTTCGATCGAACGCCCCTGGTTGGCCGCAACCATAACAATGAAAAGAGGACGACACATATCATTTAATTGGACATCATCGTTAGCTTTGGAATCATTCTTTTTCATTTTATTTTGTAAGTTATGACACTCATTCGTCGTGTGACTATAATATTTACAAAATGAACAACGACGTCGGGTGAGTTTCGCACCAGTAGTAGTACCGCTTCGCTTCACGCGTTCGCGATCGGGCGGCTCGGCCATATCGGACACTTTAGCGATTGTGTTCGACTTTGGAGACACACTATAAATTCTCTATCTCGGTAATAGAGTCTTCGGTTACTCTCACTTTTTCAATTACAAATATGAAGTAAACCTTTACGCACACGCCATAGATAATAAATTATATCTACTTGCATCTGTTCGGAGACACTATATGGTAACATTAAATTAAGGGACCGCACTCTCTTACACGTAAACACTTCAGCACGTGCACTAATATTTTGATCCGCGGCGAAGACTTCCTAAAGAATTTGGTGCGGTGGCAGTTGTACGCCGTACATAGCTCGCAGACGCATTACGATTGCCAATTTTCATGTTACGTAATGGGTATGTTATGATTTTGGAAGTATGTTGTTATGTGCGGAAATATTTTGAATTAAGGTCGAAGTTTTCTTCTATCGTTCGACTTGTTTATATGACATCGTACGTGATAAAAATATGTCAGCGTTTGATTTGTCTGTTTATTTCATAAGAACTTGTGTGTTGCCAAGACATGACGTGTACGTAAATTTCGCCAAATGTTACCTACCTAAGTGATTTAATTCTCAGCTCTCTGTTATTTTATAGAACAAGAAGAAATAAATAAATACTCAAGTCACTATTTTGAATTTCAGTTTTATATGAAATCTTTGCAATATATAACTATTGTACAAGCGATTTACTTTATTACTACATATAAGTAAATGTATACAAGCGATTTTGCTATGCAACTTGATTGTTGGCGACTGCATTTTTACCTTATCTAATAGATATATTAATAGATAGATAGATTTATTTCGAATCTCTTTATTTCGATGCTGTAACGTACTATTAGTTCAGAAAAAATATTGTAGAAGTGGGATTGGTTGATTGTATTTTAGCATGTTTTTTGTACCTGTGTGCCACAAATAGAGTTTACAGTTTAATTGATTCAGAATTCACTCGTATTAAAGGCTTAGTCACTTTCAGGTTGTATCATAAAAACAAATAAAATATTTTTCTAAATTAGTAGGTTTATATACAGACCTATACAATTTTAATATATTGTTTGTTATCTACTTGTAGTAGCGACTTTTCAAGTCCCTTATACCAGATAATTGTGTCTGGCATCATATAATGCTGCCTGGGCGTTAGCTCTGAGGATGCTTACCTTACCTAGTTATTAGAGATGCTTGGCGTGAGTGTACTAAGAATATTATGATTAGGTATTTTATTACTTGCGGCCGCCCGTAAGAAAAACAAGACTCTACCATGCAAATCGAAAATTTGCCGACGATTTAGTAGTCATGGTAGAATCCCTGGAAAATTGAGCATAATGCTCAGTGCCCTAGACAGAACGTTCCGACAGGTGGGTCTAAGAATGAACATGGACAAAAATTTTTTTTTCCAATATCCATGTCGCACCTATACCAGTTACAGTTGGGACAGATTGGGGAAATATTTTATAAAATTAAACATTATGAACTATTTTATAATTTGAATTACTGCAATAAAACAAACAACGCAACGATAGAGCGTAAATCTCAATATAACTTAAACAACTTATAATAAAGTACAAAAAGCTGTATAATTTTAACTTAAAAATTGATAACTTAACTTTAAAATTGATCAAGATATACCTATCACGTGGATGTCAGGCATCCCGTCAAAAGCAACCTATGTCCTATAAGAGGATGTAACGTATTTTGATGCCAAGGGGTGAAAATGTAACAGACAGACAGAGTTATTTTCGCACTTATAATATTAGTATAGAAGTATGAACTTGTGTCGACGAGACGGTTAATTTATTTTCTGCCATTTGGTTTGTTATGTTGTGGACACTCGAAGCATTTCAAAATTGTCGAAACTAAAAAATTCAATTTCCTTTTAAGAAGCATTTTGATTTGAAAATATTAAACGACAAGATGGCTCTCAAAGGCGTACATAATAAAAGGTCACAGTGACTTTTGATACTATAGGAGATCGGTAGAAATGGGCTTAATCGTTACAAGCTCAAATTTACTAAGACTAAAATTTATTTAATATTAAAATTTATTAAACATTTTTTTTATATTTTGTTGAATAAAATCAACAACTGCGTCTATGGAATAAAGTTGTAAAAATTTAAGTGTAATGTTGTTGACTAAAAGTTATCCTAACCATCATGAGGTCCATTGGATGATAATGTTGCCAAGAACAAAAAAAGACTGTTTTATCGATTAGCACTTTTGTTCGACGAATAAAAAGAAAAACATTTTAACTAATAACATTATGCTTCGCTTAGTACGCTGTCTTTTAAAGATAACTTCATAGATATTTTTATCGAATTACAAGTATTGATTACGATTGAGTCAATCAACACAATCTCTATATATATTTGTGTGTCATGTCAAATTGACATTTACACCCATAGACTAGATCTTTATTGCCATTGATAATCATTCCCGTCTACGTTTTCTTGTGCTCTGTTGTGTTTGCTAATTATTTCCTTTATTTAACAACGACTTTCGCTATTTTATTACGGACTCTGACGATCTCTGCCACCACGAACGACCTGCGCTTGCACAACGGACATTTATTCCCTGCCAAAACGTCTCACACGGCTTTCTCACCAGCCCCCTTATTCTCAACTGTCGGAAAGAATTCGAATTTCGGAAACTCTATACCTGTCACTTTTTATCGTGCTGCGTCAAAGCGAGACGACATGTGACTTTTCGAATCGAATCCGTGATCCGACAGTTGAGAATAAGGGGGCTGGTCTCCGAACATTGCTTTCGATTGGACTTCAAAATGAGCTTGACTCTGAACTGCATAAACTGAGGCATTAGTCAGGAAGGAGGAGGAGGGTGTGAGGGCCCACTTTCACGCCATATTTAATCAATAAAAGCCAATAAAAAAGGTAATACTGTCGGTTTACATTTTATGTAACTTAACTTTTAATAACTACTTATCTGGCTAACCCCATAGAAAAGCATTACAATATTAATACTAAAAGAACGTGTATTTCTCGCTCTACAAAACAGTCCAAAAATCATCAGTGTAACGCTTAGGCCTAAAGTTCTTAGAAAGCTTGCCATTCTCCTTTGAATATTTATTCTTTTGTTTTTTATCTGTCAGTGTTGTCTTCTAATAGTAAACGATTTTATGCTGAACATAATTGTTTCCATAACTAAGTTTCGCGTCGCATCGATTCAGAAAATATTATAAATATTATTCCGGGTTCGATTCCCACATTCACCTGGCGCTCACATTATCTCTTGCGACGTGCAGTTCCGCAGTCATTTGGAAGATAACGTCAAGCTGGCATCCAAGAAGCTTGGTGTGCTCAGTAGAGCGCAGCGGTATTACTATTCGGAGCATAGACTGTTACTGCATAAGTTTCAAGTGAGGCCCCATATGGACGACTGCTGCTATCCATGGGCGGCTATAGTGGCTACATGTTCTATTGTTTGGTTGACTTGTCAATAACTGTGGCTCTCGGTCTTAACTTGATTTTGAGACAGTCATTACGTCAACAAGTGTTGCACATCCTCCAGTCTATCGCAGACGTTACAATTTGGAGAATCTGATTTTTTCATTAAATAGCGTCACCATGTTATTGATACTTTAAACACGTTTCAAATCAAACGTCTCTAAAAATAAACTAAGCAACTTCAACTCGTACAAATTATTTAATTAGGTTTACAGTGTATAGAATTAATTATTAACCGTGCTACTATAAAATTTACCTCATTCATTATTCCACGAATCATTAATGTCCCATCTTAAGTTTCCATTTACGTTTGCTTTACGATCTCATTAATTTCTTCGTATGCAGTATGTTGTTTCCGTTCTATGTTATGTTGTTTTCCTTGAAAGGTTCGTTTTTTATTAGTAATACTTTTATAAGTATTAGGCAAGTAAGATTTCTTAGATATTTTTTAATCGTAGGATAATTATAGGATTTACAATAGTGACGGTACTGTGTTTAGTTTAAACGACAGAACTATGACTCTTGTAACCTACCAATTTGTAATATTAATGCTGTAAAAATTGTTGCTCCTTTAAAATTAGCAAGCGCTATTTTGACAATGCTAAGACTAGAAATCTAGCTGAATTGAAAAAGCGGCTTCATTTACTTTACGTTCAAACAACAGATTTTTCATTAATAGTTGCGTTAGAGAGATCATAACGTCGTACTAAAAATAATTCCCTATGCTATGTTTCTTTAGAATATTATGTAGTAGGAGATGGGAAAGATGAAGATATTGTTAGGTATGATGAATATCAAGTATGGGAAGCTAATATTGAAGGAAGAAGATTGTCGACAGATTTTTTTGTCAAGTTTCTTGATAAAGGTAAGCAAGTACGTTAATGTCAATAATTGAAAATAATTTAAGATACAACATTAGTTTGAAATTCGGAAAATACAATTTTTCTAGAGAAGATGTCTGGTATGCTGATGAAAAAAATATAAATTTCCTATTAAATGGAAGTGAGACAGAACCCTGGGGACGATACTTAGACTCCCTCAATATCAGCTACACTATTCTATTAACTGATCTTCAGAAGGCAATAGAGAAGGAGAGTTTAATGTTAGAGCATGCTTCTAGAAGAGGTAAGTAGATATCTAGTTACATATGATTTAAAATATGATAGAAAGATTTCTTTAATCACTAAGTTCTATTCGCCAAGCATAGTTTATCTAAATATTCACGGACTGCAAATTCAGAGCGGTTTCCTAGATAATGATCGGGTTGTAAAATTATATTCCTACCAACGATGATCCAGGAGACAACAATAGTTTACTAAAAAGTTTAATAAAAATAAAAACATATGAAACATCTAAGCCACAATCCTGTCTGATGGTCAATTGCTAACACCTCTTTCTGATGGCCAGTTCGTAATAGTAACCATCAGGCGGCTAGTATACCTTTTTGTTTTAAGGAAGTGGGTAAATATGCAGTGTGTTTGAGGATCTTTTAAGACCGACAATACAAGTTGGTGTCTTATGCGTTGTGCTGGTCGTAGTCAAGTCGACGCTCGACCACATTTCGGAAAACTTGTAATGGTGTTTCGTGCGAATCCGCGCGATTCTATCTTGAAAGTTCGACACAATGGCATATTTGCTCTAGTTCCGTTGATAATTTATTGATTAATGAAGGTATGAATTTAAACAAATACATTATTCCAGTGAAAGTGCTATATGAGTATAGTTTATCAAATTTTTATAGTACAATAATCGACAGCACATCAAGTGTAACACTACACATTGTTGCACCACGAAAGCCGCCTTTATTCTGAAGGGAGTAAGGGTGGTTTCAATGTCAAACTGTTAAGGTTGATGTATTGTGCTGTCGACTGCATATTGATAGATAGATTAGAAGTAGTAATCTTATGATATAAAAGAATGAAAAGTATAATTTATTCAAAGTAAACCATTTTATCATAGTAGACAAAGATTATAAGTTAAATTTCATGAAAATTCATGTCATGAATAATTTAGTGATATTTATCCAGAATATTAATTTGGTTATATGCCAAGAATTTAATTACTAGAAGGAAGTTTGTGTTACGAAATTACTTACGCACTACGAATATTTATGATCTTAATGACGTTGGTATTTATCTATCTTATGTAAGTAATGCCTCATAAGTAAAATTTGATGACCGCTGGTCGAGTGCTCTGCATCTCTTACTATACCGGTTAGTGGTCCCGATTCAAATCCGGTAGGAACAGATGTTTGTATGATTAGTACGAGCATTTGTTTACGAGTCATTGATATTTATGTGTTTATTTAGTATATTTGTAATATTTATATACATATTTATATGAATATTTCTCCGTTATCTAGTATCCTAACACAATCTCTTAATGATGCTCATGGGCTACATAATGGGTATATGAAGAAAAAGAATGCGAAGAAACTTATACCTACCAACTTGAAGGAATTTTTTGCAGAGATATGCAGTTAATAGGACGGAGACATAAAAATGATAGGATGAAGACACAAGACATAAAAATGTTACCATGCTACTAAATAAAAATACATTGTAACAATTGAAAATAAAGAAAGAAAACGATAAAAAAAATATATGCTACAGGCGGGACTCGAACCCGCGTCTCCTGATTTCCGACCAGACGCGACCAGGCACATACACATACATACATAGACAAAACAAACACATAATATATGTCAGCTAACTAATATAGTACTAAGTAGTTATTAATATTATTATTTTAGTATATTATGAATACACATCCTGAAGGTATTCTGACTTGAATTTACGACATCAATATCATGATGTACTCGAGTTAAATCATTGTATAGACGGCACATGCGTACTACAGGATTGTAATAAAATGTATTATTACGGTACACTTGAAGTGAAAATAATTTAGGCTTGCGGTTTCAAGACCTGTAACTGATTATGAAGTTGATTGAAGCCAACAGAGACGGGGAATCAATTATAGAGTGAATAATTTTGTGATAATAAACTAGTTCAAAGCGCTTACGTCTGGTTTCCAGCGTTATCATATGAAATTTATTAAGCCTATCCGTGTAAGAATTTAATTTGCGATATAGCCCTTGGCGAAATTAAAGGCTTCTTAGGAACTTTCGTTGAATACTCTCTATGTGGTCGGTATGAACAGCATAAAAAGGGGACCAGATAACGGCACCGTACTCTAAAACACTGCGAACAAGAGAATTATACAAATATATAAGACTGTGTGCCTTTTTAAAGTGTTTAGTATTTCGGAGGATGAATCCTAACATTTTGGAACCCTTATCATGAATATGGTTATAGTGACCACGAAAAGTCAATTTTTCATCAAATAAAATGCCCAAATCCCTAGCACTGTCCTGTCGATTTAGCTTTTGCCCATTGAGTATAGTATAGTAGTATAGTCATAACGAATTTTGTTAATTTTCCTAGTGAAAGATAAACCGAAACATTTGTTGGTGTTTAAGAACATATTATTGTCAACACACCATCCAGCCACTGATTCAAGATCATGCTGTAAATTTATTGCATCACTAACAGTTCTTATTTCGGAGATTTTTTTTAAATCATCAGCATAAAGTAAGTTAGGACACTTTAGTCTCTGAACAAGGTCATTAATAAATAATAAAGAATAATGGTCCCAGTATGGATCCTTGTGGGACCCCGGATGTGACTAAAACCGGATCAGATAGTTCCCCTTTGTAAGCTAACAAGTGGCTTCTTCGACTTAAATATGATTCTACTCATCGGAGCAAGGATCCATACACACCCATGCCACAAAGCTTCCGACATAGCAGAAAATGGTCGACCTTGTCGAAAGCCTTGGAGAAATCAGTATAAATAGAGTCCACTTGCGTATTTTTAGCGAAAGCGCCGCATAAATAACTCTTATACTCTAACAGGTTGGTGATAGTTGATTTATTTTTAACAAAACCATGTTGGTTGGATGACAACATAGGTTTAACATGAAAGTAAACTGACTCAGAAACAATAGACTCGAATAATTTGGCAGAACATGATAGGATACTAATAGGTCTGTAGTTCGCGCAGTCAGATTTGTTACCTTTTTTGAAAACGGTAACAATATGCAGTTGATAGGACGAAGATATAACATTTCCGGCTAGGTCATGATGAACGCGGAGTAATTCTGAACTACGCCTTTTATATCCTCATAGAAAAGGATGGTGATCCCACTCTCAGTGCCTGGCATTGAACATCTGGGTATGGCCTTAATGTATGGAGTCAAAAACTGTATCAAAATCGTTTTCTAATAAAAAGCATATGTAAATATATTTGTTTTAATAGGTTGGGGAAAAAGTTTCTTCGCATTTTTTAAGAAAATTCAAAACATTTTTTATTATAGTATATTTACATTTAACTAAAGTATGTAGGTACCATTTTGTTCGATATCTTTTTGCCATCTTGTAGGTAGGGACATGATCCCATTGCTATATAAATTTTAGGGCTTCTGATCAAAATACCGCGACAAGTGGTTTTGGCAGTCTTCTCGTGATGTTAAGCTGACACTGCCTAGAGAATTCTAAAAATCGAGCTTTTTTGTGTACCCATTTTTTTTTAAATGCGCCAAAACTATTTTGTGGTCAATTCCCAGTTCTTCAGCTACGTCGTAACTACTGATATGCCGATCTTGCTCCAGTTTTTCAAAAATGGCATCAATTTCATCCGTAATAGGGCGACCAGAGCGACGTGCATCTTTGACATCAAAATTTCCGGATTGAAAACGCTTAAACTAAATTTGTGCTACTCTCACAGACACTGCACTAGGTCCATAAACATCGTAATTTTTTTTCGCGGCTTGCGTTGCATTTTCACCTTTTTTGTAGTAAAATTTTAAAATGTATCGAATTTCTTCATTAGATTCACTCATCTTGACAATACGAAAAACAAATGGAAAACACACATTTTCCTAATTTGAATTTGGAATTATCTTTTTTAAAATCAATTATGCTAATGATATGAGATTTTATTACAAGTTCATACATACTATAATGCGATAAGACTTTTTCCCCAACCTAATAATTTTTTCGGCGTGTTTTTGAGCCCTCTACCTTAGCTCAAAGTTTCGCATTTTAGCTAAAAATACACATTATTTCCACGAGTTTAAACTTGGATACATTTTTGAAATTTATTTACTTTTATTTTTTAGGAGATTCACCTAAATAAAATTTATATATTTTATAATAAAAATTAGCCAAAATAATCTAAAAATCGTCTGAAACACTAAAGTGAAAGGGCGTTATTTATTATGTTTTTGTTTAACTTTTTATTTTTATTTTACTTTGGTCTCAAATTGTGGCATTATTGCTCGGATTGAACTGCCAATCGAATAAAACCATCACTTGCATTTTCACTAGTCACAGCCAATGACGCATCAATCATTTTAACATATCGTTATACCGCTTGAGTGTGGCAAGAAAAATCATGAAAAATGATTATTGTATGTTCGAGTATGGTACTGTGATTGGAGCAGGCTTTTTAACTCTTTACCGGTAAATTTATTCAGCTTGCAACTATTCCATTCACAAAATCAAAAAATAAACACCTATCCCTTTTGAATATGGGTCTGGCTCTTAGCTAGCAGACCGAGATCATCAACTCTTTTACCATCACGATGTAAACAGCTTTGTTCAAAATTACTCCACGTTTGAAATTACCCCACTCTCCCTTATTGATTTTGTTATGTTTTACTTCTTATATGTATATCATATGTTATTATATAGATTCCATGTTTATTATTTTAGAAATAATACTTTTGAATTTTCTATGTGAATGACAAGCTATATTTTTATATCTTATTACATTTCAGGCAGTAAAATAACATGGACGTCTTATGCAAAGCGGAGCGATATTTATAGCTATCTCAAAAGCGTTACCGATGGTAATCCCAGCTATTGTACTATTCAGTCTATTGGGAAGACGATACATAAGACGGATATTAAGGTAATCTAGGTTGTGTTTCATGCTACTATAGTGTAAAAGCCGGATAGTTGCCCCACTTTATAAAAAAATCTTGATTACTTTAAAATAAGGTAATATGCTGCGACTATAGTGAAATATTGGTCTTTAATTTATTGTACTCAATCCTTTTCAACACAATTTTTATTGTTTTTGAGTTCATCCCGTTTTTATTTGACTCGAAAAAGGGATAGTTGCTTAATATGGCGGATAGATTACTTACGGTAAGTACAAATGCTTCGGGGGATACTTGTCTTATGCAGGGATAGAAGACTGACTATGAAATTGCATTTTTTAAATTAACAATATCTACTTTTTATCTATTAATTATTCAGAAGTTTTTATTAAAATAATTCTCAACAGTATAGCACATTTTCAGCAATTTAAGCTTTGAATATACAAACGACCTTTTAAGTTAAGGCAAGTATCATTAATTTTAGTTGTGGATTGTTATTAACCTGAAAATATTTCAACACAATATGGCAATCAACTTAGGCATAAATTTTAGTTAGTTCACAGGCTGCCGAATGTCGCTAAAAATCGATTACAAAGCAATAGCTTTACATGAAAATAAAAATAGTTGTAAGGTATATTTATTTTCGTGTTTTATTCTTGTTTGTATAACTAAACAAGAATTAAAACACGAAAATAAAAATACCTCCTTAATTGGCGTTGATTTTAGAGGGGGCATAAAGCAAATCATTAATCGTAGAGGACTGTTTACGTTACATGCGGCGACTATCCTTTTCGATACGGATATATGCCCTTTTAGACAAAAAATAGAACCTAAAATCTATTTGAAAATAAAACACAATAGACCGCGTAATTTGAACTCCAGCGTATGCGAAGAAACAAAAAGATGACTGATTACCCTAAAGTCTGGTGTGTATGGTGGTAATTGATTAGGTACTGTATCATATCGAAGCGTATCATACGGTTCCCATTCCTCTATCAGTTTGAATCATGTATACAGCTATGACTTCTACACAAGATCAGTCTTCAGTACTAAGAAAGTTAAACAGCGTTTGGGTATTTTTTACCCAACTGACAATAAATGACCCATTTCATAAAATACAAAAAACATTGAATCAAAATGTCAGAAGTTTTATTTGCCGAAACTTTAAATTAATAATAACATTGAAGTAGATCCTAAGCTTGTCAGAGCCGAAAGGTTCAAAATCAGAAGCCCCTTGATATGGGTACGGGTCCTTCAAGAACCGAACCTACATTGTTGTTTTGACAACAATGTAGGTTCGGTTCTTGAACGCCGGAATGGCATCTGCAATCCTAAGGGCGTTTGTGCACTACAAGGAATTTTACTGTCCGGCAGTCCGATTTTTTACGGTCCGATATGGCATGAAAAAAACGGATGATTGGCTTGTGCACTTGTCCGTCTTTACTTGGATCGCAGTTTTGGTTTAGGGTAGCTGTCTTTGAAACTACACGCCCGAAATGATAAGTTTTTTGGAACGTCGGCAGTTGCTTGCTTTATTACTCTACGTGCGAAGACGTAGAAGACAACAAGAGTTTTGGGTTCATCCCCTTATAATAATAATAATAATATTCATACACTCACACCTATTATCTAGCTCAAAGTAAGCATCATTAAGAGCTTGTGTTATGGATTCAGATAACGGAGAATAATGATAATAATATAATATGTATATAAATATTAGAAATATGCTAAATAAACATATAAACATTCATGAATCGTAAACAAATGCTCGTACTCATCATACAAACATTTATTCCAACCGGGATTCGAACCCGGGACCTCTTGACCGAGTAGCCTGGGGTACAGACCACTCGGCCAGCCGGTCGTCAGTCCTTATAAGTGAAAGACTGCCCGGAATAGTCAAAAGTAAAATTTCGGACGGTAAAATTACATATATTGCACAAGCTAGTATATACATTTTATGGTGTGCCATATCGGACCGTAAAAAATCGGACTGCCGGACAGTAAAATTGCGGATGTAGTGCACAAGCGTAAACAAGTTTTTCATTGCTGTCATATTGGACCGAAAAAACACTGCCCGGAATAGTCAAAAGTAACATTTCGGACGGTAAAATTACGGATAGTGCACAAGCTAGTATATACATTTTATGGTGTGCCATATCGGACCGTAAAAAATCGGACTGCCGGATAGTAAAATTCCTTGTAGTGCACAAACACCCTAATTGTTTTTTAGCTGTCCGTACGGTAATGATTACTTGCTATCACGTTACTCACATACTCGAAAAAATTTATTCCGTCTAAAAAAGCTGCACTACGAAAGCAGCCTCTCTATTATGAACGGAGTAAGGGCGATCTCAAGGTTAAACTGTTACGCTTGATGTGCTGTCGACTGTACTTATACCTTTACATTTCTTCTACCTACTAAGGCTTTAAAAAATATGTATAGAGCACCTTATTGCTACTACAATAATAGATTAACTTTTGGAACCGGTGTAAATTCAGCAATGACAGACAGATAGACAATACAACATTGTCACACCATTTCTTTAATAGATATAAGTACTTAATTTGCGATTTTCACCATTCGAAAGAGCTTATTAGGAGCCTATTTGAATAAAAATATTTTGGATTTTGATTTAGAATCCATAACGCAAATTATTAGGTAGGTAAATATTTATTTATTTATTTAATATAACTAGTACGGTTCAATCAATAACACTAATTATTCAAGATGACAAAAAACTTAGCTGAAAAAATATAAAATATTATCGATAGGCTAAACAGGTTGTCCAGTTAAGTTATGATATATGTCGCAGCCGTCTGGTTAAATCAGCCGCTTTACTGGATGCCTAGCCTGTTGATTGAACGCCTAGCTTGTTGATTAAACGTCGGCATCCAATCAAACGGCTGTTGTACAACTAGCCAAGTTATTGAGCGCAACGTTTAACCACATGGCTAAAAGACACGTCAGCCGTCTGATTTAAATTATCCAGACGCCTAGGCGGGTCGTTTAAATCGAAGAGCTTTTGTGTGACTGTTTGAGTGATTGGTAGGTTCAAGGAAAATTTTTATGACCACTTAGAACCAAAACGATGTCAGTTATAAGTGGTCATAAAAAATAACCTTGAATCAAACCAAAACTTTTCAGTACAAGACTTTAAACGTTCAGTAAGTCTAGTTCAATTAACTATCGGACTAGGCATTCAATTGAATGCCGGCGTTTAATCAACGGGCTAGGAATCTAATTAAGCGGCGAATTTAAGCAGACATATGTGTATATGTCGCCGCCATCTGCAAGAAAATAAATCCCTTGTTAGTAACGCAAGTAACGAAGTTAACTTTCATCGTGGGTCACGCACCTACTGATTAATTATTATGGTGCGCTTGTTTCACGTAACGACTGTTAACAAACAACCCTAATCATTAATTAACAACTAACATTATTCATCCCGATTCCTTTGCCGGACTTCGTTTAACTCAGCGGCTACAGGATTATACCGCTGCGGGAAAATGTTCTTGTTTAAAATTGTTTTGCGTCGTGATTGTTATGTTTCAATTTTAGTAATGATGTAAATCTCATATTTAAAAAAATTATAATTTCACTTTTTAAACTCTTGATAACGATATCACTGAAAAGTAATCTAATTTGTTATTTTGTGTCAAGTGTTGCCAGTATTAATTAATTTCGGATTTCTTTATAGCTTGAACAATATATATCCGATGATATATAACGAACAAACCCTGATTTTGATATTGCTATAAAAGTTTATTGTTAGGCCTTTGTGTCAGAGCTTTCAGGCCCCCATTTAGGGCTCTGACGCGACATGTTTTTTAATGTTACAAGCAGCCGGTACCAACAACTTGACGTGCCTTTTGCCGCCCACTGCCACTTGAGGCATCTAGTTATTTAGAAAGACATTCTTATTTTACCTACCACACCTAGCAAGAGAGAACTACTTAAACTCTATATTGCACCAAACATAAAAACAAAATAAATGTATAGAGTACTATGCAAGGGAGGACTTATCTCTATACGAGATCTCTTCCAGTCAACCCGTCAAGGGTGTGTGAGTTATAGTTAAATACATAATAAATTAAAATTATCATCATTATCATTTATTATCATTATCATTTTTTTATTTTATTAATAAGGGCTATCCTGTATGTTTGCTGGGAGCTTATTCCACAAAATGGCTACCCGCCTAGGAGATATTTTTTGGTTTAAATTAGCTCCATTTACCCACAGATGTTGAAAATTTCTAATGGCGACCGTACAAACGAAGCAATTCTGGTAGAAGCTGGAATGCATGGGAGGGAGTGGGTAGCCATAGCGTCGCTCCTTTACTTCATAGATAATATTGCATGGAACTTCACGAGTCAGCCTAAGTATATACAGAATAAAGATTGGTGAGATACTTATATATAAGGTTATATTTGCTTATTTGTAGCCAAATGGAAGATTTTTTGTTAAATTTGAAAAGAAGAACTAGACACAATAGGATTGAAATATAATAGTAGTAATAAAATATAATAGTTACCTAAGTTATATTTTAGAATAAATGTCTGTGTTTATAGTCTCTTACTGTGCGGTTTCAGAGAAACTTTCTCCCGCCCACACTCAGGTTGTGGAATGAGCTCGCTCCAGAGGTTTACTCGAACGAGTTCTTTAAAAAGGGATTGTAAAGGTTTTTACTGGGTCGGCAACGCGCAAGTGATACCCCTAGTGTTGCAAGCGTCTATAGGCTACGGTAAACGCTTACCAATCAGGTGGGCCGTGTATGCTTGATTGCCACCTTAGTGGTATAAAAAAAGTGTACGCAGATAATTTAAAAATAATGAAATACAAATAAAAAATATTTTTAAAGTAGTTCCGGACAAAAAAGAAGAACTTATGATCTAGGCCTTTTAATTCCATTATAAGAATCTGATAATATTTGTAAGATGATGTTAAATTATCATCAATCGGTGATAAGTACACATGACTCATGACGTAATAGGCAGAAAATAACACATTTTAAATATTGTATCATAGTCACGTGATCACAGACAGACACAATGAAAATTTAAAATGTCAGATAAACGCTTTCAAATATTTGTTCATGTGGTCACATAGACGCCATGAAAATCAGAGGTTTTAGTACCATAGTAACGCAGATATACGCTTTCGAATATTTGACTATGTGGTCACATGGGCGCCACGAAACTATAAAGTTTGAATACTAACGTGATGGGACTGCGATCCATGGTATCGCAGCTAAACGCTTTCAAAGATTTAATCATGTGGTCACAATGGCGCCATGTATATATACAGTTTGAGGACCCACATGATGCGTCTGCGATCCATTGTATAGCAGATATACTCCTTCAAATATTAGACCAGGTGGCCATATAGACAGACGCGCAGGCGCAACAGAATCAGGCCAATATGTACAGTAAAGAGCATTTATTGCGTAATATCAGTTTTCGTCTATATCGGCGCCTTTTTATACAACTAGATGACAAGCAAGCTGACGGCCCACCTTGTGAGTGGCTGTGGCGCATCTTATGCTTATATAAAAATATGATATACATTTAGAAGTGTATGTATACATTTTGTGTAATTACTGGACATGGCAGGCATTTCGCTTTAGGTCTCAGAATGGCAACCCACCTGCAATACCAAGTGATGTTTGCCTTGTTATTGCAAGTGTCTATATTCGACGGTAACCTCTTACCACCATAGTATTGTCTTACATTTTCGCGAGCAGTCTTCTCGTGACCAATATCGCTGTAAAGTAATCGAAACGTCGGGCTTATAATAAGTAATGTAACATCTAATTAAACGCGAGTTAAATCCGGTAAATTGGTTTTATTTCACTTACTACCAGTTTGGTGGTCATCTTGTTTGTCATCTAGTTGTATACTATGTTATTGAATGCTAACTTATCTATAGAGTAGGTATACGAGTATAAGTATTCATAGCAGAGATTATAAAATATGGTTACTGTTATAGGTACATTATACCTATAGTAAATCCCGACGGTTACGAGTACAGCATGATCAAAGACAGAGCGTGGAGGAAAAACAGAAGAAGATTTAGTGGACCTTGTGACGGTGTTGACCTCAATAGAAATTTCGAGTAAGTATTTTGCTCCTATAATGGAAATGTTAGGGTCGTACTGGGACGTCATAAATAAGTGGACTGTATTTTTGTTGGTAACAATTTACGGTAAACTGTAGGTAACCAATATTGTATTATATTTTCGCGAGCAACACACATTTGAAATAAAATCACTTTACCGCTTTTAATAAGATGTTGCATTATTATTTTAATAATTTTAAGCGAGTTCAATACAGTAAAGGATTTTTATGTCATACAAACAGGTACCTAAATAGGTACCTATATGATGCCGATGGCCAAGAACGAACTAGTTACCGTACGCAGTATTTACATTAATAAAAAAAGTTTAAGTTAAGTTTTAAGTAGTTTAGATTTTTATTAGTAAATAACTTTTCAAACATTTATAATAATATTAATCTGTAAAGCGGCAATATACCATCGGTGGGCGATGACAATAGAAAAATCAATTGTGTCTGGAATCTCATGCTTGACGGGCTAAAATCAAAATTAAAGAATATTTAACAAAAGATTCTTAACATTGAAACATCGAGTCCATTTCGAACGATTCTAGCGCTTGCCGGTCGCCTCCGCGCGGCATGTTCGCTTCGCTCGCTCGTCTTCGCGCGCCTGGTACCGTCAACTAACCGTTCGTTGCTTCGCTCTTTGATACCTAATTTGTTTGGCCTATTCGTGGTCGGTTCTTTGCCCATTCGTCTCCTCCCGTGCGTATGGTAAGATTATGTCTCAACAGAAAGCAGGCTGGGTAACTATAAAAGCTTATCCATCACAAAAAATAAAAAAAGCCTTGTGTTTAACTGTTTACTAGGTATATTAACGCAATCCAACTAACAAAAAAAAATATTGAGCACCAAAAATATCTCAATGCTCACTAAAGCATTTTCGCTGACTATTTAATTAACGCACCTGCAATATCAAGTGATTTTTCCTTGTTATTGCAGGTGTCTATAGGCGGCGGTTACCGCTTACCATCAGGTGGGCCGTCAGCTTATTTGTCATCTAGTTGTATAAAAAAAAAAATTTGGGGAGCTTGTTAGCTTTGTTTATATCTTAATATGTTTCCATTGGCTTATACTGCCTGTTAGCATTAAAATATCATCAGAATGTTGTTGACATCACAGTAAAACGAGCAACATAGTTGTAACAAAGCAAAAAAAAAAGTTTTAATTCGGCAGTGTGTCAGTGTTTGGAATCGCGTTTCTTAAGAACAGTGTGTATCTATCCAATTCAAACTTGTCCACAAGGAATGCGGAGTTGCCGACATCCCCCGCAGTTTAAGTTCAAAACAGTTTATGTTATTCCACCAAGTTGGATTTCCGATTATTGTTGCTTGTTAAAACTTAATCCCGGTTTCTCAAATTTACATTTAATATTTAAATAAATCAGATTAAATTTAAGAGTAGTAATATTTTAATAAAACTTTGTAAAATTAAAATATGTTTTACGTTAACTAGTATCCTTATCACAAACTCTTAACGATGCTTAGTTTGAACTAGATAGGTGTGATGAGTGTACAAATATAAAAATTATTCGTCTCCCTTTGTATTCATGAGTGGTAATACATTTAGTTTATATAAACCAGTTATTTATCATGCAACTCCAGTGAAGTACTCCTCAAAGTATATAGGTATTAGTTAAGTTAGGCACTCTTAAGTATGTGGCGCCCAAGAGATGTTCCAAAAATGTATGGATACTCGGTCCCAGGATACCAGGTCTATGTACAGTCGACAGCACATCAAGCGTAACAGTTTGACCTTGAGACCGCCCTTACTGCGTTCGTAATAAAGGCGGCTTTCGTAGTGCAACTGTTACACTTGATGTGCTGTCGACTGTACACTATTCTCATAAATACTTAAAAATATGCAGAACAGTGTTCAATTCTTCATTTCCTTTTTTTGCTTTGTTTCGTGGTACAAAACAAAAATTTTTATAGAAAAAACTGGCTGGAACCCAGCCAAATAATCATCATGGCGCCTTAGTCACTTTGGTGACGATAACTTGACTCCTATGTCGTCCGCCATATTGCCCTATTGTATAGCGATGAAATCGACGAAATATTACTACTTTTGTAAACACAAACTATGCACGAAAACGAAGTATAAGTATTTCCCGGATTCGGGAGAATTTTCCCGATTTTTTGAGACAGTGTCTTAGCGACGACATTTTGCTGAATGAAAAAGGATTTTCAGTGTGATGTACAAGACAAAACAATAAAGTAAATTAATATTTATTGATTTATGAACAATGTTTACACAGCATTCTTTGTATATATAATAATAACATGAGCCAATTATTTATATAACAATGTATGTACATACACACAACATAAAGTTATACATAATAAATTGAGAGAGCGTAGGTACATGGGTGCTACTTATTTATAAAGATACCTAACTTTTGTCCAGTACCTAGACCTGCAAGAGGACAGTTTAATAAGGGCTTTAAAAGATGGAAAGACTGAGTATGCACGCTTAAAATAAATAAATATACTACATAAGAAACACATACATAAATATATATCTATATCTAAACGTATTAATACAAATGTAAATGATATACACAATAAATAGAGAAATTTTAAAATAAAATCTTACGCTAATTGTGCAAAATCAGAGTAAAAATTATATTTTAAAGATACCTTCATTAGTAAATTACATAATAGGAAGTTTGCATTGGTGGAATTATCTCTATAAATAGATCTCTCCAAAAATTAAATGAATCAATAAGGAAATTGAGTCGTTACCTCAACTGAATATTATATTACCATCTAGGTCATATATATATATATCTAGGTATATTTTAGTCAAGCGTGCAAGTATCGTATGCCTACGGTTAACAGTTAAATTGGAAACACGAGGCAGCGATTCCATTTGCATACATTTGTACTACAAAATCTGTGTCATTATAAATGAGAGTGACGTAATTATTCGTATTAAGGTATATTTTGATTAAATACAAAACAAAACTATCTCTAAAATCTAAAGGTGTATTTATGTGTCGCTCATAGGAGTAGGTAAAAGTCACAAAATAGGCTCGTTTATTTTTAAAGCCAGTGTCGCTCGTCTAAGGGTGGAAAAATCTTATTTTATAAATTTTTGACGTCATATTTTTTGGTGTCTATTTTATATATAATAGAGACGTCAAACCATCAAGATCTCAATAAATTAAAAAGTCTTTTTTTTTGGTCTGTGCCCACTCATTTTAGAGTGAAAAAGTCAAATAAAACAGAGACGTCACACGAAAAGCTAAATAGATACCTACTTTAGATAATAAATGGTGAGAATTATTGACGAAAAATTTGTCCAACGTTCTTTGTCGAAAATACAAAATGTTGCCGTGACACTTTGACATATTTGTAGAATTGTTACATAAATTCTACAAGTGACTTGGTTACTAATAAAAATTAAAATAATGTGTAAATGAAGTAGTTCATAGTTTAGTTGAAGATAATTTAAAAGAAGAGTAAAAATTATTTTTTTGTTTTAAATCATTAAAAACCTAAAAAATAACTTTGTGTCAATTTTAACAGTTTTAGGCTTACTAGTGAAATCATTACTATTGGGAAACAGTGCCCAGAGCACCAGAAGCTTTTGTATATAGTGAAACCCTTCAATCAACTATCATTAAATTATTTTACATTGGAATTAGGGATTTCGCAGAATGATGTTATTCACGTATTTGAACTACATTTGGAACACGAAATACTAAGTGTTAACAATGGATAAAATACTCCAGCCGCTGTTCTATTGCCTAGAATTACGGCCACAGTGTTGTGTTGATTTCTGTTAAGCAATACTGTGCGTCTAAAATTATCTTTAGAAGTCGTTTTTTATCTACGATAATGTTTATATGTTTATATATAATCTTTAGGTATATAATTAATTTCAAAATGTAAAAGTGTGACATATTTTGACCTTTGTCAGATATGGGCCCTTAACTAAGCCATACCTATTATGGGTTGTTGAAGTCCAAATAAGTGTAACTCGGTCTACTTTATGTATATAGTAAATAATCTATTTAATCCTTGTAAATCAGTTTATGTTTAGCAGGACTAAATAGAAAACGAGAATGGAATCTGCCAATGCTTCATTTAAAACTGTTTTAACATCATAATAATGAAATTTGAAAAACAAATGTCATTTTGGCAATAATAATGAATAAAACAATAAGTATTAAGAGCTTTCAAAAGTAGACTACCTTTATATCCTCGTGTCCTTACTGATTTCATGCATCGTAGTATGTGATACGCAACGCAAGCTTATTCCAACACCTTGCTAACTGATAGCCCTGCTAGTATAGAGAATGCTTATATTGCAGAATAATGGCAAAATCGTATTTTTCCCAAGATCCTCGATCAAATCCTCAGCCATTTATCTCCAATCCACGATTGACATCTATGGAGCAACCGCTTTGTAGCAAACCTTTACTAGGCTGGGAGAGGTTTCTTCCATCTTGGACGGCTTAATGCATAGGAACAGTCACGAGCAATATAATAGTTTTGACTCTTATTGCAAGGGTAACAAGGATGCTGAAATGTTAAAAGCGAAGTCCCATGTATGTACAGTTACGAGAAATAATGTTACATACATGGGTCAACCATCTCGGATAAAGATTTTTGGTAATATATTACTACAGACTAAATCTTAGTAATATCATACCAAAATATTTTTTAAAATGAACAATATTATATTACTTCATCTTATAATCTTGTAATTATTACTATATTGCTACACCTTAGTGACATTTTAGAGGAGTTTATAGTTAGGTATTAATGAAAACTTTGGTTGTTGACTGTCTAATATTTTAATAAGAAACTTAAGCGAATATTTAATACAAAAAAATCTTACCTACGAATAATATTGGAACCAATAAAAAAAACTTAAATTTAGAACAATAGGGCGACGATGGCACTGGCCATCGACTAGGTGTCTGAAGATTGGCGCGCAAACGACGGCACACGGCGAGATGTGAAGAGATAAAGAGGCGTCCTGGGTCTTGCTGTTGGTGTTGAGTAGATTTTCCTTCATATTGTTCAACAGATTTCCCTCAAAGTTATTTTCAGAGCTACTTCCTGTTTCGGCTACAATTATTCCAAAATAATTTTATTAATGAACAATATTTATTTGGCATGATGCCACTTAGATGTAGCAGTAATATATCGCTAAAAAAGCGGCCATTTTTAGCCAAAATAGGTTTATGTGATTCTGTAAATTTTGAAACATTTTGCGTAATTTGTACCAATGGATTACTTTTTAAAGGAGAATGGCAAGCTTCCTAAGAACTTTGGGCCTAGGCGTTACACTGATGATTTTTGGACTGTTTTGTAGAGCGAGAAATACACATTCTTTTAGTATTAATATTGTAAAGCTTTTTTATGGGGTTAGCCAGATAAGTAGTGATTAAAAGTTAAGATACCAAAAATGTAAACCGACAGTATTACCTTTTTTATTGGCTTTTATTGATTAAATATGGCGTGAAAACCCTCCTCCTCCTTCCTGACTAATGCCGCAGTTTATGCAGTTCAGAGTCAAGCTCATTTTGAAGTCCAATCGGAAGTTCGGAGTCCAGGTGAGAAAGCCGCGTGAGACGTTTAGGCAGGGAATCATATGTCCGTTATGCAAGCGCAGGTCGTTCGTGGTGGCAGAGATCGTCAGAGTAATAAAATAGCGAAAGTCGTTGTTAAATAAAGGAAATAATTAGCAAACACAACAAAGCACATAAAAACGTAGACGCGAATGATTACCAATGACAATAAAGATATAGTAGTCAATGGATGTAAATGTCACTTTGACATTACACACAAAAATATATAGAGATTTTTGCCAGTGTTGGTTGACTAAATCGTAAGCGATACTTGTAATTCGGTAAAAATATCTATGATGTTTCCTTTATCTTTAAAAAGACAGCGTACTAAGCGAAGCTTAATGTTAATAGCACGTTAGCATTTGTTCATGAGACTCAGTAAATAATTATAATGATTTTCTTTTTATTCGTCGAGCAAAAGTGCTTATCGATAAAACAGTCTTTTTTTGTTTTTGGCAACATTATCATCCAATGGACTTTATGAAGGTTGGGATAACTTTTAGTCAACAACATTCCACTTTAAGTTTTACAACTTTATCCCATAGACGCAGTTGTTGATTTTATTCGACAAAATATAAAAAAATATTTGATGAATTTTAGTAGTAACTTTGAGCTTGTAACGATTAAGCCATTTCTATCGATCTCCTTTGTTCTATTAGTATCTACTTAATTTAGAATTCCAGTGTTCCTGCGGTGAGCAAGGACACCGAAATCCTTGTGAAAGCGGTATGTTGGGAGTGGTCTCCCAACTCGTCTCCTATGTTGTATATATAACAACATACGAACGCTCTGTCATGATTTTGATAGGGTTTATCAGCGCATGAGGAGAAGCTCGGTGGCCTAGTGGTTTGAGCGCTCTGGTTTCGTTATCGAAAACAAAGCAACTTTCGACATGGTCGATCCCGGGATGGGCCAACCAAAATTTCTAATCTCGAGCTCCTTCATGCTTCGGAAGGCACGTTGAGCCGTTGGTCCCGGTGGTAACTGCAACCGCTTTAACCCACCAACCCGCATTAGGCCAGCGTGGTGGTGTTATGGCCCAAGCTCCTCATGTGTTTCTCCCTTGTAGGAAGGCCTGTGCCCAGCAGTGGGACGTATATATATATATATATATATATGTGAGCGTTTTAAGCCTACACTAATTGCTTACAGTCAGTCTTATTTGCTACCCTTATCGTTTATGCATTATGGATTGAGTAGGTTCTAATAGGAATAAAATAATTAAAAGCGTAAGAAAATAAATATGATTGAGCGTAAATAAATTACTAAATCATTGTTTAACATTTTAAGCTCAGACTGGTGTAAAAGAGGCGCGTCTCAAGCAATCTGTGCCATCGATTACTGTGGACCATCTCCATTTTCGGAGCAGGAATCTATCGCATTGAAAGTAAGATTTTAACATCTTATAAATAACAAAATAGTTGTAAGTTCACTTATTTAAACATGTTTTTGTTAGGGCGAGTGGTATCTACTTCAGAAGCTTCCATTTACATAATCAAATTTCAAATTATTTACTATTTTGAGTATTTAACTTTTTGACCCTCACCAGTCCACTCAAAAATAGAATATCTATCTAAATGAACTAACTAAAATTTACCTCAGTATCATACAAATACGACATAACGACAAAGTTAACTAATTCGCTCATTCTATGAGGCGTGATGAGCAGGCACACGTGAAATTGATCGATCAGCGTTGATTGGTGTTCTAGTTAATGTTAATTTAGTAGAACTATTGAGTACTATCCACTAAGGACCATCTATAAAAGATGAATATAACCTAATATTGTCAAATTTTTGGAGGAGCTCGGTAGCGTAGCGGTTTGAGCGCTCTGGTTTCGATTACGAAAACAAAGCAACTTTCACCATGGTCAATCCCGGAATGGGTCAATCAAAATTTGTAATCTCGAGCTCCTCCATGCTTCGGAAGGCACATTAAGCTGTTGGTCCCGGTTGTTACTGCAACCGCTTTAACCCACGTGTTTCTCCCATGTAGGATGGCCTGTGCTCAGCAGTGAAACGTATATGGGCTGGTGATGATAATGATGATGATGATGACCAATTATTCACCCGAAATGGTATCCCATTTCTTGTGAATAATTGTTTGAATAACTTGATTAATGTATATAACTTGAATAACTTAAATTAATAGCATTTAATAAAATAATTTAAAATATTTTCGATAGTTAATAATCGTGAGTACAAAGAAGTAAAAAATATCGATCATTATATGAAATTAAAGCACATCTAAGTGAGCGACTTTCGTCGCAGTCACTTAATTGCATTATATGAATAAATTTTAAAATTTAAGGCTTACTTGACCCATTTCGTTTAGGTACAACCCTTAAGTTTTCGCTGGATGACGCACTCACGCGGTGTACGCGGGAATCTCAATTCTCGGCACTCATTCGTAGAGTATGTTTCTTGTCACAGCGTCTAAAATGGCTAATAATAATAGTTCTAGTAGACTAATATTATAACGTAGATGTTTCAGCATTTGTAAAGGTGTTATGTATAATCAATGCTTTGGGTGCCGTGTATTCCACATTCTTGCCGGGAATAGCGCCCGAAACAATATTATTATAATCGGAGAATTGATACGTATTGAAAGACGTATTCATTCTCTAAAGTACTCTAAACTAAGTGTAGGTATCTGCGTATTCACAGAAAAAGTGTCGGTGGCTAGGTGGGTGAAATGTAGCCACAGACTCTTTTTAACCCCGACGAAATAAGAGGGGTGTTCTAAGTTTGTCATGTCTGCCTGTGTATGTGTATCTGTCTGTCTGTCTGTGGCATCGTAGCTCCTAAATGAATGGACCGATTTTGATTCGGTTTTTTGTGTTTAAAATCTGACG
Organism: Nymphula nitidulata; assembly: GCA_947347705.1. Taxonomy (NCBI): domain Eukaryota; kingdom Metazoa; phylum Arthropoda; class Insecta; order Lepidoptera; family Crambidae; genus Nymphula; species Nymphula nitidulata. The sequence goes on along the minus strand of OX374636.1, from coordinate 8,328,316 downwards.
TGACTAGGACGATTCTTAGCTATAATTTATGAAGATCAGTTCAGGCGTTTGATGACTATCAGCTTATTTTCTACATAATAAATGGGTTTTACTAACTTTCACAGATCCAATTGATTTGAAATTTGGTGTAGTGTCACTTCGGTGACATTCCCATGACATACTTAACCTTGAGCTGTTCCTATACTATCAATGGGTCTGCGGAATTCTTAATTCTTTAGAAACTTACAGCAGATATAACGTGTTTGGGCTCTTTTAAAAAGTCTCAATGAGATGGTGTTAGATAGATGACCATGCGCGCGGAAAAATTTTATTTTTATATTTTTACCATCGTTTCTCATAAGGTGATATTGATTCCTTTCCGTGATTTGATTAAAAATAAAAATATGATAAACATTGTTACTAATTGCTCAACAGGCGATATTCCACGTAATATTGCATAGCCATGGAAAACGATCAAAATTTTCTATTTTCCAGAATTTGGTCCAAGGTCGTCACTTCACCGGCTACGTGGCCGTCCACAGTTTCGGAAGCGCAGTATTCTTTCCCTGGGCATTCACTGGGACCCCTACTATAGACGTCGAGGCCCATAGAACGGTTGCTAGAGAAATGGTCATGGTATGTAAAGTCTTTGGTACTTCATGATTATGTAAGAATCGTAAAAGTAAAGCAAGTTCCTAATGGTTAAGGCTTAGATGACTGACCCAATTAAAGTGATGTCAAACACCTCAGTGCTCATCTGATTTATGCTAGCTTTTATGATTAGAATGCGTATTTTTAATTATATGTAAAATTCGACTAAATATTAATATTATCAAAAATTTAATTAAGTTTTAGAAATGAAGTGTGTTTGTTTCCAGCTCTCTGATATATCGATACAGTTGCATGCTCCTGATAAATCAGAGCGCATAAGTCAGACTACCACATATATCTGCACGATGAACTCACGTAAAATTAACATTTAGTAAGCAATTCAGTAGTTCACGCGTCATCATGGAATATATTATCACTGTTCATAAATGTAGAGCTGAAGGTACAAATGGGGCTAGCATTTGTTACATACATATTTAAAGTGTTTATAATGCGTACGTAGATCGCCGATGACTCCCACCATTGCCAAAGGTACCTCACGGGAGAACCAATATGTTGAATCGAGCGCCTCTAACGCGACCACCTTCAATAGAACAGCTGAACGTTTAAAGATTTTCTGATGTTCCCTGTGTGAATTCACAAGTATGTTTTGCTTTTAATTTATATGTTACCAAAATAACGCACAGTTCATATAACAAATTCCCATCTGCCAAACTGCTTAGCAGTTTGTCGGCAGTAGTTCTCGCCTTTAATTTTGATACATCTAACACAATATCCTCAATTATTTCAAAAATGGTTACGTGACTTATTAACAACAATGGTTATATTTAAACAATAACATAACTTACTTTTACTTAACCTAAATACCTATTATGTCATTATGTGTGTCATACTACTTTTAAGTATTTATTTTTGTATAGATTTTGGCTACGCTATTTCATTAGGAAATATCCTCTAGGAATAAGACGTAAGTTTTGTGAATAAATAAATATCGGGAAGTCAAAATAAACAAATTATATGATATAGAAATAGTAATTATCCCAGACTTGAAAATATTAAGTTCAAAATATCCAATTATTCTAAATTATCTAGTATTTTTTACTGCTTCATATTTTATCATTTTTGACTACATAATTGAATTTTAATAAAGTCGACGGGGCTTATAAAACCTTTTAGATAATAAGACTTAGAGGTTCATAAGTAGATAAATTTAGTTGAAAATTCTCTGGGCTACTAAAATATTTCTCCATTAAGCTTAGGACATAATCTTTTACATAAGGTACCTATAAATTAAATAATTTATGTAATAGATGAGGATGACGAGCAACCATGTAATTAGACTGGCTACCTTTCCCTTTAATCCGAAACGCAGCAAACTGTTTCATGGCTGAAATATTCATTTATTTGCCGAAACGCAGCAAACTGTTTCATGGCTGAAATATTCATTTATTTGCAGATTATAAAGGTGTTAAAATTCTTATCCCCAACTATTTAAAAAAAACTCTATCACTTTTCGGTTACAGCAAATTTTTTGCCAATAAAATATCATCATCATCATTATCATCATTTGAGTAAAATTTATATAAAGGAACTTATTCATAGTTATGAAATATTAAATTCATAATAATCCAATTAATTTTAACACATTGATTAAAATTAACAATATTATAATTCATTGTTTCAATATTTTTAGTATAAAATCATAGTCAAATAAAAGTGTTTTTTTGAGTCAAAAGCAATAAAAGGAGTTATTTATTTTCAATTTCCCTAACGACTTTTATTGCCGGAGTAGATAATATGAGATACAATCATACTTGATACATTATTGACGTGCCTATTTTCCAATTATTCAATTTAAAAACTATCGTAGTGTAAAGACACTACAATAGTTTTTTATAACCATTCATTTGCACACCCAATGAGGGAGACATCTGTGCAAATATTACCGATATGTTTCATGCAAATAAATATCTTTTATCTTTTCTTTTAGCACTGTGATAATTTTTAACAGTAAATATATACAAGATGGTGCCGTCAACACGATAATAAATTAAAACATGAGCTATATAAGTGCATAAAAATGGTATGCCACTTTCAAAAACATCGTATTCGTTTGATAATTTCATGACATTTCTATGAAATAATGCAGCCAATGTTATTACATCATACAAAATGTCATAAAATTATCAAATGAATAAGATGTTTTTAAAGGTGGCAGACCATTTCTATGAACTAATATAGCCTATGTTTTAATTTATTGTTGTATCGACAGCACCACCCTGTATATAATTCCTCAAGGAATTATGATGATGGTGACCTAATTCTAACAATAAAAACAAAACTGTGTCTGGTTTTGCTTAGTAACATTTTTTTTTAAATAGGCAATGCGAAAAGTGGCAGGGAACCACTTTGTTGCTGGCAACGTAAACCAGCTTCGACTGCGCAAAGGGTCAGGAATGGCTATTGACTGGATGTACAAACAAGCGATCAAGCACTGTTACATGGTCGAGAGCAGGGGTGACCATTTCCTCGCTGAGGTCACAGAGATCGTGCCCTCCGCAAAAGAAATCACCGCTGGCTTGAGGAAAATGGCTGAACTTATATGAGTAATATATCTATCCTATGCCTGAATACAGAATTGATGTTTTATTTTATTCTAGTATAAAGCGGAACTCGAAGAAAATTGGTTCTCGATATTTTTTTCAAATAACAAGGGTATGTTGAGACTACTATGGACTCTATATTAAAAATCGTTTTCTAGTTTTACAAAACAAAGTCGCCGCTGTTTTCATACCATTTTACAGTGGAATGTAAAGTTAGATGTGATTATAACCCGTATAACCTTTGACTGAATGAAAGTTTCATATCTAAATCAGTAGTCTTTGCTAAGCGTGCTGGCAGAGACAAGTTTCTGTGTGATGAACATAAACATGTTATTCAAAACTAGTTTCTTAACTCTTCATAAGATCAAATAGTATGAATAAACTTTTAGTTCTCATAAATATCAGTGAAGTAACGTTCCGGAAAAGATAAGTAATTAAAACTATACATCTATCTCTGTATGTAAGGTAAACCTATTTTAGTAAAACACCGCTCTGTAAGCTTATATATGGTAAGTCTATTGTGTTTTTTAATTAGGACCGGAATCAACAATCCCATAACAAAGGGTAATGGCCTATTGTAATTCTTGATGAGAAATCATGGCGTAAAATTAAGGTGGGCATGCGGGAAAATCCGATTATTATTGTAAGTAGTTAACTATATAGCGAAGACAACATTTAATTTTGTAATCACAAAGTAAAACATGATGGCGTTCTGGCCCAAATTACTTATGTGTTTTTTCCATGTAGGAACGCCTGTGCCTAGCAGTGTCACGTCAGCATAAAGACTTTTTTTCATAGATCACTTTCAAAATGTAGCTTGCTCTGGTGGACCCCCTGCAGCTACAATTCTACCATATTTCCAAAACTCGACAAAAAATGTAAAGATTAGACACGTAGACCCACGTTAAGTCTCCCGTGAATCCCTGGGGGTCTACGTGGACCACTTTGGGAACTAAGGTATAAAGCATACGGCCCACTTTTTTTGTCAGGGAGAAATCTTTACAGATCTACCCGCCGCTAGCTAGGCGACGAGCAAATGTGGGGGTCGCCCAGTGATATGGACACTGGGAATACCCACTGAAATCCCCGGTAACTCCACTGCCATTCGTGGGGGTAGTCTGGGCTTTGCCGAAGCAATTTCACCAGCCCACTCCCAGGCAACCCAGCCTTACGGCCAGTTTTCGCGCCGATGGAGATTACCCAGAGTCACTTGGGTAATCCAAGACGTGCCGGCCCGGCCTGCGGCAATGCGTGGGGACTACACACGTACGCGACCGCGCCAACATACGGCCCACCTATGGTACGCGTTTACCGTAGCCTATGGGCGCTTGCAACACTGCGGTAAACGCGTACCATCGGAAGCCTATGGACGCTTGAAATACTAGGGCGTCATGATGGCTGATGATGTCAAACCTGTAAAACTCAAATCCGCAGCAGACTCATTCCACAACCTGAGCGTGCGCGGCAGAAACCTCCCCTGAAACCGTGCAGCACGCGGCCACTTGTGTGAGAATGAATTGCCGGGAGTTCCTTCTGTGGTGGCGAGCGGTGCTATGATAGAAAGAGGCCGTGGCACAGAATATTTTTAGGGCAATAAGTTTGGTCATTGATTTTGGTTGGTACATGGTGTTCGTTCGAGGGTTTCGTAACGCATGACATGTAAGTTTTCAGAAAAAAATATATTCTACCTATATAACATCAAAACCATAAGCTACACCTACAACCCCAGTCTACTCTACGTCATTCCTAGGATAAATTGTGAGTAAAAACAGCAAATGAAGCGTACAAAATCATAATAGGCATGGATTAAATAGCAGTTACCGTTTATGGCGGACTTAAGAAGTAGGTACAGTTGACAACATATGAAGATAAGAAAGACACGTTACAATTGCTATGTTCCGTTCAAGTGTGGCGATCGCGCTACACTGCTTAGTTGCTAGAACGATAAGCGTAAGCGCCATGGAAATCGGAGCGCTTACAACTTTTTTACCCGAAAAAATTTATCTATCCTTCCAAAATGGAAAGTGACAAAGCATAGCGATAGTGGCGATAGCTTCTTTAAGTATAAAGATATATCTTGATTATTTCAGAATTGAATCTTATCACATTGTAGCGAGGGCCGTGCTTAACTCGACTTGTGGCCACGGCTACACACATGTAGTCTCTAAACTGAGTACCTATTGTTCAACACTCGCAACAAACGAAAGAAACTTCTTAATCTTCCATTGCTGAGTACAAGTTTCTTTCTCGGAAATGTTAAAAAAATTCTATACCATATTATTTATATTGCACAGAAATTTGTTGTTTATTATATATTCGTTCGAGTTATGAATTTCTCACATTTTTGCTGGTCTTCACACCCCAAAACTTTTCCATCAAAACTTTTTGATTGGCCCAACTTTGTAATGGTTCAGTGACAGAAATAACAAGAAACTTATAAAGAACAGAACTGATAAACTCCTTTAATTTTTGTTATATATAATAAGATTTTTCTTAAAAATAATCTTTTTGATCTGTTTTCTTATAAGGAATATGATAAGATAACAAAGAAATAAAAGTAATTAATAGCTTTCTAATAAAATCCACTTGAAATAACATTGGAATAAAACAAAACTTATGTTTTTGCAGCTCAAAATCAGGGCCATTTATTCTCTCCTCTATCTACATATCATTTCGTTTTTTTTTTTTTATAACACTAAGGTGGCAATCAAGCATACGGCCTACCTGATGGTAAGCGGTTACCGTAGCCTATGGACGCTTGCAACACCAGGGGTATCACTTGCGCGTTGCCGACCCTGTAAAAACCTTTTCACACCTTTTTTGAAGAACCCCATGCTGTACTCATTCGAGAAAACCTCTGCAGGGAGGTCATTCCACAACTTTAGCGTACGCGGGAGAAAGTTTCTCTGAAACCGTACAGTACGCGACCACTTTGGTTCCAATTTGTGAGGATGAACTCCCTGTCGATGGCGAGCGGTGCGATGATAGAAAGAAGCCGTGGGCATCATGTCAAATAATTCCTCAGAACACGCCCCGTTATACAAACGGTAGAACACACACAAGGAGGCAAAATCTCTCCTTAGGCTTAAAGCTTCAATACCGCTTGTGAGCTCAGGATCGTCGACAATTCTCATAGCGCGTCTTTGGAGCACGTCAAATGGTCCAAGCTGGTATCTAGGCGCTCCCGCCCATAAATGGCAGCAGTACTCCATATGGGGCCTGACTTGAGACTTATACAGTAACAGTCTTTGGCCCGAAGTGAAATACCGCCGCGCTCTATTGAGCACACCAAGCTTCTTGGATGCCAGCTTGACTTTATCCTCCAAATGACTGCGGAACTGCACGTCGCTAGAGATAACAACACCAAGGATCCCGATACTCGTAGAGATGGAAAGCGGTGTGTCGAGGAATTGTGGAGCTACAGCGAATGGGGTTATTTTAGCGGTGAACGCGCAGACTTGTGTCTTAGTGGGGTTGAATTGGACTAAGTTTAGTCGTCCCCAATCGGAGACTCTGATTAGAGATCTCTCGATTTCAGACACAAGTCGACCGCGACTTTCCTCCACTGTAGACCGAGGGGTATTAGCACGACTCGTATAGTAAGCGTCACCAGTACTGTCATCTGCATAACAATGCAGTCCGTCAATAGACAGCATATCATTGATATGCAGCAGAAACAATGTTGGAGACAGCACCGAGCCTTGCGGGACGCCAGCGTTAATGTCCATGCTATCCGAGCAACTGCCGTCAACGACGGCTCTTATGCATCTGCTGGACAAAAAGCTAGCGACCCATTTGCACAACCCCTCAGGCAGCCCGTAAGATGGTAACTTCGAAAGAAGACCCCTGTGCCAGGCCCGATCGAACGCCTTCGCTACATCTAGGCTAACTGCCAATGCCTCACCATGACTCTCAATGGCAAGAGACCAGTGGTGCGTGAGATACACTAGAAGATCACTCGTCGAGCGACTGTGGCGAAAGCCGTATTGACGGTCGCTAATAAGGTCGTGATCCTCTAGGTATCTGAGGAGTTGCGTGTTTATAATGCGCTCCATCACCTTTGAGAGAAGGGAGGCTATAGCGATTGGCCTGTAATTCGATGGGTCTGATCTATCGCCCTTTTTGGGCACCGGGTGCACATGGGCAGTCTTCCATGAAGACGGAACTTGCCTGGTGGAGTACGAAAGCGCGAAAAGACGCGTCAGAACAGGACACAACTCAGGAGCACACTGCTTCAGCACCACTGCCGGTATACCGTCTGGCCCGCTCGACTTATGAATATGCAGAGATAACAACTCACGCCGTACCTCCCGTTACGTAATGGAGATCTCCGGCATAGAGTTGCCGCACCAGGGGATGGTAGGTGGTGCAGCACCTCCGTCATTCAAAGTCGAGTTTGAGGCAAAAAGAGCACCCAGTAAATCGGCTTTCTCTTTAGCGCTGTGGGCCAAGTTTCCATTAGGCTTACGCAGTGGTGGCAAGGACGACCTACAAAAATTTCCCTCGGCAGCTTTGGCGAGCGACCAGAAAGCGCGACTCCCGGAGGGGTGTCTTGCAAGTTGATCGCCAATCCTGCCGACAAAATCGAATTTTGCTCTGGCAATCGCTCTTTTACAGGACCTCGAAGCAGCGTTTAACTTCCGCTTCACGTCAGAGATGTTGGGATCCTGATTGATTTGGGCCGTGGTCCAAGCCTTAAACGCAGCCTGCTTGGTTTCGCGAGCTTCCCTGCATGGCCGATTAAACCACGGTCGCCTCATAACGCCTGCGGCCACTAGCAGGTTAGGAATGTAACATTCCATACCCGCCAGTATCGTCTCAGAGACTGCAGCCGCACAGGTGTCAGGATTATCTGACGTGATTATCTGACGTGTTCAGAAATAAACGATTATTGAATGATACTAGTCATTCAAATAAACGTTTATCTCTTTATTCCGAATTTTAATACACTATTCCGAATATTAAAATTCTGAATAACGTTTTTAGTCCAACTACTTTTAAAGTCCACTTTTAAGGGAGTTCACAGACGGCAACTATAATGTGACAGTTGTCTTGACAGCTGTCGTGTGTGGCCTCCTGATATCTTTCCATAGGGAAAGATGTTGTCCTTATCCTTTACTAGGACGAGGCTCCCCAAAGTAATGTCACCCGATGTAGTGGACTACTTGGTTTTTGCTGCAGCAGAGAAATATGTTTCCTATTAAATCTCTTCCAAAAGTGCTGCTTGATGCATTCCACACTTGAAACCGCTCGAGCTGGCAAATGTTTCCGAAGTCAGACACCTGTGAATGTGGAACGGATGTGAGTGACCATCAAAAAATGCGAACGATTTAGGGCAGCAAAGTCATGTGGATCGGGAGAAAAAGGAGTAATAGGTCGGGAATTAAGTATGGCCTTTATTTGAGTTAGACATGTAGACATTTCTTCGTACGTGAAGTAAGTTAATTTAAGCAATTTCATCGAACAAACTGCGGCCTCAGCAACGCCGTTGAAGTGGGGGGAATAGGCAGGCACAAAATTAAAATTGATTCCTTCCTGAGCAATATCGTATGCAATATTTATATCCTGAAAAGACAGTCGTAATTGGTTACAAGGACCCACAAAAGTTGTGCCGTTATCGGATAATATACTACGGGGCTTGCCGCGACGTGCAATAAACCTATTTAAGGCGGCCATATAGGCCTCTTTAGTTAAATCCGCCACAAGCTCCAGATGAACGGCTTTAACTGCAAGGCAGACAAAGATAGTTATGTACGATTTTATATGTTTGCAACCACTCTCTTTTCGGTCAGCGATGAGTATTGGACCGGCATAGTCGACACTGGACTTCAGAAATGGAAACTCAAGGTTGCTTCGTTAGTTAGGAGGTTGTCCCATTAAAGGCTGTATATTTAGTGCCTTGTGTCTAAAACACGAAATGCATTTTTGAACTGTGAGCTTCGATAAGTTTCTGCTAAGGGCGAATAATTTTGACGTATATTTGCCAAAAGTAACTGAGCATTAATAAAAAAAACCAATTAATGGGATACAAAATAAATATACTATTTAAGATATTATTGAAGATGCATCTAAAAGTTTTCTTCTATTTACGATTAGTGCAAGGGCAGTCTCAAGGTCGAAATGTTACGCGTGATATGCTGTCCACTGTAATACTCATGAGATATAACAAAAACTAAATGCTTCTATAACAATGTAGCTTATGTCAATAAACCAGAAACTTATCTCAAATTTAGTCGGAAAATATTTTCATTAAATAAACAATGCAATCTGACTATTGTTCCGCGAACTCTACGGGTTCTCAAATAAGTGATTTCACTAAAACAACTGTCTGTCTGTTGTCAGTTCCATCCGAAGTTACAAACTGTTCGTGTTGAGAGGATTCTCATTAATTTCGTGTTTTATTTACGGTACTTCAACAGTCTATTGTTTGATAACAAAGAGTTTATCATCAATATTTAGCTAGGGCCTGGTGAACAAACAGCTTTAGAAAATTTATTAACTTTGCTCCAGTTTCGTTAAGGGTTCGGGACTATAATTCAAATTACTTAAATAAAAACAAATTGGATGAAGATAGACCTTAAAGTTATAAATTTAAAGCTGATTGTACTTAACTTTATGCTGATCTTGGGTTTGTTATTCAAAGAATATGCTTTATTTCACAAAAAAGCAATGAATAGTAAATGAATCACGTGGCACATTTGCACGGCAATAGTTATTCCTTTCTCAACTCACCGAGAAAAGTCAAAATTCAAAACATCACAAGGTGCGAAATTTATTTAGTTCGAAGCGGTTTCATTTAAACATTTAAATTATTATTGAAGAATTTTAAAAATTAAATAAAACTCCATACGTAATTCGAAGGGTTCATTATAGGTCCTTGTGTTATGAATAACGGAAAAATACTGATAATACTAAGTATATAAATATTATAAATATACTAAATAAACATACAAACATCCATGGGCCGTGAACAAATGCTCGTACTCATCTACAAACATTTGCTTCTACCGCGATTCGAACCCGGGACCTCTGAACGAGTAGCCTGTATAGTAAGGGGAACGGACCACTCGTCCAGCCAGTTGTCAAAGTATTACAATAAAACCAATTCCAAGTGCAGTAGTACTTGAAACTTACCATAGAACTTGTTGGAGATGTAGACAGCTCTTACTTAACGAATGCTATCTAGTAACTTTCACGAACTGACAAAAATGAAGCTGAAACTCGACTGAAATTGAGAAGAATTCTACATGTAACTTTAACTTTTGAAATAATGAATATGTCCTTGCAAAACTAAGTGACAGCGCTGTACACTAAAACATACATGATACACACAAAATGAGGTTATTTTTTCTTATTTAATTTTATAGATAAGTGCTGGTACATTCTTATTTCAGCCGTGAAGCAGTTCGCTGTGTTTTGGATTGAAGAGAAAGGTAGCCAGTGTAATCACTGGACATGGACGGCATTTCATCTTAGGCCTCAGTATGACAACGCACCTGAAATATCAAGTGATTTGACTATAGCGGCGGTTCCGCTTACCACCAAGTGGGCTGTCAGCTTTTTTGTCATCTAGTTGTATATAAAACAATTAGCGTTTCTATTCTTAATATTTGTCTGGGAAACGGAGATTGAAAAACCTTATTTAATTTTATCTAAGCTTCACAAGGAGCTCGGTGGCGTATTGGTTTGGGCGCTCTGGTTTCGATACGAAAAACAAAGCTATTTACGCCATGGTCTATCCTGGGATATGTCAATCAAAGTTTGTTATCTTGAGCTCCTCCGTGCTTCGGAAGGCACGTTAAGCCGTTGGTCCCGGTTGTTCCTGCAACAGCTTTAACCCACCAACTCGCCTTGGGCCAGCGTGGTGGTGTTATGGCCTAAACTCCTCATATGTTTCTCCCATGTAGGAAGGCCTATGCCCAGCAGTGGGACGTGGGACGTATATAGGCTGGTGATGATGATGATGATGATGAAGTTACACAAGAACTCTTAGGATTTATTGTTTTAAAAAATAAAAGTGACGCGTTTAAAATTACGATTGAAGAGTGAACTCCGTAAAATAGACAACTAGTTCGTAAACTAGTTGGTTAGCAAGCATCAACATGCACTCATTAGCATCTCGTGTTAAGTTGACAAAATAGCTGTCCAGCTGCACTAGGAAACAAGTTAAAACTATATTATTCCCCCGTCCCTGCATTGGAATAGGTTGAAAGTGTTGAAACATTGTTTGAAACTTCGCAAATTATAATTGTACAACCAACAGCACATCAAGTGTAACAGTTCGCCTTTGAGACCGACCTACTCCGTCTTAATAATGGCGACTTTTATATTGCAACTGTTTACTTGATGTGCTGTCGTCTGTACTCCCGTACTGTGAAAAAGTTCTCCTAAAAACTTTATTCAAAGGAAACGATGAAATACGAATCATGATGTTTCTTTGGAGTTAGATAATAGATAATTAAAACATTGATTTAAAATTTTTCATTACACACTATAACATACAAACATTTAATAAATATTTAGGTACACAAAAAAATCACATAAGTGTGTTGCAGAAGTTAAAAGGCTCAGTGACTAATCTCACTCAAACCACGGGATCTGAGTACGGCACCGATATTCTGCTACAAACCTAGGGCTTGTCCACAGATAAATGAGAATAAAAAGCAAGCTAAATAAAACCGTTTAAAAATAAATATAGAAGAATGAGTTTAAAAACATTAACTATAGTGTATGTGCGTGTGTTAATGACTGAATAAATATAAAAAAGGAAAATCTTGAACTGAGATTAAGGATTATAGTATGTGAATTACATTAATAATACTATAATGAAAATATAATAACAATTAAAAGTAATTATTTCAGATGGCAAAGTCCGCTACCGAGTCAATCAAAGTCTACACAATCTTTGTTTCTGCATGAGAAATAGTTTGAAACTCTCTTTAAATTCAGTTGGTCGCTTAAAATTCTAGAAAAAAATACTATGTATGTCCTACGTCTCACGTTTTTAAAGGATCAACAAAATTGTGTTTAGAAATCAACATAAATTTTATCATTCTACAGTCGACAGCACATCAATCGTAACAGTTTGACTTTGAGCCCGCCCATACTCCGTACGTAATAGAGGCGGCTTTCGTAGTGCGACTGTTACACTGCGGTCGTCTGTACTAAAGTCACGTAATTTGGATCTGAAACTTCAGAACACAGTCTCATGATTCGCTGTTTCCCCAGTTAAACGATATCTTTGAATACCTATAGTCCACTGATAAGAATGTTTTACTGCCCTGCTAGGCTAAAGGATAGCTGGTACACTTCCGGGGATCGCAGACTTTTCTTATCAAGATTTTTTTTTGTCATGGAATTGTGATTGTCTTATACTGTAAGAGGATAGAATTTTGTTGGAATACCAAATAAAATATGAAAGAATTTTTTGTGTTAGTTTTCTCTCTCAGATTTGAGTTGACGCTACAATGCACCCATAATATTTTTTAATGGAAAACTAAAGTTTGTGTAGTATATTTTTCTAATATGTTGCATAAAATATTGTGTGTGTGAGTATAGCCGCTAAATAACATAAATTTTAGATATCTCTGTGAGTCACTGAATTTTTTTCCAGGTAATTAAGTTAGGTTACACAGCATTTATAAGATAAGACTGGAATACGCGTCAGTGGTGAGGTCTTCTCAGTACAATGTATCCCTCGACTTATTAGAATCGATCTAGATAATATTTCTCCGAGTTTTGACATCTCAATTTGGTCTGAAACGTGAACTTTTATGAACTTTGTCTAATGCACTTTAAATTGAGTAGTCTGGCTTAGAGACGAACACTCCAAGATTATATTTTCATGTTCAAAATTATAGACGGTATCTTGTCAACATCCCTTCTATCTGGCATAAAATTTAGAGTGCCGTGTAGGTCTGTGAAACTTGAATGTCCTTTTGCTAGTCCTCCCAGCATTAATAATGTTTTCTGACACAACCCTGTTGTGAGGATGTGTCGCAGATATCAAGAACTGGTAAAGGAACGAGAAGGGTATCTATGTAATACATATAACACCTATTGTAAATACTTATGGAATGCAATAAACGATTGAGTATTGGGTGCTTGACATCTACAGTTTATCGCTAAATAAATTCATATGTAACTTATACATGTTACTACTGTCGTAGACATTTGTTTGCATTAAGTTTTTGAATTCAGGTACTGTACTAAGATATTTTGAATCAATAATTGAACTCGATACATAGTAAATAAATTTAAATGCTTATTTTAATCTACAGATTTCTTAGCTAACTGCGCGTTACATGTTGAACATGCAGTGTACACATTGTTTTGGAGTTATGGCTTGTTTTGTGTGAATTATTTGTGCCATACTAAGTATTATTTTAACTGTTTTAACTCTGATATGGTGCTATCCTTAAACCTAAAAAGGGCAGAGGCAAAGACATTCCAAAGGATGTTAGGGAAATTCTCAACATCATACATAGATAGGTAGTTATACTTAAATTTGATTACTATTGCTCGTGATTTAGTCCGGTACCGCTAGGTTTTTAGGTTCCAAAAATATTAAAGTTTATGATTTTTTGCATACAGTTAGTATACTATTTGAATAACCTAAATCATGATTTTGTGTCATTTTTGATGGTTGCTAAGGTCACAATTTAGGTATTTGTCTTTTTATGCATTATTTCGTTAAAAAGAAAATTAGAGTTGAAAATTTAGCTTCCATGATGATAACAAAGTCATTACTGATATACATAAGCTTTTTGTGCCATCTCACTCCATGGGAATACTGGATTTAACCAAATACTTACCTATCGCTGTAATAGCTATAGAAAAATATTAAAGTTGGTGAAATAAGTGTTAACAGTTCTCTAACTCTAGTATCTATTGTTTAAGTCATTTTGTGTCATATTCATCCATGGTATTCGGAACTATAATTTTTTTCCTATTTCACCCCCTGTAATAGCCATAAAAGAAAATTCAAGTTATTAGAGTTTATGTCTTTATTAATGTTATGGTAAAAGGAAGCTCTATGCTTAATTTGTGTCGTTTTAATCCATGGGATTATGATTTATATTGTTTTCAACATTTTTGTGCGAAGAACACTAGCGCGGCCACAGCGCGGCAAAGGAGCGCGTAGGTATTCACTGGCTGCGGCGACCGGCTGCCGGCCGGCCGGGAGCGAGGCGCTATAATTTGTTTGTTGTTGTACGAGTAGTGACTTATGATAATTGCATAGAAAATGGAAACTAATATAACATGTCTTATTTGTGGGCTTATGTTGGGTGGTAAAGCTGTAAAATTAAAAGAAAAGATTTTATTAACGCATTAATTGCCTCCCGTAAATATACACACATTACCATTACCCCCATGCCTTCATGAATTGGAAGCGCGCCGCCTATCGGCGGCGGCGAAACCTCGGGGAAGTACACAGCCGCCCGCCCTTGGGTGACCTCGGCATTTCGACATTCGCTATTTTTTCGATTGATTAGAGCAGAGTGATTTGTTCGATTAAAGAGCGCATACGATGTGAGTTAATTATTACAAAAAATACATTTTCATTGGTGTTATAGCGATGGAGTGTGAAAGTGACTTCCGAATTAATTTATAATAGTGCAAAATCGTGTCAATGTATTAAATAAATATTTTCCAAATAAAATTTATATGCTGAAAAAAAAAAAAAAAAAAATGAATTCATTTTAATTTAATTAAATTAAACAGTGATTTGAGTATCTCGGTGGCGATGGCGTAGTGATTTGAACGCTATAGTTTCGATAGCAAAAACAAAGCAACTTTCGCCATGCCCGAGATGGGTCAGTCATAATTTATAATCTCGAGCTCCCCCGTGCTTTGGAAGGCACGCTAAGCCGTTGGTCTCAGTCGTTACCACAACTACTTTAACTCACCAAACCGCTTTTTATATACAAAGCTCAGCAAATGAGTCATCACATCTGATGTGAAGCGGTAAGAAAAGTCCATGTGCGGAGACAGCTAGTGCAGTTTGAAAACACACTGTTCTAGCCTTTGCCGGCTTTTTTAGCACTTCTTTTGAAGTAACCCATGTTAAAGGAAGGAGGGAACACATGTGCTGGCAAAAATTCCAAGTTTTGGAAGTCCGACAAAGAAACGACTTCTTTGTGCGTGATGTTTAGGTGGAGACAGTAGCTTTGATGACTCCGAAGACCAGCACGCGTGCTCCTGAGTAGGAAAGGGGAAGGTGGGATAAGGTTGGAAGAGCTCCTCAGAACACTCTCCATGATAAAGCCGATAGAAGGCACTTAATGATGCAATGTCACGACACGACGGAGTTGTAGAGGTTCTAGGCTGTTCGTGACCACTACGTGGTCAATAATATGAACGGCACGACGCTGCAATCTGTCCAGCGCATAGAGGAGGTATTTGGCGGAGCCATCCCACAGAAGCGAGCAATATTTAACGCAAGACCGGACCAGAGTTTTATATAGCAGGCATAATTGGTCAGGTGTGAAAAATCGACGCACTTTGTTCAGGACACCTAGTTTCTGTGAGACTGTTTTGACCACGGTTTCGATATATTTCCTCTGATTTATGATCGCAGCATATCTCCATACCGAGCAAATTGATGTAGCTCTGTGCCGAAAGAGTAGTTAGTGCCCTGAAGAGACGGAAGGGGAAGGAACGGCGATCTTTTGGCTGTAAACGCGCACACCTGTGTTTTCTTAGCATTGAACTCAACAAGATTGTTAAATCCCCATTCAGATATGAGGTTTAACACCCTGTTGAGCTCAATGGTAAGATTGATTCTCACCCTCTCGGTTTCAATGCGCCCAACCCCTGGGCGACCTTAATATCCACCATGCACTGTACTGTCATCCGCATAGCAATGAATGCATATCATTGATATGAAGAAGAAAGAGAGTGGAACAGAGCCTTGTGGTACATCAGTATTCACTAACATGAATCACAAAGCGCACCCATCAACGAGGACACGGATCTCCGCTCATGCAGGAAGTTCGCGATCCAGTTGCAAAGCTGAGTGGGCAGACCGTATACCGGTAGCTTGGATAGAAGAGCCCAGTGCCAGAACCGATCAAAAGCTTTGACAATGTCAAGGCTAACAGCCACTGACTTACCGTGATTGTCAATAGCTTCACACCAGACATGCATTAAATATGCTAGAAGATCACCCGTTGACCGTATCGACCGAAACCCACACTGATGATCATTAATTAATGAGTGATCTTCTAGGTATCGGACCAGCTAGTTAATTAAGATCCGTTCCATAACCTGGCAAAGAACAGAGGTGACAGCTATTGGACGGTAGTTAGCTGAGTCTGTTCGGTCTCCCTTTTTGGGGACTGGTTGCACATTGGCCTCGCTCCAAGATTCCGGCACACACCCAGAAGAGAAAGAAAGGCGGTATAGCCACGTTAAGACGGGAGACAACTCCACTACGCAGTTTTTCAGTACTATCGCTGAGATGCCATCAGGTCTCGTGCAACGCGCTGAGCATCCGCTCTGATGAAGGCCCTTTTGCAGGACTTGGTGGCATTGTTATAGGCTGCTTTCAGTGTGTCCATATTGGGATCCCCACTGACTGGACCTGATCCAAGTGCGGTCTGCCGACTGTTTGTTCTCAACAGCTAAGGCACACTCGCGATTGAACTAGTGGTTAGGCCTGCCCTTACTGACCAGATCGGAGTGAGAGATATAGTACTCCAACCCTAACTTTATCTCACCAGCTCACTTAGCAGTAGCGCTAGCATTCGGCTTCGACTCACTGAAACAGCGCTGCCTCCAAGGAACAGATGCAAAGTTATCCCGCATACCGCCCTAGTCTGCCGACGCATAGTGCCAGATGCGGCGCTTGGCCACCGCAGATAACGGTGGCGACGCCCGTGGCACCCCAGCAGAAATCAGGCAGTGACTCGATGATCCCAAGGGAGCTCGAACCTCTAACCGATATCCCTCCGGGCGAGTCGTTATCAGAATGTCCAACAAAGAGGGTGCGTGACCGACAATATCTAGAATCCTGGTGGGCTAGTTAACCAGTTAAGTCAGGTCGTGCGTGAGAGCGAACGCATGGGCAGTTCTACCAGCATGGTCAGTTTTGGGGAAACATAACCACGTCTCGTGGTGAGCATTGAAGTCTCCCAAAAACACCAATTCTGCGGTTGGAAACTGGTCCTGCGCAACATCTGCCACCCGACTAAGGTGTTCAAAAAGTCGAGTTGTCTCCATGCCACCGCTGTGGGATCTGTAGAGGCAAACGTAGACACGTCAATGAATGCCCAGGTCCACGTGCACCCCGAGAATGGAAAAGAAAGGGTCCTCCAAGTGGCGTAGATGGCGACAGCAAACATCCGTCCGGACAAATAAGCAAACCCCGGACTTCGCTTTGAAGGACTCTTCAAGAGCATAGCCGGGATAGTCCAGATACCTTGTGTCAGCCGGGCGGAGTATTTGCGTCTCCGTCAAAAAAAGCAGCGCTGGCCGAGCCGTCTCAAGATGTTGGTAGACGACATTGAGATTAGCATGGAGCCCACGGAAGTTAGTGAGCCCGACCTCAAACAGCGTGGCTGTAGTGGAGTCGTGCACCGCTGTACGACCATACACATTACTTGTCGCTGTCATGGATGGATATTGGCAGTCAAATCGTGAGGCCTGTTTTGCCAGGTAACAGCCGACAGCAGAGAAGCGCTGACCCGCAAGACGGAAGGGCCTCCGAACCCTCCCGGGTATGGCCGCTGGAACCCCACCATCCGGTAACTAGCCGGCACGACGGACTACCCCGAGATTATGCGAGGCATGATGGGGCAGCCTCACGACCTGGTTAGGATAGCTTGGGCCCCTGTACCGTGCCACGGGCGGCCAGCGGAACAGCCGTATCTTCAGGTCTCCCTGGCCGACGGGTCAACGCAGTCCACCTGGCACTAGTCAGACGGAAGCCATCATTGACCGCATCCATCGCGGCATCGTCTCCCCAAGCTGTACGCCCACTGTTCCCGGAACGCGGCCACATGTGGTCACTTGGTGGGTTTTGTGCCTTGCGTACGGTGGTCACTAACCAGGGTTTTCACACCCTACCACCAGTGGAGCAGTTGATAGCTCAGAGATCCCTTAGTCGCCTCTTACGAAACCCACGGGAGGAAATAGGGCGCCGCACGGTAATTTTTTTTAAATAAGATTTTAGAGATATAATTGTTTTATTACTACTAAGTATGTCTATTAATAAGTCTACTATCTCTAGAATTGTACAATCAGCTTCAGAGAAATGGGATGTCCATATTTCTAAGCACTAGTCTTTGCCTCCGGTAAAAAAAAAATAAAAAAAGGTTACCTATATATATTATTATATAATTTCTCTCACAACATGCGGTACCCGCACTTGTTTTATTTATCAAATAAAGTATGCTCTTAAATTTTTAATTGTGTACGGCTTTAAAACGGATATGAAATTATTTCGGATTATCCGATCTTACCATTAATAATGTTACATTTGATGTGCTGTCGTGTGTACATATAAGTATAAATTTATCAATCCTTGTGGTGACAGTAATAAGTGTACAGAACATAACAATTTCGTATTATAAGTAGGTATATTTTTTAAGTAGGTATATTTTTTAAGTAGGTATATAATTACTTTATACATTATACACACGACACTTACTTATATGTACACACGACACTTACTTATATGTACACACGACAGCACATCAAGTGTAACAGTTGCAATACGAAAGCCACCTCTATTACGAACGCAGTAAGGGCAAGCTCAAGGTCATACTGTTACGCTTGATGTGCTGTCCATTGTACAAAACAACAGCAGGTCAGCTAACCGTAATATGAGAAAAAAAATCCAATCAATTTTCAACCTAAACGTAATCGGATTAAAGTACAAAAACGTTTAGCTTAATTCGGGCGTTTGTGTTAACGTGACCTTCGGTTGACTGTTCCTACTTGCTACTCTTTGCAAATGTGTGTAAATGCTCCGTGCAATACACAACGCGCGAGCGAACTAATATTTATGTAGGGAATTAAATATGTTTTTTAAGTATATCATGAATTAAAGTGACACAAAATTTAATAGCAGATATTTTATGCTTTTATGATATTAAATGTGTAAACTCTAATAACTTTAATATTTTTTTACAGCCGCTATGGCTTGGAAAAGCTAAATAATTAAATATCTTTATAACCCATGGCTTAGTTTGGCACAAAATCATGTCAGGGTCATAATTAGGTGCCCTGAGTTAGGTTGTATTTGTTTTATAAACTATAATATTTTTTTGACACTTTTAACATATATTGGGCCCCCTGTCAATTTGCACTGGACTAAAACGACACACACTTAGTTTGCACACAGCCTAGGCTATTTTACACACAATATTACTATCATTTGACACATTAAATTATTTTTGGCAGTTTTATTTATATTTTAACATTTAGGTCACAAAATATTGAATTACTGAAAATGCAATAGCAAGATTTGACACAAAAATTAAATATAAGCTTTTTAGGTAGAAGTGTATCCCCTTGCAAAAATTCAGAAACTTTAGAATTTTTGGAACTTAGCACCTCAAAATCGCCTAGCCGTACCGGACTAATTACAGGATTTATAAAACTTCACAGTGAAAGCTATAATTGTAAGGATTTTTTTAACAAATCATTCGAAAATACCAAATGAATTGAAAACCTCCTCCTTTTTGAAGTAAGTTAAAAATTAAGTTTTTGTTCTCAAATATTTTTTATCAAGCTGATGAATTATCAGTTGTAATCTTCGTATTAATATTGCAGAAATGAATATAAAAATGATATTGTAATAAAATTCTTTAAGAAAGGCTAGACAAACTAAATATTCATTCATCATACACTGCAAAATGTATAGTAAGAAATTTATTTACTTAGATAAGTAAATATTTTCGGCTAATAAGGCTTAATAGCCTTATATGCCGGTACTGAATGTTTGATACCATTATTCAGCACACTCCAAACTTAATCTTCCTACTGGTCGGCGTGTTCTTGTAACACAAAGGCCGCCTCCAGATTTATCCAAATCTCTCTATTCTTAGCTAGCCTAATCACTTGTGGGCGTAAAACTCCTCTTGATTTGTCCTAACATCTTTTTAGTGGTCTTTCCCTCATTCTTGAGGTGTTATATCGGGAGGGCCATTTAGTAATTAATCTTGTCCATTTCATGTTTCTTTATCTGAGCATTTAAATGTTTTGGTATTTATTTGGACTTGTTCTAATTTAGTTATCTTTCATAAATTAGAACCACGCGTTTTATCTATACTTAAAAACTCCAACATGCTACGCTCCGTGATACTCTCACAGTTCACAAGTTTGTTGGTCTTTTTGGCCGGTACGGTGGAGGCAGTTAGAGCAGTATGTCGCTGTCTTCGCGTATGGACTCAACTTACCACTTCACATCAGTCATGTTGAGTAATTTGCCGTGCATTTTTCATATATAAAATATGAAAAAATCTGCTGGTATTAGAAACACAGCTATTGTCGTTGTTTATTGACCACGGTGATATTAGTTAGTGGCATTCTAGATAAAAAACACATAATAATAATAACTTACCCTGTAAAAAGAAAACAAACTTACAACACCAAAAAATAGTAATAATAAAGCTGTTCATTATTTTGTCCTTTCAGTTTCTGATGCGGCTCATCACTAAAGTACTGACAGCACACGGTTTATCTCGTTATTCTATTACCAACTCCTTTTTTATCCTTCAGAAAAACCATTAGCGTTTCATGGTCTCTTAAAAATTAACTGAAATTCGACAGACGCGTAAAATTACAAAGGCTTCCACACACCCGCGACATTTTTAAAGCGGCAGAGTTCCTCCTTTCATAATAGCTCATTGTACGCCCGCTGTTGATAAAATTGAAAGACTAGGGTTGTTGCATTATGGTGGGGGATTTTATGGCGTCACTCAACATATTTGAGGATAATTTTTAACTGACTTCGATTTTTATTGTTAATTGTTGAGTGCTATTCCACTGAACTCTCTTTCAATAATCTTTTTCTGTTTATTCATTTTTCTACAAGAAATAGTGGCAACCGTTTGGTTCGCTTGTTGACAAGTACCTTGTAGCTGTAGTTAAATTTGTTTTCAGTATCGTGCAAGAACAAACTACCTTTCTATTCAGTTTGGTTTGGACTCAACTTTCCAGTTGACTGGTAGAGAATGCCTGATGGCATTAAGTCCGCTGAATTTTAACTTATTAAAGTTTAAATAAATAAATATAAACAAGAGCTAGGATTTATAATTGTTTTGGTTTTTTTACAAAATGATTTAATAATACCCCCATGCAAAATGCAGCGACAGATCTCAATTGTATCTTAAATTTGTAAATTTGGATTACAATTAAGTATTATACATACAGAGAAAATGTTTTCTGTACGAACGGTTAAGATATCGTCATTTTTATGTGTGTGGATGTAGTAGTACACGTAGGAGTCACTAATGTGGGATGTGTGTGGCTGGCTTCGCCACACATTCTCATCGAAGAGGGAAGATCTTCAGTCCAACTAAGTGTTTGCTCGAGCACCGCGGTTCGACTATACATCATTTAAAATTGAATCTATGTACATATAAGTACAGACGTCTGCACACCAAGTGTAACAGTTGTAATTAAAATAATATAAAACTAGAAAAATTTCACGTCTTGACCACTGAGCCACCCGGGACTTGGGATATCCCTGTGAAATTCTTCTAGTCTAGCTGTATTTGCGTTTATGAGCTAACGACCACCCAACAATGTAACAGTTGTACTACGAAAGCCGCCTCTATTACGAAGGCAGTAAGGGCGTGCGGGCGTAACGTATGACGTTAATATGTCGTGTATCAGCTTTGTGTTTAAGTTGAAAACTTATTGCTGATCAACCGTTTCTCGGTCACTAGATACTAATTAGCTGACATAACTATTTTTATACAACAAAATAAATACTACACTTCACATCTATTCGGTTAATAAGTTCAGCTGTAAAATTTTAGTATCCCGACACCTCATGACATTGGATTATGCTGCTTCTGAAAGTTTGCTTTCACCACCATAGTGGGAAAACGTAAAATTGCCTAATGCCGAAGTAAATGTACCTATTCCTCCGCTGATTGCTTATCCATATGTTTGTACCACTCACACCCACTCATGCCTACATTCACGCACACATACACACTGCAAATACACTCCACTTACACAATCATACACACCCTTTTGCACAAGACACTTATACTTAGTATTAGCATAACATATCATGTATTAATTTTAGTTTGAGTATGCAGTAATTTCTTAGTAGTAATATTATTATTATTTTTATTTTATTTTTTGCTTCTGCTGAATTTCCTAGTGTCTAATGTCAGCTGTTATATAAGCTATTGGTTATATAACGGATGACATTGACTTTTTAAGCCTAAATAGCCTTAATTATGCGTATGAATACTGAGTATTTTCTGCGGGGGGGAGGGGGGGGGGGGGGGGATCTGGTGACCTGTGGCACAGGTTTTAACCTATTTCAGGCACCAGTCCTTCACAAATTAATACTAACTAATTCAACTCTCACATAATTATTGCTAGATAAGTTAGTTCTTAAGTAATTTGTGAAGTGACAAATAAATGATATATTATTATTATATTATTATAACCTCTACATGAGTATAATAAATGTTCTAATGTAATGCAGGTCTCTTAATACGTAAAAAAAATAAAAGTTATGTCAAATTCACCCATCTGTTCGTGTCCTTTTATGGAATAAAAACATATTCTTAATAGGTTTACAGCAATTATTCAAGCTACCATTCTAACAAGGTTCTTGAAGCTTGAAGGAGACATGTAAATTTGCAGACTAAACTTAATTGAGGTAATACATTACTTTTGCATATAAATTGTCACTTTTATGTTTACGCAGACGCAATTTATTTCGCCAATTCCACTGTATGAATAATGATGTTAATAATAAAAGATCAGGCTTTATAGGTTCATTGCTACTTATTTAAAACTTGTACACCTGATACGATTAACCTTAAGTCCTGCTTCCTGTAGTCCTGTTTGTCTAGGGAGTCATCGAAAGGAGTAAAGCTCCGAATGATTATTCTCAGATTTTCATTTTCATCATCATGAAAACATTCATTTGTTTGACTTTAAATCCAGTTGAAGTAGCAAATTAATAAAACTATTGAAATGAAAACATCCGAAATGACATCACATAGTGAACACTTCCGTAAGAAATCTAAAGTTACTGACATACTTAGCTCATAGGATTAGTAAGATAACGTGGCAACCGGTAGGGCACATAACATTCAGAACGGACGGTCAATGGGGCGTTATAAATTTAGCATGGCGACCCCGGAAGCGTAAAGTATAGCGCTTTCCCACTAGATAAAACGACGACTTGGTCTGGCTTAGACATCGATGAGGGAGGACTAGTGGAGTTTATCGGGTGATTATTATGATTTCAAAATATCCATCATTTTCCGCAATTCAAAATTACCATATTACTTTATTTAAGATCCTCTAAATTTTAATGGGTACAGCTATGCGAGTCTCTAAAGTCAGCAGCCATGAATTCGTGGCTATCGGCAGCGCTGTCATACCTTTGGCGTTTGTTTGACAACCGTTGGCTACACCAGCGTTCCGACGACGAGCACGGCGTAAACCGGAACTAAAAAGTTGTTAAATATTGAATGTAGTTAATGCGATACAATTTTAACACAACAAAAACGAATTCAAAAACGTTTATTGTACTTTATTTCGTACAGAGAAAACAGAGACAACCATACACAGCCAAGAGACCGACGTAGAGATTAGTGAATACGCTTGTCGCGCAGCGCAGTGCGCAGACGTCAAATCAATGGCAGCTCGTCGTTTGTCAGACGTCAAGCTCGATGTCGAATATTTTTGGTTGTGAATCACACTGCAGTAAGCTTTTGCCTCCGGTTGTTGCAACAAACCTGCAATCATACTATCCGATGAAACGCAAGGAATTATCAATTAAGCTTAAAGTCTTAACTCGTCATTCTTGTATTAAATTCGTCGCTTGTGTTCATCATGTGTTCTTCGCTTATTCTTAGAATTTATATTTAGGTACGTTTAGCGTACTTTCGGCTTTGAAATTGTCACATCTTACCTCGTCGGCTGATATAAAAGTGCCAGGAAGATTGATATTATTTTTCCATTAGAATTCTCTAATATGTTTGGACAGTGGAATATTTACACAATTTTTATATATAGAAACTGCTGAAAAACTTAAGCCGATCACAAAAGAGCGATTCATTCACTGAAGAACCCACACCAAGATAATCCGGCTACGAATAATTTAGATTCTGACACGTTTACTGCTTAAGACGCCACTCATTCTATTCTTGGCAAGACTGGTTTACCGCTGTCAGCGGATGTGACGGATTTATGATATTTCAACATTAAACATTGACGTCCAAAAAAAATTTAGGTCCTTCGTATCGTGGGGTATCCGAATCACCTCCATGTATGTTCCGCGACTTTTGATAGTTTTCGAGTTATAAATTTTTAAGTTATGAATTTTTGAAAATTTAAGTCAAAATTCACCGAACGTAAATTTTTCACTTTGGATCAACATTTTCATGACTTTCATCAAAGTTAAAAAGCTAATTATTTTATTCATAAAAGTACAACTTATGAGAATTCAGTTGCAAAAGAAAAATTACGAAAAAGTATTCTACTTTTTTTTTAGAAAATCATAACTCGAAAACTATAAAAAGTCGCGGAACATACATGGGGGTGATTCGGCTACCCCACGATACGAGGCACCTAAATTTTTATTTTTTGGACGTCAATGTTCCGGCCACTCTGTATTATGAATATAATCATCTTTATTTAAATTAGCTTTGCCACCTTTAGTTAATTTGTGTAAGTTCTAATGTTCATGCGTATGTGCATATTTGCTCATACATCCTGGCCACAACTTGAACATTATCTGAGAGATGTCTATGGTATAAAAGTAGATGCTAGCTGCAGCCCTAACTCAACGGATCCTTTAAATTTTGCTGCGATCTTCTATTCTTTGTACCCAATATATTCATGAAAAAAGTAAATATTTTTGAACACAGAGATCTGTCTTCTAGCATCCTAGCATATTATTATGATTGCCTTAAATATTCTGAAGCCTTACAAGTTTGACAACGCTTGAATGGTAACAAAAAATAATCTTCACTCACGAAGATGAGATAAGTAATATGTAGGTAACCACTTTGACATTTCAGCATCGAAAATAGTCACAAGTTATCACATATTTTTATTGCCAAGACATATGAAGGAAAGTTAATGCAGTGGCAGCCCTACAAAAAGTGTTTCGACCTCTTCCGCCGCGGGAGCATGCCGGGCGCTTTTGTTGCCTTCACCTTTCACAGGCGTTTTGAATTTAAATTTCAAAATTGTTCTGAGAGAGTTCCAATTTTAATTTTCAATTCTCCGTTTGAAAGGGCTTGTTTTACAGAAAGTATTGGTATTACCTACATTAGTTCTGTAAAGTTGATCAAATTCACCAACGACTTCTACTTCTATTACAGCCATATTACCTGTCATTCGTGACTGATGGCATGCCTATAGACGCTTCTCATACGAATGACCTCTCATCGAAATAGCTTAATATTAAGTAATAATAGTGACACCTTTATTATTTATGTATCATGTTCATTATTGAGATAACAAATACAGTGTAATATTTAAACCTATTCCAATCCATTTGCCTCAGCTTTGAGGACACAGTCCCTACTGATACTATCACTGGATCGCAATCAATATCTTCCCAAAGGAATACCTCTGGGAAAATATTCACTGCGATCTAATGACTGTTAAGGTTTTATCTGTGGCCAAATATAATCCCATTGCATTTTGCTTCTCGGGGTTTCGGCCATCCAATTTGTTGTTACATGGATCATTAGCTGCCGAATAGGAACAACAACTATGGTATTGCAAACCATTTGCTTAAAGAGGTTGCTATCTATTTTTATGGCACTTAATAACGGTAGTCGAAATTTTTATTTACAACTAGTGGCCACCCGCGTAGATTTCGGTTTTGAAAATGAAAAATGAAAATGAAAAACATTTACTGGTTATAAATAAAAAGTAAAAACCAAACAGCGGGAATTTTAAAACAAAATCTCTTATAACCAAATGGTCACCACTCAGCGTATGCTGCAACCTGGAGGGCCACAGCGCTGGTCTTCCGTGGTGCCAACTGAAAGCGCAACGCGCGCATACCGTCAAACCTCAAGGTTGTTTTGAAATAAAATTATAATAAAAACTATTTGAAAAACTAAATGCATAGTGAAAAGTGCCCAAACAGTACAACACAAATTTAGTGACGAGTATATATAAATAAAATAACATCATAACCAATAATCACAAATTAATCACAGTAAATTAAAATACTAAATTAATTTTCGTTTGTAATTTCAAAATAACAATCAAACAACACAGAACGAATACCTACGGATACACCTTTTGGAGGTCTAGTAGATACTTAGAAAGCGATCTTTTAAAGCAGCAAATTGATGCTAAGTTTTTAATGTTTTGGCGCCAAAAGGTAGAATAAGTCCTTTATCAGGATGTAATCTGTATCCATGCCATCTCGAACAGCTTAGCGGAGTGAAACGAAGCAAAGAGACAGAGTTATATAATATAAATGTTACAGTCTAAACTCATTTCCAATCAAAACCACTTTTTACTGCAAAACTCAGGCAGTGGTTTTGATCGATGCCCTTAGTTAAAAATAGTTTTGACTGATTTTTGCAGCCAAAAGTGATTTTGACCGATGCCCTTAGTCAAAAACAGTTTTGACTGCAAAAATAGTTCAGAAGTGGTTTGAGTTATTGGTACGTTATTTTTTCATTACCACTTATAACCAAAACGATGTCAGTTATAAGTGGTCATAAAAAATAACAATGAACCAACCAATCACATCAAAACTCTTCACAAACCCAAACACTATTACGCAATATTTTTTTGCAGTTTCAAGTGCTTTTGACCCACGTTTTTAGTAAAAACCACTTCCGACTGCGAAAACCACTCAAAATTGTTTTTAAATAAGGGCACCGGTCACAACCACGTTGCTTGATTTTTGCAGTTAAAAGTGATTTTGACCAGTTATGAATTTTGACTGATTAAAATAAATAGTGTTAGAGAGATATATTTTTCTGTTGTAAAACTCTCCTTAGTATATTGACACTAAGGAGAGTTTTACAACAGAAAAATATGAAATGCTCCCTTGATGAGCTTTGAGGAACTCAATCCTCATAATCATATTAGTTACTATGTTCAATAATTTGGTATGTATGTATGTTAGTACTAAGGTTGACTTTACTGAATTAGGTATGACCGGTAATGATAGATTTTATTTCATATATTTAATTATTTCTTTAATTTTATTTCTTATAATATAATAAATATAATTTGATTCTTGTTTTGTTCGATGCGGAATAGTTCCTATTTGGTCCCATAAATTTTTTTTGAAAATCCATTGGATAGTTTGGTTTATAAATCAAAATAACTGGAATGAGTAAGTCATCTACGTTTGCGAAATTGCGGTTTTTTGCTTTCCTATGAATTGAGTGAAATGATACAATAGTAGAAAACAATATAAGCTGTCAGTCACCCATCTAGCTTTGACTTTAAAAAGTTATCACTAAAAGTTGTAAAAAAAAAATTATAAATAAATTAAAACCGACTCCAAAAAACTGAAAAGGATAAAATAATTAAATTTAAGTAGGTACTCATCCCCTAGAAACATATTTTTTTGAGTTAGTGCTAAGTAGTTTCCAGAAACAATAGATAAAAAAGCACTGTTGGGGATTGCATCAGCTGGGGCGGTACTCGAATGAAGATCTTTATTTTCCTCGTTTAAACGTATATATTTTCAAAAAAAAGAACGTTACAATATTCGCTTTATGAGACGTATAGTGATATTCGACAGTGCCGGTGGTTGTAAGACGAATGAATGTCCGAAAAGACGCGCGTCAGTGTCCGAGCGACGTCAGCGTCCGCGTCGCCGTCCGGTGGTCCGTATCGTTCTCCAGGCGGCTCCAATTCATGCACAAGGGTCCGATTCTCAACATGCCCCCGGCCTTGGAATCACCAGGTTCCAAACCCTCGTCTTCTCCTCTCCTCAGCAATTATTGAAGTAACGGGCAAATCTTGGAGAAAGCTCGCCGGATGATGCCAGCTGCTGTACGTATATCCGCTACCCGGTTCACGCCATCCTTCCCTGGAATCACGCGTATGACTCGACCCAATCGCCATTTTAGTGGAGGAAGGTTGTCTTCTTTTATGAGGACCAGACTGTCTAAAGAAATATCCTCGGTCTTAGATTTCCATTTCATCCTCTGCTGAAGCTCTCCCACGTACTCCTTGGACCAGCGCTGCCAGAAGTGCTGTCGTATCTGTTCCAACCGCCCGTAGCGTGTCAGTCGTGTAGCAGGTTGTGCAGTGATGTCCTCGCCGGCAGTCGCAGTCAATGGTCGACCAATGAGGAAGTGACCAGGTGTCAATGGGTTGAGGTCAGTAGGATCTGCAGACATAGGGGACAAGGGACGGGAATTGAGGACAGCCTCGATTTGCGTCAAAACCGTGCTCAACTCCTCGTAGGTTAGCTTAGCGTTACCAACTATTCGTCTCAGATGATATTTACACGATCGTACCCCGCTTTCCCACAGACCGCCAAAATGAGGAGGAATGAATTTAAAACTAATACCATCATTGGCAGCAAAATCAATTACTTTCTTAGAATTATTTTTTAACGATAACATAAATTCCTTTTCAGCCCCTACAAAATTCTTCGCATTATCAGAGAATATGCTATGGGGTTTACCCCTTCGACTTATAAACCGTTTAAGAGTAAGAATATAATCGTCTGCAGTAAGACTAGTGACAAGTTCCAAATGAATAGCCCGAGTCACAAAACAAACGAATAAACAAATATAGGCCTTTGTCAAACTAGCCCCCCTGCCTTTCCTATTCAAAATAAAAATAGGTCCCGCATAATCTACCCCAGTACTTAGAAATGGATAGCCAGGTTCCAATCGCTCAGATGGTAAGTTACCCATAATAGGTGTTAAAGTTTTACCTTTTATACGAGTACATGTTACACACTCACGTATTATCTTCTTTGCTAAGTTCCTTGCATTCAAAGGCCACCAATTCTCACGAATATTGGCTAATAAAAGCTGTGGACCCGTATGCAATAGTCGAACATGTTCACTCCTAAATAACAAATACGCGAGCTGATGTTTACTACACAATAGGATTGGGTGCTTCTTATTATAATCGAAACTAGACGCATTACATATTCTACCACCAATCCTAATTAATTTATTCTCATCTAAAAAAACATTTAACCCTAAAACACGATTAGTTTCTACACATTTTTTAATACACTCGCTATTCATCAAACACTTATAAACCTCAGCAAACGACTGTTTTTGCATAGATTTAACTAACATTATCTGCGAAGCGGTGAGCTCGTCAACGGATAGCAAACCGGTTTGGCGATCCCCGCCACTGCCGCGTCTCGAGCGCATATTTTTTATAAAGCGTAGTACATACGCGCCGACTCGCTGTAACCTATTAAATGATGAATAACGTTTAAAATCAAACAGACTATCACTTATTGTACAGTCGGCAGCACATCAAGCGTAACAGTATATATAATCCTAGTAAACGCTATGTATAGCTATTAGAAAGAAAGCACACCCTCTTCGCTATTGGTTCAACTTCAACCATCTTTTAGAATTTGACCAATAGCAGAGCTTGTCAGAATGCTTCGAGCGTTGATTGGTTAAAATTGGTCGAATTGTTTGAGCTAACGCTATTTGTACGCAGAGTTTAGTCTAATTTCTATGACATCGCATTTTTTAAGTATGAAGTTGGGGCTCAAGTTTAGAAGTTTTTTTTTTATATCTGTGGTATTTAAAAGTTGAGTATAGAAAAATCTCGTCCATTTTGTATTGAGACCTAAATTGTATGGGGTGACCTAATATTAAGGGTTCAAACTATTGAATACGAAATCACAAAATCAACTTTGACTGCTTGTTTACTTTATTAGTAGATAAATGTTAGTTTCTTTGAAAAAAATATCCAAGTAAAGTAATATACGAAATGGCCACGCACTCGAATGGAATAAAAATAAAATAGTAGCACTACACAAATAGGTAGATAATATCAAGGATGATATATTTGGTCCATGATAATATGAAAATCCGACCGAATATCGGTAAGTTAAAACGCCTACTTTTGTTCTACTGTTTTTAAGAGAACAGGGACATACCAACCTATATTTTAAATAAACTGCGCTTTTCTTCGTGTTTTTGAATGTAAACATTCAAATGAACGCCATATAAGTGTATGAAAGTATTTTGCTTCATTTATTTTTTACCTATATGTATACGAAACAGGTTTTGGTCAATGTCATTTGATTTTCTACAACTTCTAAGTTTCTAACAAAATGAAAAGTATTTGGTTAGGTTAGGAGACTTCCTTGCTAAACAAATTAACCTAGCAAGGTTACTTAGTTTGATTATTTGGTATACATAAACCAACTAATCATATTTGTAAAATGATTCCAGCTACTATTGTTTTGTAATTAAAAACATCTTTATATTAAGTAGCTGAAAGACTCAATCCAGTTCATTTATGAACAGGTTAATAAAACAAATATTACTTTGCAGGTGGCGGGCAGACCATATATTTTTGGTTTTTAAATATGAGATGAAGATCCAGGCTGTTTAAGAGGCTACAAGATAGTGTGTTGATGTGTGGTGTATTTGTTCACATAATTCTTGTTATTAGTGAATTCTATACCTATGTCTGTGAAATAACTAAGTAGGTAACCACAAACCAGGCAAGAGATATTCTATTGTTGAGTGGATGCCAGTGTTAATATTTATGGAATTTTATTAGATATTAACCCGTCAAGCATGAGATTCCAGACAATTGATTCTTCCATTGTCATCGCCCCCGGTGGTATATCGCCGCTTGACAGATATTAAAAGCTACAGACATAAATATTTTTTTTACAAAAAGTATATAAATGACCACCACATAGAGGTTAGAGTAAGTTTCAGTTTATAATTTTATGACTGACTTCGAAAAAAAATGTAAGGTTATTGAAGATATTTTTTTTTAGATACTTAGTTCAACATTTTGGCTTAGCAATAGTGAGCACTTTAAATCAATACATAAGCAACCAGAGACATAATTACATTAGTTTTTGTTTCCTGGGGTGATAAGATCAACAGGGCCTGGTAAAAATACTAATAACACCACCACATTACAAAGTAGGTTAGGAAGAGTTGTCCCTATAGGTTCCTTTACCTATCTCTGCCTGGACAACTGTAATATTCACACGTGCATAATTGTTCAGCAACTGCAGTTTTCCAAGTTCCTACATGATATTAGTGTAACTTTCATGACCTGTAAATTCAAATGCTTACCAGTAACAGTAATAGTAATAGTAATAATTGGATAGCCATCCAATTATCTATGTGATTTTTATGATAAGAAATTGATATAATTTCAAAGAGCAATGGTGTTAATTCACCCAAATCATTATTTTCTTAGCCCAAATTATAATAAAATATAGTTTTTAAACATAACAGTCTTCTAACATATTTTCTCCTATTACTATTGTTGTTTATTATTATTTAAATTCAAGATGAAAAACCTTACTTCTCATTGCAATGGTTATTTGATTTAGAATGGTGTTCAAAATTTAATAATACATCTTAGGCAATTTTATAGGTTAGGTAGTAATATTTCTCACATCATAGGAATGGTTTTTCTATACCTGTCAAGTATCAGATTCCAGACACAACTGATTTTTCAATTGTTGTAGCCATCCAGAGGGATAATGCCGTTTGACAGATTAATAAATTACTAGCATAAAACAAAAAAATGTTTAACTCTACTAGTAAAAGAGAGATTTCTAAAAGTTATTTTGGATTTCATTAAATAATTATAGAAAAGAATAAGGGAGGAAAATTGGTGCTAAAAATACTAATATCTACCTACCTACCTACTTAACTGCATATTGTTATGATTAATTCCATTTAAATATTAGGCACCTAAGTTATTCATAAAATTACCCTAGGCCTACAGATTACTTTTTAGTTTTTATAGCCCCCGACCCTAAAAGAGGGGTGTTTTATGTGTCTGTCTTTGTATCTGTAAGTTTGTCTGTGCCATTGTCAGCCATGCAATTTTTTTTGTTAGAAAGGTAATGTGGTTGAGATGGTTCTTGACTTTGAATTATGAAGATCTGTTCAGGCGTTTGATGATAATCTTTCACAGATTCGATTATTTTGAAATTTGGTGTACTCTTACTTTAGTGATATTTCAAAGACAAGGCTGAGGGTTAATTAAAATTATAATTTAATATTGTTAACTTTTAAATAAACATGTTAAATCAATTTTGACTCTTTCTTATTTCTTACACATTCCCAATTAGACCTGATTGCTCTCAAATAAAGAATTTCTTTTATCTGTCAAATCATGGATTGCAAAAACAATTGGTTTTTAGTTTTGTCCAAAAAAAAATGTATTTTTAAGTAATTTTATTGTCATGATTCAACCCTCACTTGTACTGAGGTTAAAAGAGTTCACCTCAGAGAAGTAGACCGAAGTAGCAGTTTCAGAATGTTAATGGAGTGTTTGGCTGAATAATGATGCAATTTGAATTGCAATAATACACTTATGGCTTATAAAATTACTAATCCAAATGTTTTTACATTCAAGAGACAGCACTTCCCCATTTCACCTGTAATTTCAGTTTTGTTATTACTACTTTTAGTTATTTATCTTAACACAATAATTTGACACCAGTGGCACAGATGAACTAGTAGCGACCAGTGTCTAGGAATTGTCAACAAAGCTGTTAGCTTCTTAAACTAGACATATTAACAACCTCGCCAGAGCCTCGCCTCGTGAGGTCGCCAGAGCTCTTGGAGATATACTTATGGTAGCCTGGTACTTCAGACTGGAAATATACATTTATTAGGTGTCAATAGATGAAATGAATTAACGGACTGAAAAACTTTCTCCAGTGCTCATGGCGTGTAGCATCAGTCCGATCAGTCTACCTGTCTGTCTGTGTGTGTCGACTTAATATCTTGTTTGCACTCTTAGCTTAAAAAACTTGTATTAAAATTTGAATCCAACTTCTATTAATTCCCTACTATTATTTTATTTCAATTAATTTTAAAATCCCTACACATAATCATCATGTCAGATAAGAGATACCCACCGCTGAGCTTAAGCAATTGGGCAAGGACCTCCAAACCGATCGGTCTTGCACTGCCTACACATGAGAATAATTTTGAATCTTAAAATTACAAATCGATCCTAAGTAGGTAAGTATGATGATCTTGAAAAAGACTGAACATTTTTTGTTAGAAAAGTACCTAGGTATAATGGTGTGAAAAATGTTTCAACTAGAAAAAAATGTTCTCAGCGCTCATAGCATGGCGAACTCCCGGGAGGAGTGAATAAAAGATCTCTCTTCGTCAGAGAGCAATAAAACACATTAATTTGTCTCATAATATGTGGACAGGTGGTGGTGGAGAGAGATTTTGTCCACGGTCCGTTCTACCTTCTACGAGTGCTCGTGGGTCCGAACCCGCGACCTTACCACTGAGCTATAGAGGATTTAACTGAATCCTATAAAGTTATTAAAGATATTCCTTAGATTTATACACAATTAATCTAAGTGATAATCTTTTGAGTTTTTTACAACTATAAATTTTGAAATGTATTTAAACTATAATCCCCGACTTTACACAATCCTTTCACAAATCCTAACCTAACCTGAGACCATCCATAAACTCTACTAACACAAATCAAAAAGTAATGGCGAATTTGATGCCTACCTATTGATAAAAATATCATGAGCCATACCTTGGTAATTAATAATCGACCTAAAGTATCAGATATAAAGTCGAAATTCCATTGAAAACGTAACCGCATTGCATCATATAATATTATGTCGTATGGTAATTTACCTAGATAGAAAAGGGTAGCTCAAATTAAAATTGGTCTTTTTACTGTATTTATAATCTACCCAAGTAAGTATATTAGTAAAAAACAAAGCACAAAGACCTATCTACCACATTGATCTACCATACCTATGATACCTACTTCACATAATTGAAAATTATCCAATTAAGTAAGTATTAGTTTTTTGATAGTTAGTGATTTACACCAACAAATCATTACAATTTTATACATTTACTAGTATACACAGCCATCATAGCTCACAGCCGAAATATAAAATGAAGCTACAATCATTATAATTTCAACTTTAAAGTGATGTAATAAGCTTCAAAATTGCTTGCGTCACACATCACTGGGTCTAGTAAAATACAATGAATAAATTCGAAGAGAAATTATCAACACCCGTGGTCGATAGCTTTACATGCTCGTCTTCACTCTTGGGGAACCTGGTCCAAATCTCAGAAATTACATTTTTATGTCAATTTATTTTAACACTAAAATTCACGAATATTTTGTGTGAGGTCTATTTTCTTCAAAATTGTTATTTCGTAATAGTCACATTTGTAGAGTAGAATGTCAGGTCTTTAAAATATTGTGAATGAGTAGTAGTTACAGGTATGATAGGAGGTGGTGAACTTTATAAATGTTTAGTAATTAGAATATAAAATTAGAAAAATTTCAGGTCCCGAGGCACGAGTCGAACCGGCGACCTTTCGCAATCCGGGCGACTGCTCTGCTGACCACTGAGCCACCCAGGACTTGTGATATCCCTGTGAAATTCTTCTAGTCCATCTGTATTTGCGTTCATGAGCTAACGTCCACCCTACAATGTCGAAATATTCTATTTTTATTTTCTATTCTGTTTTTAATTACTTACTAAGTAATTTTTCAAACATTTATAATAATGTCAAAATCAAAAATTAAGGTTATAAATGTTTTTATTTGTTTTATTAACATTAAATAAATGTAGAAAAACAAACCTAAGTGTTTACTTAGGTTTATTTTAATTTCTCTCCATAACAATGGACCATAATAATGACCTGACAACATTGATATAAACAAAAAAGGGAAGATACGGTACGCCTAAGCATTTCATCGTCGAAAAACGGGCTGCGTGCACTACATACACACTAGTCCGCACACAGCAACATTTTTTTCTAAATACGCATGAAGCTCGGTAATCAGGTAACAGAGATAGATAAACGCCCTTGACTGCCTAGTGCAAGCGAGACGACTGTTAGTGTATAGTATTACAAAAGGGAATTCCCGACTTCCTCTCCCACCTCCCCTTCTTCGTACTGCGGTACCGTCAACAAACAATCTTACGAAATAAGAAACTTATTTTTTTTTACTGAAAATATTAATTTTACTATAGTAAGAACAAAAAGCTTTTAGACTGTAAACATTCCCAAATTATTTAAAATCGTTTAAACTGTGAAAGCATACTATAATTTTAATTAGGAATTTTAATAATATTTTACGAGCATCAGTGACTAATCTTAGCATAAATAAAATTGTTGAAGATATAATTTATTAATTATACTGAAATATACAGGTTGGTGCCGTCAATACGACAATAAATTAAAACATGGACTATATTAATTCATAGAAATGGTTTCCTACTTTCAAAAACATCTTATTAATTTGATAAATTCAGGACATTTTATATAATAATGCAGCCAATGTTATAATATTTCATACAAATGTCATGAAATTATCAAATAAATAAGATGTTTTTGAAAGTGGTAAACCATTACTATGAACTAATATAGCCCATGTTTTAATTTATTGTCGTATTGACAGCACCACCCTGTATATTTTGCGTTGTTTTTTTTATATAAAAAGTACGGCAAATGACTCAACACCACCTGATGTTAAGCGGAAAGAAGAGTCTATAATATTATGAGAAGACAGCTAGTGCTAGTCTGGCTGGACCCCAGGGCCCAGGAGACGTGGGATTCTCGCTTGGAGCATACAATTTTTTCATCGTTTTCTTTCCTTATTTGTAATTATTACAGCTAGTGCAGTTTAGACACTGACCGACTCCACCTCGCTGGTCCCAAAGTTGCTTGTTTGTTTTGAAGGACCCTATGTTATAGGAGGGAGGGAACACATGTGCCGGCAAATAATTCCAAGTTTTGGAAGTACGACAAAGAAACACGGTACTAAATTTATTATTGCGTGATGTTAAGGTGGAGACAGTGAATTGATGACTCCGAAGGCCTGCACGCGTGCTCCTGAGTAGGAAGAGGGAAGGTGGGTTATGGTCAAAAAGCTCTTCATAGCACTCTTCGTGATATAGCCGTTAGAAGGCGCTAAGCGACGCAATGTCTCGATGCAATTGCAGAGGCTCAAGGTTGTTCGTAACTTCCACATCGCCCATGATACGGGCAGCACGACGCTGCAATCTGTCCAGTGCATCGAGGCGGTACTTGGCGGAGCCATTCCACAAGTGCGAGCAATATTCCACGCAAGACCAGACCTGAGTTTTGTGAAACAAATATAATTGGTCAGGCGTGAAAAATCGACGCACCTTGTTCAGGACATCGAGCTTCCGTGAGGCTGTTTTGATCACGGTTTCTATGTAGTTCCTAGAATTCAGATTGCAACATATCTCCATACCGAGTATATTAAGTAGTAGCAACTACCCGCAGCTCTGCTCGCCTTCCAGAGCGTATCCCATCTGGCCCGGTGACTTGGCCCGGCGCCGGGCCACATGGGAAAAAAAAGTTTTAAATGGCCCGGTGATATATTTACCGGTCCAGATGACACAAATCAAGTGCCATCGTCCCCGGTAAGGGGAGAAAAGAGGATACGCCTCGTAATTTGTGAAATACTAACTACAAGCATCTATGAAAGGGATTGAACTTATAAATCAAACTACTTAGTATACAATAATATTTTTTTATTGTGAATGACGCGATACCAACTTGTGTCATCAAACTCAACCTGAAATAGACTTCTTATAAGTAGATCTTTTCTAAATCCATTTTAAAAATATACATATATTTGAAATTTTTATTATTTTAAAATGGGTTGGATTCCTAAATTGAAATTTAAATATTAAAAAAAAATCCATCTTGTTGTAATAATATTTCTGAATCCTTTGAATAAGTCGCTTGATATTTTGCAGGTTATTGACCCAATAGATGGAAAAATTTTATGTCGTTTATGAATTAAAAACCTCCTAAAATACGAATATAAATATCGTCAAAATAAAAAAAGTTTATATTTTTGTCTAGATTAGACCGAATTAAAAACTGTATAATTAATCTAGCGGACTTATTCAATATTCACATTAACAAAAAAAACTAAATTTTCTCAAAACATACATGGGGGTTCTTCGGGTAGCCCCTCCATGGATGGTTTTCTTTTGGACCACATTATTTTTGGAAAGTACTGCCTAATATATTATGATTTTTGCTCTTACACGTTGGGGATCCCTGTAACCCGTATCATTGATACGGCTGATACGGCGGATTATAAACAATCAACAATATACATATTAAATGGTCAAAAACAATCTTTTAAATAATAGTAATTCCTAATCTACGAAGCCGAAATGCTATCAACCAAACAAAATTATTAATCAATACTTATTATAACATACAAACAGTATTCAATATGGTTTTTTTATAAACAATCAAAAAATTCATATAAAATGTCCAAAAATTTGAACATAATAACAATCTTTTAATCAACAATGCCAAAATGCTATGAATCAAACAAAATTAAGTACTTGTTATAACGTACAAACAGTCTCCAATATGATTTTTTTTTTAAACACAATCAAGAATATACATTATAAAATGGTCTCTTTACCAAAATCAGAAAAAAATAACTAGCCTCTTATTATAAGTATATCACTATAATATTATTTGAAAAATTTTATTTCATTCATAGCATTTTGGCTTCGTTGATTATTATTATTATTATAAAAATATTGTTATTATGTTCAAATTCAAAAAGATCTACTTAAGATTCTATTTCTATTTCTTATTCTATTTCTAGAGTCTATTTCAGGTTGAGTTTTATGACACAAGTTGATATCGCGTCATTCACAATAAATACTGATTATTGTATACTAAGCAGTTTGATTTATAAGTTCAATCCCTTTCATAAACGCATGAAGTTAGTATTTTACAAATTACGAGGCGTATCCTCTTTCATCTTTGGAAAATATGTAAATAGCAGTATCGTAAACAAAACCATGACATAAAATGTGTATATATTTTTACTTATTATTTTCTTAATGTGTTTTCTATGCTAACGCTACCGGGTAATGCTACCTTTCGGTAGGACTCGGAACTACTCGGTCGCTCGGGAGTACGCGCTATCTCCGTCACTTGCATGCCTATACGTATGATTCTATCCCATTTATGCAGCAATATGGCGATTTTGGCTGGTTTGTTTATTTTAAGTAGATTTGTATTAAAACTCAAAATTTATATACTTTACGGGTGAAAAGTGAAACTAAGTGACTTTTTTTCTCTCCGTGAGTGGTTTGTACACTTATTAAAAGAACAAGACGGCATTTTAGCCAATGTTCAACCACAATTTAAACAAATTACCGGGAGAAAGTGTTCGTTTGAAATTCCAAGCGCAACTAGGACGCACTTTTTGCCAAGTGAGCCCATGGACATAGTTGAGCCGGAACGCGCGCCGAGCGTCGATGCCGTATCTTCCCTTTTTTGTTTATATCAATGCCTGACAATAGAAATATATTTTTAAGTTAATAACAATGAATAAATAAGGAAGCCTGTATTTTAATAGGTATAATAATAGTTGATTGAAATAATTAAGTACGCTGAGCATTATTGATAAATAGGTAGCGTAAATAAAATATCATAACTAGCCATTATAATATGTAGAAAACTTTTTGTTTTAAATTAATGCAATGGTCTTAGCCGTACTCTAATTTTAAATCAAGTTGAAACAACGAAGCGAAGAGAGTAGGCCGCGTACGTAGCTAGCTGTAGCTATAGCTACCTATAAACCTACACATATTTAGTCGGAGGCTATAACGAAGAAATACTTTTAATAGTCGTCGCGATCACGTTAAGGCCATCTGCGAGTATTGTAGGTACAGAGTACTTGAGAGAGAGACGTTAGATAGAGGCGCTGAGAGACATATGTTTATCCTTTGCGCACAAATTTTCTGTGCGTTGCGCTCTAGGTTCAAGGACAAACTGTTACGCTTGACGTGCTGCCGACTGTACTTACTAAACTAGCAGTTATTGAACGTAATTCCGGTAAATTTTCCGTATTAATGCAATTAAAATTATTAATATCAATTATAAAATTCGTATTATTATTTTGTAAATAGGATGGTCCATCCCACCATAAGCTATTGTCTTTCAATTTATCTAAAGCAACGCCCCTGGATAGTAAATCGGCTGGGTTATCTTCCCCCTTAACGTGTAACCAAACTGAGTCTCCAGTTAAATCGTTTATTTCAGACACCCTATTCTGAACAAACGTGAGCAAGTGAGGTGACATTCGTATCCAACCCATAACTATAGTGGAATCTGTCCAGAAACACACCATTGAAAAAGTTAGTCGTAAAGACTCGACTATTTTTCTATAAAGACGAGCACCTATTAATGCACCGCATAATTCTAGCCTAGGTATGGAAACTGTTTTTATAGGCGCCACTTACTTTTTGCACACAATAGCCTGACCGTGACAGGTGAATTGTCATCATATGTTCGTACATAGGCGCACGCACCGTAAGCGCCCTGTGATGCGTCGGTGAATATATGTAATTCTGTGTACCGCGTGTGCACGCCCCTTACATGACGTACAACTCGTAGCTCGTCCAAACACCGTAGCGTATGAATGAACTGACACCATTTTATAGCAATTTCCTTAGGCACAGGCGTATCCCAATCGATTTTACTCAACCATAATGTTTGTAACAATGTTTTTAACATTATAGTTGTAGGTGCTAAAAGTCCTAACGGGTCGTAAATCTGTGAAATAATAGATAGCATCGTACGTTTACTTATTTGTGATAAATTTATGTGCATATCGATTTTAGTGGTGTAGTACAGTTCGTCACAATTACTATACCAGCCTAATCCGAGTGTTTTATTCTGCGCCTTATCATCAGCGAAGTGTTGCCTAGACGCCGTATCGTCTAGACTAAAATTAAAATTCCACTTGCGTATTAAAGATAAAATTGCCTTTTGGCTAACGTAAATGAGTCACTGAGACAATCAGCTGACCCCTTTAGATGCATACAAACTGAAAATCTACCATTTTCGTCACGTTTAGCGGTACCAACAAATGTTTCTTCACACTTTCGTTCGTTGTGCGTCAAAACCGGTTCCGTATTTTGCGGTAAGTCCTCCAAGTCCCAAAACTTACAGAGCTGCCTGTCTAAAGATTGCGTATAATTACACTGCACTTGGTTAATAGACAAGTGCCTAGTGTTTATAGGGCCTGATAGTAACCATCCGAGCTTAGAATTCTGCAGGTATGGTCCATCCGATAATCGTATCCTATCGTCGGTTAACAGTTCCCAGAATAAATCAGCACCTATC
Organism: Nymphula nitidulata; assembly: GCA_947347705.1. Lineage (NCBI taxonomy): Eukaryota > Metazoa > Arthropoda > Insecta > Lepidoptera > Crambidae > Nymphula > Nymphula nitidulata. Next base: position 8,287,569 of record OX374636.1, on the reverse strand, counting down.
AATAAATCTATCCCGGTAGAAATATTGAATTTAGGGTCTGCAAGTCGTATATTATTCGGGATACGTACAGAATCGAAATCTATGTTTGTCGAGGGCAAATTAGACGTAATATGCGGCAGGACAAAACAATTTAATCGTTTAGTATAATCGCATGTTTTTGATCGTATATAAATATGACACGAATGATTTATCTGTGTGATGGCTTGACCTACACCAGATATTCGAGTAGTGGACTGTATCTTAGGCGTATTTAATCGTTTAATTAATTTTTGCGTAACAAAACAGTGCTGGCTACCGCTGTCGAGTAGCGCACGTACTGTATGGAACTCATTATTGTTATCTGCTACCTCGAGTAACGCTGTTGAGAGTAACACTTGTTGTGAGGCGGTGACTGACTCAATCGGTAAGTCTTTGGCAATGGAATGCAACACGGTGGACGAATTAGTGTGTGTCTAAGTATCGCATGCCCTGTCTGACGACTTATTAGCCGTATTGAGGCGAATTATCTTCGAATTACCGTCTAAATGTAACAAACTATTATGTTTGCGCTGGCATTGCTGGCATGCACTAAATAAACAATCGTTAGGCAAATGCCCAGCTCGCATACAATTTTGACACAATTTATTTTCGTTTACAAATTTAATTCTTTCGGAAATACTTAAGTTTAAGAAATTGACACACATATAAAGAGAATGGTTTTTACCGCATAATAAACAAGTACGACTATTCAATTGCACACGCTTATTGCCGTTGGAAGACTTGCCTTTCATCAAATTATTGCTCGTCGAAACATAGCTACCCGCATATATTTGGTTATGATTTTTATTACTGTTACTATAATTATTTGACGTTTTATTTTCGTTTGAACTAGATTGCGGTTTATTTAAACGATTTCGATTAATCATTTCTAGCATATCAGCTCTGTTTCGAAGAAAAGAAAGTAAGTCCTCCAAACATACCTTCCTAGTGCCGTCGGAAATAATCGAACCTATATGATTCTCCCATTCATGCTCGGTGGATGTATCTAATTTAGACACGACTAAATAAATAATAATTGTGTCCCAGGCATCTGTGGACTCGCCCAACGTCTTAAGCGCTCTTAAATTTCGCAACACAACGTCTACTAACTTCCTAATTTGCAATGGTGCCTCATATTTAATGCACGACATTGTAAACAACGATTTCAAGTGATTGTGCACCAAAAGACGTGGGTTATGATAACGATTCTCAAGTAACTCCCAAGCATGAACGTAATTATCAGCTGTGAATTCTAATGCGCTGATTACCTGCAGTGCGCTCGCGGTAAGCGACGATTTTAAATAATGAAACTTATGAATCGCATTTAAATCTAAACGGTTATGTATCATGGTTAAATAAGAGTTTTTAAACTCCAACCAACTATCATATGAGCCATCAAAAACTGGAATCTTAACCTCGGGTAATCGAATATTTAAATTAGGTTGAATATCTTTAGATACCGTACTTCGGCTGATATTTTCTATCGAACAATTTGCAATAGACATAGTACTAAAATAAAATGACTCAATTGATTCTAAGTACTCAAGGTTATTACTAAGTTCAGATTCAGGAGACATGTCGTGAATTTTGCCTTGTAACTCGGTCAATTGCCGAAATATGTCAGTAGCCGACTGCATTCGCAACTTTAATTCCCCTTTTTGATACTCAGATAATTCAATACCTTGGCATGAATCAACATATTTTCTGAAATGCGTTAATCTACTTCTTAAATATCCTCTTTGTTTTTTAAGCTGAGTAATTAAATCGGTATCTATAGATTGCGAAATTTTACTAGGGCTTTTCGAAATTGGAACTTTTAAATTTGATTCCTCACTCATTTTAACGGTCGTATAATGAAAGGTGTGGGTACTCACGTGAAATATCTCCGATTACGCGGCACTGGCAGCCTGCACAGCTCAGAACTAAAGCACAAAAAACACGGTATTAACACAAATCGATTATGATCGGGAAAGGGCAGGAAAGAAGATCTGACCACTGACTGATGCGACGAATTTCGGTTGGCGTCTCGATGATCTGCGCCTGCGCTGGTTGTCCAGGTTATCCGCGCCGAAGGTCCAAAATGTTGGGGATTGCATCAGCTGGGGCGGTACTCGAATGAAGATCTTTATTTTCCTCGTTTAAACGTATATATTTTCAAAAAAAAGAACGTTACAATATTCGCTTTATGAGACGTATAGTGATATTCGACAGTGCCGGTGGTTGTAAGACGAATGAATGTCCGAAAAGACGCGCGTCAGTGTCCGAGCGACGTCAGCGTCCGCGTCGCCGTCCGGTGGTCCGTATCGTTCTCCAGGCGGCTCCAATTCATGCACAAGGGTCCGATTCTCAACAAGCACTGCCTCAAAAAATATGTTTCTAGGGGATGAGTAGGTACCTACTTATATTTAATTATTTTATCTTTTTCAGTTTTTTGGAGTCGGTTTTACAATAAAAAAATAAAACATCCACTTTGTCTTTTATACTAATTAATATAACATGCGATGGGATTTCTCAACAAAAATAAAGAACTAATTTTTGAATCGCCTTTTGGAATTAATTTAAGAAAACCCTTCTGAATACTTAAAACAAAATATAAGAGAGTCTTTACAAAATTCTAAGGTTTTAGGCAATTCATCACATATTCTTACTTAACAGCAAAATTAATACTGATAAATAATAAATAATGTAATGTTTTATTTAATCCTAGTGTGTCATTTAGTCGTAAGTACCACTACTACTTACGATTTAGTAGAAGACGCACATACACATATATAAACTCTCTTTTCCCAGCTACAAATACTAATCCTGGAATTTCAAAAGACACTTTATTTTCTGTAATCAAAGGCACTGAAATTCACGTACATTTTCCATTTTGAAATGCGTCCCATGTGACGGGCGTTTTCAGACGTGTTTTGGTTTCGTAATGCGGAAATTTATAAAAATTTAGATAGATACCCATTTTAAGAAAGGTTCAATCAGCTTACTTCAGATATTGTGTCTTAGTACGTACGATGAAAGAATAAAAATGTCAAATTGTTTCGCTTGAGCACTAGGCTTAGCTCCAATTTCGAGCGATTTTTCTGATAACTGCTCTTTGAAGCATAGAAAGCCAGGTATGTTCCACGTCTGCTTTTATACAGGGTGTTAGGGGGCCGCTCTCGGAAATGAAGGCAGGTGGCAGTGCTCGTCACCTTAAACATGATTTGTTTAAAAAATAAATTTGAAATCACGAAAAAAAATTAGCTGATCCATACAAACAGGCCGTGTAAATATTACAATCTGTATGAAACAGCTAATTTTTTTCGCGATTTCAAATTTATTTTTAAGCAAGTCGTGTTAAGGGTGACCAAAACTGCCACCTACCTTAGTATTCGAGAGCGTCCTCCTAACATTCTGTATATGTGTTACTGCTAGATCCCAAACAAAGTATGTTTCATCTTAAAATTTACTGGCTACTCCTAGCATTTACCGGTAGGTTAAGGTTTAAGGTTAAAGGTAATGAATGCACAACATTGGGTGCATTTGCTGATAAATCACAAGATTTTCTATATATTAAGTTTCAATATTAACATGTTACGAAACACGCGTAATTTTGGTCCAAAACTTCTAAAAACATTTCACGGTAGGCTTGACGCAGGTCGTTACATGTCTGTAACGACCTGCGTGTGCGGCTTTCCATCCGCCATCGGACGCGTCCCCAGGGTTGCGGATAGGGGATCGCTCCCCAGATCCCATATCTGTAGCGGCTTAGGACGGCGTGTACAAAAACGGTGTGGCTGCTTGTCACTTTGTAGGCGGGCATTTCACGGTTGCACCAACCTATAGCCCCACATTGAGCGGGGTCGGGGGTCTGGCGTATTGAACTTCGGACCGCGAGGAATACGACCTATATAAAAAATGAAGCCCAAGGTGGCTATAGGCCGTTGTGGGTTGGCATAGGATAGGATAGGGACAAGCGGATGTAGTGTCTGCGGTCTATACCCGCACGGTCGACAGTAAGCAGGAAAGGGGTGCATCGCTGAGGGGTTTAGTGGGTGAGAGCCCCACACACTCTTCCCTCTTCTCCCCAGGGAGAGGGCGGATAGGCTGGTAGAGCTTCCCCTCAGCGATAAAAATAAATAAATAAATGAATAAAAAGGATAGGATAGGGAAGAATCAGCGATTGTGGTGTATTAGAGACAGTTTTTATTTGAAATGGGGGCGGAACTTTTCGCATAACGCCGATTGTCCTAAAGTCGTTTGTCATACATCAATTGGCATAATCATCAAATAGCATAACACTAATGTCGCATAATTTTTCCTTCGCATAAATTTTAAGTAGCATAACTGTCTAAAGGCATATTATTATGAAGCATAATAAATGAAATCCCTAATTTCCTTTGCCATAATATTCGGCAATCCTTAAATCCCTTAGCATAATTTTATTTACCATAACTATAGAAAAACCTAATTTTATTTGGCATACATATGGTATATGGTAGTCCTAAATCTTAATGAATAAATCGAATTAACACCCAGATTCGAACTAGTACAACCCGACTCCACGTGGCCGGACCTTGTCCTACACTAGAGTGTAATTTAGACCCGCGTAGGCGCGGAGGGGCGAGGCGGCCTGCGAGCTGAGGAGCAGGTGGTGACCGAAAAGCATCTGCGACGATAAGCTCGAGTGGGACCGCCAGAGCACCGCAGCGCCGGAGCCGTGACAGAAACCTTGCATGCTGCAGGCCTGCTTGATAATAATTTACATGGTTAAGGAAATAAATAAAAAGTAACAAATCAACTATTTATTAATAAAGTGATGCTTAAGAAAAAACACAATGTAATTTAGACTAATTTAAAATATGCGTTAAGATATTATTCGTTGTGATCATTATGCGTTACAAAAGTTATGCTTTCATAAATTCTGCTTAAAGCTATTCTGCGTTTTAAAATTTAAATTCAATATTTTTTTCCTTTCAATACTTATGACAAACAATTTTAGCCTACACTATATTAGGACTTTTAAAATGTTGCGTCGCGATAATATGCGACATGATTATTATGGGTATTAAAATTATGGATTATGATATTATGACAATAAACGTTATGCTTAAAATTACGTAGCCATTTGAAATGCTACACAGTTACACCTTAAATTTGCCACAACCCGAGGCCCTTTCTAATGATAATGTACTTATGCCCCTTTTTTCGCTGAGGAATCCGCTGACGGACCTACCCGCCGCTGGGTAAGCAACTGGCGTGTGTGGGGGTCATCCAGTGTCTGATCGTAATGGCACTAGGAATACCCACTAAAACTCCTCAGTAACTCCACTGCCCTTCACAGGGGTAGCCTGGGCTCTGCCGAAGCAATTTCATCAACCTACGTTTTTGTTGCTCATAATGCATTTCCGTTGCACTCCAATTTAATCCACACCGTACAATTACTACAAAACAACATACAAAACAACACCGTACTCCAATACTCCAAACCGTATCTTGGTGAACATCCAGAATGAAATACTTCATTCTGGACGATGCAACGGAAATTTAACAGAAAACTATATTCAGTTCGCATTGTTGTATAAAATGCATTTGGCATGATGTCAGCTCGATTTCGAGAACAGCCACATCAAGCTTCAAAAGTAGTCATGACCTATTTACCTTTAATACATAACTTTCTAAAAAAAGTTTCAACTCGCGAACTACTTACACTCTACCAGGCTACGTTGACCAGATATTGAATGGAGAAATAACAAGACCAGGGAATTGGAGACACGATATTGGAGACGGCAGCGGTGCTTTAAGGAATATATGGGCAGTGTCAATTTTACTAGCAAAAGTCATAAATTCCCTCGACCGTTTATTTATGAATATAAATAAGTATATGAACCGTGCTGTGTAATTTAAGATAAAAAAAAAGCAAAATAGAAATAATTTGTGTTTTATTCATCTTTAATATACCTTATTAAGTAGGCATAAAAAAAATAGGCAGATTAGTGTTTTAGACAACTTTGTAAATGAAATGATTAGTTGAGCAATTGTTATCAATTATTTGGACGCTACCAGTGTTAGATATAATAATCCGTCTTGCTTAGTCTGAAGTAGCAGTTGGTTTGTTGACTTTTAAAGATTTCACACAGTCAAATGCTTCATCTATTTTTTTTGGCTGCATTATTTGTGGTGTTGGTACATTTTTCTTAACAAAGCATTGTTTGTAAGTTGACCTCAGATCATATGTATAACAAAACACCTTCGCAGATAATGCATTATTTTAGAACAAATTTGATAGATAAAAAAAGTTTATAAGTATTGAGTCTACCTTAAAAGATAGACATATGCTGTTGCGGGCTTTTTATAGGTATAACTTTTAAAGGAGAACAATTCTAGCATACATGATTTTTGCGTAACTTTAACCGTTTACGCGCGCAACGAAAGCTCTGAAAAGGAATATTTTTCCTGTTATTGCAATGTTATAGTATAGCCTATATATTTCCTCGATAAATGGGACAATTCAACACAAAAATATATTTTTATTTGAATCGGTAGATCCTGAGATTAGCGCGTTCAACCAAACAAACAAACAAAATTTTCAGATTTATAATATTAGTATAGATAGATACACCTTACACTCACATCTACATTTGAGGTGCCGTATCTTGCCGGTTTAGTATCCTTAACACAGGCCTACAGAGCCTGTGTTAAGGATACTAGGTAACATTTTTTTTAATATTATAAATAAGCATAACTATAAACACCCAATACCCTTTAACAAATGTCCGTGCTCATTACACAAACATTGGTCCCGGCCGGGATTCGAACCCGCAACCGCCAGCTAAGTAGGCAGGGCTTTGACCACTCGACCAGGAGGTCGACAATTATGTCGGTCACACTGTTAAGTCAAACTAATGATTCGTATTAAGAAATGTAGTTTACTCACAGTTTAAGTACTATAATAAAACTTACCTCAGAATTCAATTGACTGTTGGAATTATAAACAGGTCAGAACAAACTGTTCATGAGTTCATCAAACCACTTAGTACAATAAATTTCTTTTGTTCCCGCTCCGTGCGGTTATTAAGTTTTATATTTGTTTAAATTATTTGAATTTACTAGGTGGTAGACCCATATGTAGGGTCGGCTGGGTAGGTACCACCGCCTTTCTTGTTTCAGCCGTGAAACAGTTCGCTGTGTTTCGGATTGAAGGGAAAGGTAGCCAGTGTAATTACTAGGCATGGACGGCATTCCATCTTAGGGCTCAGGATGACAATGCACCTGCAATATCAAGTGCTTTTCCTTGTTATTGCAGGTGTCTATAGGCGGCGGTAACCGCTTACCACCAGGTGGGCCGTCAGCTCGTTTTTCATCTAATTGTATAAAAAAAATCGGTAATAATTCACTAAAGATTCTTTTTTCGTATCGACTATGGTACTTGGAAATGATAAAGATTTCTGTAGTTCTTCAGTCAGTTCTATAGATATGGTTCGGATTGGAATAATTCCAAGAACTCCAGCGTCTTTTCATTCGACCACTCCATGTCAGTCAACATGTGCATTTCCGATATACTCATGTTGCACACTGGACGAACGGTAGTGTAGCCACTCACGCTTTACTTACCGCGGTAATTTCCTTTGATATGCGAAAAAAGACCGCTGCAGAAGATATTGCCTACCACCATATGCCATATTGAATGGCATTCTAAAATTATGGCCATAAACTCGTAGCTACACCTAGTTGTTGTTTCAATTATGGCAATAATTATTGACATGTTACGGTAGTATAGCCGCAGCATAAGGAATGCTCAGTTATGTCGCGTTTCAGGCATGACATTCAAGTATATGATTAGAGAAGCAAGCGTTTATGCAATGTTCACTAAATACCCTATTCCGTAATGGCCTACTCCGTATTACACTCGCTAATTATAATGCTAGTACAGTACATCTGTACTTCTCAATATGGGTGAAAAAGGTCAGCTTTCAAATGATTGGAATTACAATAATATTTGTTGAAGTCAATTTCAGCTTACTGTGGGCAGTTCACTTCTGCTCGTAGTTTCAGCAGACAGCCCCATGGCATATACCACTCTGTAACTAAGGTTCCATGCACGCTACTTCTTAAATAACTAGTTTTTTAGAAATGGGGAGTTCGATTTCCGACCTTACCAAACGGGATTATCCTTGAATGTTTCGTAAAATTGACTATAATGCCTTATGTAAGGGACCTAAATTGAAGTAATATGATAGTCACGATATATTTGTTTATTCAAAAACAGTGGCAAGTAAGCATACAGCTTAGGAGCCTCGTCCTCTGCAAAATGTCAAGCACTGATCTTCTGAAGGTGATAGTGTTTAATCAATCGTAGGGGGGGCGGCATCTCTTTTGTCCTTTCTTTCGAGTATCAACATCAAAAGAGAGATGTACCCCACTCAAAAGCGGAAGTAATCAGAATAAGACCTCGTATTTAATAAAATTTCAATTAGCATACCGCAAGCATTCATGTCCATTGCCCTCGTGGTTGGAACAATTCCTGTGACCTGAATACTGACCCGAAGTGTACGTGGATATATGACCAGCAATTTTATTGTACTTTTCCTTGAACACAACCGTTATTCATACGACGATACGACGACGAATGACTGGTGCCGAATCTGTTATCATATAATATTTTTAACCGACTTCAAAAACGAGGAGGTTCTCAATTCGGCGGGTGTTTTTTTTTTTTTTTTTTTTTTTTTTTTTTTTTTTTTTTTTTTTTTCTATGTATGTACACCGATTACGCCGAGATTGCTGATCCGATTTACGTGATTCTTTTTTTGTTCGATGCGGAATAGTTGCCATTTGGTCCCATAAAATTTTTTTCAAAAATAGTTGGGTACTTTGGTTTTAAATTTAAAAAACTTAAATTATGAAGTCGTCTACATATGCGAAATTGCGAAGTTTTGCTTTTCAAATGACTTTTTAGTGAAACGATACGATAGTAGGAAACAATATAAGTTTACGATCACCCATATAGCTTCGACCGTAGAAAGTTACCACTAAAAATTGTGAAAAAAAAATTTTAAATAAAAATTAAAACCGACTTCAAAAAACTGAAAAGGATAAAATAATTAAATTTAAGTAGGTATTCATCCCCTAGAAACATATTTTGGAGTTGGTGCTAAGTGGTTTCCAAAAAACAATAGAAAGTGAAGCACTTAGCACCAACTCCAAAATATGTTTCTAGGGGATGAATACCTACTTAAATTTAATTATTTTATCCTTTTCAGTTTTTTGAAGTCGGTTTTAATTTTTATTTAAAATTTTATTAGAACTAAACATCTACATTACTTTTACTCCATTTCAATAAAACATTTCAGATTCAGCTAACATCACTGTTTTTGTACCCTTGACAATTTCTTACCTGGTGGACTATCCCGCGTCTTCGGTAATCTTCTGTGTCAACACGAGGGCGAGGCGAGTTTTGGGTAAAGTGGCCCTTGGGGTCTTGCTTTGTTGAAATAATATCGGAGTCATTTACGCGTATGTGGGTGCTGAGAGGTTGTTCATAGCCTTGGCGATCTGTGTGCGTATGGTGTTGGTTATGTATGGATAGTTGAACTTCCTCGGGAATGGTGCAGCTTTGAAGTGGGTTTGGCGTGGATGGACTATGTTGGTCATAGCATTGCGGCGTTGAAGTTTGGTTACACTTTTTCCGGTGTATACAAGGGTATCAATGGCATAGTAGGCGTCCTGAATGTCCTTGATGTTTGACATGGAGGGAACATCTTGTAGATTTGATTTGAGGTCGGGGAGAGTAGGACGTTTCGATTTGGCGAGAGTTCTGGCGGTGGGTCATCCGTCATATGCTGGGTTGTCAGTGTTGGTGCTCGAATAAGTGGAAGATCACTTTTTAATGTTTTTAATGCATTTATAATGCGTTTGTGATTGTTACAATAACTGCAAGATGTTGTCATCTGGTAGAGTTGTTTTGTTCTGATTCTGAGTGTCTCACGTCCATGGTGGTGGTGAATAAAAATCATAAAAGAAAAAAAAACCATAATCTAATATATAAAATTCTCGTGTCACAAATTTAGTTACCATACTCCTCCTAAACGGCTTGCCCGATTTTCATGGAATTTTATATATATATTCAGTAGGTCTGAAAATAGGCTACTATCTATTTTTTTTGTCAGTTTTTTGATGGCGAAACCACGTCTGCGGGGTCAGCTAGTTAAGACTAAAATATTTACATCCTTTTTTTCTAAAATTTGTACGTTTTTTCACTAAAAATTAGTAAACATTATATCTCTACAATTTTAGATTCTTGGTATCAATATTATTTTACATAAAACTTAACAGACGTAGCAATTAGTATTGTGTGAAAAGTAGGCACCAACTAATTAAAGCGTTTCAACTAACTTCCAACTTGAAACTGTTATCGCTTACATGTCACCGAGTTGTGTTGTTGTTGTTTTGTTCGTAACAGTTACGATACGGAATGCAGTCGTAAAGCGTCGTGACAACTACTAGTTTACAAATTGTATGCACACTAATTATATGCTGAGGATTTCGGTGGCGTGATGGTTTGAGCGCTCTGGTTTCGATTACGAAAACAAAGCAACTTTCGCCATGGTCGATCCTAGGATAGGTCAATCAAAAATTTTAAGTCTCGAGCTAATCCGTGCTTCAGAAGGCACGTTAAGCCGTTTACCTGGTTGTTACTGCAACCGCTTTAAACCCACCAACCCGCATTACGCCAGCGTGGTGGTGTTATGGCCCAAACTCCTCATGTGTTTCTCCCATGAAGGAAGGCCTGTGCCCAGCAGTGGGACGTATATAGGCTGGTGATGATGATGATGCACACTAATAGTATTAAGTGAATTCAGAAGGTGGACTCGAAGGACGTAATAACTTGTTTGTGCTTAGCTTAACTTTACTTTTGTAAGTAAGTAGTCTTTTAATATCTTAATTACTTTTTAAGCTAGACAAAGACACATCATAACACGCATATTTTGCAATTTATATTCATAGGAGAGTACTGATTTGCGAAGTTCCAGTCTAAAAATAGTATGTGCATACGCTCTTTTGACATTCAAATTAGTTATTTTTTTGTAGTTCCCATTATATTTTGTATTAGAATCGATATTTTATTCATTTTTGATGCTATAAAAAATTAACTTTCGTGATTTTTAGATTTAACTTAGAGAGCAGGGTTTTGACAAGGATGATAGAATGCCATAAAGTAATAATAGTAATTGCGGTAAGAACATGGATGCCACCAATATATTTTATGTTCGTGTAATAAGTACATACTAGGTCGACTGTCAGCTCGCTTCACATCTAATTGCAATTACAACAGTAAATAAAGAATAACAAGGAAGGACTAGGGATGATGGATAAACTTTCAAGTTGAATATTGTAAACGAGTTTACTTCATGACAGAAGATCTAAGTGCCTAATTTATGGATTTCGGTCAAAGAGTACTACTTTCTTTTGATCAAATTCGTGGCTAGTAAATCAATTTTGTTTGATTTCCCACGAGAAAAGTACGGGCTTCCTTAAGTTGTATAGTTTTACTGTGTTCGTGACGCGTAAATCTTTATTTTCTTCAGTCTTCATATTATTACAGATATAAGTATTTTATTACCGTACCTACCATGAAGTCATCTGACACCTAGTATGATGATTTTAAGTCAAACTAAAAATTTAAAATAAGTTCTATAAATTTCAGATTGCTTCAAAAGGTATTATAATACTCATGACGTAACAAAAATAATATTGAAGGCTGCTGAAACCGTTATGTTATGTATAACATAACTAACATAGCATCCTTACAAAAATAAAATTTTAAACAGAACTATTTTTTTTCGTTTTTAAGGTTAGTAGTCAATACTTTAAAACACCAAACAAGCAAAACTTTAAGGTATTTTTAAGAGTCAATGCTTTACTTTCCATAGTTTTTGAAAATTGCCGAGCACCAACTCCAAAAAATATAAAGGTAGGTGGTGGACTCTAATAATTTTTTGATTTTGGTGTTTTGAAGTAATTTTAAAGTTTTTAACTGATATTCTTTTTATACAACTAGATGACAAACAAGATGACGGCCCACCTGGGGGTAAGCGGTTACCGCCGCATATAGACATCTGTAATAACAAGGAAAAATCACTTGATATTTCAGGTGCGTTGTCATCCTGAGGCCTAAGATGAAACGCCGTCAGTGCCCGGTAATTATTATACGTTTTGGAAGTTTTTACATGCTTTGGAAGTACGACCAAGAAACGAGCTATTAAACTTATTTGTGCGTGATGTTGAGGTGGAGGCAGTGAATTGATGACTCCGAAGATCGGCACGCGTGCTCCTGAGTAGGAAGGGGAAAGGTGGGATAAAGTCGAAAATCTCTTCAAAGCGCTCTCCATGATAAAGCCTATAGAAAGCGCTAAGCGACGCAATATCTCGACACAACTGTAGAGGATCTAGGGCTATTCGGGACCTCTACATCGCCAATGATACGGACAGCATGACGCTGCAACATGACGATGTACTGGACATCGAGGAGGTACTTGGCGAAGCCATGCCATAGGTGCGACAGGCGCGAAAATCATGATTTCGATGTAGTGATCACGGTTTCGATGTAGTTCCTCTGATTCAGATCGCGACATATCTTCATACCGAGCAAGTTGTTGGAGTTCTGTGCCGAAATAATAGTGCCTCGAAGAAAGGGATGTGGCAGTAACGGCGACGTTTTGTCACTTTTTTTGTTGAAGTTAGAACATAAGTCTTTTATACAGAGACCCAATCTTTTAGCAAAGTGTAAAAGACGAAAAGGTTTACGATATAAATGTGGACCAGGGAATATAAATGGGACAAAGATTTCATAAAAGATTGGATTCATGATTTCCCTTACACGAACAGTCAGAATTCGAAATTGTTTAAATCTTTTTTAATGCTAACTGTACTGAATTACTAGACAAGAAAGACGTAGAAAGTCAGTTGTGATTGTATAACATATGTGATAGTACGTGGAATCAGTTGAACAACATTATAAGATTAATATGCAGATTTCAATTTAAAATGGGAACTATTATTTCACGGTAGGTAAATCGCAGCTTTAGAAAAGTTTCAGTATCATAGCAGCGAGCTTTAAAATTCAAATGAAACAAATCTAGTTGGAGAAAACTCGGTCTGAATATTTACCTTCGTCTGAAGTTTACCTAGAAAATGTTTTATTGTGAATCAACCTTGTTTGATATAAAGGTTATCTCTATTTAGAATTAACCGGACGGATATCTTCTAGTGTTGCTTTGATAATACATATAAATAAAGTCGTTTAAAGACTTCAGCCACTTACTATGTTTTTCAATTATTATTGTTTTAAGCATATAACAATAATGATAAAATAAGAATAAGAATTGGTATATTATGTTAATTTTTGTTGAATGAAAAATAGTATTAATTTGTGAGGTACTTCCATAATGGTATCGAGTATGTCGACGCACAGGTAATATGAAGTGATTTTCGTCGAATTGCCACGGCGCGTGAACTCGTGTCTGAGAAATCACGAACCGGGAAAACAGCGCCGATGTATATTGAACAAAATAGATAGACTGTTGATTGTCCGTTGTTTATTTTTGGTCTCGTTTCTACATCAGATAATATTTTGAAATTTTTTCACAAAAAAGGTTTTCTATATCCTAGATAGCCATTATAAAGCGACCGATTTTCGTGTGTGAAAAAATCTATGCCCCATGTATAATTAAAGGAGGATGCCAATTTACTATGAAGCCTTGCCCCACCTAAAAATTAACACGTCCAATAGTGACTCGGGGCGCAATTAGATATTATTAAGACAAAGTATTTTAGTCATCTGTCAAAGTGCGTTTTGTTATTTTCTTCCTAGATATTAAACTTGTTCAATCTAACTAACTGTATTTAATTATGACTCATCATAATTGTAATGAAATAATAATCATATAAAAAATATCCATGAAAAATCATTAAAATACCTTTTATGCTTTTCAAAACATAAAAAAAGTTTTTGTTTATTAAGAAACAAAACGCACTGGTCAGTGGTCTCCATTGAAAAAATATTACAATTTCCGGAATGAAAGATTTTTGAAGATTTTATTTCAGTTGTCGAGAAAACCTTAGCTATATTTGTGCTATGTTTGTGCTAGGGGAACTGATTTCTTGTCTTCACAAATTAAGTGTGATTCCCTATAAGCTACTTATCTGAAAGCAACATTTCCTGTGGGAATCCAAGGGTTTTCGCTAAAAGCAACGCCATGTCCGCATTGCATTGTTAATTACTAAGTATGGCAGGCTAGTTAAGTTCACACTCTCGCATCTCGTATGCTAACAGAGTTTAGAGGAGTGGGTTCTAGATTTTTTTAGTTATGTCGGGATGGAGTGAAACATGATAACAAAAGGAAAAAGGTGGACTGAGATATTGCAATTTTATTGTGAAACTGTACAAATTTTAATTGACCCATCTCGGGATTGACCATAGTGAAAGTTGCTTTACTTCCATAATAGAAACCTGAGCGCTCAAACCACTACGCCACGGAGTACTTGGGATAACGCTATGAATTTAAACTAATGGCGTCCTTCATTATGTCGATATTATCCCAAGTCCTCAGTAACTCTGAGGTTCGAACAGTCAGTCGTCCGTATTGTGAAAGGTTCGGGTCTCTTCATATTTTTATGAATTTTTTTTAAACATATAACATGATATTTAAATTAAATTAAGAAAAAATACAATAACAAGTAATTTTGATTATCTACTGATATCTGAAATAAAATCTTTATATTTGACGATAAGATAGTGACTTCATCACTAATATCACTTTTTACACTAATTAAAAGGAACTAGTGTCACATTCAAAACCTTACTGAAGAACTACAGACCCATCACGCTTTTGAGTCACGTTTACAAGTTGTTTTCGAGGGTTATCACGAATCGTCTCGCGCGCAAGTTTGACGACTTCCAGCCTCCCGAACAAGCCGGTTTTCGTAAAGGCGTTAGTACCGTAGACCACATACATACGCTGCGGCAGGTTATACAGAAGACCGAGGAGTATAACCGGCCACTTTGCTTGGCGTTTGTGGACTACGAGAAGGCCTTCGATTCGATCGAAACATGGGCCGTGATTCAGTCTCTTCAGAGGTGCCACATTGACTATCGGTATATCGAGGTGATGAGGTCCTTGTACGGGAGCGCCACCATGTCGGTCCGTGTACAGAATCAGAATACGAAAACTATCCAACTGCAGAGAGGGGTAAGACAGGGAGATGTAATATCTCCGAAACTGTTTACTTCTGCGTTAGAAGATGTTTTCAAACTACTGGCCTGGACAGGACTCGGCATCATCATCAACGGCGAATACATCACTCATCTTCGATTTGCCGATGATATAGTAGTCATGGCAGAATCCCTGGAGGAATTGAACACAATGCTCGACGACTTCGACAGACCCTCCCGACAGGTGGTTCTGAAAATGAACATGGACAAGATAAAGGTTATGTCTAATACCCATGTCGCACCTATACCAGTTACAGTTGGGAGTTCTGTTCTCGAAGTTGTTGACGAGTACGTTTACCTCGGACAAATGATACAGTTAGGTAGGTCCAACTTCGAGAAAGAGGTAAATCGACGAACCCAACTCGGATGGGCAGCGTTCGGGAAATTGCGTATGATCTTCTCGTTCGTAATTCCGCGGTGCTTGAAGTCGAAAGTCTTCGGCCAGTGTGTGTTGCCAGTTTCACATACCACGTTTCACATACGGCGTGTGTTGTTCCACGTTTCACATACGGCGTGTGTTGTTCCACGTTTCACATACGGCTGTGAAACGTGGTCGCTCACTAAAGGCCTTTTGTGCAAGTTTGCAGTCGCACAACGAGCTATGGAACGAGCTATGTTAGGTGTTTCTTTGCAAGATAGAATCAGAAATGAGGACATCCGTAAGAGAACCAAAGTCACTGACATAGCTCATAGCATTAGCAAATTGAAGTGGCAGTGGGCAGGGCACATAGCACGCAGAATGGACGGCCGGTGGAGCGTTAAAGTCCTAGAATGGCGGCCACGTACCGGAAAGCGCAAAGTAGGACGGCCTCCCACTAGATGGACATACGACCTGGTCAGGGTCGCGGGGAGCCGTTGGATGCAGGCTGCGCAGAACCGTTTTATTTGGAGATCGATGGGGGAGGCCTTTGTTCAGCAGTGGACATCATAGGCTGGTATGATGATGATGATGAGTGTAACATTAGCTCTATCTCACTCACTCTTATAGAATTTTACACAAGGCCTAAAGGGGCCCTGAAAACGCCTGAAAAGGCAGCAAAAGGTCGCGGGTTCGATTCCCGCCTCAGGTTGTGAAATTTTACTAGTTTTATATTTTAATTACTACGCCTGAAAAGGGTTTTCTGGAAATAGTGGCAGCCTGAAAACATGTTTCAGGTGCCTAAAAACGGTGGTAACTAGGTCAAATCTTTTTTATTTGATTGTGGTAGAGCACCCTCTAGATCGGACTGAAAACGCAATACAGTCTGCTGAAAATGTCTCTAAGTCCGAGAAAATTGACTTTAAAGTTGCGCAAGGCCATAAAGTACACCGCCGTAATAATAACAAGGAAAAAATAATTTGGTATTGCAGGTGCGTTGTCGTCCTGGCCAAAGATAAAAAAAACCTTCAATACCCAGTTATTACACTGGCTACTTTATCCGACACACAGCGAACTGTTTTACGCCCGAAATAGTAAAGTAATTACCTGACGAGACGACCTTACATAATTACGGGCCTACCACCCACTAAAAGGTAGTGATTATTCTCATTATCTCCCAATTGGAATAACCTTGAAATTAGTTGACGGGTAGAGAAAGCCTCTTCTATCGTGTATATCACGATGTTGCACTACGAAAACCGCCTCTATTACGAACGCAGTAAGGGCGGCCTCAAGGTCAAACTGTTACGTTTGATGTGCTGTCGAGTGCACACGACATCGTTCAAAATAACCCCGTGTTCGAAATCATCCCATCACCATCCCCTAAACTTCATCAGGTATGGGGAAGGTGTTTTTATGATGAGAACGAGCATTTACAATTAATGGATTGTAAGTTTATTTAGTATATTTGTAATATTTATTTACGTATTACAATCAATATTTCTCCGTTATCTAGTATCCATAACACAAGTTTAAAAAGATGCTTACTTTGGGCTAAATAGATAGTAGGTGTGTGTGAAAAAAATCGTCACAATATTGTTATTGTAAGTTGACATAAGAATAGTCGGTAATGGTTCTATTACGACATTTGAAGGATCCAAAAAATGCAATAGAGGTAAACAATAAAGTAAGAATCAATCATTTTAAATTAAATATTTGTTTTGTAAATTAAATCTCTATGGAGGATAAATAAATGCGAAAATGGAACGAAAACCTAAAAGAATCAATACAACGTGGTTTCAGCAATATTATACCCAGAGCTGAATTTAACGCTTCGTGCTCAAACAGACACTTGCATACTCAAGTAGTCCAACACCCGGGATCGTATAACACGAGTGACGTCATTTATTTGCTTTCAATGTTTGATCGGGATTTTCGAATTTAGAGCGCTCGTTTGAAACCTGTTTGTAGCTGTATGCGTTCCATTAAGAGGCTTCCACGGCGATGTGGGTGGCAAAGAGTAATAGAAGTTATTGCGAGGTTAAAATCAGGATATTCAATCTTGATGCAAAAGTACGAGCATTGCATCTTGCAAGTCACTAGTCTACACAAAAGTTCAGAGATGGCTCTTCTGTCCTCGCATTCATTGGCTGTCCCGTTTAGAGTTGCCAGTCAAGATACCCACTTGTTATTGTGAAATTTTGTTTCAAATCTACGTACTCATGTATTATTTTAGGTGACTAAAATATATCTTTTATTTATGTGCATTAGAATAAAACATAGAAATACATTAGTATTACGTCAAATATTTTATGAAAACCTAATAAGTTATAAAGATTTATTTAATTTACAAGCAATGGTTAGTAGTACAAGAACAAGAAATTGACTGGTATTACTAAAACTATGTACAAAAATGCTATCATTTTGTACCCAAAACCCAAAACAAATATGGTCGTCGTAGTCGCTAGAGTGACTCTTGTTTATTTAAAGTTTTTTAAATTTTTAGTTTATTACTCTTTCGTAATTTTGTTGAGTAGGGGCTTACTCCACCGGTTTTAATAAGATTCAACTAGTATGTCATCACATTTAAAACAATTGTGTGTTGAGTTGAGACAGGACTGTGAAAATAGAAATATTTGTGAAGCAAGATATTTTATAGTGTTTTTGAGACAGTACAGGACTCGGTTGTAAGGTGTTGAGTGTGTTTAAAGTATTGTAAAAGGAAGAATATATAAGTCATTTCTTTTTCGAAAAATAAATAGTTCTTATTTCATAGATAATTTTAAGGTTATTGTGTCGGTGTTGATACTAGTTTTCATCAGTTGCCTTTTGATTTACTAACTTGAATGTAATATACACTCTACAACTAAATACAATATTACTGATGAAAAACAGTGGCAATACTGTCAATTCAGAAAATAAACAATACTTTCATTAGGTATAGGTACCTATTTACATAGTGCAACACATACATACACTCACGCACACATAGATACAAGTAGAGAATAAATAAACCGTACTGTTTACCACGCATTCTCCTCGCAGCGCTAGTGTAGCAGTGCTCGTTTTACGGCTAAGATTGACCTCTATTTCCAGTATTCAAAGTACTCTGTGGTTAAAATGTTGTTGCCTTTTAGCTGTAGATACTAGTGCTACTTTAAAATGCTATCAAGTGTCGTATCAACGAAATATGTGATAGTTAGTTTTCAGCTTAACTATTTCTGGAAGTTGAAATGTACTCAATATAATATAATCATAGGTAAAGACTAGATTGACATACTTAATTTTATTTGCAGGTTGTTAAAAAATAAACATCTCAGTATGGCTTATTTATTAGTACGTTTGAGACATTAAAGTACTATAGTATTTTCACATCAAGCATTATGAATTAGTGTGGCACAGGATCCTCTGGAACCTATTTCAGGAACTAGTGTCTTTACTTATCTAATAATGCTACGTAAACAATAGAGACTAAGGTTATTTTAGTAAAAGAAATTAGATCAATAAAAAATAAAAATTGTACTGTTCTTATAGCTCATTGCGCATCTCAGCAGCTAACAGGTCCGAGCTCAGGTCTGCACTTTAACGGCAAGTAAAACGTTGGACAAATGTGTGGCATAAGTGGCTTTGGCCTTTGTCCTGGTTGTCCGTCACCATGGCAACAAAAAGTAAAATTGTGTTATATACTACCTGTGCTGTGTTCGGAAAATAAAACTTGAAATTTGATTATCAAAAAATAGTTATGGTGAGTCAATTTCAAAAGATAAACACATGCTGTCACAGACTTTTTTAAGACTTTTAATTAAAGGAGAAAAACTTACACGCATGATTTTTGCGTAACTTTAACCGCTTACGCAGCGCACGCAACAAAAGCTCTAAAAAAGATTTCATTTTCCCGTTTTTGCAACATTTTTCATTGATACTCAGCTGCTATTAGTCGTAGCGTGATGATATATAGCCTATATAATACCTCGATAAATGGTAGAGATTAGCGCGTTCAACCAAACAAACAAACTCTTCAGCTAATGTTAGTATAGATTCGTGTGCGTCTTTAGTGATGGGCGTTGACATTTTGAGCCTTATTCTTATAAAAAAACTCCATCCTTAAAAGTTATTTTTCTGAAATAAATAATTGCCAATTAACAAATACTTTGAGCAAAAATAATTAAGTCGATCTATTGGTAGTAACAAAGTTTTAATGATTAAAGTTTTTAGCAACTTTAATGATTATAAAAATATGTAATCAAGCAGAATTTTATTATTGAGATGATTTTAAAAAATAAAATAATATGTGCTATCCGGTAAATCATCAACTGATATAATAAACAGATAAGTAGGAACTTATAGTGATATTAAGCTACTTACAGTTTCATACATGAAGTTAACTCAACAAACCTATATTTCTTATGATAGTCCGTAGAATTTTTTACAAGTTATTTATCAAATATAGTATACTATTAAGGGAAGTAAACCACTCTCTTTTATTTATCTGCAAACGTTATTATCCTTTATTTGTTTAGTAAAGGTACTGTCTCGGAAAATCCAAGTGTCGCAGATTATTTCCAGCTTGGTGTAAACGGATATTCTGAAGTCAAGAGTAACTTTAAAGAAACGTACGAGGCGTGAAATGGATCTTTCGGTGTGCATCTCCATTTGAAACGGTTCGCTGCACTCGTATTGAGTGTCAAGACAGTCCTGTCATAAAACAGATTCTTAGCTTGAAAGTTTCTGCCGTTGACTTGGAAATTGTTTGCTTTTAGCAGAATCAGCAAAATAAGAAGTTACAATATTTTATAGTCTAGTACTGTAAACTTTAGTGTAATTCTTTAACTTATAGTATCCTTTCATGTGTTTAGTTCCACTTGCACAACAAACGTTAAAATACGTAAGACGGTAAATAACGATAAATTCATACAAGGATTATGAATTTGGTCTAAACATGCTTATTTTTTGTTTTGCAAGCCACCACTAGAAGTATATCTTATAGTAGAATTTAATAGTAACGGCGACAGTTTCTCATACAGAGTTGGTTCGTAATAATCAATGTATATTAAACACCACTTGATATTTCTTTGCTATCGAAACCACCTTCAATCTTTCACAACATCTTCAGATTAAGTATCTAAATTTAGAATGTTTGCGAAAACATTTAAATCCTGTTCAATTTTTTGATGCCTCTCGAGTTACTCCTTCAGAAGTTTTCGTCTGTCTATCCATAATTTACATTAAAGATAAATAATTTTAAAAGCATTCTATTTTCTACTTTCTTAGTATCATTATTCTATTTTCTACTCTATTGACTATCATTATTATCACAAAGGGTTGTGTTACTTATTAATAAAACGTTTTCTTTTAACCGTTTACATATTAATTAATACATTAAACTAAATTTCAGATACATGTTCAATTAATTGAAAAACATTTAGAGTATTCCCCAATGTGCGGTAAACTAATTTAGCTAAGGCAGCTGATTGATATGTTCACCTAAAATAATTTGAGTATTTTAATATTTCCCGAAATTGTGAAACAAATAATAATATTTATACACTCACACCTATTATCTAGCCCAAAGTAAGCATCATTAAGAGCTTGTGTTATGGATACTAGATAACGGAGAAATAATGATAACAATATGTATATAAATATTAGAAATATACTAAATAAACATATAAACATCCATGACTCGTAAACAAATAGTAATTAAAATAGAATAAAACTAAAAAAATTTCACGTCCTGAGGCAGGAAACGAACCCGCGTAAACAAATGTTCGTGCTCATCATACAAACATTTGTTCCTACCGGGATTCGAACCCGGGACCTTTTGACCGAGTAGCCTGGGGTACAGACCACTCGGCCAAGCGGTCGTCAAACTGAAAACTGAAAACAAATGAAACTGAATCAAACTGATTTTTTTAAAAACAGAGAGTTAGATGTTTAATAAAGTTTTGATTTATTGTTACAGCATAGTTACTATGGTTTTCAGTATTTTGTCTTAAACTTCCGGATTTCTTCCTGCAATAATAATAATATTATCAATGTCACTAATATTGGTAAAGACGGAGTCAAAGATATTATTTATCGGAAGCTTCCCTACTATGTTTGTGTTAAAAGTGTGTTGACTGCCTCCGTTCGACCAACGTTATCCCTAATGGAGTTTTCATGAATGACCTACTTTGACAACAATGTTGAGCGATAGTTAGGGCGCACATGACCGATCTTTATGTGTCTGTTCGCGCCTTGGAAAACATTGTGCCTTGTGAAGAATAATAGTGTCGTATTTCATGAAAATAGTTACTTGGTGTTTGAAAACAGTTTTGATTTTATGAACGGCAACTGCTGAAGTTGTAGCGTGTAATGGAATTCAAACCACTTTCTATATTGTCATGGTTGTATGCTTATTTGTATATATACTAGAGGCCGGCCGCGGCCCCGTTTGCGTCGATGTCGGTTAGCGCGTCAAAAGATAGCCTATCCTTTTCATCATCCTGAGAGAGACGGCCTGCTGGCCGAATGGTCTGTGCCCCTTGCTATACAGGCTTCTTGGTCGGGAGGTCCCTGGTTCAAATAGCGGTAGGAGCAAATGTTTGTATGATGAGTATGAGCATTTGTTTACGAGTCATATATGTTTATATGTGTATTTAGTATATTTCTAATATTTATATACATATTATTATCATTATTTATCCGTTATCTAGTATCTATAACACAAGCTTTTAACGATGCTTACTTTGGGCTAGATAATAGGTGTGAGTGTATGAATATTATTATTATTATCATCGCCGGTTCAGAGACGTAGGAGTGAAAACGTGCTACATTTTTACTTCTAAACTGCTGAAACGATAGTAAGACAGACAGACAGAGTAACTTTTGCGTTCATAATATCAGTATGAATATTTATCCGTTATCTAGTATAAATAAAATAAGCTCTTCATTATGTTTAATGTGAACTAAATTAATATTAAAAGCAATTGGTATCAGTGCGATAACAAATTTAATTATTTATAAATTCATGTACACACGACAGCTCATCAAGTATAACAGTTGCACTACGAAAGCCGCCTCTATTACGAACGCAGTAAGGGCGGTCTCAAGGTCAATCTGTTACGCTTGATGTGCGACTGTACATGACGGCGCGATGCAGTCATGCGCTTTATCCGGACGAGAATATTCTTAGCAAAATAGCCGTTAACGTTTGGTGCGCCGATCACGCCACCAAGCGCGTCATACGATGTTCTGCGCCTTCCCACTATTCAAACTTGTGCTGGTCTTATATCACGTTTTGTCTAAGAGGCGTCAGTCTTCTCCATGATGAGTGGATCCCATAAAAATGTAAGGTTTTTATCTCCTTTAACCCACGATCTTAGCTGAAGCAATTGTTATAGGGCGACCGTGAAGCCTCCATCTCCTGTAGATAGCTGTCTCTTGGCTCGCACACTCGTACATCATCATCGTGCACCTATATGAGGAGTTGCAGGACCTCTTGTGAAAAACCAATTGTAGCTCCAATCCCCCTTGAAGGTCAGTGGCATAGTGTAAGGCATGAAGGAAGGAGACACATCATCGTAGTTCACAAAACTTACCTGATCTTTTTGATCAGGCATGTTGATATCTTCGAGAGGCCTTTCCTTACTGGTTTCCTTTATGTTTTGGGCCAACCTGAGTCACCCACGCAGGTAGTTGCAGACATATCACTCAGACTTTGATATTTACGCCTTTTTATGATGTGGAGAATGGTTTCATCTTCTAACAAGCGGAAATCTTTTAGCAGATCTGTCTCAAAATTCCATTCCCTGGCAGCAATTGTTTGGACAGACCTAGTACCTACCTACTATATTTCTCGCCAAGCAGTCTTGTTTTTCCACGTTGGATAATGACATGATTTTTGATAACCATTTGGGGTTGCATTTGGGGGTGTGAATAAAGGGGTTATCTCCTTGTTATTGATAAGTGTGGGGTAGTTGAGACAAAATCATTTTCTTTATATCGACTATCGACACATGATAATAGGGATCGACTGCGGGTATTTAATGCATCTGGTAGTCGCTATAGATAGTATATGATCCCTATAACGTATAGAAGATTAAAAACATGAGTCATATGCATCTTTATAGTTAGAGGATCTTGAAGAAATCTAGTGCAGAAGCTGGCAAACCCTGTTGTGGGATAACCACCTAAATTAGACTTACCACTAATAAGGAGGATATGTAGGTACTCTATTGGTCTTCTATACAATAATTTATGTCTGTTGTGTAAGAACGCCTTTACAATGGTGCACTTATCTGCAGATATGGGTCCTTCTGTGCCGCAAACATGGTCGTTGAGAAGAGACCAGATATGCCCCTGTTTATAGTTACTTGTTATTCGTGATATTCTCATTAAAGTACAACTCACCTGTGCACCCTTCCCGTATTCTAGTAGGGTGGTGGACACCCATGTTTT
This sequence comes from Nymphula nitidulata, assembly GCA_947347705.1. Classification (NCBI taxonomy): domain Eukaryota; kingdom Metazoa; phylum Arthropoda; class Insecta; order Lepidoptera; family Crambidae; genus Nymphula; species Nymphula nitidulata. The sequence goes on along the minus strand of OX374636.1, from coordinate 8,263,501 downwards.
TTTTAGTTTAAGGGTTATACCGGCCTCTGTGCGTAAGGTTCTTAATGTTTCCTGAAACCGGATGATTTATTGATTTCGGGTCGTGTCTTTTTCCTGTAGAACTTTTGTGGGTGGCATCCTCAAGTAAATGACATGGTTATCTCCCTGCCCAGTCAAAGTTGCTATAGTACCACACCTTCTTCTTAAGCAGCTACCAAAATAGCTGCTTGAAGGTGCGTTACTAGAGTCCAGCCTTTTTTATACATCCATGGGAACATTTTTTTTTTATTTTTTTTATACATCTAGATGATAAACAAGCTGACGGCCCACCTGATGGTAAGCATGAACATGTGATCCAATGGGATAACACAGACGAAGCCATGGGCGGAAGCTAATGTCACGTGAACAAAATAAGGTTCTACGCGTATCTCATATTATTAAACAAACTTTCATGTAACCGACAAAACGTTACAACTTCGACAGCTCTACAGAATATTCAAGTTAGTTTAGGCAAAGTTGATCGCATTGCGAACGAAACTCCAACCAAAGTAGAAGCTGAAACTGGAATTAGGATCAAGTTTTATTGCCATGTCGATTTTATTTATTTATTAAAATGGGCTTGCTGTTGATTCCACCTCCGCTCCGAGATAAGTTAGACAAGCAAGAGGGTGGACGATGTAGCCAACTTACCCAGAAGATGCCTATTTAATTCAGCTTTGAAGGAACTAAGGTTATAAACAGTAGAGAATACTGAGGCTGGTAGTGCACTCCACTCGATGTAGGAAATCGTATATTGGCTAGTGTAAGTTTTAATCGAATTGGAACGTCACGAAAGTTGGATGTAAACGCGATCGGTATATTCTGGGGAATTTATTTATTTATTATTAGTGCTGAGTATTTATTATTTTTACTTGCGTGTGTCTGCAGAACATTGATATAAGTATTTTATCTATCTATACAAGGTCATACCGTCAATACGACAATTAATTTGTTGTCAAAAGTTCAAAATTGTTTAATTTTAAATTTTCTCATACATTTTGTTTCTTTGACCGATTTATTTGTATGAAGAAATTTGAAATTGATAATATAATTTTGAATTTTTGATGACACCTTAGAATTCATAGGACTATGTTAACATGGGTAAGTGCCCGTTTGCTCTGTTATGTATCAAACAACCTGTATAAATTGATACTTTAAGAGACCAATAAAAGATCAATAATGAAACGGGAAAGTTTGAAATTGTAAAACAGAATTATGTCTATTGTACGTTTTATACTAACTTGACATCTCCACGAAATGCTTTCAAAAACTTCCATAAAAACATATAGTGGACAGCGTATCAAGCGTAACATTTTGAACTTTAGCTGGCCCTTACGTTATTCGCAATAGGAGCGAAAACTCAGTGCAACTATGACACTTGATTTTATGTTGATTATGCGAAGAGGCTATTACCAAAAATAATAATAAAACTCAATTGGCTGTTAAGGAACTTTGACTCTCAATGGTGGATTTAATTTTGTTTACGATCTTTTGTCGCCTTGCGATTTCAAAAGTTTCTGGCCAAATAAACAGGGTCCTAAAAGCCTTTAATTTTATCTAGAAGGACGTTTTAGGGTTCTAGAATGATGAGGATAAAAGTAAGTGGAATTTCTAAAGGTAGGTTTTATTGTACACTCATCAGCAAATCAAGTTAAGCACTAAAATTGGTTACTTAGTAAAAAGTCATTTTTCAATTGACGTGTCATGTTTGATGTGCGGTCAGCTGCACATGATATAATGTAGAAGTACATATAGTTTCCCAGTAACCGGTAACTAAATAACTGCCAATTATAAATTAAAATTTGTTAATGGCAATATAATTCTTAGTAATACTTATGTTCTACAATTATAATGGCAATACTAATGAAAAAAGTGTAACAACAAAAAAATGCTTTCTGAAATTAGTAAGAAAGTTTAATATTTTGTCGGTAAAATACGATATCTCCCCGTTGTATTTGTTAGCTACATCATCATCATACCAGTCTATGATGTCCACTGCTGAACAAAGGCCTCCCCCATCGATTTCCAAAATGGGTCGGTTCTGTTGAGATTTTTTATTTATATTCCGGTTAGTGTGCTGACGACTTCCGGTAACCGTTTTATGTTACGTTAAATGTCCGTGATATAATTTCATGAACTTATTTCATATGAATAAAAAAAATTGTTTTTTCTTATTTATATGACGACCGGCTGGTCGAGCGGTCTGTACCCCTTGCTATGCAGGCTACTCGATCAAGAGGTCCTGGGTTCGAATCCCGATAGAAGCAAATGTTTGTATGATGAGTACGAGCATTTGTTTACGAGTCATGGATGTTTATATGTTTATTTAGTATATTTCTAATATTTATAGACATATTATTATCAATATTTATCCGTTATCTAGTATCCATAACACAAGCTCTTAATGATGCTTACTTTGGGCTAGATATAGGTGTGAATGTATGAATATTATTATTATTTATATCAAAAAGTTTCTTTTTATCATTTACTGTGCTTCGGTAACGAAGACTCAATGTGAGTCTCGAATTAATAATACCGGGATATGAGGGAACTGAACTCCGGAAAATCCCGAAAATTTTAGACTCGAAACGTCCTTCCATTCAAAGCCGGAAACTTTGTTTTTTGAATGGAATTGTTCAATATATAGGTAAATATATTTATTTTGAGTCACATAAAATGGAATGTAGGCGTTTTCCACCCATACCATCATTGGTAATATTATCAGAAAAAAAATGACAAACAGACAGGCTGCAATTTTGTGAAAATCATTCTAAATTTAATCAAAGTAAATATAAAAGAGCGCTCGCCCGATTCGTCTTAAATGACAACATGTATCTTTCTCACATTCGTCTTGTATGTATGTAAAGCACCCGCCATTTTCTCCATTAATCTTATTTTATTTATGAAGTGTATTCATTCAAACAAAGTCAGGAAAATCGGGCATGCCTTCTCTTCTTAGGCCAAACAAATTCATACTTCCTAAAAAAACTCGTCATTTGGTAAATTTATGTATTATAGAATCTATAAAATATTCTGTTCGGAACTATAAATAAGTAGACAGGTACAAGTAGGTATAATTTTGTTTTGTGTAATTTTGATTAGAACCTAATCTAAGGATGACTTGCCGATAATATGGTATGAACATAAGTAGGTACACGCAAATCCAAACGCCAATGAAAAGCGCTAAAACAAGGTAGATTTTACATTTAAATATCACTTAATTTATTATAAAACTAATGAATAAACAAATACAGAACATAAGCTCAAAATTTGACAGAAAATGCGTTCAGATTTAACCAGAACTTTTTCGAGTGGCCTGTCTGTTAAGCTAGAAATCTGAAGCTTTAATCCCGGTGGGAGCAGATTTGTATGATGAGTACAAACATTTGTTTTCTAGTCGTGGACGCCCAAATGGTTATTTACACAATATTATTTATTATGAGCATTTCATCTAGGTTGATATTAGACACGAATGTAAGAATATTATAATTATAAATTATCACGATTCGACCTTACAGGTGCCCATATTTTCTAAAAAAGAGTTTCTCTTCTTCATTCAAAACATCAAATTGTTAGAATTGAATAACTATTAACAAAATGTATAATAAAGCAGTGGAGGAACTCGATGGTGTGTGGTTTGAGTGTTCTGGTTTCGATTATAAAAACTAAGCAACTATCACAATGGTCGATCCCGGGATGTTCAATCGAAATTTGTAATCTCGAGCTTCTCCGTGTTTTGGAAGATTTTAACCCACAAACCTTTATTGGGCCAGCGTCTGTTGTTATGGCCCAAACTCCTCTTGTGTTTCTCCCATTTAGGAAGGCTTGTGCCCAGGAGTGAGAAGCATATGATGTGAATCAGTGAATAAGGGGAAACTAACAACAAACCTCTAAACATAGTAAAACGTAAAAAAGTTTATTAAAAAAATTTCCATGGAGTTCGCAACAACTATGTACCTACAATATCGAAATGTTTTTTGTTCCATCTAGGTATACCCATATATAATATACTTTTACACATAATTAGGAGCACACAAGAACAACCTAAGTACCACCATTAGAAAATATGGAAGACATTGTATCTTAAAATGTAAAGTTTTACGTCAACTAGTCATTTTCGTCTATTTCTTTTTTGGTCTAGTTCGCATCCAGCCTCAGGACTTGTCTGTTTTCTAGTCTAGATTTTCTCTATTCTCTAGAATTCATATTATATTGTAACAATTACAAATAAAGAAAGGGTAGGAAAGTAGTAGTAAAGGAAGCGTAAGCGTTTAACCGCATCAAAAACATTAAAATGTGAGTCATATTGTATGTTTCTTTCGTATAATTATTTTTGTTGCTCTTCATTTTGAACGCGTTTAATTTTATTTTAATGACGCTTGTAAAACTAAAGGAGAGATCATAATATTTAATTTTATGTCTCATATTACAGCACACAAATTTAAATTTATCATCGAATTACTATCGAATAAAAATAAGTACCAATACTTTTTATTTGCGTCCCGACCCATAAAGTAGGCTTTACTCGAAGCAATGTTAGTAGGCTACTGAATAATAAACAAAGTTCTGACAAAAATTTATATGTCAGATTACAGTCGTACATAATCCATATCTCGGTAATAAAACAAACAGAAAGAAATTACTGTGTCTGCTGTTACATTTAGGGATAATCTAGATATATAGTATCGTGATGTAAATTCAAAGTATACGGCTTACTGTCGTTTGGGTCGTAATGTTCACCATAAATAAAATAATTGAACATTTTTCTTTATGGTTTATGAATACGTAAATGTGTTTAGAATTCACGCAAGGAGCCTACCTAAAACCCAAAGAAATTGTCCTGTGTCTGGAGCGTAGCGAATTTTTTTCAGAATTAGGTAGCAGTAGTTTTTCGATTCAATAACTTTTTTTGACCATTGTTAATTTAATTTGTTATTACTGGAGCAAATTAGCCACACAATGTTACTGTTATGGCATTGTCGTATGAAAACTGCAATTATCTTTTCGGCGCAACGGCAACGCTCCTAAGCTAAGATCTCAAATGGTCGGCAATGTGCTTATGATAGTATTGTTATTTGCGTTTGTAGACATTACGCATAGTTAGGTAAGAACAACAAATTTCCTTCGATGATGTGCAAAGCTGATAAATGAACGTCTACAGCAGGACAGTTTAAAGAGGTTTTATAGAAACATGACTCTTTGAAACCAAGTCGAACGAACTATGGAACCTATCCAGCTCGAAGGACCAAATAAATGTAAAATGGCGACTGTTCTTATCTTCGACATCAATGGAACTAAATTGACTTGAAATAAAACGCAAATTATATTAAATATAAATGAAGTGTTTGCAACTTTGCAATGAGATGACCTTAGTTCCATTCAGCCATTCTGGATCACAATCCAAAATGGCTGCGCCGGCCACGCCAGCCATCGTTAATTGTCTAGATGATGTGAGAGCGCGGATGTAACTTGCTAGCGGGCGTAGGGCGTGTTCATATGTCTTAACAAGCCGAGTATTAGAGAAATCTTTAACATTACTACCTAAAATGGCGAGCGGGTCGATGGTTACCTATGTTGTCGTTCCGATTAATGCTGCCAATATGGACATACCAAGAACATATCCAACGATTAAAAAGAACTTTGCACATATTGTACAAAAAGTGCTGTTTGGTACGGTAAGACCGCTTGTGAAGTTTTCAATATCTCAACTTGCGAAATAATAGAACACTTCAAAAAGAAAACTTGCAGATAAACTTTTACCACTTTCAATACCTTCCTTATCAAGCAACTAAAAGGATCTCAACAATGACAGCTATCTAAACTACATTAGAACTCAACCATCCCACTATTAATTTTAGTATGGATTTATACATTTAAAGAAAAATAAAAGATTTATAAAAATAGAAAGTGCTTCATTTAGACATTTGAAACATGTTATATACCTATGCATATAAATACATTTACACATAAAAAAATACAATGATATTATGGTGGATCTCGCTTAGTTTTTTCTGAGGTCGCACGTGCGCAGATTCTAAATCATCTGTTTACTGCTAGTTGAGGCAAACAGGGGAACTTCCGCGGGTAATAGCTGCGTTTTTTGGAGATAAACATTTTCATTTACTTGGCAAAGTTGGATAACAAGACGATAGCGGTCATATGGTGTATTCTCTTTATCATTGACGATGTATAATCATCGTCTAATCAATCAATAATCATCGTCCGTATCATTGACGACGTAGAAGTCACAAACAGCCTAGAGACTCTACAGTTCCGTCGTGAAATTGCATCCCTTTATCATGAAGGGTGTTCTGAGGAGCTTTTCGACCTTATCCCAGTTTCCCCCTGCCTACTCAGGAGCATTGCACGCGTGCGTGCCTTCGGAGTCATCAATTTACTGTCTCCACCTCAACATCACGCACAAAGAAGTTTATATGTTATATGTTTATTTAGTATATTTCTAATATTTATATACATAGTATTATCAATTATTTCTCCGTTATCTAGTATCCATAACACAAGCTCTTAGTAATGCTTACTTTGGGCTAGATAAATAAGGTGTGCATGTATGAATATTATTATTATTTTTATATTATATTATTATTATGTTAGCTAACTTTGAAAATATTAAAAGTTTACAAAAGCTATGTTAATTGGCTATTTGCTGTGTTTGCCTCAAAACGTGTAGACCCTTGTTTTAGAAAATTAATCTACATAATTTTGATTGTAAATAATGTTTTTTATAATCGGTTATTAATTACCAACCAATGGGCCCCTTTTCTTCGAAATCATCTAATTAACTCCGTAGGCCTAAATATGGAGTACTTTCATATATGTCAAAAATTTGTGTTCTTGATAAATCACAAGGTAATGTGTAAAGGGTCCACAATAACACCTCATGGGACCCAAGCCATCCTAACTTGCACTTGCGCTGCCGATAAACGGATGAGATTTTGGCGTTCCCCACCAACCCGCTGCACGGAGGGACACGCTCCATACAAGGGCGGTCATAAATAGTTAAAGTCCTGTTACTATCAATACATTGTATTATTTTAGTGACTTATAGTTGTAAAAGTGTTTTAGGAACATTAAAATAAAAGAAGTACATGTATTTACGGAATAAAAAACGTTTACTTCAGTAAAAAACAAATATAAACAATAACATACTTTTACCTAAATTTATCATGAACAAACACTTAAAAATTGGAATGTAAAACATATATTTTAAATAAAATAAGAGTCAAAACATTGATAACATTATTTAATTATAATAAAATAATAGAAATAAATAAATTAAAATTAATTAAATACAAAAAAAACAAAACAACTAACAAAATACAAATAAATTATTCTTATTCTAACAATATTAAACATGTAACAATTCTATTACACTTTGTGACAGAGTATTTTTCTTTTTAGGGGGAAGTTTCCGAAGACTTGTAATATAAGGATCTGAATGTAATAATAGTCGTTGTATTAAATCTTGATTGGTAACTTCACGTGACATTTTTCGAGTGTGACTTCGTCTATAAATTTTGATATACTTATTTGTCGCTTCAGCAGCTTCTTCGGAAAGTTCTCCTATAGATAACAATGCATAACTTATAATATCTGATCCATGTACGAGCACCTTGTGGACAGAAGCAGGAAGACTATACCACGGATATTCCTCGACCAGGCTGTATGCTGTTTGTAATGCATAGTCTTTAAACTTGCATTCATTAATTTTATGTCCAGAAGATAACGTTTGTAATATTACACAACAACGATCTATGAGATCCTTATTCAAACCTGTAATTTCAGCAGATACAGCTGATTCCAAAAAAAACTTCCTGGCCGTGTTTCCGTCGTTAGACGTCCCGCTTCCACCACTACGCGGCTTGTCAACTATTAAACCTAATCGTTCCCTAAACTGGGACTGTACATATTGTTTTTTATTTGATAACAATTGTTTATCACTATCTAGCCTAACTTGCCATTTTTTTATGTCTAATCTATATGAAAGATGAATAAAATATTCGAAGAAACGTATCCAAGAATGTAGTGGTGATAATCCAAATTGGTATCTACTCTCTATTACAGGTTTTTGTAAACATTCGTCTATTTTATTCATCTCTTTAGGGGTAGCATTACATATATAACATCTACTTGTAGATGTTTCACTTAAAGCACTACAAATTTTACCATCTACCATTGAAAGCTGCAACTTATGAGAAACGACCAATTCACGATTGTCGATCTGAATAAAAGTAGGTTGCAAACTTTCAATTTTATCCTTAAAATAAGCTTCCTCTTGCAAAGACACTGCTGTGCTTTCTTTCAAAAATTGAAATCGAATAGGACGGCAGTACCTAGTGGAAGAGGGTCGAGGATTTTTCCATAAAATTTTACAATTATCTTCAGCTAATTTTACAATAATTTGAAGGGGTACATAAGATGTTACAAACAAACTACTATCTTCTAAAGTTGAATCTGAAAAAAATTGTTTGTATTCACTATGTCCAGTGCTGCCATCGAATCCCCATTTCCCAAGTAAAGAGATATTAGACAAACAATCATCAGGAATCTGATCTAAGACCTCTTTTTGAGATTCAAGGATTCGAGAAGCTGTGTGATCAAAAAGACTTTGTAATTCAACTTCAGCTGAAGACTCGGAAACAGTTATATTAGAAGGGTAACATCTCTGTTTCGCTTTAGTAATTTGTTGGTAACATGGTAATACATTAGGAGAAATCTTACTATTAACAAAGTTTTTAATTAATAAATACTGATGTTTTGTCAACTGAGCATCAGTCACAAGTGACAAGACATCATCAGTGCTAACTCTAGATATACACGAATCGAATGAACAGTCTGAAACATCAAGCAATGCACTCACAGTAGAATCATCAGACTTTGACAAATCAGCTACTCTCCGACGTTTAGTCCTTTTACTACATTGCGTAAAAGGTTTTCGAGGACGACCACGTGAATGACACGGCGACGTTTCAGACGGAGTACATTGCTTATTATTTTTCACAAGTTGAATTTTTTCAATAACATTAAACCAATCGGAATTCTTATATAAAAGCTTGGTTTTATCCCTATTACATTTTTTCCAGAATCGAGCAATAGCTTTACATAAATTATTAACAATTTTCTCTAAATAATGAATATCAATGTTCTCAGCATCGTTCAGAGTAGTCAACAAACTTTGTAGGACTTGACGACACTTTTCCGAGTCATTATCGGTATTGACAGTTAGCCATATTTCAAGAATATGCATTCTTGAAAACGAGCATATATATAAATTACCTAAAACAAAAAAAAAACGGTTAAAATTCAGTCACAAAACCTACACAAAGCACTAAGACTAAATAAACTAATTTCGTAGCAAATGCTACGAGATAATCTGGCAACCGTAGCACCCTTGTCATCGCCAAAAGGGCAGATAAGGGCAGCCAAGTTTTAATTTTCCTAAGATAAGAAAGTCTAAAGATTATGGTGCAATATACCTCCATAGTCGGAGCGAGTGGGAACATATTTAAAAGTTTATTCAAACTTTGAATATTAAAATATAATACTCCAAGAAAAGTCGCCTCGTAGCAATGACATACTAAAGAAAATATATACTAAGATACAATTAAAATAAAAATATTAATTATTACATACCCTGTTCTTGGATATCCATTTCAGAAAAAACTCACACAGCACTCACAGGTCCCGCAATGACAACAAATGACGTCACGCTTTTTAATGACTCACTGATAACAGTATTTACGATTGGCGATGCGCTCTCTTTGAATGCACAATAGATAATGAAGGCGCACTCTAATTACTGACCTATTTATAGTTTCAGAAGGTACCGCAACTATCCAATGTAACGACAAGGAATAAAATGTAAAACAAGAAAGCAGGTTTTTAAGATTTATGACCTATAGATGTCCCAGCGCTGTGGTGAGCGACGGCCCAAAACCTTGGCGCGGTGGACTCCATAGGCTGATATGATGATGATGATTTTCCACTCGAAGTAAGGCTAGAGTAGTACCTCCTTAAGATATCGCAGCCAAGTAAAACTTCTTTGCAGTATTGTATTCCTGCGGTGAGTAAGCTCGTAAGAGCTCATTGATAAAGCGTTATGTTCTTAAGACTCTTCTCCTTCCCAAGTGCTACGAGCGTCTATAGGCTACGGTGACCGCTTACCACCAGGCTGGCCGTACGCTTCTTTCCCACCCTTGCCAATATTTTAATATTGCAAATATTTATCTACTCACAACTAAAGTCGTTTCCCAAGAGAACTTTTCAAACTTGATTGATTACACTGAGTGGTTATCATTTATCACGATAATTTGTACGCAAAATTATAACATGAACAGTTCTGAAACAAATTATTACAGTATTTTTTCATTCTTTTTTTAGGAGACAGTGACTATAAGCCACATTTTTAACCAGTTATTATTAAGCTTGTTTTGTCTGTCTTGGGTTAAATCTAGTAAGTAATTAAATTTGTACCCTCTGCTTATTGACCGATTGATCTGTTTTGTACATACTTTTAGTTCTGAATACAGTAAAATTATGTTCAGTATCAAGTATCACTATAAATCGAAAATCATGATCTATATGATAGAGCTACACTCAACCGATACTTATGCAATGCCAAAATAATTAACATTTACAAATTTCAAATGAACACGTATTTATGCTACCATTGCTAGCTATTGTTGTATTTAGCTACTCGTACTGAAATAGACAATGCTGTTGTTGATTCACAAAGCTAACTGTCGAATCAACTTGTTTTTCATCGAGTCGAGAGGCGGGTCGTAACAATGGACGATGAAAATCGATTCCACATTCGAGTATTCGCTTTCGCTATAGTGAATGTAAGATTCAGTGTAATAAAATAAGGATATCGCGATTTTGCATATTCCGTTGTATCGAATGTATAAAAAACTGACTATAGAGTCAGTTTTCCCCTCTACAAAACCGGTCGTCCCGGGTTCGAATCCTCATAAGTAAGGTTGTTAGTATGATGAGCTTAAACAATTATTTACTAGTCCTGGATGTCCAGAAGATCGCAACAAAGAAGCTCGCAGTTAAGTCCCAACGGTAAAACTAAGCGCGCTAGAAACTCATCGAGGAAGTTTCGTGTTAACCAAAGGGGATCATAAACATATCTTAAGCTGTCAATTTAATGCATTCTGCTGATTTTGATTTAGTTTATTTCTAATGCGAAAGCGTTTTTGGGGACTTCGCTTGAAATCGATGCCAATCGTCTGGCAGGGCACCTCAGTTTACGCTACAGAAGTTTGAAGTCAAATAACTGTTGAAACTTATGCTAGTTTTAATATTATGATGAGTGGTTTCCGTTTTAGTGTCAGCTTTTATTGTTTCTGCTATTTTTTGTATCTTGTTCTTATTTATTGATTTATTTTTTAAAGCGCAGAAAATGTTAAAAAGGCGTACTTAACAGCATTATACAGCTGTCGCTAGTAGGTGACCAGTAAGAAAGTAAAGGGATACTTAAAATAACGGTTTTAATTTTATGCCTCGGACACCCGATAATTATTATTCTCCTGGGGACACCCCCAGAAGAATAATAATTATAAAAATTACTATAATGTTTTCTATTCTGTTCTATCCTTTTCTTTCCCTAATATTTACAACCAGACGAGAAATCTCAAAATTAGCCGCGTCTCAAGCTTGTTTTCCACCCGTTACTGTACATAACCAAACCTCATATGAATAAACAAGAAGTCTATTTTCCCTCGTCTTGTCCACAAAAATATTTTGTCACACTCTGCCAACGAACAATACATTTTCTGAGCCATAAAACTAAAAGCCTTCTTTTGCTCGACCTTACGAGGGCGTAAAAAGCAAAAAACAAATACGAATTACCACCCCTTGTGCAAAGTAGGTACACGATTAAGTTTATCATGAAAATATTTCTTTCAGCTAACAACAACACATCGACTGTGACAGTTTGATCTTGAGACCGCCCTTCTTGCGTTCGTAATAAAGGCGGATTCGCTGTGCAAACTGTTACATTTGATATGCAGTCGACTGTAGTTATATTTTCAGTAAGTATAATATTTTCACGCACGAAAAACACAACATTACAGATTATACCTTACTCTGTTACGATAAGAGCGGTTTTAAAGTGTCATTTTTACCGCGAGCACCTTCTCTAAAAAACGGAGACCAATATTTGTAGTTATCCAGTCAAATGTCAGTTACACAAAACATCTTTTCGTTTTGTTCCTAAAACTAGTTTTCGGATTGAAGCCATATTTTTAGTACTAATAGTACTAAAAATATGGCTTACGTAGTACTAATTTTTATATCATTCGTATACTCTATCAATTAGCTTCACACTCAGCTCCCTCTAAGCATTTGTTAAAACATGGACACCGACACCGTAAAATGACAGCGACAAACAAAAGTCCGACAATCGTTGCGGCTACAACATATTGAGGCATTTGAGACGCATTAGATGTAGGTACTATTTGAAAGTTGCAAAACATTTCTATGCACTTAATATAGCTAATGTTTTAATTTATTTTCGTATTGTTTGTCCACTATGCGCTCCGAAACCATAGATCAGATTGTGATGAAACTTTAGTAGGGTATTCTGGGGACGGACTTTAAGGTTCCTGAATTATAAAACTTTACTTTATTTTTACTAAGACTCCGCTGTCCGTCCGTCCGTTCGTCTGTCACCAGGCTGTATATCATGAACCGTGATAGTTAGGCAGTTGAAATTTTCACAGATGATGTATTCCTGTTGTCGCTATAACAACAAATACTAATAATCAGAATAATATAAATATTTAAGGGGGCTCCCATACAACAAACGTGATTTTTTTGGCTTTTTTTTGCTCGATTTTGATAACGGCAACAGGTACACGCTTGTTTATTGATAATGGTACGGTATCTTTCGTGCCCGAGTCCGACTCGCACTTAGCTGGTTTTTTATATTTATAAATTCTATAGGCTCTCTCTTAACGGGCATTGTAAAGCATGCCGGGCGCAGCTAGTTTAAAATGAAACCACTTGACACGACAACCACGCTATTGATATCTCCAGTCTTCCTGTGACCACGGTCGCTGTAAAATAATCGAAACATCAGGTATAAAAATATAATGTAACATGTAATGAAGCGGTAATTTTAATAAAACTGTAAAAATATAATGATTGAACAACAAAGTCCTAATAGTATAAGGTAAAAAAGTGATAGATAATGTAAAATTGTATCGGGTAAGATGACATTTACATATAAAAAAAATATAGGTTGAAATGTTTGCTGACAATAACCGGACTAGGTCCATTTGCAGGACCGATCAGTTTGGAGATCCTTGGGAGAGGCCTCTGCCCAGCAGTGGGCTGACATAATGATGACGATGATGATTTTTAACCGACTTCAAAAAGAAGGAGGTTTCTAATTTGGTTGGTATTAATCTCGAAATTCCTGAATGACCTCTCTATTCAAGCTTTACTGTTTACAAATCCACTTTAAAGTTTGATCACCTTGTTATTTGAATAACATAGATATTTCTGTGTTATTTCCCAAAGCAAGTTCAGTCAGAATCTAGTTAGCTGGCTTTTAGTGCCAGAGTCGAAGGAGCCGTATTACGAGTTGGTTAAAACAAAACCTCTGGGGATGCGATGTAAAGGCTAAGACAGACTGTGGGAATAAATTAGTCAACATTTTCCTTATACCTTTTCTTTTGCCACTAAGTCAACAACACGAGTTTATTTACGGAGCTTTGATGTAGGCAGGCTTTTATAGACTCCTTGTGTAAAAACAGCTAAGGTTTGTCTTTACAAAACAATTGTAGTTTTGTGTTGGGAAGCGAAATGTTACAAAATGAATGATTACGGGCTCGATTTTCGCCACAGTGTATGTTTTTTAACTAATTTATAAATTTTATTTCCTACAAAAGCTAGATAATTCTTCATCATCATCATACCAGCCTATGATATCCACTGCTAAATTAAGACCTCAACCGTCGATTTCTAAATGGAACGGTTTTGCGCAGCCTGCATCCAACGGCTCTCCGCGACCGTGACCAGGTCATCTGTCCTTCTTGTGGTAGGCCATCTTACTTTGCGCTTTCCGGTATGTGGTCTTCCGGAACTTTAGCGTCCCATTGGCCGTCTGTGCTGTACCCTGTCCACTGCCACTCAAACTTACTATTCCTATCAGCTTCTCTTACGGATGTCATTGTTTCTGATTCTATCTCGCAGAGAAACATTTAACATATAGTTCGTTGTGTGACTGAGAACTTCCACGGAAGGCCATAAGGCTAGATAATTGGTAAAGTATTTATTGGAGACACACTCTAAGTTTAAATTTAAGTGGGTAGGTACAGTATATCTCTTTCTCGCAATATGTAATAGGAAAAGATAGCAAGAATCTGTTTAGAGCTGTCACTTAAATTTAGATACATTTCAAAGAAACCTTATACAATTTTAGACGGCATGTACGGAGGTGTTTCCTAAACACTGCATATTATCACGTTCCATAAGGTCGAAAATTGAAGGCACGTTTCGAAATATCAAATTATATAACATCCATCCTTTTCGTATCCATTTTGAGAGAAAGAGATGCACTGAACTTAAATTTATACTTAGCATGTGTTCTCCAGAATTAGGGCCATTATTACTTATAAGGACGGCTCCGCACTACCATCATCAGCAGCCCATATACGTACCACTGCTGGGCACAGGCCTTCCAGCTTGGGCCATAACACCTGCACTAGTTGTCTTCGCATACCATACCGCTTCACATCAGGTGATGTTCAGTCATTTACCGCGCTTCTTATAAAAGAAAGAAAATAAATAGAAATGGTTACTTTTTGTTCAATAAAATAGTTTATAACTAATAAGTGACTATAAAAAACATATATGTAATATCTTCCAAAGATATTAAAGTAATAAATTGAATGAGCTGTATAAAATTTTATTATAAGTACTTCATTTGTCGCATTCCTCTTGAGTATCACGTAACGTAATGTAAAGACATTATCGTAAATGTTTTATTACGCAATTGCAGGCAAGAAGTTCCTAAGTATATTGCAACAAAATCAGCCGCGGAATTTAGCAAAAAGGCTACATTTAGCGAGATAATTAAAGACCCGCTAGGCATAAGTCGTGGAACAAACTGAACTGGGAGATAGATGGGGTGATTCCCGAAAAAAAACCACAGGTAATTTATCCAAAAATATTTTTCGTAAGTATAACAATTTTTTTTTTACATTGTGAACCCTGAGTGAAAAAGTACAATTTATTTATAAAAATGGACTTTCTCTTGCTCTGAGAGTAGTAAAGGAGAGGTCGACGATGTAGCAGAAGGTGCCTATTTTTTTTCTTTTTTTTCCATTTATTAGAACAACTTAAAAAACATACACTTTATCTATTATAATGCTACATTAATCTAACTCGTGCGGGAGTGTTGCCTTATTTACAAGTTGCCACGACATGCTTAAAAAAAGGAACCAATTTATTCATCTAGTTGCACAAAAAAAAATCACATAAATATAATTTAATTTTTTTTTTATTCTAACTATCTAACACAAAATTAAGTATTTTCCTAAAAAATTATAAAATATATATTATCTTTGTGAGATCTTTTTTGTCCGAAATCACCGCATCTATCTCCGATTTTAGTCTGATCCACGACTTTTGGGCCACCTGTAAATCTTAATCGTAGCCCTATAAGATCTTTGATCTTATTAAATTTCAATTTCAAAAAGTGTCCACTGCGCCTTATTCTTACAACGCTGTATCCATTTCAGTGTAAAGTTCCACTGACTAGGTCAATAAAGACCCAGCATGCCTTCTTCGTATCAGATGTCAGTGGCATTAGTATTTAATTGACATTCTTACTTTCTTGTTTATCTTGTAAAACTAAGGTCAGGGAATGCTGGTATGTGAAGTCCTTTATTTATCTTTTTTCATATTATTCAACCAAACAACAAGAATGTCTCGTACGTATTTAACTATAAACATTTTGCACCACATAAATATTCTTCAATAAAGTTTTAAGGTGCTTGCCCACTAGACAGTCTCATACCATGTCTAAAATAGGAATGTTTTTATATATAAAAAAAAATATGCTCACGCATTGTCTACCAATATTCATATAGATTGATATAGTTCAAAAATCGACACGAAATAGACTAAACTTGCTTAGTTTACTTACATTATATTGTATTCAAAGGGGTCAATTTTATGCCAGCGGAACTAACGAAGGAAATGAGTGAATTCGTTCATTTCCTTCGTTGGTTCCGTTGGCACGTATATGCAAAATAAGATCCGTAATTACGGGTCTTGCTTCAAGTTTAGTAGGTGCCTTCGGACGCAACATGAATGCTAGAAACCTTGAAGGATTTTTAGGGCTTATAATCTATGTGAAGGTTCATCATAGCTTAACATATTGTAGCAGGGTTACAAAAGAGTTTAAATGTGGTCACTAAAATCAACTTCAACCCACCAAGAATAGTTGAAACTAGAGATCGAGAAAACAGTTTCATCGTTAGCCTCTTGTTATAGTATAGAACCTATAATACTATAAAAATTGTGTAGAATATATACTATGACTAGCTCGCTACTCGCACATATGTATGTGCGAGGACTTACGTGGTCATACTCAGATAAGCAAGGGTTGTCACAAAATAGAAAAAAAGAACTATGTTCAGTTCATCTGGGAGTTTTTTTCCTACTTACTAGACGATAAGCAAGCTGACAGTTCATATGGTGGATGGTGGTTGCGGCCGCCTTTCTAAACCGGCAATAATAAGGAAACATCACTTGGCGGGTGCGTTGTCATCCTGCGGCCTAAGATGAAATGCCTACTATGCACAGTACATTAGCTACCTTTTCTTTTCAATCCGAAACACAGCGAACTGTTAGAATGAATTTATTGTTAAATGAAGAGCCAATGTTTGCATGTATTAATATGAATGTTACAGTTGGTGTAAGCCTTGTTGGTTGCCCTAAATTAATTACAGTTAAAGCAATCTTAGTAGTTTAGGTAACCACACCGTGGATCAATGTGAGCTTTATATCAAAATTCACAAGCCCCAACACTAAGCGTAACACATAAGTTTAAAATTGAGACATTTGTCAAAATAATAAGTTATTCACATTTTAATGTTTTATACGCCTACTTTATTGATATAATTACAGTGTATTTTTTCATCATATTATTTCTTTATTTGTAATTGTTACAATAAATTAGGCGTTCAAACGCATGAAAAATATTAAAATGTGATGAAAATAGCATTTCTAACCTAATTGGAAGTTCCAAAATGCTTGTGTTAACTTTAATGAGTGGTGAGATTAGCGTTCCTATAAAAACGTTAAAAAAAGGGTAGAAGGCGGTTAAGAAATTAGTAGGTTATACCTAGTGCTCCGGTGGCGTAGTGGTAATCGTGTCTGGCCGTACATCAGGAGACGCGGGTTCGATTCCCGCCTGGAGCATATAAATTTTTCATCGTTTTCTTTACTTAATTGGTAATTGATACAATAAAGAATAAGGTACTTAAGTATGCAGCTTCTTACAATGCCACTACATAAGTTATCATGCGATTTGAAAGTTAGATTTTATTTAGACGCTGAAGGAGCGTATCGGAAATGTAAGACTCGTTTTCAGCAGTTTATATTTTCAGAGCACTAGCGTGGGTCATATTCCAACGACTGTCATTTTGTAACAGCATCCTTATCTAATGATGTCTTCACCTGTCTTTAAAACGTAGCATAACGAAAAATGAAAAGTAAATTTTCCAGAATAATGAAGCCTTGAAGGAAAATACGTAATTAAAATTAACCACCGCATTCTTCTCACTACGTATAAATACATTTGTTCGAAGTTTAAAGTTTTAAGACTAAGATCGTGTAATTTTTACTGATATTATGTAACTACAAAGGTACATATCCAAATGAAATTATTAATTATGAATATATTATTACTAGGGGCTAATACCCTTGCAAAGTTTCCAACCCAGATTCTGTAGTATAACCGAGGGTGTACATAGCCACCATACTACCAATGAACTTTATAATTCTACAAAATATAACCCCTTTCAGAACTTTCTTAATCCATTGCTATCTTACAAACTTCTCCGAGATCTCACGAACATTGTGATATTTTAGTTGAACTTTTAAATATTTAAATCCTCGACTGCTCTCGGACAAAGAGTTTTAGAATTTACAAATCTTAGCATATGACTATAGTCCTGTTTAAATATAATAGTTACCGTTGTGTTTGGTTAACAATGACGTCTTATTTATGTGAAATCTAAAATGAATGCTAAAAATAAACATTCACAGCAGAAACTACAATCTCGAAGAAATTTACACCCTATCAACGCCGAGGCCGCCCATCGGCGCGGCGATTTCAATGGTTATTGTATATGGTTCCTTCTGTTTCATATCATTACAAATTATCCATATCCAGGACGACCTATGGATATTCAATGTTTTGAAACTCTTTCTTTCTTTTTCGTAAGTAAGTAAAATTTAAGCGCTAAGATAAAAATCGATATAAATGTTAGTACAGTAGAATTAGTGCAAAATAAAGCATCAATTTATATTAATTGTGATATATTAATTGGCACATCGACAAAGTATAATATATGCATAATTATGATTAAATTACCTTAAATTCGCAACTGATTTGCTTGCAGATACTTATACAAATATTCAAACACGGAAAATATTGAAAATTGAGAAAAATATCTCCGATTGACTATCGATAAATTCATAATTGTGGAATGAATCCGATACGATAAAGGAGAACCATGCAAGCAATTTAGAGCGGCAGCAACATGCGGAACTAAACTTATGAAAACATTTTGCGTGCCCCACAATAACAAGCCATATGACATGACACTGTGGAAGTTACCAAAGTAGAAGTAAAACTTAATTGATCACCAGGGAGTTGGAAAATGTCTGAATAGCGAGAGTAGAAATCGATTTTGGCTTCTGATTCTTCCCGTTTGAGATGCGATACTCTTTAGGATCAATTACTTCTCTAGTTTGAATAATAAAAGTGGATATCTCTCTTTATATTTGTGAAGAAATATAATCAAACGTTGTGAAGAAATCGGTGCCTATTATACCGTTGTAGATAGATGTGTTTATGTGATATTTTCTTTTCTTTTCAGATATTTGTAGATGTAAGGATAGGTGACCCAAAGTCAGAGTGGTTTTCCCCGGAGTGTTTGCCTTTTATGTTTAATGGCTTCTTGACTAGTTTCACGTTCTCATGGATGAAAGATTTCCTTAGTATGGATGGCTGACGAGTCAGCGAGTCTACCAACAAGGTAAGTGTAATGTCAGAGACTTGAGTGCTGATCAGGATGTAAAGTAAAAGTTTTTTGGGAAGATCGATGTGGGATTCAAGGACTTTGCTCTTATATCCACCTTAAGCCCAAGATTGGCCCAAAAACCCAAATTATTAGCCTCCGGTGCATTTCCACTGACATATTTTCCTGGGTTGCATTAATTTCGGATTCAAAAAAGGATCATTATCTTCAAGCGTCTGATTGAAATCATTATAGACTGGTGCTAAGTCTTGGTTTTCGGTGTCTATGATGTCGTCAATGTCATCCACCAGAATACCATAAAGTTTGTTGTTATGCCCTGTATGTGTTAGGATGCAGTATTGCTCATTCAGCAGTTTCTTTTAGTTCGAGAGCTCAGTCGATGTTAGACTATTTTCCGGTGTGGCATCTTAAGAGTCTCTAAATTCATTTTTTAAATATATATATTATTTTTCCAGTGGATCTAAATATTTCTTTTTTGTAACAATTACTAATAAAGAAAAGGGAATAGAACCCGCGTCTCTGATGTCCGGCCAGACGCGATTACCACTACGCCATTCGGAGCACTAGGTAATTTCTTCACCGCTTTCTACCCTTTTAACGTTTTTATGGCAAAGTTTATCTCATCACTCATTGAATTTTCACATCTAGTGATCCGATAGAATACTTTTACAAGCATTTTTAAAAGCTATGTAAATAAAATTTTAATAATTTTGATGCGTTTAAACGTTTACTTTATTGTTTAACGTTTTTAAAGCAACGTTTTTTTTCTATCTTTCTTCTATGATCTTTTAACTTATAAATACCATTATTTAACAATATGTTAATACTGATCATATTTGTATTAAACTATTTAATGTCTGTAAATCTACTTACATAATAAATATGTTTACGTAAGCTTGTGCACTCATAAACTTGAAAAATAACAATTTATTTACAGACTATTTAAAGAACCGTTACAAGCCTCGTTAAAAATGAGAGTCATAAGAAGGGAATGACGATAAATTAGCGACAAGCTCAGGTTACTCTTACAACGCGATTTATAGTCCCAAGTGGCGGTATTACAGTCAACACCACACTTTCATCCGCATCGACCAGCTAAAATAGCACTTATTTCAACCACAAACGTTTCATGTTATATGATAACCATAACTGGTAATATGCTTCCAACTATACTCTGACGCAAGTCATAAGAAAAATGCTATTAAACCTCGTGTGCGGTGATTTGGCCGAGACCGAGTTACGAATAGGACTTCTCAGCGCGTGGAAAAAGACAATAAAAGCGCGCGAGTGGCTGTTGGCAACACCAACAATATGTTGTTCTTATTTTATAAATTGTCTCTGGAAACTAGCTCTCTTGCAATCTAATGGCGGCTATGTGCAATTGATGCCTTACAATTAAATGCAATTTATAACATCGAAGGTGTTTACCTTGTTGCCCACGACCTCCTACAAGAACCCTAACATTGTGGTCCTTCGAGCCAGATCTTGAAAAAAGCGGAATTATTTCTTTTTCTATAATCATGTAGTTTTCTGAATCTAATTATTTTTAAAAAAAAACGCTTTTCAGGTTTGAATGGAATAGTTTATTGCCCTTATAACTTAGGTTTGGTTTTAACTAATCGTCAGCTTGCAAAGCGCAAAAAAGGGAATTAGTTTTTTCTTAGCGGCTTTTGTAAAATACTTTAATAGTTTAGTCAAGTTAACAACAGTAGCAGAAATAATTATATCTTTAGTGAAAATATAGGGATTGTACGGATTATATCTTTAGTGAAAATGCTAAATATTCGTAAAGCGACCACTACGGCAACTTGTCTGCGGCCACGATAATGTTGCAGCTGTTCATGGGCAGCGGTAATCAGGCAATCAGCCTCTAGTGTGAGTACAATTTAAAATATGAAATCTGAAACGGACTCCAGCGCAGCATACAGAAAGAGCTGCAACGCTAGTCTATCTTGGCCAGCCCAATCTGAACTACAGACGGCTGTAGTTGTTCAGAGATTTGTAATAAATATATTATTCAATTAACTATATCATGAGGAGCTCGGTGGCGTATTGGTTTGAGCGCTCTTGTTTCGATACGAAAAACAAAGCAACTTTGCCATGGTCAATCCTGAGATGGGTCAATCAAAGTTTGTTATCTCGAGCTCCTCCGTGCTTCGGAAGGCACGTTAAGCCGTTGATTCCGGTAGTCCTCATAACCGCTTTAACCCACTAAGCCGCATTGCGTCAGCATGGTGGTGTTATGGCCCAAACTCCTCATGTGTTTCTCCCATGTAGGAAGGCCTGTGCCCAGCACCCTAGGCTGGTGATGATGATGATGATGAACTATATCATCATCATCATTATCATACCAGCCTATGATGTCCACTGCTCAACAAAGGACTACCCCATTAATTTCCAAATGGAACGCTTCTGCGCAGCCTGCATCCAACGGCTCCCAGCGATCCTGACCAGGTCGTCTGTCTATATAGTGGGAGGCCGTCTTACTTCGCGCTTTCCAGTCCGTGGTTGCCATTCAAGAACTTTAACTGCCACTGCCTCGTCAACTTACTAATCCTATGAATTATGTCAGTGACTATGGTTATCTTACGGATGTCATCATTTCTGATTTTATTAACATAACATAGCTCGTTCGTAGCTAGTTCTGTGACTGCGAACTTGCACAGAAGACCCTTAGTAAGTGACCATGTTTTACAGCTGCATGTCATTACTGGTAACACACACTGGTCGAAGACTTTCGACTTCAGGCACTAATGGAAGAGAAGATCTTACGCAATTCCCGAAAGCTGCCCATTTGAGTTGGATTCGTCGATTTCCTCCTTCTCGAAGTCGGACGTACCTAACTGGACCGTTTGTGTTTGTTTGAATTAAACAGACGACAGCACGTCAAATGTAACAGTTGCACTACGAAACCCGTCTCTATTCAGAACGCAATAAGGGTGGTTTCAAGATCAAACTGTTACGCTTGATTTACTGTCGACTGTATAAATACAACAAAAATTTATAACAATAAAAAAGTACAAATTGCCGTTAGATTGGCAAAATTATGTGAGTTTCACTCAAATCGATTAAGTAGTCTATGGCTTAGGAGTGAAAATACAACAGACAGACAAAGCTTCTTTTGCATTTATAATATTAGTGTAGAAAAGCAACATTGATGTCATAAAACCCGCTTGCATTTCACAGCTTAAGGCTTTAGGTATTAAATTACTGAGATTTTTATATTTAGACGCAGCTTGAATTAGATGCTGCAAAAATAATGTGTGAGATCTTTTTAGCTTAGCTTATTGCGGCTCTGGTGCGTTTAAATACAGGCTAATGGGCAGCCTTGGCTATTTTAAGCAGCAAACAGAATACATTACCTATAGGAATAGAGAGCAAGAGTAAGTTATTAGTAAAGTCTTTATTTCATTATCTCTCATATTTATTGGATAATAATGTCAGTAAAGTATCCTTACATCAGACAATACGTAAGGAATAGGGACGAAAGGTTAAAACAATATGACTTTGTTATTAAG
The DNA here is from genome assembly GCA_947347705.1 of Nymphula nitidulata. Taxonomy (NCBI): domain Eukaryota; kingdom Metazoa; phylum Arthropoda; class Insecta; order Lepidoptera; family Crambidae; genus Nymphula; species Nymphula nitidulata. The sequence goes on along the minus strand of OX374636.1, from coordinate 8,240,658 downwards.
ACCAATGCTTAATACTTAGTCGAATTGTCAATTTTACTTTGTCCAGAGTTTATTATTTCATTTTTTAATAGTGTTCAAGTTTTGCACCATTTTTAAATATAAGCACTTGTTTATTCGATAAACATTGTGTGAATAGCTAATATTTGCTTTAAATTGCTACATGGAGAGTTTGCTGGTAGTGAGTAAAATTTTAGAAGTTCCCTATTTAAAGTTACTGAGGGTTTGCGGAAAGGAATGGAAGCCTCTTAGTTAACGGTGTTAGTATTGTATATGTGTGTTGGAGCAAAATAAACTATAAACCGATATAAATTTGTCGTATGTTAGTAGAGGGTAGCTTCCTATTAGATGTAGTCGGTAATACTACAATTACCGGTGACGCAGAGATTTGATTCATGACTTGGTGAATTGTATTTTATTAGAGCGGTCGGGACTTAGAATATTTTTTTGTTTTACCAAATAACTGGGTTTATTTTCACCTTTTTTGAGATACTTATTTGGGAATTGTGAAATTTCCCATCTCGAATTATTTAGTGACCGGCTTTGTATTTTTGTGTTGCTTAAGAGACTGGCTGCCACTGCTTTTTGACAAAGCATCTGCTTGCTGTCAATATTTCTCTTGATTCTGACAGGGTCAGCAATGCGCGTCATGGCAAGGTGCTGCGAGAGTCTATAAGCTACGGTAACCTCTTACCGCTGTAAGACGTACGGTAAGTACGGTAAGACGCCGTGCGCTTGCTTGCCACCTTTGTCGTACAAAAAAACCTTTAAAAGTAGCGTGTATTTACTCTATGACATAAAGTACGTTCATTAGCAGGCTAGTATATTCACATAGATCGTTAGCCGTGAAGGCCTTACGATGTAACCTGAGATCCCCTGAGGGTGGTGGGTGTGATGTACGGCTACCAATTTGTTTGCTGACCCTTCACTGAAAAGAGATTGAGATAGTTACTTACAGTTACTAAATGGGGTCTTTGATTAAAACAAAGACTTATAAAATACGCGTGTGGGTGTTTTGAGAGCAGCCTTGTGGAATGAACGATACGATCATTCATTCGACATGGCTGTAATAACAATTCAAATTTATTTATTTACTATTAAAAGTTTGTCCGTTACTGTAATAATAAGCCTTTCTGGTAATAAATAAAAGGTGTAAGATTTGTCATTTAAAATGTTTAATAAACGTGTTAAAATTAAACGACGGATCAGTCAGTGTTAGACTGGTCGCACAAATACAGTTTTCTTGCTTAGGGTTCCAGATCTGGAATTCAAATTCGGAATCCCTTGAGCCTTGCGCAGAGATTCGACCCTTCCCGACCCGAACCGAACGTGCACTTTCGAAGCGGGCGTCAGGCCTTTTCCATTAGGAGGTGCATTCAGGTTTCCTTAATTTCTGGCCAGGAAACCGTATTTGTGCATCAACGAAATAATCTTTGCACTAACAATTTTTATTGATCTCTATTTAGTTACAGTTTAACTTCTCCCATTTATTTTTCTTTTCTTTTGCCTGTTAGTGAAACTTTTTAATAGAATTATTTATTGTTTTTTAAAATATTTTGGGAAAAGAGAGCTGTTTTTGGTCAATTTCTGCGAAATTTTAATGTTTTAGATATTTGCTGTATGCAGTCCTTTTTAAATTAACTCCTAGACCATCCGAGGCACCCTTCTCGTGTTCATCTTCCTTATAATTCTATGTGACGTATCTGAGGACTTTAAAGTTTTTTTTCTTTAAGACTGTCGTTTTCTGACAGTGTTGGTTCTAAATAAGTTGCGATTATGATATTGACTACTATCGCGTAAAGTGTAATATGTCGATAAATGGGGACAAATTTGAAATATAGCTCAATAATGGCCTTAAATGCGCCAAGACAGCAACAGTGTCATTTCTAGATCTTCCGATACGGAGTTAATTGAATGTGCCTTGATTTGTGATGTTTCGTAATTGTAAACCGGATCACAGTGTTCATTGAAACTTTATGCGAGTGCCACCGAAATGAGAGACTGTATTTAAAATTGTAATTTTCACTCCAACCTAGGTGTACCACTGCTTCATTATTTTTCAAGTAATGAGTTCTTTCAGGTCTTTGTTTTCGGCAATGATATTAGCACAATCGGGTAAATCCTCGTTTTGCGTTGTACAAGGACGGTGACCCTTCGAGGTCGGGGCATGGCAGGCCTTTAAGGCTTGCTGCATGGCGATGCTGTAGGAGCACTAGAAGTGAGGCCACCTGTCCTAAGTCCTCCTAAGCCTTTTCTTCTACAGTGTCAAAGTGCACAAGGGCCCTTATCAGGCAATTATGTAACAGCTGCACCCCTGGTTCGGATCTTCGGATGGTTTGACGAGGGCCCAGGGAGGGGCAGTTGAAAGCCTTATTTTCTGTATTATTCTTTCGGGAAGTAAGAAGGTTTCGTCTTGGATTAATTCTTGTGTTAATAACCGGAATTGCTGAGGTCTCTGCCAGATCTTGTACTGTATTTGCTGTTTTTATATTATCTGTGAGGTAATCACCAAATAGAAGAGCATTTGGTTCCGATTATGTAAGGTATTCTTTCATATTTTTATTAATACTAGACTAGATCACCACAACCATAAACTATGCACCTGCGACCTTAAGTATCCAGATATGAATGGCAGAGTAAGCGAGCTGCATCATTATTATTTTTATAACGTCGAACTTGCGTATCTAGATTATCTTTACTGCATAATTGTGAAGCCAAACCTAGGCATGACAAAACTGTTGTGACCTGCTGTTGTCTTTTTTTAATTAAATCATCTCTTTTTTTGCAACTTCTGTCATCGCAATACTAACTTCCGGATTTAATTTTGGTGCAAACATTCGGTCACAGTTTGTGAATGCCGGATAACTTTTCAATAGACCTTCCTTTTCATCTTATTTAATACCTCTCTATAAGATTTTGGTCTAGCGGTCAGCTATCTCTTAATGTTAGTTTTGTCCTTTACAATCTATTGCCTGGGGACCCCTTAGTATTGCTTAAATTGATTCATCTATTGCTTGTTCCTTAGAATGTGATTCTTCCATACAGGCTCATGAATTATATTCTCATCTAATTCAGTGTGTAAGTTTTATCCTTTACAATCTATATCTAAGGGCTCCCCTAGTATTGCTCAAATAGATTCATCTATTCCTTGTTCATTAGTATGTGATTCTTCCAAACAGTATGTAAGTTTTGTCCTTTATAATCTATAGCTGGGGGCTCCCCTAGTATTGCTAAAATAGTTTCATCTATTTCTTGTTCATTAGAATGTGATTCTTCTATAATGGTTCAGAAATTATATCCTCATCCATTTGAGGAGTTATGTTTTCTGGTTGAGATTTCTCAGTTCCTTGAATAGATTGTAAAAAAATTATTTCGTATTTCTTTGTAGGTAAGTTTGAGTGTGGTGGCGCCACATTTTGTAGTATTTGCGTTTTATTATTTTATATTATGGCTGATGTCCTATCCCTGTCCTATTTTGGCACATACTTGTATAATACGCGTGAGCGAGATAGAGCTCGCGCCGCCGTTGTCGCGTTTTCACCACGAGCCGCGCAGAGGCTACAGCGCATGCGCGGGTACCGCCGCATTGGAGGAAGTGCGCGCTTCTCACCAGAAGACAGTTGCAAATTGACCGCAGAGAAAAGGCACGTCACCTTTCGCCGCATCACACTTGTTGTCGGGTCATCTATATGCGCTCCGAAGCGCCCGCGCCGAACACCACCGTATTTATCTAACAGCAAAGCAAGAAAGAAAACAAAAGGAAAACAAGGTATTGTGCCTTTCCCGTTTTGCCTAACCCTTTTGCATTAGCCATAATAATAGTCGTACCCGGTTTTAAGAAAATACAGTCCATTTTATTAATTTTTTTCGAAGTGTTAAAATACCAGCGCAACACCATTTTTTTGGTCCAATCGAACCGCATATCCTATAATATTATCGTAGTATCAAATTAGTATTTAAATATACTATACGCACTATTACGCACCGCACCTAAATACCTAGGTTTTAGTAGTAGAACCCGCATACTAGGCATTTAGGTTGGACTTAGTTAGACACCCAATAATTTACGTAGGTACCTATAAACATTAAAATTGGTAACCTTCGCAGAATTACCCATAGATAGATAGCGTTCGTTCGTTAATTTGTTATCATTATAGTCTCTCTGTTCTAAAAGATTTGTTTTATATTTATGATAGTTTGTTCCTAATATTCCGGTTTACAATGCCTCCAAAAAGGGATACAGATATACAGTTAAAAATGTTGTATGTAAAAAGGGATAGAATATTTTCACGTGTGCAGTCAATTTGTGATAGCACAATAAAGATCACCGATGATGCAGTTAAGGATACATTCCTGTGCTCAATCGAAACAATAGATAGCTTACATTCCGATTTTGAAATAGTTCTCGACAAAATTACCTCTATTGAGTTGGAAATGAACCCCGATTTTTTAGTTAATTATGACGTATTGTCGTCGTTTGAGGATTTAATTTGCCGCATAAAACGTGTTGCTAAGTCATTGCAATCTCCCGCAGTTCTTGATTTAAAACCTAACATAGATAGCGTTATTAAACGAGAACGACCAAAGTTACCGCCTATTCAAATACCTGAATTCGGGGGTGATATTAAAGATTGGCCTTTATTTTACAATAGTTTCGAAAACACAATTCACAATAATAATTGGCTAACAGATCATGAAAAACTACATTATCTCGTTAGTAAACTAACTGGGAAAGCGAAATGTTGTTATGCCGGAATTACGTTGTGTGCCGAAAATTACTCGCTAATATTAAATACTTTGAAGGTTAAATATGAAGATAAACGTTTAGTGACAACCGCCTATTTAGACCAAATATTTAATTTGAAAAGTAGTTCATCTTGCAATGAACATGACTTAGAAAAGTTTTTAGATATATTTGTATCTTCAGTTCGCGCGGTAAAGAATCTAAAGGTCGATGACCTTAGCGATTTTTTGTTTTTGTATATTGGATTAAAGAAGTTAGACTCGGAAACTGTTCGCTTGTTTGAAATGGACCGACGACATGGCAACCAATTACCTAAATTTGAAGATTTAGAAATCTTTATAAGAGAACACATTAAAATCTTACAACGAATATCTACAAAGAAGAATAATGTATTTCGAATGGATGCGCCATATAAGCCACTGAAACCAACCCATACTTATGTAAACACGGCGCCCACGGCTTCTCTATCGCAATCGAAAACATGTCCTTTGTGTGTAGGTCATCATGACCAATATTATAAATGTTCTGGGTTTATTGAACTCACCCCTAATGAACGCTATAAATTTGTTCGCACTAATAATTTATGTATAAACTGTCTTAGTGATAGGCATCGCGTCTCGCTATGTAGTTCAAATACTTACTGTCGCAAATGTCAAAGTAAACACCATACATTACTACATTTTGAGAATAACAATACCGCCTCCAACATGAGCAGAATTTCGAACGTTAATGGCAATAACTCCCTCGTAGTAAGCGAAATGGCCACTGATACGGGGCGCGCTTTGTCACCGTCACCAAGCACTGCGAGCACTGAGCAACAGGCGACGCTCGCGCCGTCGTGCAGCGACACTCCGCTCTCTCGTGGGCTCAAATCGACGCCTGTCGGCGTCAGAGCCCATTCCCATGCTGACTCGTTTGATGTCGCATTGTGTTCGTTATCAAATAATACGCGCACTCCAACCACAGTACTTCTGGCAACCGCTCGCGTTATTGTAATTGATTCTTATGGTAAAAAACATAGTGTTAGGGCACTTTTAGACAGTGCATCTCAAAGTAATTTCGTAACTAAAAATTGTTGTCGCCGTCTTAGCTTAAATGTAAATGGATACCCAGCATGTAACATAGTAAAAGGCATTGGTGGTTCTACCAAAGCAATTTTAGGTTCAGTAGGCATAAAAATTCACTCACGTTTTGATTTAAATGTCAATTTTGACATAACATCTTTAGTAGTCGATAAGGTTACTGAACATTTGCCGACTGTCGAAGTCAGTACGTCTTTGTTGACTAACTTTAAGGACCTACCTTTAGCCGACGATACCTACGGAGTTCCTGGAGACATTGAGATGTTAGTTGGAGCTTCGGTTTTCCCACACCTGTTGCTGCCGCGTAAGGTTCAAGGTCATTCGTCGCAACCCGCACCGCTCGCACTAGAGACAGTTCTTGGTTTCGTTATTGTTGGTTCCGCACCCGCTAGTTTAATTAGTCAGTCAACTGTGTCTTACTGCTGTGCCAGCGAGCAACTGGACTCTACCGTCCAAAAATTTTGGGAAATGGAAGAGGTGAACGTACCTCGTATCTTGAGCCCCGATGATAAAATTTGTGAGGAATTTTACTGTCGTACGCCCACTCGCGACTGTGATGGTCGTTATATTGTCGCATTGCCCTTTATGGGTGAGGTGGATTCGCTTGGTAACTCGCGCCAATCAGCTGAAAAACGTTTTTTCTGTTTGGAACGGAAAATGCAAGCATCTCCAATGTTAAGGGAGGCTTATGATGACGTCATTAACGATTATTTAGATAAGGGTTTTATTTCACTCGCGTCCCCTGAAACAGAAGAGATGAGCAACGCTCCTTCGTACACTATACCGCACCATGGAGTTGTCAGAGAGGACAAACTTACCACCAAGTTACGCGTTGTCTTAGATGGCAGTGCTAAAAGTAGTACTAATGTCTCACTAAATGACATCTTATATGGTGGTCAGAATCTCCAAGGCAACCTCTTCGAAATTATAATTAACTTTCGTTTATTCGCAGTCGCACTCTCTGCTGACATCAGGCAGATGTTTCTTGGTATCGGTATTCGAGAACCCGACCGCCGGTATCAACGAATTTTGTATCGTTTTTCTCCTCAGGAACCGTTACAGGTTTACGAATTCAATCGGGTTTGTTTCGGACTTAAATCCAGCCCCTTCCACGCCCTCCGAACGGTAAAACAGCTTGCAGCTGATGAAGGAGACAATTACCCGAGGGCAAAGGAAACCATAGATACTGGCCTATACATGGATGATTTTGTGTATTCAGTGGAAAGTGAGGAAGCAGCTATAATAACGGCAGCTGAAGTTATAGGTCTTATGAAAGCTGGCCAATTTGATCTAGTCAAGTGGACTAGCAACTCGCAAAGGGTTCTTGACGCAATTCCTCTATCGCATCGCCTGTCGACCGTTAAGGAGTTTGATGACGGGGAAACACATAAGGTTCTCGGCTTGTGTTGGTCGCCTACATCAGACATGTTTAATTTGAAAATTTGTTCTACTTCGCCACACTGCACTAAACGTTCTATATTATCCTGTGTCGCAAGAATATGGGACGTGATGGGGTTTGTAGCCCCTGTAGTCCTTTATGCAAAGTTACTTATAAAGGAACTTTGGCTCTCCAATTGTGACTGGGACGACGCTCCGCCTGACCATGTTGCTCTATCATGGGACCGATTCCGAAATGAGCTTCCTTTTCTAGAAAAAATCAAAATTCCGCGCCACGTTGGCATTTTTCAAAATAGTGTCGTAACAGTCGTGGGATTTGCAGACGCTAGTGAAAAGGCTTACGGGGGGGCTGTCTACTTCCATGTGAGGAACGGCGATGACATCTCGGTTTATCTTATTAGTGCTAAGTCCAAGGTAGCTCCTCGTAAGGTAGTTTCTGTCGCGCGACTTGAACTCTGCGCTATATTAGTACTGGCCCGACTTACTAATTCGATAGTCAATGCCTATCGCAGTCGATTAAATGTAGATAAGGTTTTCGCGTTCTCGGACTCGACTGTCGCTTTGTGTTGGTCTCATTCTTCGCCCCATCGCTGGGATACTTTCGTTGATAACAGGGTGACAAAAATTCAATCGGAATTGTCGCCGCAGAACCTGTATCATGTCTCAGGCACGAGCAATCCGGCCGATTGTCTTTCTCGTGGGCTCAGTCCCTCGCAGATTATAGAAAATTCGCTATGGTTCCATGGACCTCCATGGTGTCAAAACCCACCTGATAGATGGCCCGTTAGTCCTTTCAACCCCGCCACCGTGTCTGAACCACCAGAAGAAAAAAAACACACATTCACAACCACAGCACCCCGTGAAATGTCACCTGTTTTGTTGTTAGCTAGCCGTGTCTCTTCTTGGTCGAAACTCTTACGCTGTGTTGTGTATGTCTGTCGGTTCACAAAAATCTTGCCTTGTCGCGAGTACCTTAACGCCGCTGATCTTGATAAGGCCGAATTCATTGTACTTCGCGATCTTCAGAGATTCTACTTCTCTTCAGAGTTTAGAAATTTAGAATTAAATAAACAATGTACTCCCGCGTTTCAGCGTTTGAAACCTTTTATTAAAGAATCTTTAATACGAGTTGGTGGTCGTTTAAGCCAATCTGAGTTGAACTTTGACCAGCGACATCCTGTAATTCTTCCGCGAAAGGATCATATTCTTAACCTTTTAGTAGATTATCACCATAGGGTGAATTGTCATGCCGGCCCTGATTTATTGATGTCTATTCTACGCCAGAAGTACTGGATTCTTTCTGCGCGCAATTTAGTTCGGTCTAGAGTTCATAGATGTTTACCGTGTTTTAAGCTTCGTCCGAAATCGACCACTCCAGAAATGGCTGATCATCGTTCTTGCCGAGTTGTGCAATCTGCTAAGCCTTTTGTACACACCGGATTATGCGGGCCCATTCAGGGTAACAGTTTCTCGTGGTCGTGGTATACGCTCCAGAAAAGCTTACGTTTGTCTTTTTATATGTATGACTACTCGCGCGGTTCATATAGAATTAGCTGGAGATTTGAGTTCCGCCTGTTTTATGGCTGCTTTTAAAAGGTTTCTGTCACGTCGTGGTCCTGTAGGTCGTATATATTCGGATAACGGCACGAACTACATAGGAGCCAAACGTAGCATCTCCGAGCTTCATAATCTTTTGCATTCCAAATATTTTAACACGGAGTTCGCTCACATATTATCTGAAAATCGTATTGATTGGACATTTAATACGCCTGCAGCAAGCCATTTTGGTGGAAATTGGGAAGCCAACATAAAGAGTTTAAAATCGCATTTGTTTCGTGTTATAGGCGAACAGATACTTTCGTTTGAGGAGTTGAGCACGGTGCTCACTCAAATTGAGGCCGTTATGAATACGCGCCCTCTATGTAGGACATTATCTAGTGACCCTGCGGAACCGATTGCATTGACTCCAGCACATTTTTTAATCGTAACCCCATTAAAATATCTTCCTGCGCCAGACGTAGATGAAGATCGTCTTCCAATTCTCTCACGGCACGCTTTATTGGACAAACTCGTGCAGTCTTTTTGGAGGCGTTGGAAGGTCGATTATCTCCATACCTTACAATCGCGACAAAAATGGAATATTCCATCAAACCCAATTGTTGTCGGTACTGTCGTGATACTTTTGACAGAAAATACACCTCCCTTGCATTGGCCCTTAGGAGTCGTAGTAGAAGTTTTTCCAGGATCTAATGGGGTCACTCGAATCGTACGGGTAAAAACTGTAACCGGTTCATATTTACGTCCGGTGGTGCGTCTTTGCCCTTTGCCTAATCAGTATTAATTTGCAACCTAAATTAATCTGCTATGCGTGGTTTTAGGTTTATTAGTTGTTAGTTTAGGATAGTTCAGTAGATAATAATTGTTTTGAAGGTAACCCTTCAAGTCGGGGGGCAATGGTGGCGCCACATTTTGTATTATTTGCGTTTTATTATTTTATATTATGGCTGATGTCCTATCCCTGTCCTATTTTGGCACATACTTGTATAATACGCGTGAGCGAGATAGAGCTCGCGCCGCCGTTGTCGCGTTTTCACCACGAGCCGCGCAGAGGCTACAGCGCATGCGCGGGTACCGCCGCATTGGAGGAAGTGCGCGCTTCTCACCAGAAGACAGTTGCAAATTGACCGCAGAGAAAAGGCACGTCACCTTTCGCCGCATCACACTTGTTGTCGGGTCATCTATATGCGCTCCGAAGCGCCCGCGCCGAACACCACCGTATTTATCTAACAGCAAAGCAAGAAAGAAAACAAAAGGAAAACAAGGTATTGTGCCTTTCCCGTTTTGCCTAACCCTTTTGCATTAGCCATAATTATAGTCGTACCCGGTTTTAAGAAAATACAGTCCATTTTATTAATTTTTTTCGAAGTGTTAAAATACCAGCGCAACACCAGAGTGAGTTACGTAATAACCATGTGAGAAACCATGTGCGTTCCGTGGGAAATCCCCTTGAAGGTTATGAAATACCTAATTTATCCCAAGTGTGTCCCTGCAGAAAACCAAGCAGGTTTTACTTCTAAGACATTAGAATTTTGAGACAATGTATCTAAATTAGTTATAGGCAGTTTAATTTCTAAGACTTTATTGGATAGGTATAGAGTTATATTTAACCAATTATGTCCCGACCAAAAACCCGACAAGTTAATAATTATTGTACTAGTATTTAAATCTATTTAAGAATTTGATATACATAAACCATGCGCTAATTACACCGGTATGGCAGTAGGTGCAAAGTATATACCTACATAGCAGCTTTAGAAATAAGAATTTTATTACAAACACTTTAGAAAACATGTTTATTTTTAAACAGGGCAGTGTTTTATAAACTATTTCTTACAATTCATTGTCTGTCCTAGTGTTGTAGACAAAGTAGGTTGGTAGTTGGTACGAACTTTCTTAATTTGACCGATCTTTGATTTTTTAGGGTTCCGTACCCAAAGGGTAAAACGGAACCCTATTACTAAGACACCGCTGTCCAAACGTCCGTCCGTCCGTCCGTCTGTCACCAGGATGTATCTCATGAACCGTGATAGTTAGACATTTGAAATTTTTACAGATGATGTATTTCTGTTGCCGCTATAATAACAAATACTAATAAACAGAATAAAATAAATATTTAAAGGGGCTTCCATACAATAAACGTGATTTTTTTGCTTGTTTTTTCTCGATATTGATAACGGCAACCAGTAGACGTTTGTTTATAGATAATGGTACGGAACACTACGTGCGCAAGTCTGACTCGCACTTGGCCGGTTCTTCTCTTCTAATCTCCGTAGTTTTTATTATTGCAATCTTTTTTTTCTGTTCAGCGTTTACCCATGATTTTCAACAATATTTTAATTATGTTTTTCTGATATAAGAACCGAATGAAGTTAGTTACAGACACGGGGGCAGCACAGGTGCTGGGTACATTCAGTTTTTTATGTTTAACTTTAAAACTATGTGGCACCAGAGACAAGAAAGCCGGTACTACACTTGTATCATCATCGAGGATGGGACAACAGGGAGCATAATTTATTGTTATAAATATTTGTCATATTTGATGTAGTAAAACCAAGCTTTAATAGTGAACAATAAATTGTTATTTAAATTTATATTGATATAACATTATAACAAAGAAGCCAAGACAAAATTTCAGGCACACACATGCTATTTTGTTGTATGTAGAACGCTATCTATTTACTCCTTAGCTTCAAGATTTTTCCATTAGACTTCCATAGAGGGTTATTGAAGATAAGAATCTTGTCTCTTCAATTTTGCCAGGTCTAGTGATGCGTGTACATTGATCGTATATGTATCGATGTTTCACATCCAAAATTTTATTCATAACTTTCTATAAATATCATGATCAACAGACATGCCATCGCCTGTGGGAAGTATATAAAACGTATATGGAAGATAAGTTACATAGGATATACATATAAGAAGTTTTAGCCATAGCACCACACCTCAATACTATCCCAATTCAGGTTGGTGGGTGATAGCAGTTGCAATAACAACAGTGACCAAAGCTTCACGCGCCTTCCAAAGCACGGAGGAACTCGAGTCTATATAGGGAACCTGTTGTACCTAGGACAGTTTTTTAGATATATTTTTTATTGTGATTTGACGTACAGCTGACAAATCATAATTGCATATTTTGAAAGGTCAATTATTTGGGTACACCACCAAATTATCAGAAATGTATTTTTCGTACTTAGTAGATTTTAAAGTAAAGGTAAAGTGAAAAAAAATGGTAATTAAGGCCAAGGTACAACATACCCTATATACCTGGGCCAGTACTACGGTGTATCTAGGCCACATTGAGAATTTGGAAATAATTTAAGTAAATTATTAACTTTTCTTAACCAAAATCGTTTTATTTGGTCTTTTACATTAATTATCAAAACAACACATTCTACGAACTTCTAAATAAAATCAAAATTATCATCATTATTATTTCTTAAATTATCATTTCTCTCTTAACTTTTTAATCAGTCAATTCAGCCTTATGCATTTAGTAGAAATCCCAGTACTTCTGTATCTCTGGAACATAGTAAATTTCTCTGTTCTTATTAACTTTTTGCGGGGTTTTAATTTTTTCTGTAATATCGCTTATTGGGTACAGATTCGAATCCTCTTTTTCAGGCCATTTCCAGTTTTTAAGTGATTTTTGCATTGATTTCAGTAATACACCTTTATCAGATATTGATTTTACCTTTCCGACTAAATAGGAACCTTCATATAAAAATATAACATAACTCCAATATTGTAATTTTCGTTATTAACATGTTCAACCTGTAGGCTCTCATCTTCGCTGTTATTGTCAGAGACACCTTCAAATGTGTCACTGTGTCTGTTAAATAGTTGTTAGAATCTTCACTTGTTTCTGTTCGAATAGAACTCTTCTTTTTATCTTTTTTGCATTATTGGGTCTTTTTTTATTCATTAGCCTATTTTTTCCCGAAAGGTTTATGAATTCTGCCTGATTAAATTTAGTTGAAACAAGTTTTTTAGCCTTTATATTTTCAATTTCTTGTTTTTCTGGTGTACCTATCGGTCAAAATTCTGGATCTTTCTTTTTGTGTTCCTTTACGAGGTTCGGCTTTTGGATGAGGGCGTATTATAGCCGGCGATATCAAAGTTGGCGATTTTCTCTGTATAACGTCGAAACCTGAAGTAGTCGGCTGACTAACAGGCACCTGATCAATTCTGGTGGGTGATTTTTCAATAAGTGAACGATCATAATAGGATGCTGGCATAAAATCAGCATCTGTGTTGATGTTTTTATTCAAAGGAAGGAAACCAGTTGAACTAAAACCTTTACAATATTGTTTGGTGTGAAGGCAAGAGGAAAAGCTTTTCCCACCAAGCTAGCTATATCATATACATATAGTTAATGGTTTTTCCACATGACCTGGAGACATTATTAAGTTTAGTAACTCGTTAGCCGCTGTATTAAAATAAGGCTTGAAAGGCCCAAATACTGACTTATCTAATGGTTGCATATGATTACTAGTACGTGGATGTAGAGTAATAAGCTTTACACCATTATCTTTGGCTATTTGTATTGCGGGTACTGAAATATGACTTTCATGATTATCCATTATGAGAATGACAGGTTGTTCTTTGGTAGGCTTTGCATATTTGATAAAGTAATGGAGGAATTTCACAAACATGGACTCGCTTGACCAACCGGATGGATTAGCACCTCCAATACTGCCTTCAGGAGCTCCAGTTAATTAGAAAGAAAGCGAATTAGAAAGTTAACTGGTATATTTAGGAAACTAAGGAATGTGGCCGACGATAAGTTACTTGTTGTAATCTATAAGGCTCTCTGTCAATCCTTAATTGCCTACTGCATCTCAGCGTGGGGTGCCGCTGCTAAGACGTCACTTTTGGATGCGGAACGTGCCAACCGATCAGTATTAAAAATAATGTTTAGGCTACCTTACCGTTACCCGACAGTTGATCTTTATAATAGAGCACAAGTATTATCAGTTCGACAGTTATTTATCCTCAAAATATCACTCATTGCCCATAAACGTCTAATCTCTTCCGAATACTACGAGTCGCTCCTTAAAAAAAGAGTATTTAGATTACCGATCCCGACTATAAACTCGGCATTGCTGGAAGATTTGGCGACTTTATCCAAGCGCGAGTCTATAATGCGGTTGTACGGTTTTGCAGTGTGGTATCTTGTTCTGTTTACAAGGCAAAAAAGATAATGACAACCTGGCTATTATCACTGGATTATACCTCCAAGGAAGATCTCCTACGTTGATGACTAGTGTCTAATATACAAGTAATTTCATGTTTTATAAAATTTATATAATAGTTTGTATGGTAAGGGTTTCAATTTTTTTTTTAATTATATTAATATTATCCGATGCAGTAAATTAAACTATGTATATGGTTCGCCAAGAAACAGACTTAGCCTAGTTTGGGGACCTCTGTCTAAATATAATATTACTGCATTTTGTGACTGCACTATTACTTTTTGTTTTTAATGTATGTTCGTATGTTTAAAATGTTACTACTGTGCAATAAAAAAAATATATATTATTAAAATTTATTATTATAGTTATCATAAAATCTTTAAAGTTTACACGAGGGAATATCAGCATGGATGGAATAAAACCACCACCTGCAATAATAGCCACTATCATTGTAACCGTCGTTCCTATTTCAGCGCTAGTCATTGACCCAACTTGCTTCGTGCCAAGAGGTGCTAATATGTTTGGAGGAACGACAGTGGACAATTCAGTTTCGTCTAAATTCCAGATATCAGTCGTTTTTATGTCAGAGGGACATTGAGAAAGGGTTTTCTTAAAATTTTCGTATGTTAAACTCACAGTATGTTTGTTAAACGCCGAAAAGCTAGCCAAACTAATAGCTTCAGGCTTTCTTAAAGACAATTTTGGTATCGCTTCCTAAATAATCGCAGCCAATAATCTCCAGTCATTTTGTTTGTATCCCAGCTCTTGGGGTACTTTTTCCATTCGCTTTTGCAAATTTGTAAGCAAGTACTTTCAGGTCTTTCAGAATCAATCCAAATTGCAAGTGTGCTGCGTCTTTAATATAGTCAACCAGACTTTGCTCTCGGTGCGATCAAAAACTTGATTAACTGCAAGGTTTTCGTGTAATTTGCTTACATCCTTACCTATTTCCAAACAGTGCTTTAAATGACGACGCAAAGTTGTTCTTGGTAATCCAAAATGTTTGGAAGCACCGAAAGTGGTGATTTATTTCTCCTTAATCATTTACTTGCTAAACTTGAATGAATTAATCCTGGATTCGAATTCCCGTACAAGCGGATGTTTTTAGGGTGAGTACAAATCATTGTTCACATCTATGACTCGCATAGATGTTTGAATGTTTATTTAGTAGTTACATTTCTAATATTTATACCACCCATGATTCATGGTGAGCAAATTTTCTTACTCATATACTTGGCACGTTTTTATGATGAGTACGAATCCAGGTATTAGCAAAACTGGAGTAGGTACACTGAAACACAATAGTATGTAGGTACTATCAATTTATATAAAACGATTATAAATCTACCAACCGTATAAAACTTAGTATTGTATCGGCTTTTCGTCTTAACTACAATCGAAGTTGGAATAAAGTTAGACAGTCGATAGTAATTCGATTACCGATTACCCAACAACACTACTTTGAAGAACTAATTTGTTCCTTCTGAAGGACAACTAAAGTGTGTGATTGGCTGACTTTGTGCGCAATGGAGGGGAAAATATATCAAGAGAATTGATAAGGTGTCGTTTGTCGCCATAAAGCGGAGGGTGAATGAGGTCCCTTCCAACCAACTGTGTGATTTGATTATGTTTATTACTACTTTTTAAGGTAACATAGCTAAAATAGTAAAACTACTTTTTTATAATAAAACTACTTTTTTATAGTAAAACTACTTTTTTATAGTAAAACTACTTGTATATTTTTTTTGAATTGGTTTTATATTCATAATTTGTTTTAAATTTCGTTTAGCTAGAGTCTAATGTATCCCTTCCTACATGGGAGGTACTCCTTATGTGTATCTCCAATATAGCAAGGCATGCGCCCAGCAATGGGACGTAAATGGGATAGTGATGATGATCATAGCCAAATTGCATGCAACCATTGAAAAAACGTGCGTAAACACATGATTTAGAATTACGCTGCTAAGCCGACGACACGTTTTGTTAGTGACTTATACACACTGAACTCTCTATCTCAAAAACAACTAAACTTATTTTAATAAAACTTAACAGTTTCCTAAGTTGGATTATATAAAGTCCAAGGAAAAAAATTTTTTCCAACACGACTCATAGTTTTTTAAAAAATGCGTGGATAAAAATACAAAAATACAATTTGAAATTTGGCCGCCATGTTCAAAAGCTGGTATAGACTAACATATACTAAAACTGTGCAATTCTGACAATACATACGGGTCGAATTTATAACCTCCTTATTTAAGTCGGTTAAAAAATAATTCCAAAACAACTTGCACCTAAAATATCTTTTACGAGAAAATTCAAGAAAATTGCGGAGGAAGATAGGTCGAGGAGAGTTTAATTCAATTTCTAAATGAGTCCAATTAGGGTGACTGCGTGAAAGAACAGATGAGTTAATTTTATAAAGATAAAATGGTTGAATTCGTGTAGTATTTCATTTGTAGGTACTTATATTTGTATTTTGGCTATGAGAGTGTAGAACAGAACCAGCCCTGCTAGCATGGATCTATCGATCGACAAAATTAAGCATTTCAACGTAACGGATACTTTTATGCAGATTTTCAAATTAGAACTCGACAAAACGGCTTTTGTCGATATGAATTGTCACATTTTGTTCATTGAGAGATCCGTGCTTGCACTGGAGAACTTTGTAGTCTTATGTTTATGCGGTAATCACGGTGGCGACTGACTGGCTAAATGGTCTGTACCCTTTTCTATACAGGCTACTCGTTCAGTTCTCTTTAAGAGGCTCAAAGTCTCTCAAAGTGCAATGGAGCGAGCAATTGGAGTTTCTCTTAAGGATCGAATTATTACCTTCTTTCTACACATACATACTCTACAATTCGCGGCACATAATTTAATTTATGTTTATAAACATAATTAATGAATTTCATTTAATCTTATGTTACAATTTACAATAGTTTTAGTTATCACTTGGAACAGTTTTTTATCCAATACACAAACAACACACAAATGGGAGAGCGAGGTCTTCTGGCACAAACACTCATATGCTTAAAAGGAGACCCCGGCCACTAGCGATGTAATGTAACTCCTTGGAGAAATAAAATTACTATTATTATCAAATTATATATGAGTAAATCTGTAAGAGAACCAAAGTCACCGACATAGCTCATAGGGTTGCCAAACTAAAGTGACAGTGGGCAATGAGGTGGAAAGGTTCTACAGTGGTGACCACGAACCCGAAGACGCAGCGTGAGCAAGCCTCCAACCGACGATCTGGTGAAGGTCGCAACTGCTGGATGCATGTAGCGCAGGACCGATCGTCGGGGAAATCATTAGGAGAGGCCTTTGTCCAGCATGCGTCGTTATTCTGCTGAAAAGATGACGATTACAATACTTAGGTACCCTGGGGCGACATGTCAACCTGCCACCTTTCACAATCTGCCGAAGAAAGAGATAATAAGAGAACCCCATGGATTTTTTTCTAGTTTTTGTATTTCTGTTTTACATATCTAGTAGTAACATGTTAGTAGGACTATAAGATGTTTCATATATACCACTAGGGAAGGCGTGCCTGTCACTTTGACTTAGTAAAAGGTTCTTTACTTTGAGGGGTAATGGGTCGCCTTGACGAATAGGGACTATAATTTGGGTGTTCATAACAGAACTTGAAGTTTGTGTAAGATTACTTGTAAATCATAGCATAATACACAAATGTATAGCAACGAACGTCGATTATACTTGAATAAAAAATAAGTATTTTCATCTTGTTTTTTTTTAAGATTTTAATAAACTTCTGAAATAAATGTAAAAATGAATTTCAGAATTTTAAGAAATTGTTTTCGGTACCGTCACCAACCGAAGGCGATTAACACAGTACTATGTCACATTACTTCGTTCACAAAGTTCATACACCTTGTCAAGAGTATGCCAATATGCTATTAAGAAAAAGTACTAGTGTTAACCTTTCCAATCACGACATACCAGATACAATTAAATTTTAATTGTCTGTGACATACATTTATGACGTCAGGGCGTTAAATTAATCTACTTTTGTTGCTGGTTGTAACAATAAAAAAAAAAGTAGCAGCTAAGAAGTCGACCGTACCCGTTCCGTATCCGTCGCATGCAAGGGGGCTTACCCGGCACGGATTACCATACAAAAATTCAAGTTGATAACATTTTAAACGAACGAACCTATTCTGACAAAACTTGTCACGCATAAGCAAGTCAGGTAGTCTAATTAGTTGTAAAAGGATTTTTTGATAAGTCAGAGAATTCTTTTATCATCATCATCATCACCAGCCTATATACGTCCCACTTCTGGGCACAGTGGGCACAGGCCTTCCTACATGGGAGAAACACAGGAGGAGTTTGGGCCATAACACCACCACGGTGGGTTAAAGCTGTTGCAGGAACAACCGGGACCAACGGGTTAACGTGCCTTCCGAAGCACGGAGGAGCTCGAGATGACAAACTTTGATTGACCCATCCCAGGATCGACCATGGCGAAAGTTGCTTTGTTTTTAGAGCGCTCAAACCAATACGCCACCGAGCTCCTAGTAACATTGTACTCTTAGTAACATTTTGTGCAAATAATAATATTAATAATAATATTCATACACTCACACCTATTATCTAGCCCAAAGTAAGCATCATTAAGAGTATGTGTTATGGATACTAGATAACGGAGAAATAATAACAATAATATGTATATAAATATTAGAAATATATTAAATAAAGACATAAACATCCATGACTCGTAAACAAATGCCCGTACTCATCATACAAACATTTACTCCTACCCAAAGAATTGCCAGCCTCAAGTGGGCAGGCCACATTGCAAGGAGGACTGACGGCCGTCAGGCCGCCACTCGATACTCGAGACGCAGCGTTGGTAGGCCTCCCACAAAGTGGACCGACGATCTGGTGAGGGTCGCAGGAAGTCGAAGAATTTGGGCCGCGCAAGACCGATCGGTATGGAGATCCTAGAGGAAGGCCTATGCCCAGCAGTTTTGTTTTTGTTTTTAAAAGTATTATAGTTAGTAGGTATTTGGTAAAATATCACTTTTTATCCTGAATTAAAACGTTTTAAACCTATGAAAAATGCTTTTTTTTTATTGACAAACGGTTCTAGATAACTTTTAAACCACTCAAATATAGTGAACGTGTACTTTATTCTGTCCATCGGATTAATTTAGTGGACTTTGCCCCAGAACGGTTTCGATGAAATAGGCCGACTCGACTACAAATATTGTACTTTCATTATAATGTTTGATTGTCATAGTTGTTTGAAACTTAAAGGTTTTATGTAAATTAGACCTTTACCCATAAATATAATAACTTTTTAATTTATCTCTATATTATCACTGTGAATTGAGGCAAGCGTGCCAATATGTCACATAAGTAATATTAAGTAAGAGTGAAGACGTTTTTTTTTTTCGCAAGCTGTAGCGATTGACATTTTTATTGAGTATCTTTACTCACACCAAACCATAATTCGAATAGGCGTTATTTCGACTATTTACTTAAGGCGATACCTCGTCGGAACTAGCGACACCACTTGATTTATATTAATTGTGGTGAATATAGAACATAATAAACAAAAACGCTTTAGTCATTGACTAAAGAATGGTATTAGTATTTTTTTGAGACGTGTTCGGTATAAGATATTCCTCTACATGTAACCTATTTTTTCATTATTGCCGAAAGTGGCCACTCTTAACAATAATAAAAAATTTGGTAAGTTGCAGGTAGACACTTTATACAAGATACATCTTTAAAAATTACAAATACCGTTCTTTAGCAATTCTCTAAAGCGTTTTTGTTTATTATGTTCTAAATTCACTATAATTAATAACAATCAATTGGTGTCGCAAGTGTGCACGAGGTAGCCAATCAATGACACGCTATTTATGCATTATACATATCGAGAGATTACCAGTCTAATAGAGTGCTGCTCTGACAATACCTAAATTTGACAGGGTCACTACTTCGACTTCTGTTTTGACTAAATATACAGGTGGATTTTTGAGACGGGACAGCTAGGGCATGCAGCTTAACCGTTATAGTTCAAGGGAAGCGGTCCAAGGAGACCATTTATTTTATGATATTCTGAACTGAATTCACAGATTTTGGGATAAATGTACAAAACAATGCTAAAATACAAAAATAAAATAAGCCTATCGATCTTAACTCATGTGGGGATCAAAAGATTCTACGGGACCATTTAAGGTATGAGTACTAGAAATGACAGAATTCGTCCTAAACGTTTCCGATACATTTTGTACTGAAAAACGATAAATCAACTTGAATATTGTTTATTGCCAAACTTTTATCAAACGACTCTTTATGGCCACCTTAAATTTGTTTTTTTTTGTATTTCAGCATTTTTTCGCTGACTGTACATTTTTTTATAAATCTGTGTTTGCAGTTCAAAATTTCTTGAAAAGTTTGAATAATTTTTCTGTAACTATAACGGTTAAGGTACCTGCCCTTACTGTCTCGTCAAACAAAAACTTATTAATGAAAAAAAATATATTTTAATCAATATGTATCTATTAATTATTAATTTAATAAATACACAAATTGATCCTTAATTTTTGATTTTAACATTATTATAAATGTTTGAAAAATTACTTAGTAATTAAAATATAAACTAGAAAAATTTCACGTCCTGAGGCGGGAATCGAACCCACGATCTTTCGCAATCCGGGCGACTGCTCTAACCACTGAGCCACCCAGGACTTGGGATATCCCTGTGAAATTCTTCTAGTCAATCTGTATGTGCGTTTATATGAGCTAACGTCCACCCTACAATGTCGAAATGTTCTATTTTAACATCCGAAACGAGTAATTTTACAAATACCTACGATTCGGTTAAGTTGGGGCAGTGCTTTCAAATATTCTTAATTTTTGATTTTAACATTATTATAAATGTTTGCAAAATTACTTAGTTATTAAAACATAAACTAGAAAAATTTCACGTCCTGAGGCGGGAATCAAACCCGCGATCTTTCGCAATCCGGACGACTGCTCTAACCACTGAGCCACCAAGGACTTGGGATATCCCTGTGAATTTTTCTAGTCAATCTGTATTTGCGTTTATGAGCTAACGTCCACCCTACAATATCGATTTTAACATCCGAAACGAGTATTATTACAAATACCTGCGATTCGGTTAAG
Source organism: Nymphula nitidulata (assembly GCA_947347705.1). Taxonomy (NCBI): domain Eukaryota; kingdom Metazoa; phylum Arthropoda; class Insecta; order Lepidoptera; family Crambidae; genus Nymphula; species Nymphula nitidulata. The sequence continues at coordinate 8,219,521 of OX374636.1, read as the reverse complement.
TTGGGGCAGTGCTTTCAAATATTCTTAATATTCTTTCACAAATTGATTAAAATATTATCACATTTAGAGGCAATCTCAAAAAGATGAATAGAAAATAATGATAATCTTCATATGGAAATAATAACTATTTATTTTGTTATCTAAATAATTTTGGATGAAACCAAATATTTTTCTTACGGTCCTTTGAATCAACTTGATTGATTGTTAACAGAACCAATATTTTATATGATACATAAGGCAGAAATGAAAACACAATGAGGGCAAAAAAAGTAAGGTTTCGTTAGGAATATAACAAAAAAAAATTATTCTAATCGATATGTGTACAAATTTCTCATTTACTTAAATTAATGAATTTGTTATCAGATAAATATTGCATGATTTGACACAAATGGATAATTATTGTTATATCCGTTGTATCTCTTTCTTGTTATTCAAGAAAGCGGTAGTATAGTTGAATACCTTTCAAGCTTGACAAAGTGGTTGCAAACTCTATTTGTGAGTGCATAAAGTACCACAATGAAAAAGGTTTACCTGAACCTGACGTTTAAACTTCTCAGACTCAAGACAAATGCCTGAATAAAATAGCAAGACTGACTTAAAAGTTTGTTTATTACTGAAATCACTTAGAAAGCTTTACTTAGTTCCTTGGCAACATTTCTAAGTAAGTATAAGTCACACGTATAATATTTCCGCGTGGGCGGTGAACTTGCTGACGTCCATAGTGTTTATTACATAACTTAATCGATAAGTTGGTTATACTTAGCCGTATTTAGTACGCACGCACTTCTCTTTGAGTTATGGACTTATGGGTGATAAACGGTCAGTATCGAAGATTCATTTATTCTGCAAGTACAGATTACAGCACGTTAAGTTTATCAGTGGCACTACGAAAGCCGCCTCTATTACGAACGCAGTAAGGGCAGTCTCAAGGTAAACTTGATGTGTTGTCGACTGTACCATGGTACAGATGGCTTCACATGAAGCGTAACACATTAGTTGGAAAAGACGAAATAAACAAGAAGGCAAGCCTCAAAAACTCGTCATTATTTGTTCGATATATTACTGAGATCTGTCTAGTCTCTTCAACAAAAACATGTTTTTGGACGGTCTACTGATGGCCTACTTGGTTATAAGTGGTTACCGATGCCTATAGACACCTGCAATAACAAGGGAAAAATCACTTGATATTGTAGGTGCGTTGTCACCCGCCTGAAGATCAAATGTCTACCATGCCCAGCAATTACACTGGCTACCTTTCCCTACCACCCCTTCCCCTTCCCATTTATTACTCACATTGTCAGATTCATGGCGGCTTAGCTAAATGTCACATTTGTTTTTTAGCGAGGGGTCTGTATCTGTACCCAGCTATCATAAGCACTTGTGACACGCGCATTATGTCTGTTTGGTGGTCATTAATTATTGCGAGTAACATTATTTGAACCAAAATATCTATATAATGTTATATTCTGAAAACATTATGGATTGCAATGTTTGTATTCCATGTGGAAATGAAAATGAAAATATCTCAATTCAAATAGGCCAACAAGAAGCACTTTCGAATCGTCAAAAATATCTTTTTTATGACTTTTACAAAAAAATATTAACTAACAACGACAAAGTGTCTGTTTGTCATGTCTGAATTTACGTTAACTGACGATGTCATAATGTCTGTTTGTCTGTCGTGTCTGAATTCACACCGGTTCCAAAAGTTGAACTACAGAGAAGTTTCCGGCACAAACTCGTATAGTCACACTTTTCGACAGTTACAATGTTTAGGGAAACAAAATGATCACTTTTAGTAATGCAGTGCCGCTGAGAGAAAAAAATATTAAAATTAGAAGAGAATTTATATCAATGAACCAACAAATTGGTATCTCACGAAGCGACGCGCGGTGACATGCGCTTTACTTGTGGTAACCAAATGTAAAACACGTTGCGAATCAGTGTCTGTGGTAAGCATTGTAAGTTATTACGACCGGCTGGTCGAGCGGTCTGTGCCCCTTGCTATACAGGCTACTTGGTCGGGAGGTCCCGGGTTCAAATCCCGGTAGGAGCAAATATTTGTATGATGAGTACGAGCATTTGTTTACGAGTCATGGATGTTTATTCGTTTGTTTAGTATATTTCTAATATTTATATACATATTATTATCAATATTTATCCGTTATCTAGTATCCATAACACAAGCTCTTAATGATGCTTACTTTGGGCTAGATAATAGGTGTGAGTGTATAAATATTATTATTAATAAAATGATTTTAGTATCAATGCCTATTACAAACTAGTGTATATTATAACGACAAATTTATTGAAAAAACAAATAACATATTAACAGGTGCAGGAGAACTTACAACTCTAATTGGAACAACATGTAGCGACCTGCCTGATCTAGTTGAATCCAAACCTGTTTCAGGTCAATTAGTCCCAGCATAGCAATAGCCGTATCGTGAATTCGTGATCGATGGGCCAATATTATATGGGTAGGTTGGAATATTAACTAAGACTAATATTTCCATTAGGAGTCCAAACCGTTTTATCATCTTTTGAGGCACCTACATCAGTAAGTAAGTAATCATTTATTTGTGTAAAAAATAATGTTTATTTGTGTACATAATTATACAATGTAGGTCTCAAAATAGTCATTTCTCTACGTGTTTAATCACTGTGGCGTACAAATATTGCAGAAAAAAATAACTCGAAATTTTTGATACGGTAATAATGAACACAAAATGGTACGGTTACGGTAGTTAATGATAATTAGAAAACAAAAAGATTATTGCCTGTTTGTGAAATCATTATCGATTATGTACCTATTGATAAAACTAAATTTAGGTATCATACAAGTCAATTATCAATATGAAGGCGCTTAGGTACTTTCATCAGAATTATTCATTGTGGATGGCAGACGCGGGTATGCGGGCGAGGAATATGAAATATAACGTTCAAATCTAATACAATCAATTAACTTTATGTCAGCGTAAATCAATTCACAAATGATTATAGCACAATAAATCACTTCAAAATCAATACTAATTAATCATCGAAACCTAAGGATCAATCGGATCACAAGCGATTCGTCGAAGACTCGGTGCGCTAGCGGCTCACGTTGCAATGTGTCCAACTCAACATGGCCGCCGCGCTACCATAGACACGACGCTCCGCTAGAGTGACAGTTCACTCTTGATCCGATAGGTGGCGCCTAACCGCGGCGCCGTCAAATAAAAAAAATGTCAAACAATAATTTGTCATTTTTTTTTTCAAACCAATGACATCAACAATTACTGAAATTAAAATTAAGTAAGTCAGATTATGATAAATATATACGAATTTAAAGTAGTCAATTTATAACAATTATTAAATGATTTGATTTAACAGTAAATTCAAAAATATCTATAAAAGTCTGTTAAGATGTTACTAATGAAATGTTCTTATTAATATATTTTTGTTGCGTCTTTCAAGAAATCTTTAATTATAAAATCTTTCAGTCTCCATTTGAAAAAATGTCAGTTAAGATCCTTTGTAGCTCTAGGTAACATATTATATAATCGGACTTATAAAAATCGTACGTTACTGCAGCGTCCAGCAATAGAGGCATTGATGGACGAACATGTAAAATTTCCAAGAATATTTCAGAAAATATCTTTTTTCAAAGATGCTTGGAAAATTGAGCATTATTCTTTTCCTACAGAGTCTGTCTACCTTTAGTTTATATATATATATATATAAACTGATCATAGTCAGGAATGGTAATTCTTTATTAGCTATAATTTATGAAGATCACCTCAGACGTTTTATGACTATCAGCTCATTTTCTACATGATAAAAGGATTTTACTAACTTTCACAGATCCGATTGATTTGAATTTTGGTGTATCACTTCGGTGACATTCCCATGACATACTAACATTGAGCTGATGCTATACCATCAAAAAGTCTGCGGAATGCTTAATTCTTCAGAAACTTACAGCAAATATAGCGTGATTGGGCTCAAAAGAATAGTCACAATGAGGTGATGTTAGATATCTATCTAACACCACCTTGATGATTAATAAGGCCAAGGGTCACTTACATTTTTAATTTTATATTTTTTATCTTGAAGTAAATGGTCTTCGGAGCTTCTCAATTTTCCACAGAACAGAGTCACCCTACTTTCCCCTAGATAATGAGTAATATACCACCAATATATTTTTTCAAGCTACGCCAGGAACGACACACGCAGTGCGGCGCATGCATTGGACAATGTAGTTATAATTCAAGGATTTTCCAAAGTCACTACAAAGGGGAATAATTGCAATATCAAACCTGCAATATATTTGCCTGTAGATCAAGTTACACGATATTATGTGGGTAGCTTGATCCGTCGTATTAAGATTTTTTTTTCAACTATCATGTAATGCTTGCTTCTTTGTTGGTATGCCCTCTACAATGTGGACCGATGATCTGGTGAGGGTCGCGGGAAGGCGTTGGATGAGGGCAGCGCAGGACTGATCGGTTTGGAGATCCTTGGGGGAGGTCTATGCCCAGCAGTGGGCGTCTCTCGGCTGATATGATGATGCAATGCTTGATGTGCGGCAGTCTGTTTTTGCTTGACGGCTGTACGATTGCAACAAACAAACCATGTTAAATAGGTACTAGCTGCTCGCGCTGCTCCGATATTTTTATCATATTGACTGTTGACAGTAACGAGGCGTACGTCCTTGACACATATCGTCGTCGCCCTTGTCACTCACGATGAAGCCTGCTCCAATAAAGGTGGCCCTCCTCCACAATGTTGGGGGCGGGAAAAAACAATTAGCTCGTGTTTTTCCCCATAAAACACAGGCATGTGTAAACGACGGCGATCCGAGCTCGGCTTCGAATTGTTCCGGAAATAGATTTTTTTATGTTAGCTTTAATATTTGAATGGGAAAGTTTTTCTACTAAGTAGAAGTAAGTAGATTAGACAGTAGCTAGGCTGTAACGAAAATCTAGAATGATTGAGAATATTTGAGACATTAAAGCAGCAGTCAAGTTGTTAAGCAAGATTGCCTTTTAAAACTAACGCCAAACAAAATATATTAGTGGCATACTTAGAAATGTCACATTCATTTCTGATGATATAGGTATGCCACCAATATCAATGATTATATTATATATGAATTATTAATAACATGTGAATACAGTTAACTTAATTGTAAATCTACTAGATATTAACTCCATATCAGCCATAAATTACTGCTTCTGCGGTAGCGCATTTTTGGAAGAGATTAAAGATCAGTTAAGCAGTCTCCATAAAAACAAAAAGTTACGTCCACGTTATTTTTTCCTGGTAAGCTTTTAAAAAGAAAGAAAATCAGTGTTCGTGATTTGCATACGGCTTCTTGTTTTTGTCTGCTTAGGAACGGATCGATGATAAGTTGCAACCCTAACATTTATCATGGCTTTGCCTTTTACGGATAGATTGATTTATATCCATACTCATAGCTGTCTGGATGAAAAGGATGGGACACCAAAAAAGTGCTTTGGCAGGGTGGAAAATATTTCCAAAAAATATTATTAGTTCCGTTCGTTTAGTTTCGGATTGAAGGGAAAGGTAGCCAGTGTAATTACTGGGCATGGACGGCATTTCATCTTAGACCCCAGGATGACAACGCACCTGTAATATCAAGTGATTTTTCCTTGTTATTGCAGGTGTCTATAGGCGGCGGTTACCGCTTTCCATCAGGTGGGCCGTCAGCTTGTTTGTCATCCAGTTGTGTAAAAAAAAAAATAGTGTTGATTTTTTACCGACCACAAAAAAGGAGGAGGTTGTCAATTCGGCTGTATGTTTTTTGTATGTTTGTTACCTCAGAACTTCGTCACTTATGTTATTAACCGATTTGGACATTTTTTATTTAATGGAAAGAGTATACTTTTAGATTGGTCCCATAAAATTTTTACAAAATCGATTCACTAGTTTGATGTTAAAATCGAAATAACTGCATTCTTAATACTCTTAGTGGTGCCACATCACATCACCCATCTAAATCAAATGTTAATAACCTAACATAGTAAGAGCTTACCACCAACTTGAAAAAATAACTTTTCATGAAATAAGTACCTAATTAAATTTAATGATTTTTCTTTTTTATCGTTTTGAAGTGGTTTTTTTTTATCCGCTGTTTCCAATAACAGTGAAAACGTAATAAAATGACGCAAAGAAATATATAACAGTCTTTGCTACTATACGCGACCCCATGCCGACAATATTCTAAACGATCAATCATTGCTAATACTTCGGTGATGTCATGACTGTCTGGTGTGCATAATTCTTGGAGTAGTGGCAAAACAAAGGAAATTAACTATCTAGAAAGGGTTCAAAGGACGCGGACGCACAGTTTGAACCTTTTATCTCTTTCACAACATTTCCCAGGCACAGACGCACACCATAACAAGTATGATATGGATCAAATAACACATTTCTCGTATAATTTGTCAGATCTTATGTAGGCTAAGCTCAGACTCGCGTATATTCGTCTTTTAATTAAAAAAATATATTTATTACTCGGTTTGTGGAATGTCGCTGGCTCTCATACCGTGGTCAGGATATGGCAAAATATAGAAAAAAATCTGTTAAGGTGATAACTTGTGATCTTTGTTTTCACCAAGACATGAATATGTAGAGATATGACTACTCCTTCTCAGCACAAGAAAAAGACAACAAAAAGTAATCAACATTCGACAGCACATCAAGCGCAACAATTTGACCTTGAGACCTTACTGCGTTCGTAATAGAGGCGGCTTGTGCTGTCAGGTGTACATATTAAAAAACTAACTGATTTTTGAAACAGACTCTTTATAGAACAATTCAAATAGCTTATTACTAATTTTAGTTTTGATTTTGAATATTCAATAACGAGAAAATGGAAATGAGAAGGAACATCTTAAATATCTTTTCTATAGAGATACTGTTTACATTCATGTTTTGGCTTTTGTAAAATACTTTGATTATTAAATCTTACATAAAAAATATATATTAAAAACAGTCTTAAATCTTTTGAAATAATACTCAATCTTCGCGAGGTATCCTCTTTTAAGCAACAATTTGATTTCATTTACATTCACGCCTGTGCCCGTCGATTTACCGGCAATAAATAATAGGTCATGACAACACCCAAAACGTTCAAACCGTATAATTGAGGGTTTATTTGTTTGACCGCTATTAAAAGTCGACGTGGCGTGAGAGTGGTGGCATAAATCTGTTCTGGGACATTCTAAAAGAACAGCGAACTCTGGAGACATCATCTAATATTCGCATCACGGGGTATTTCGGGAATCAAAACGTGTTTTATAACGTAAACCTTTTTATCCCCTCACAAAAGCGTTCGGGCTACGGAAATGGTCGATAATACAATTTATTTTGCCTTTGGGATAGTTGGTATTCGTAGAGTTACTGGATAAGCTGCTTCCTTTTTTGTTAAAATATGTAGTCAATTTTTCCACGATGGAGAGTAATGGTTTGAGCATTCTGGTATCGATTACGAAAACCGAATAGTTCTATCAAAAATCTGTAACCTAGAGATTATCCGTGTTTCAGAAGGCCCGTTAATCCGTTGATCCCGGTTATAACTGCAACCACTTTAAACAACCCATATTAGGCTAGAGTGGTGGTGTTATGGCCCAACGCTCCGCATGTTTTTCTCATGTAGGAATGCATGTTCCCAGAAGTGGGACGTATAAAGGCTGTTACTGTAATATCTTGATTAGTGAAACAATTGTTAAGGTCTTCAGTGGTATATTTCTATTATCACAATGATAGTACAATTGTTACATAAAGTTTACTTTGCCAAATAAATGAAGCTTAAAATAAAAAAATATAATCTCATTGTTTCGACGAATATACATACCACACAGACAGCACAAAAGACTACGCAACAGCACGTCTTATAATGCGTGCCATGAGTGCTACCACTACAAAAATCGTCGACTATAACCGGATAATTGACGACCGGCTGGCCGAGTGGTCTGTGCCCCAGGCTACTCGGTCAAGAGGTCCCGGGTTCGAATCCCGGTAGGAACAAATGTTTGTATGATGAGTACGAGCATTTGTTTACGAGTCATGGATGTTTATATGTTTATTTAGTATATTTCTAATATTTATGTACATATTATTATCATTATTTATCCGTTATTTAGTATCCATACTACAAGCTCTTAATGATGCTTACTTTGGGCTAGATAATAGGTGTGAGTGTATAAATATTATTATTATTATTATTATTATAATGGCGATGCGCAGAGGAGATGACAACAGAAGATCGTATCATACGATTTACCTCTGTCTCGATTTATCCTGCTACTGAACCCACACCATAAATTTCCAAACTTCCCACAAATCTACCCACTCTGGATTAAATCCAAAATCCCCTGCAAATGTAATCTATATCATCCTAGCAAAATAATTACTTTTATTTGATTACAAAAAATCCGAACATTTCTTTATCTCCTCAAACTATAAAGTTTAGGAAAAAGGTTAAGGAATGAAGTTTAGGATAACTATTGTTAAGGTTAATGAGTTGGTTGTCCATCTGCATAAAGAAAAAACTAAGAAAGAAAGCAGGTTTCTTAAGTTACTCAAATTACAGTTTCGACCCACTGCGTCGATGCTTTTGAAGTAATGTATTTTGAAAGTCAATAAAATGCGCCCCATTCTTTCAATATTTATTTCTTCTGGTCTTTTAATCCTTTTTTCTTTCTTTGCTCTTATGCTACCCAATATTATCGTAATTCCCATTTTTTAAACAAGTAAAATCATAATTATAAGAACCCAGTTTGCTTCCTTGAGTAAAATGCGAATAAGGTTTTAGCAAAAAGTAGCTTATCCAGTGAAAGTTAAACTGTTACATTAATGTTTCAAATCTCAACGGTATGCCCTACTTATGCGATAACCCTGAATACTTAATAATGAACGTTTCCATAGTTGAATGCTCCCCAATGAGGGCCAAGTTATATTCCTTTGACGAAACCAACGGAAACAAGGAAATCCTACTTCTAGCAAAATTTAAATAAAATCGCCATCGAGAGAGCAATCAATGAATTTTCAGCCGAAGCATCGTAAACGTAAATTATATTTTACTTACACAAATACATACACACTAACAAATGCGCATATATGTTTGTTTGCGAACCGACTTCAAAAACGAGGATGTCCTCAATTCGGTTGGTTTGTTTTTTTTCTATCTATGTACACTGATTACGCCGAGATTTCTGACCCGATTTACGTGCTTCTTTTTTTTCGTTCGATGCGGAACAGTTGCCATTTGGTCCCATTTTTTTTAAATCGATTGGGTAGCAAACTACTTTTAAATCAAAATAACTGGAATGAGTAAGTCGTCTACGTATGCGATATTACGGATTTTTGCTTTCCTATGACTTTTTAGTGAAACGATACGATAGTAGAAAACAATATAAGCTGACAGTCACCCATCTAGCTTTGACCTTAGAAAGTTATTAAAAAAAATGTGAAAAAAATGAAAAACCGACTTAAAAATCTGAAAAAGACAAAAAAAAATTAGTGAGGGTTACTCATTCCCTAGAAACATATATTTTGCAGTTAGTGCAAAGTTGTTTCCAGAAACAATAGAAAGTGAAGCTCCGAGTCCAAAAAAATATGTATCTAGGGGATAAGTACCCACCTAAATTTAAGTCAGTTTTAATTTTTGTTTAAAATTTTTAAAGTACTAATTCGAGAAATGCCTTCTAAAAGAAATCTTACTTAGTATGACATTCATCCAATTTTATAATTTTAAAGTTCAATAAAGGTTATAAACTAGGAAACGATAAAAAAACTTTAAAGTATTTGTGCAATAACATTCTCTAACAAAAGTTGCCGGTATAAACGCTGTAGATTTTTTGCTAGAACATTTTCAACATTCAATCGTGATTCCTGTATCCGAATTTATCTCGGAATTAAATAAGTTAAATTGTAAGCATTCTTGATCAGATAATGGTTGTTACACAGCTAGAATCTGTTGCTTTTATGGGGTGCTTCAATTTTTATTACCTTTTGTTTAAGAACTGAATTAATTAACGACCTTTGCAAGTAAAAACCGCTTCAGCAAGAAAACAAAAACCTCACCTGTTGGATTTAAATAGCTCCCTACGTTTGTAGATTTCTCTATATGAGTTTGTTAATATTTAAAGGAAACAAATGACGTTGTGATACGTTACTATTCCAAGGGTTGACGACTCTTATCTTCTGTAAGCTACGGGATATAACAGGCTTTAAACGATGAAACACTGTTACTTAGTGAAAGAAATAGGTACAAATATTGTATTGTTGTGAATAAATCAAACAACTAGCCTCTGGAGCAACCGTGTTATATGTACGTTTTCTTGTTCGTTCTTATCTTTCAAGCGGCGTTATCCCTCCGGAGGGCTTTGACGATTGAAAAATCAATTGTGTCTGTAATCTGATGCTTGACCAGTTACTATTACAGTGTTTATAGTCATCTTTTATTCTAGATATATGACAGAACTGAGCAGACTGGGAAAGAGAGAAACTCAGTTTCTCTCTTTCTGGACTGTGATTCTAAATATGGACCATACATATTTTATTTTTACATAAACCACGGCAAATGATGTGAAGCGGCAAGAACAGTCCATATGCGAGGACAGCTAGTGCAGCTTGAAACACACTGTTCTAGCCGCCTCCACCTTGCCAGCCTCTAAGGTGCCTTTTCACGCCTCTTTTGAAGGAACCTATGTCATAGGACTGAGGAAACACATGTGCTGGCAAAAAATTCTAAAATTTGGAAGTCCGACAAATAAACGAGTTCTTAAACTTCTTCGTCCATGATGTTGAGGTGGAGGCAGTAAATTGATGACTCCGAAGACCAGCACGCGTGCTCCTGCGTAGGAAGGGGGAAAGTGGGATAAGGTTGAAAAGCTCCTCGGACCACTCTCCATGATGAAGCCGATAGACGATTATTATTAGCCGATTCACGCCGCTTTTGGAGGAACCCATGAAGGATAAGTGGTATTTATTTGTTTACCACTTTATTGAACAACACACATCACACAAATAAATAAAAAGAAAGAAATAACAAAATATGCTTGCACAATGGGCGGCCTTATCACTAAGAGCGATCTCTTCCAGGCAATTTAAGATGGACAGAATATAAAATAATAGTTTAAGGAAAGTCATAGTCATACATCGCCCATGTATGACTATGACTAACAAAAAAAAATTTATGTCTTGTTATTTAATACTTTTCCAGATCTGCCACTGCGGCCATCCAGGTGCATTCTGAGACAGGGTCCGACCAAGACAAGATTCGATACAAGTAGAATACAGGATTATTGAACAAATGAAGTTAATGGAAGGAGTCTACAGTTTACTAGGTGGTAGGCCCTCTGGTTAGGTACCACCGCCTTTCTTATTTCAGCCGTGAAACAGTTCGCTGTGTTTCGGATTGAAGGGAAAGGTAGCCAGTGTAATTCATGGGCATGGACAGCATTTCATCTATGACCTCAGGATTACAACGCACCTGCAATATCAAGTGATTTTCGATTGTTATTGCAGGTGTCTATAGGCGGTAACCGCTTACCACCAGGTGGGCCGTCAGCTTGTTTGTCATCTAGTAGTATATGAAAATAAAAAAAAGTTACTCAAATGAACATTTCTAATGACGCCTTAAGGCCTATGCCCAGCAGTGGTCGTCTCGGCTGATATACCTAATGATCAAAATTTCACATATTCGATAATTTTTTAACCATTTCAGGGTTAGGAACCCAAAATGGCAAAATCATAGTTTCATTATGTTCGTCCATCTATCTGTCGGTAAGTATTTCACATAAGATTTCCCCATCATCTTCACTGCTAATGATCAGAAAATACTAGAATTACACAAAAGGCATAAAATGGTAACTCAACCTAATAGAAAAAAAAACTACTGGCTTTTCGACCCTTGCCAAACGAGGAAAAGGGGTGACTTTTTCGTAGTTAAGTGTCATCATTGGAAAGGCTATTAAAAATGAAGCGATGATGATTGATGATCTCAAACAGTTTTTCAACGTTTCATACGAATAGACGTCAAATATCCGAAGCCAAAATATGAAGCAATCGTATTTCCCTGATAACACTTATTTGGAACCTTGCCATAAAAGTGTCAGGAAACAAGATCCTTGCAGCGTCATGGATTTTCCTCATACTTATTTTTACACGAACACCCCTGAGAGTACTATCTGTCGAACAAAATTGGCCCTTATATAAAAAGTATTACAGTTTCCGATTCCTAGCTATAACGCAGTAGGACTTATAGCCTCTGTAAGGCGTCTTGGGATTTATTATCAGTTTTTACACGTTCATAGCACTTACACCTTGAGTATTAATTTTATATGGCAAAGGATAATTATATACTTCGGTAATTTTTACTCATTACTAGAGTGACGAGGACGCTATTTTGGAAAAATAAGACCGTTTTGGGTAGTGTCCAAAAATATGTTGATAAGCAGCAAGCAGAGTAAAAAAGAATAAAAAATAGAGACATTTGAAATATTCTCAAAACCAAAATTCACTCTTGTTTTATTTGGTTAGGATAAAAGATAGACCATTAGAATTACTACTATAAGAACTTCAACTTAAAGAACAAAAATTCTTCAAAGGTAGATTGTAAAGATACATCTAGTTTTTAGCATACAAAAACTGAATTTTGTGAACATCCAACAAAATTCATTTTGTGTGGATTTGCATTGAGAATTTTTAGGCTGCATATTCATGCCTACTTTCATGATACAATGAAATTTCAATCGAATCGTTGCTAAATTGAGATTGAAATACGTTTTGTTTTCTATTTTGTCGAGCAAAATTGGAATGACTGGAATTTCACATATTGTTATGATAGGTATGCCTTATTTATGATAGGTGAAATGAAATCGAAATCAAAAGCTCTTTATTTGAATAAATGAATGAATAAATGTTTATTTGGCAAAAAAACGCATTTCAAAAATACAAAATAGATAAAATAAAATATACACAGTTTTTAAGCCAAATTGAATGGACTTAAACCAGGCCCCCGTCACTCTCGAAATGCAGCGTTAAAAGTGCCGGCCGCTAAGTGGAAATCTGGCGATCCGACCGGCAGTGGGCCGCTGCAAGCGAGATCGAACGCACGCTCGTTGAATGTTTCCCGCGCTAAACGCAACGATACTCACGGCTCACGGTTACTCTGTAGCGGAGTTATTTTAAAACTACGATATTATTTAAGATATCCATTGAAATCAAATAATGTTAGGTACAATTTTGTTCACAATTAAATACTTGTGATGAATAATGCATTTATTTTGAAAAGGAACAATATCATGTTTATAAAAACACCTTCGCAGATAAGTGCATTATTTTAGAATAAATTTGGTTACCAAAAATAGTTATAGTGAGCCAATTTTGAAAGATAGACATATGCTGTCGCGGACTTTTTTTTTTAGACTTTTAAAGGCGAACAATTCTTACTTACATGATTTTTCCGTAACTTTAACCATTTGCGCAGCGCACGCAACTAAAGCCCTGAAAAGGAATATTTTTCCCCCGTTTCTGCAATATTTTTCATTGATGCTCATCTGCTATTAGTCGTAGCGTGATGTTATATAGCCTATATAATACCTCGATAAATGGACTATCCAACACAAAAAGAATTTTTCAATATGGATCAGTAGTTCCTGAGATTAGCGCGTTCAACCAAACAAACACACAAAGAAACCCTTCAGCTTTATAATATTAGTATGGATTTAGGAGGTGAATACGACGATAATCGTTTTCGTTTCGATTTATCCTTCCACTAGGGGCATAGATTAATAATAATCTAAGGGTGATACTGTTATGGAGCTCGATTTACAAATACGATTCGGGGGAGTGCTAGTTGCAAGTTGCACTAAAACACCTTCAGAAGTAGCTCTAAATGTCGACTACCGTTTTGACTTACTGGCAAAAAATGCGTTAACTTATGTAGCGGAATACTTACGCAAAGCTTACTAGGTGGTAGACCCATATGTAGGGTCGCCTGGGTAGGTACCACCGCCTTTCTTATTTCAGCCGTGAAACAGTTCGCTGTGTTTCGGATTGAAGGGAAAGGTAGCCATTGTAATTACTGGGCATGGACGGCATTTCATCTTAGGCCTCAGGATGACAACGCACCTGCAATATCAAGTGCTTTTCCTTGTTATTGCAGGTGTCTATAGGAGGCGGTAACCGCTTACCACCAGGTGGGCCGTCAGCTTGTTTGTCATTTAGTTGTATAAAAAAAAAAACTTGCTTAAATGTGGCAAGAAACATAACTGTAGCGTCTTTAATTCTCTACTAAACGATGAACCTAATATGGACGATACCAGACTATACATTCATTTTAAATAGTACAATAAAAATTATTCGTTTTATGGAGGGCTGAAAGTCCCGTCAGAGGCTTTTATCAATTACGTGGAAAAATTAGAAAAATTAACAACATTTTTGAAAATTTTTGATAAAGTTTTTACGAACCAGCCGGGAAGCACTTCAACGAATATACTACAAGAAATTGATTTTATTCCACCTTGCATCTGTTTTCCAAAGGATTACTTGTAAAAGTTATTTACACGATTTAGAATATTAACGAATGAATACAAAGATGGAAAAAAAACAATGATCATTTTATAAAATTAAATCACATTTAATTGACCGGCTTTCTTTGCATTCACTTCATTGCATTAGATGTATAAATAAAAAAAAATTAGCTAGTCATTTTATTTAATTTATGGTCGTGGCACAACCCTTACGTTTTCGCTCGATGACGCAATCACGCGGTGTACGCGGGATTCTCGACTCTCGGCACGCGTTGGTAGAGTATATTTCTTCTCGCATCGTCTAAAATGGCTAATAATAATAATCCTAGTAGGCTAATATAACGAAATTATTTCACCATTTGTATTAGAGTGAAGTATCTGTCCTGTTATTAATCTGTGCTTAAACTAAGTTCTTATAAGTTAACCTTACCACCGATTTGATAAATATTTTAGCTGTAGAGAAACTGTGGCGAAAGAAATGCCTCCAATTTTTAACCGACTTTAAAACGAGGAGATTCTCAATTCGGCCGGTATGCTTTTTTTTTCTATGTATGTACACCGATTACGCCGAGATTACTGATCCGATTTACGTAATTCTTTTTTTGTTCAATGCGGAATAGCTGCCATTTGGTCTCATAAAATTTTTTTCAAAAACAGTTGGGTACATTGCATTTAAATTTAAAAAAAAACTGAAATTATTAAGTCGTCTACATAAGCGAAATTGCGAATTTTTGCTTTTCCAATGACTTTTTAGTGAAACGATACGATAGTAGGAAACAATATAAGTTGACGGTCACCCATCTAGCTTCGACCGTAGAAAGTTATCACTAAAAATTGTGAAAAAAAAAATTTAAACATAAATTAAAACCTACTTCAAAAAACAGAAAAGGATAAAATAATTAAATTTAAGTAGGTATTTATCCCCTAGAAATATATTTTTGGAGTTGGTGCTAAGTGGTTTCCAAAAACAATAGAAAGTGAAGCACCGACTCCAAAAATATGTTTCTAGGGGATGAATACCCACTTAAATTTAATTATTTTATCCTTTTCAGTTTTTTTAAGACGGTTTTAATTTTTGTTTAAAAATATTTTTTTAAAGTTTGTAATGACATTTACAATTTTATCTATTGTAGTTTTACAATTATTATTTTAGAGGTATTAGTCTTTGAGCGATTCTCTTCCACGCTTCAGTATCATAATAAATACTAATATCCACAAGTGTGTCATACAACATTTTTCATATATAAAAGAATATATGCTCCAGGTGGGAATCGAACCCGCGTCTCCTAGGGTCCGGCCAGACGTAAGGTAATTTTTTTCATCGTTTCTTTCTTTATTTGTAATTATTGCAAACATTTTATGATTAAACACGTTGTACAATGACGATGAACATTCTTTGCAGACTGACGTGAATTTTCCTCTGTTTTATTATGAAAAACGGTTTTTGGTGTTACTAAACGAGCTCCCACTTCGTTACGAAAGGATGCTGCCAATGGCCCTGAAAACTCTCAAAAAACTCCATTAAGGCCGTTTGATGGCGAGCTAATGTTCTTAGATTCACCACCGTGAATATTTGATCTTTTATCCGCAAAAACTTTGTATTACAAGAATTGACTAAGAAAAGGTATATGTTCAAAATATTTGTAAAAAATGTTTAAAATGTTATGTGTAGTTAAGATAAAATTTAGATAATTAAAAAAAACAGCAGATTTTGAATACAAATTAAGCACTTTTTATGTAGCTACTATAGAATTAATTAGTAGGTAGATATTAAAGATTCCAATGTGATTTCAATATTTTTACTTTCTTGTATTACTAGACAAATCCAGTGTAAGCCCGCAGCAGTAACTTTTACGATTTGAGACTGCAATTACAACCTCTCTTGTGACTCCAGTTTGGTTTAAACCTCAACGTTAATTAGTTACAATAAAGAAAACGATTAGCAGTTGGAAAGTTTTCACGGAAACAATTGAAATTTCGCAAATTACTGAGTGGATTAGGATTTAAAGAAAGATTTCAAATATTATCTTGCAGTTGTAATAGTTTTGTAAAAACTCCACACCTCAAATCGTCCTTATAAAGTTTTAAGCTAGGTTCCCCTTGAGCCGCCCGTGAGCAGTGGAAATTTGGTTGTCCATCTGTCTGTTCCCCAGCCGCAGCAGTGCCAGGACGCCGCACTATAGGAACGTCCCATACAAAGCCGTGTCGAAACTGTTTTTCACTTAAGTCGATTTAAATTCAAAAAATATTTTGCGCCTACGTGCACTTTTAGTTCTACAAAGTCCTAAAATATATTGCTTGGTAAAAATACAATCTTTCACTTATTTTTTATTTAAGAAAAAAAATACATTTCAGACAGTGTACCTACTGTTGCCATTTTCATAAATTTATTAAAATCAAGACTTAATTTAACTACCTGAGTTAAAAACAAAGTTTTCACTGAAAGTCATTCGAGTGAATAATTTAGAGGCAGGAGGACTAGAGATGTAACGGAAAATCATTTCAATGCAGCCTGCTTGGGATAGGAGTACGGAGATGATCTTCCACATTTCGTATAGCGTGTACTGTAAAAAATATCAACACTATAATACAAAAACCAAACACGAAAAGAAAAAAAACGGGTACAAAAGCGATTTATAGAAGAAGTAATGGTACTGCATGTCGATAAACCTCGACAAGTCTGGAAACAGTAATGATGGAAATAAAGCTAAGTATGCGATTTTTCCAGAATTTTTCCTGCTCTGCAGAGATTACAGATGTGGCGGAAAAACTTATAAAACAAATGTACATAATACTACAAACCATTTCATCTCGAATGCCTATTGATTAAAAACAAAATCCGCGAGTATGCACAGAATAGGTACAGCCCAACTGTATATAAATAATTATAATTGGTATTATTTATGCCTTCCTCCATTCATAAAACACAAATTCATGGTGCAAAAATAATTGAGTAGGTACTGTGAGATTTTATCTATTGGATATTTGGCGAAATTCGCGCAAAAAGTCCGTTGAAGTGACAGTGGGAGGGCACATAGTACGCAGAACAGTCAGCCGGTGGGGTGTTAAAGTTCTAGAATAGCGACCACGTATCAGAAAGCGCAAAATAGGACGGTCTCCCACTAGATGGACCGCGGCCCTGACGGTCGCGGGAAGCCGTTGGATACAGGCTGCAGGAACCGTTTAATTTGGAAACCGATGGGGGAGGCCTTTGTTTAGCAATGGACAAGCAGGTATGATGTAGTTTAAGATATAATAAATGGAAAGTTATGAGTAAGATAGATACGATAGCTAGTTTCACTAATGGTTAATCATAAAGCATATTTTGTACACGGGTTCGTTAGGTAATGGAATATTCTACCAAAATAATTCCACGAAATAGGTAGCTGAGGTCGTGAAATTATGACGACAAAATTAATTTTACCGAAGAATGAGTATAATTTAACCCCACAGGTGAAATTTCAGACAAGAAATTAAAGTAATGGTTGGACTCTAAGGTTTCAATTGTTGTACAGTCGACAGCACATCAAGCGTAGCATTTGCATCACGAAAGCCGCAGCTGTTACAAATGGTGTGAGCCCTTACACTATTCGTGCTACTAGATGTAATGTCGTAGGTAGGTTTCAAATTCGGGAAATATATTTCCGGTCTCATTGAAGTTCTATCCTCGTTTAGAAACAAAAATTTGTAAGTAGTTCTATCTCGGGATGAAATATGTAATTATTTAACTGTGTAAAGAACATTTATATTTTTGTTTTATGAGAACAGACTGTCAATATAATAGTTGTGTAAAAAACACTAGACAGATTAAAAACCTTGAGCAAAAAAGTATCCCAAATAAAGTCGGTCTTCAACATTTTAATATAAAAATTAATTTTAATATTATGTACTTAAGTCTTTTTTCCACTGTTCACTTACCTACCTTCGACTTTTTCTACCTTATAAATTCAAGAAATAAATAAAAATGCGTATTGGGACCAGCTTATATATATATATATATATATATATATATATATATATATATATATATATATATATTTATTTATCTCAATAGACTTTGTTTCAGTGAGATGGTATTTTCTAGTCTATAAGTAGGTATTAATTTTATTAATTGTTAATAAATTAGAGAAATTTCTCTATAATCAAACGTTGGCGTCGAAACCTATCAAAGACTGAAAATAATGTCTAGTTAGAAATCCAATCAAGTCAGAATAAACACACTAATTAGTAGATCCAGCGCAAACTAAAACTAAATTATTTGAAGAACGAACACTTTGTAAATTGGTAGCAAGAGATCACAGTATAACCTTATTGTTTGATGTATTTTACGTTAAGTTTCATAATTAATTCGCTTTGAGAATTGTATACTTCGTAATGTTGTCTAAATTATCGCCCGCGGAGTAGGAACATTAATTTATAGGTTTAAGAGATTTGTGGATTATTTTATTTACAGATTCGAAGAGCTGTAGAATAGAGTGTAACTTTATAGTTATAGTGGCGATATACATGTCGCAGTCGTCTGGTTAAATTAGCTTGCCACTTTCAAAAACATCTTATTTATTTGATAATTTCATGACATTTGTATGGAGTTATAACATTGGCTGCATTTTTTCATAGAAATGTACAGAAATTATCAATTGAATAATATGTTTTTGAAAGTGGCAATTGATTTCTATGGACTAATATAGCCCATGTTTTAATTTATTGTCGCATTGACAGCACCACCCTGTATATTTATATTTATTCATTATTTTATATTCATTTAATCATCATCATCATCATCACTAGCCTATATATGCCCCACTGCTGGGCACAGGCCTTCCTACATGGGAAAGATATATGAGGAGTTTGGGCCATAACACCACCACGCTGGCCCAATGCTGGTTGGTGGGTTAAAGCGGTTGCAGTAATAACCAGGACCAACGGCTTAACGTGCCTTCTGAAGCACTGAGGAGATCAAGATTGAAAATTTTCGTTGACCCATCCCGGGATCGACCATGGCGAAAGTTGCTTTGTTTTCGTAAACAAAACCATATCACTTAAACCACTACGCCACCGAGCTCTTCCATACCACTACTACGAATAATCTCTCTTAAATTGTTTGTTTTATAATGATGTTATGACCGTTAGTTTTCTTTTATTACTCTTGTCAAAAGAGAATTCTTAAATAATTCTTCAATATTAAATTTCAATAGGCCACAAAGAAGCACTTTCAAATCGTAATAAAGACACATTTTTATGACTATCACAAAAAATATATTAGCTAACAATGTCTACTAGCTAATATTAGCTAGTCTGTCTGTCAATCATGTTTGAATTTAGGTAAACTAACAATGTCATAATGGCTGTCTGTCTGCCGTGTCTGCATTTACACCGGTTCTAAAAGTTGAACTACCAAGAAGATTCCGGCAACAAGCACGTGTAGTCACTCTTTTTAAATATTAAATTACAATGTTTGAAGTTACTAAATGATAACTTTTAGCCTTTAAATAAAATAAAATTATAAGATATCACTCTCTCTCACATAGATATCCACCTCACCACAACTATTTACATGGTAATAAAGTCGTGACAGTTATTTCTAAATGAATTTGTCTATTCAAATATTATTATATTTCTTGCATTCCTTATCAGTCGACGATTTTTATAATTATTGACGATATCTAAAATAGAAATATAATAAATAAGTATACCTACTAACATCCATGACAAGTTAACAAATGTCATGATCTATCATGAATTTGAATCTAATTCCTGGTGTAGGTAATTATTATATTAATAGAAATACACCGTCATTAAAAAATAAGGAAAACCAAATTAAATTTGACACGATGGAATGAAAAAGGGAAGGGACGACTTGATAATAAACGGTTTTATTTTTAATCCGAAGATCCCTTTAGAATAAGAAATAGGTTTTGTTTATTATTTTTCACCCTTTCGCTATTCAGATTCCCAATTGCGATTAAATTTTGTAAAAAACTAATTTTGTGTATTCTGAATTGTATTTCTTAGAGATAAAATTTGTTTTGCGTCTTTGCACAAACCGATTCCGAAAATACTTAAAAATAGTCACAATACTTTATATTTTTAGATGATTTCTAAGTCCATCCGCAAATCATTGGGCGGTTTTGCCTTTTTGATGCGTCCCACGCGGCTTTTATTCAATATTCACAAATAAATAATTACGCAATTGCCCATTGTTCATTTGTAAATATTGAACAAAACCACAATAATAGCAATTGTCTGCTACACAATAGTTTGATATTATTAAAAGAATGAAAGAATTGAAAGCGCGCACTGTTTTTGGTAAGATGTGGGAAGTAGGTATTATGTCTGCGAACAAAGTTCAAGGATTTTAATTCTATTTTGACATCAAAAGTTCGGAGAATTTCATAGAACAATCTCGAACATGCTATCTATACGTTTCAAAAGGTTCATAATATCTATATTGATTATAACCTTACAATATAAAGATTGCTTACTATTCAAGTCACAGATTTAGACAATTAGTTTTGTCTTGACCCCGAAGGTATTCTGCAGCTTGATAGTTTACTTTATTGGTAAGCAATGATAGCAATGATGAAGCTAACTTAGGTGTTTAAAGGTATTGTATTGATTTCAATAGCCTTTATTACAATTTTGGTTTACTCATCCAAGATCAACCAAAGCGAAAGTTGCTTTCTTTACGTAATCGAAACCAGATCTCTCAAATGTCGGCAAGCTCCTCCTCAACATATGAAAATAATAAATTATAGCTACGTTTTTAATGTCCATTCATCAAGGCTTATTGCTGACTGTAAAAATAATCGTTGATCTATTTTTAATTAACTGTCAGTAATCTATTTTAGTCGCAGTCTTCATTTTTGTACAAAAAAGGCTTTCATTAGAAAAAGAATTAATTACGCCAGTGAAAGGATTTTATCAAAAAAATTACCATTCCTATTTCGGGTCGTTTGAGCTGCTTCCGGGGCACAAAAACTCGTTTATCGCGCAAGCTCATTATTATTTTTGTTTGCCACAAAATTAACAATAACTGCTTTTGTATTCAGCCAGGTGAAAAGTTGCCGGCCTTTAATGGGGCTCCTCTGGCAATTTGTTGCTTAAAGGATGCCGCAAGACACCTTAGCAGGAGGGAATTTTTAAGTAAGTAGTTTGAAAATTATTCCAGACTGCTAACTTATACGAGAGCGACACTGAAAGTTTTAAGAACTGATTACTTGTAAACAATACAATAAAAATAGATAAAATTTTGAAAATCGAACTCTTTCATATTGAGTATGGCTTATATTAATTTGTTTTACGATTGGAGCGGCGAATTGAAAATTGTCTGAGCAGGAGGGAATTTTTAAGTAAGTAGTTTGAAAATTATTCCAGACTGCTAACTTATACGAGAGCGACACTGAAAGTTTTAAGAACTGATTGCTTGTAAACAATACAATAAAAATAGATAAAATTTTGAAAATCGAACTCTTTCATATTGAGTATGGCTTATATTAATTTGTTTTACGATTGGAGCGGCGAATTGAAAATTGTCTGAGTCACGTCAGCGTGAATTTAACGCGAGAAAATTCAAGTCAACAAGAAAGTTATTATAGACTTTGATTGGTCTGTCATGATGAAGCCCCGTCTTGTGTCACTGTTTACAACTGGCTTAATGAGTTTAAACGTGGTCAAAAACGCACAGATCAATACCATTGATCTGTGTGAGGGACGGCCTTCTACCGCGACGACTGAAGATAACATCAGTATTGTGCGGCGTATGATAGACTGACAGAGTGACCTATCAGCAGATTCAGACTACTTTAGGTATCGGTATGCGTCAAGTGCACAAAAATCTCCATGAACAGTTAGTGGTCAGGAAGCTTTGTGCCCGATGAATTCCTCATAATATGACCGAGGCCCAAAAACTCCGTCGTGTTGATTGGTGCCGTGAAATGCTTCCAAGTTTAACGGAGTGACTCCAACGCTGTTTTCGACATACTTACGGGTGACGAAAGCTGGACTTACTGATATGAACCCGAAACCAAAAGACAGCCTGCTCAGTGGCTGTTTTTTTTTCGAGAAGTTGCCAACTAAAGTGAAAAGAGGACGAAGCGTGGGAAAAAAGATGGTGGCCTCGATCTTCGGAAAGACAGGTCATTACGCGACAATTGTTTTAGAGAATCGAAAAACAGTTACTGCAGAGCGGTACACTAACAATTGTTTGCTACTTGTCTTGGAATAAGTTCGGGAGATACGACCTCGCAGTAGGATCTTCCTTCACCATGATAATGCTTTGTCGTACACCGCCAGGCGAACGATTTACTATTTAGTGACGTCAGAAGTAGAATTACTGGGTCATCCGGCCTTATAGTATAGCCCCGACCTTGCGATTTTTATTTCTTCCCGAAAATAAAAGAATAACTTCGAGGAAAACGCTTCATGCACACCGAAAAAGCAGTAGCTGCGTTTCAAAGTTCTTTTCTCGGTTTTTTTTATCGGATGTATAGATGCAGATAGTCACTATTTTAAAAATGTATATATTTTTTTTATACACACACTTATAATCTAGGCCAAAGTAAGCATCATTAAGAGCTTGTGGTATTAATACTAGATAACGGAGAAATATTAATAATAAGATATATTAATATTATTAACAGTTCTATATACCTGTCATTTCCTTTACTTTAATCAATAAGTTTCTACAATGTGTCATGATTCTTTTTGCTCGACAGTACTTATCTATTCCAGTGTGATTACTGGGCATGACGGCATTTCATCTAAGGCCTCAGGATGACAACGCACCTGCAATATCAAGTGATTTCTCCTTGTTATTGCAGGTGTCTATAGGCGGCGGTAACCACTTACCATCAGGTGGGCCGTCAGCTTGTTTGTCATCTAATAAAATAAATAAATAAGTATCAAATTAACAAGTTTAGTTACAAAAAGTGAACTCTTTATCAAAATTCGTTCTCATATTTGTTGTTATTTATTTCGTTGTACTTTTATTGTAGGTATGTGGATCTTACATTGCTGCGATGCGAGGTGGTTTAATATTTTGTGTCTACACTGTTTAGTATTTGGTACTCACTGTACATTTGTTCAGTTAGCTTCTTATCACTATCAGGAACTACTTACCTATTATGTGTATATCAACTGATGATTTTTCGAATAAAATAAAATAAAAATAATTAAGTACAACCTTAAATAACCTTTCCTAAGTAACGAAATAACACACTTCATAAATCTTTAATACATAAGGCTAGGTCATTCCTCAGCGGCAAAACAAAAAGATATGTCTACTACAGATTCTTTGAACACAAATACACTTATAAATGGGATTGCCGAAACATTTGTCGCTGCACCGATTGTCGCCGTAACGTGCTGTCGCTGTAGCGTTTGTCGCCGCAATGTGCTATCGCTGTAGCGTTTTTCGCCGCAATGTGCTGTCGCTGTAACGTTTGTCACCGCATTGTGCTACCGCTATAGCGTTTTCGCCGCAATGTGCTGTCGCTGTAGCGTTTGTCGCCGCAATGTGCTGTCGCTGTAGCGTTTGTCGCCGCAATGTGCTGTCGCTGTAGCGTTTGTCGCCGCAATGTGCTGTCGCTGTAGCGTTTGTCGCCGCAATGTGCTGTCGCTGTAGCGTTTGTCGCCGCAATGTGCTGTCGCTGTAGCGTTTGTCGCCGCAATGTGCTGTCGCTGTAGCATTTGTCGCCGCAATGTGCTGTCGCTGTAGCTTTGTCGCCGCAATGTGCTGTCGCTGGAGCGTTTGTCGCCGCAATGTGATGTCGCTGTAGCGTCTGTCGCCGCAATGTGCTGTCGCTGTAGCGTTTGTCGCCGCAATGTGCTGTTGCTGTAACGTTTGTCGCCGTAACGTGCAGTCGCCACAACGTTTGTCGCCTAAATGTGTTGTTGCCGCATCGATTGTCGCGGTTTTGTTTGTCGCTCTCACGTTACGGGGCCCCTTCTTTTTTTCAACATCCCTCATAATGCTCCTGGGAGTCTTACGCGGCTAAATAAAATAAAACGCTGACCGACGAGCCGGTAAGGGACAAAAGTTTAAACGAAAACTGATAAAATCGTGCATTTACCGTGCATTATGTAATGTGCGGGGTAATGTGCGAGGGTGGAATGTGGGTGGACCGTCGGAACATATTCACTCTGCACTTAAATTAAACCAAGTGGGCCGTCAGCTTGTTTCTCATCTAGTTGTTTAAAATAAAAACAATAGTGGGCGTACGAATATTCACTGCCTAATGAAATAATTACTTTCCATCAGACAGTATATTAATCTATATTAAAAGGTTATTTGGAAACATTCCAGCGTTTTTTGCTGCGATAAGCAAAAAGTTTGACATACTTACTTAATTGCTGAAATATTCAATTTATGGCGATACCTCGTGAACTTTGGTTCAATCGGGACAGGAAGCAATAGAGATATGACTTCGCATCGCGAGGAATAAAGACAGCAATACCTGCCGCGCTAACGAGGAATACAACAGCTCGAATTTGCCGCTTTCGAGAAAAACGCGCTCAAAAGTTTTGAACTTTGTTTTTCTTGTATCTCATGAACTACTAAACGTATTTACATGAGAGTTGTACCAATTAAAAGAAGAACAAATAAAGAGCAACTTTAAAATATACCTAAAGTAAAAATATGAATAATATGGCCTGAAATCGTGGAAAGAGTGCTTTCAATTAGGAATGACCAACCTTTTATCACTAGTCATAAATACGATAGCTCTACTACTTACCGTATTTATCTTTAGCAAACGTACCTACATTTTGTAAACACATACATAAATGATTTAAATTTTTTCTAACGATAAATACAATAACTGATGTAGTTATTGCATTTATCGTTAGAAAAACCTATGTGACCTAGTCGGTTATCAATTGAAATAAAATAATATTAAACTTTGTTTATTAACTACTTATTTAAAATAATCAAAAAATTAAATAATCATACCGAAAATAGACTTACATATTTCCAAAAAGCCGTTAACTAAAATAACTTCTCCAAAGTTGTTTTAAAACATAAATTACAATTTATGTTTTAAAAACAATTCAACAAGTTCTTGTTTTTGTATCTTATTTTAGGCAGTAAGGTACTTAAGAGGCTGATAAACGCCAACGACCTTCAGAAAATGAAAATCGAGGCCCCGCCCACTAATATTTCCGATAACGTGGCTCCACAATACTACACCGACAAGCCGCGTAACTACTACAACCTCAAAAGCACCAACTTGAAAAAAATGCCACTAGATTGCGTGCTCCACGTGCTTTACTCCATAGACCATTACAAAAATAGAAATGAACAATAAAAAACTAAACACTTTTATAAAAAATATATGTGGTATTTTTAAATTAATGGTTAATATTTTACACGGTCAATATACTTATTTATACTAACAAATTTTATTAAGGAACCTATTATGAAAACGAAACATGAAAAGCAGGGATGCAATTACAAAAGACAAATCATAATAGTTTTGACATACGTATTTTCATGTCAGCTGTTCTATAAATTAGAGCTCGACTTGAATAAATTTTGGTTTTGAAACGCCTTGTAAATTTTTAAGTGCATGGATAGCCCAATCCGACACTGTGAGAAATAGCGAAAAGTACTCAAAGGACTCTCGAAAACGTAAAAGAAAAACTAAACTGCATCATTGGATGTTTACATAATATTCCTAGCCAGGAATCAAAACTATTGTTTAAAAAAAACTCACATGGTGTATTACACCATTCGATTAGATTCCAAATTACAAAATTTCAGTTTCAAGTAGGTTTTGCTTTTATAATTATGCTACAAAGTACGAAGCAGTATGCAAAAAGTTACTTACTAGTAATCAACGAAACGTCGAACCAAATGTAAATTATTGGCACGATGTTATTAAAACGTATAGTGGATTACTCGCACTTGTTGTTTCATTTTATTTCTTTTTCACTGTGGCCTTTAACATTACTTTAAAACATGTAGCAGTTTATAAAAATCCAACATTTCCTTTCCGTTTTCCATATGTAATATCTTCCCGGAATTTATTGTTCCTTGTATACCGCGATACTATCGAATCGTGTAATGATAGTGTTTTTTTTTTTCAAAATCAACGGGTTCTATTTCTACCTTAATTTTTGATTTCTCAAAAATCTAATGCTGCACTAAGTTAAGAGCGTTTACGCCGCAAGGCTTTCAATACAAACTTAATTTATTAACAAAAGTGAATGCCGTAACATTTCAATTATTACTTCAATGTCGGAAACGTATCATCATCACAGGAATGCGATGATTGATGATATATTAAAATGTGTGCTGTTTAATATTTATTCATGTTTCGATACAGAGTTTTGTCGATAAAATAATAATAATATTATGAAATATACTTTCTATGAAACGTATGAAACTTTATTCGATTGTATCAAACAGTCATGATTGGTTATTATGTTAATCAAGAAATTTAGTCATTAAAATTCTGGAATAGTAATCTTTGAAATGATATACGAAATTGAAAAATTATGTGTTTTAATAAATACTCATCTGAAACAGTCTAGAGTATATTGAAATTTGGAACATGTTAGATTTTTTTATAGATTTCTTTCTGTAGGTTAGGTATGTGATTATCTTTATTTATGTGCCAGCGTTCATGTTATATTTACCTCAAGATCCGAAGGTCTGATACGGATTTTTTTCATTTATTGAAGACTATATGTTTTGAAGACTATATGTTTCGGTGGCGTAGTAGATTGAACTCTCTGGTTTCAACTACGAAAACAAAGCATCTTTCGCCATGGTCGATCCCGGGATGGGTCACCGTTGGTCCCAGTTGTTGTTACAACCTCTTTACCCCACCAACTCGCACTGGGCTAGCGTGGTAGTGTTATTGCCCAAATTCATCATGTGTATCATGTGTTTCTTCCATGTAGGAAGGCTTATTTAACGTATACAGGCTACTGATGATGATGATGATAAACAGTGTTACAGTATGTTAAAGCTAAACAATATAAATAATAAATAGTACATTTAAATGTAATCCTAACAACATTGCCCACAGATTAGGTAAATTAACAAAAATTATAATAAACATGAATTGGGATGTTGCCTAAGTTTAAAATTGGCACTATTTTTCACAAAATCGGTAAATACGTGCTACCACTACCCATAAAAACAAACTTAAAAGATATGAAATATTGTTAAAATTGTACCCATTTCGAAATAAAAATTTGACATTTATTTTCAAAATTTATCAAAAATGATAATGTAATTAGATTGCTGACATCAATTAAAGCAACTATTATAATGACAACTATTAATAAAAACATACTTAATACATAGCTATTATTAATTTTGTCAGTATGCCCATACATTTCTTAGTAATATGGGAACATGTGACGTCACCTGTTCCGTAGATTTTCTATGGAGCCTTTTTGGATGTTGCGCCGCAACATATCAACATGCCACTATATCTGTGAAAGTATTGATCTAAGACATACTATTTCTTTTGCAATATTCCTTTATGGTTATAAACTTCTTATTTATGAAATAAAAAAAAAGTTGTCAACTACCCTATTGCTGAGAGCTAATTTGTGCTACAATAATATAGTGGAAAGAGGACATATTTGAATCATGCATAGTTTGCCGGTACAAAAGTTGAAATATAGAATACTCAACACCGTGGACTGGAATGGACAATTGAACACCGTTCTACAATTTTTTACCTATTTTTCAGTAAACTGTGTATAGACCTGGCCGGGTCTACATACAGTTTTGAAACACCTCTTTTATAGCATATGATAAAAGTTCTGGTTTTAAAATTTACATATAAAAGAACCTTTAAGCCTATGCTAGGCTTAAGCTTATTTAGTGTTGTATGCATTTAATAATCTAAAATTAACTGTGCCTGTTGTTCTTCATGAATCACATTTTGTAACCGGAAAAATTAATATTAAAAAGAACAGAAACGAACCATTCGATATCTTGATTATTTTTAACACTGCCGGGTCTGACAATTACGTAGGTCTATGAAATAAACCAAACTTATTTTATGGTTCTATATAAAAACTTTGTTGAAATATATCTTTGTATTATGTAATACATATAAATACATAAGTTTTTTTTTACTTTCCTTATTCATTATTAGATAAACAAAGAATAATAAAAAAATAAAAAATATTAATAAAGAATGAAAAAATAAGAAACATAAACAAAAAAGGACTAAAAATAAACATACATAAAAATAATAATAAAAAACCAAAAAAAAAAAATTTGATACAATTTTTTTTTTGTATTTATAGTTTAATCGTTTTTTATATTTATATTTTTTTACTTTCATATTTCATATTAAAAAAACAAATAAGAAATAAAAAATACAAATAATAAAAAAAAAGTTGTGAACCATTGAAGGATTGAACCTCTACCTCTCGGATAGTAAGTCTAGCATCTCAAACCCTACACAATCGCGACATAGTCATTTATTTCGAAATTAACTATCTAAATACAATATACTTATACATTTCCCTTCAAGTAAAAATAAACTTACTTTACAACTTCCATCTGTGACTTTGAATCTGAATAAGTACAACTTTCGAGATGATTATGGAGTTTTTGATAGTTCCTAAAATTAGATAAAATTAGCTATCTAAAGAAAAAATAATCAGGTTATTATTGTGTTATTTACCCTTGTACGATTGGTTTTTGACTCTTTTTAGACTTTTTTCTTGGTTTTCCATAGTCCAAAATAATATTTATACAATAAAAATTTACGAAATCATTTACTCATTTTTGTCTATCTACTATAATACACTCACATAGTAATCACTAAAACCTAAAATATAATTGTCTATTTGATATTTGCAAATTAAAACAGACGCAGACTGATATTATTAAGAACCGCGAGCAAAGAAGCGACACAGGTCCATCTAGCAGCACGCCTCGGCGATCACTGTCGTTTCCTCTACAAATGAAAGAGAAGAATGGATAGTGGCGCGAGTCGCTATTGAAATCGGCTGAAGAATTCAGAATAAATTTATTTACTAAAAAACTAGCTACTTATTTGAAATTGTAAAACATCAATGTTATAAAATTTAATATAACAAGTTTGTTTCCTGAAAACCAGAAAAAAACCTTTGACATATAACGCAGAATTTGTTCTGAAATCTGATTTTGTTGGGTGACTTTTGCATTTTTTTTATACAAAGATTTTGATTATAATGTGTTTTGTGGACATGCATATTATCAGAAATATGTCCAAGAGTAACATATATTTTTTTCACTGCGTTTATTTCAACAGATTGTGCTAAAAAAAGTTTTAAGTAACGCTCAATTAGCAATTATCAGCCTCTTAAATGTGTAATTGCCACAGCCAAATATTATTTGATAAATATTTAATATATATTGATATTAAAATACAATGGCAATCACAATAAGAGATTACATAGCAGTATACAATAAGAGAGACATAACATTATTCACAAAAATCAGCATAAAGTTTTTGATGATCATTAAAACTAGATACTACTACTACATAGAAAACTAGATAATCATCACTTGCAAAAGTATTATAAAAATAGATAGGTACTATACTTTATATGTAATGTTTTACACTTGTACTTTTATTAACAACCAATAATATTGTTTATAATCACAGCATAATTGGATATCTTTGTGAAAACTTACTTATATAAAATTATATAATTAAATAATGGCACGATGTCAGTAATTTATACAAAAGATCGTTAAAAAAATATAAAATATGACGAGTATTTTCCGCACACTTAAAAGATTTGCTCCAATATGGCATTTGGAGAGAGAGAGCAGTAATTTTTAGTTACTAAGTATTAGTTTTAATTCTTCTTAGCTAAGTCGGGATGGCTCTTCGTAGTTTCTGGCACTGTGTTCCAAAAATATCCCCGGTTTTCAGGCATCAGAGGGACCAACTTGTAACGTGGTACTATTTAAAATTGCAATATTGAAGTGGCGATATTTAAAAAACATAAACTCAAAATTCAACACATACGTCGGCGTTTGATTCGATTTCACTTTTCAAATTCATTATTTTGCTGACCGTGGGAGGAGACATACCTGCCTAACTTATCACTGTCTCGCTCTCCAATAGTACCAGTAGCTTGGGCAATACATTATTATTACATTAACAATATAACATAAATGGATATTAAATTTATTAATTTGTCAAGGCACTTTTGTAAGTACCTACCTCAGTTTTATAATCATTTCAGTGTGTCGTGTTTTTAAGTCTTCAGTTTTAAGTGTATTTTATATTGTTTGAGAGTGCCTTATTTTATTACCTTTATTTTACTACATAAATATACCTTAAGTGACGTATTCCGGTGCTTCATTTATTGGACCCCTTACCTCCATACGTCACAAACTGAGCAATTATTTCCTCATTTCGTTCTTTTCCATTGGGCGCAGACTTCGAAACAGCGTTTGGAAAAACTTCGTTTTTTTTATCTTTGCTTGTAGGAAATCAAGTTCTCTCCACTATGTTTCGAAATTTTCTTTGAATTTGATAGTGTTATGCACTTTCTCGGCTTTCACAGACATTATGTCTCTCAAATACACCCTTCAAAGCTATTATTCGAGGACAAAAGATAGCAATCTTATACTGGTCTATTCTCGGAAGCATAATTACTTTCTGCAAATCAACGGAATAGTAAACGTTTTCTTCAGTCAAAGCTGCGATTACGTCGGCCTAGTAGGTTTTTCTAGCTGGACTGTATGTATGTTTACGGTAGATAAGGCACTCTCGCACGACGTATCTTTGCTGCACTCGTTGTTGTCTTTGTGATATTTAAAGAGTAAACATTGCTCACACTCTTCATTGCCCAAATAAGCAAACGATATGCTGAGTTCTCTCAATACCCTGCGGTAGGTCTCAAATAAAACTTAAATATTAGGATAGCCCTCCGTAAAATTCTGATGCATGGCCGTTCAGTAATATCGCTTGGTAAGTATAATTTTAGAGGAACATGTTCACGACGATAATGTGAGGCGACGGGATTGTAGCTTTTGATATGCGTTTTAATAACATCTTTGTCAATAACATTTTTAGGCTCAAAGCTTCCTCTCTTGTCCTTCTGTTCATCGACTAGTTTTTCGAGTATTCTATGCAGGTGTGTATTATTTTGTGAGTCATAGCTAAGTGTTGTTAAAAATATGTTTTACAAACTTAGATTTTTTGCAGGTTGACAAAAAACTTACATTTATGTGAAATATTCCTCTTTGGTTGCGGAACATCTTTAACAGACCTTATCTTCACGTTTTCCGGTTCTACTAATTCTTTTATAAACAGACCTCTCGATTCCCAATTCAAATTAACAAAGAGATAATGTATATTTTTCCTCTCGTCCTGAGAAAATTTTGTAGTGTAAGTACACTACAAAATTTTCTCAGGACGATTTCTGACACTTTTCTCCACATGGTTCTTTAAGGGTCAATTTTTCGTCATACCTCTGTTTCTTTTTTTTTCACTCGCTGTGATAATGGTGTATCGAATTTACGCCTCCTTCTAGGTGCGCCCGATTTAGTGTAGTTTATTTCAGTTTCAGACAATACAAATATATCTAGTACAGCCTAAAATAGTTCTTCAACTACTTCAATGGCATTACTAGGTTGTTTTTGTATTTTATAAATTTGAGGAATATCTTTATGAAACCTTTGAGATGAAGCAAAAGGAATCTTATGAACTTTAGCTGACACTATTGTAGCAGTGCCTTCACAGAGTAATTGTAAAACTGTGTCGGCAATATTATACTTCTTCTTTTTTCTCTGTACTTGTGGTTCGTAAGTTGGGTCTCTAAAGCTGTCATCTGAATCTTCTTATATGTCAACAGTAGCAGACAGGTTATTTAATGCATCATCTGATGGCATAGTTTCATAACAAATAAGGGAATCACGGGTGTGGTAAGGTTGTACTTGAGTCTCAATTTAACCGAATAATGTAGTATCGATGTCATGCAATATATCAAAAGAATTGCGATATTTATTTTTGTAATAAAAATACTCTTATAATCTTTAAAACAGTATGGACTAGACCAAATTGTCTTAATGTCAGTAACAATTGAAAACATCTGAATGCTCGAACTGACGGCGTGATGTCCATACATGCATGCTGTGTCTGGCAAAGAGGGTACAGTTGCAGTCTCTGGCTTAGGCAACGCCAAGGCCAGAATCCGATCACTCCGGGACATTGTTGCCTAAAATAAAAATATCGTAACTCGATACAGAGCAACACTTAATTTTCTAATATTTACGTACACACAAACGTACAAATGCGAGTACCTATATAAAGATAGCTCTTGGCGATTAATTAAAAATCCCTTTTTTGTAATATAACTTAATGGGCCGAATCAATCATTATTTAAAAAGTAACACGGAGTCGCGTCTTGAATATAGAGATATATTGAGATTTATAAGCGTTGAGGTGAGGCATGCAGACGCGAGGGAAGATGCTCCCGCTTACCTTCGCCCCGACTGCATTCAACTCGCGGGCTATCTGCACTTCAAATTATTGTAAAAAATACAAGTCGATATGTAAAGGCGCATGAGGTGAGGCATGCAGACGCGAGGGAAGATGCTCCCGCTCTTAGCCTTACACTCGCCCCGACTGCATTCAACTCGCGGGCTATCTGCACTTCAAATTATTGTAAAAAAAACAAGTCTATATGTAAAGGCGCATGAGGTGAGGCATGCAGACGCGAGGGTAGATGCTCCCGCTCTTAGCCTTACCTTCGCCCCGACTGCATTCAACTCGCGGGCTATCTGCACTTCAAATTATTGTAAAAAAAACAAGTCTATATGTAAAGGCGCATGAGGTGAGGCATGCAGACGCGAGGGTAGATGCTCCCGCTCTTAGCCTTACCTTCGCCCCGACTGCATTCAACTCGCGGGCTATCTGCACTTCAAATTATTGTAAAAAATACAAGTCGATATGTAAAGGCGCATGAGGTGAGGCATGCAGACGCGAGGGTAGATGCTCCCGCTCTTAGCCTTACCTTCGCCCCGACTGCATTCAACTCGCGGTCTATCTGCACTTCAAATTATTGTAAAAAAATCAAGTCGATATGTAAAACTCTCTTTAAGTGAAGAGTTTAATTTAATGTGCTTTTTTTGGAAAAGATATGCTCTCTCTGAGTAGACATCAAAAGAACGCTTACTTACCGCCTCAATCACGTCTATCACCACCAAAAAAAATTAGGAATATTTCCAACAGTTTATTCCTTCTATAATAAACTTACTTTGCTTCAATAAACCTTTTGCTTAATTGCGTATTTAGTTTTAGACGGTACTTTTATTTAACTAGAAACATTATTTTTGGAGTCGGTGCTTCACTTTTTATTGTTTCTAGAAACAACCTTATTATTACCTTTTTTCGATTAAATAGGACTAAATTATTACTGACCTGACTCTAAAAGGAGATGTTTCATATCCGGCCAGGTATAAGTACACTATCTCAAAAATCAGGAAAAATTTCCTGAATCCGGGAAAAATACGAATTCGTTTTCATGCATTTTTGATTGTACAAAAGTTGTCATTTATCGTCGATTTCACCGTTATCCAGTATGGCAATATGGCGGGAGACATAGAAATCAACCAAACGTCATCAAAGTGACATAGGCGCCATTATGAATATTTGGCCGTGTTGCAGTTTGTTCTATAAAATTCTTGTATTGTACCACACAGCAAAGCAAATAAAAAGAAAATGAAACAATTGAACACTGTTCTGAATATTTTTTCATGTTTTATAGAACTACGTAGACCTGGCCGGGTCTCTATACATTTTTGGAACATCTATTTTGAGTTAAGCGGACATTTTTTTTCTTGTGGCTATTTATTATGATAAGTAATAAAATATTTGTGAAAATATTTTTCACAAATATTTTATTACTTACTTTCTTGAGCTCAAGAAACTTTTGACGTGTGCTGCTTGTGTAAAGTATGACTGTTTTATAATGAACACTTGTTTCTCTTTGAATAAATTTAGAATGTGCAACTTTGTTGTAATCCCCAAGCAAGCGCAGGATTAATGAAGGCCTATTCACCGGTTAACTGTGTTCCGAACTAAGCTCAAAGAGCGTGGGTCGACTCTTAAACTATAATTAAAGTCAATTTAGTAAGAGTTGGAACTAGAAGTATATTTTTACGTCATGCAGTTCATTTTGTATGACTATGGTGGCTTTTATGGCCCAACCTGGTAAACGGTCACTGTAGTAACCGCTAAAGATCATGCCACGGCCGCGGCGGCGGCGGCGGCGTCGGGCGGCGCGACTGGCGAGGTCGCCGGTCGCCGCTACGCGTGACCTTCTTGCATTTCCATACATTTGTTTTCATTCGGGTGAATAGAAGCGCGTATATTCGCCTTGGCGAATTTCCCTTGGCCAGGCCGTAAACCTTTGTAGCTTATAGACGCTTGTAGCACTTCGGGCATTCACACGTTACCTAAAACTCCGTCTTGTAATAATAAAGAGAAAGCGTTATGATGACAGCAATGGGAGACAAGTCACCAAGCTCCCAACATGATATCATTTGCTTAAGTAGCTCCTGGCCACCTTGCCTACTCACTGCAGAAACTCAACAATACAAAGTTGTGTTATTTTGCTGTAATCTTCTGTAAAGTTGAGGTGTTTCACCATTCCGATGAGTGTCACTATGCTCTCATCATCATCATAATTACCACCAGCCTTTATACTTCCCACTGCTGAGCTCAGGCCTTCCTACATGAGATAAATCCACGAGAGTTTGGGCCATAACACCACCACGCTGGCCCTTGCGGGTTTTCTATACCATGTAAGAAGGCTCGTGCCCAGCGGTGGGACGTATATAAACGTTGATGGGGTGTCAAAACTTGCTAAAGGTACTAAACTAAACCTAATTCTAACAAAAATAAAACAAAATTCAAAAGCAATTTAGATCAGAGAATTTATCGGACCTTTCAAGTAATAAAATTACCATCAAAACAAAAGGTACGAAATTATGTATGTACCTACAGTAATCCGACTTAGCAATATACCAGAGGTGCCCATACTTTATTTACTACGAACCAAATTTTCCAGTAACCTACTAAGGTAGATAAAAATTCAGTCAGGGCTTGTATGGGTTTGGGATGTACTCTCGTGAATCCCCAATTTTGTTTTAGTTGACATGGACCTCCTTTCATTTCAAAGTGGACGACGTGGGGTCGATATAGACTTTTCACTTAGCAAAGTAGGATCGCTTGTTTTATTAATATTGCTGACGATATTATTAAAATAGAGTTGTAATTTCTATGGACTAATATAGCCCATGTTTAAATTTATTGTCGCATTGACGGCACCACCTTGTATATAGTTTATAAATTATGAAGTACTCGAAAACCCACCGCAGAAAAGTAGATGACCCCCCCCCCCCCCCCCATGTCGTATTTAAAAACCATTAAATCCGGATGTCGTAATTATTTCATTTCAGCAATAAAGTACTTTTTTATTTATTTATTCAAGAACGGTTCGCTCTGCTCTCCACTCCAGTGGCCAGGCAGCCTAAATGAAGAAGAAATAAAGAACTCACATAAAGATCCTACTATAGCGAAACATAAAAGTTTATGTTAGTGTCGGGCTGAAAATATGAGTTCAACCTCATCTCGCTCGGACTTACAAACTGTATTGCAACAGATAATTCACGATTCGTCGGAATCTCCACGTTCTGAAACTACCACATATAGATATAAGAAGTGCTGATATAAGAGGGACCGACAATTAGCGACGCCAACGCTGTAAAAAGGTTCATAAACTGCGAGGTAGATAAAGATCGATTT
The DNA here is from genome assembly GCA_947347705.1 of Nymphula nitidulata. NCBI lineage: Eukaryota > Metazoa > Arthropoda > Insecta > Lepidoptera > Crambidae > Nymphula > Nymphula nitidulata. Next base: position 8,183,187 of record OX374636.1, on the reverse strand, counting down.
TACGAACACCTTGTCGAAGTGTCGACTTGTCGAGTCAACTTATTAAGAGGACTGTTTGGGCTACTCTAGCTACTTAACACATTCACTGCCAAAGACTTAGTAGAAAAATCCAGTCAGGTGCCATACTATTATCTTTCGCGAACGCGGCTCTTTCGCTCAGAGGTATTAACCGGTATATCAAAACCAATGCAAGTTTTTACGAGTTCGAATTCAAGCGTATGTGGAAGTTCGAAAACTCGCGCGTTTACCAGAGGCATCAGCAAGTAATAAACCAAACAAAATATTGGCGACGTACACTCGGATCCGAGTGTGCGGCGCCAGTGGCAGCGCATACCTCCACTCATATCCGAGTGTTCGGCAGTAAATGTGTTAAGCTATGAAGGAAGTGTCGCTAATATAAGGTCAGAGGTCAAGCAAAAAGCTGTGTCTTTGACATTTTATTAGTAAAGTATTTATACTAGGAAAGATGCTTTAACCAGATGGTTAGCCCAAATGGACTTGGGATGACCCTGTGAATTTCTTCTAGTCCGTTGTAGGGTAAACGTCTTGAAAGAAGTTAGCTGGTTCATAATAAGTTTCAATACAACGACGCAATGTAGTACAGCTGATTTCTTTTTTGCGATTTCGTCGTTGTCCTCATAGTAAAAGTTGTCTTTATTGATGTGACGTCGCTTGACACTTTTTTAACACTTTCAATATAAAATTAACAATATTTTATTACTTAGTAGATACACAATGGAACAGTCTTAACCCATTTGATTTCTGAAATTTCGTTTTTGTTACTCATTCTTGATTCTAATAAGGCCTGTAATGCATATGCAAGTCAGGCTAGTCTTAACGATTTTCAGAGGACTTTCCGAAAAACAGTATCAAAGTTGAGTAAGATCAATTTTTAACGTTTCATACTTTTCAAAAATCGCCAATAATTACTGACAACAAGCCTAGCCTGTCTTGCTTGCATGGCAGGACTTATTACATTCGGTTTGTTTGTTTCCAATATTTTCGACTTGAGAGTTTGTACACAAAGCCGTGCGACGTGAAACTTCTTAAAACAACAGTCACAAATGCTGTGCCCTCATAATATACAAACAATACGTCATCAAAACTCACTACGTGACTTGAATCGCTAAGCTTTTCAGCGTGCTCAAATCCAATGAGAAATCTAGCATTGCATTATTTTGATTCTAGGTGTGTAATATAAATGTTGGACTATTTTTGGCATTGGCTTTTAAGCTTGGCGTTTTGCCAACTGCCTCAGTCAGTCCGATATGACCAAATCATTTGTTTTAAAATGTAGCTGTTTGTTCTAAAATTTTGTGTTTCCACGACATTTGCTGTAAAGCTGCAAAATGAAAATAAAGGTTATTTTTATTTAGTTTTATGTGTGCTACTTTAGTAATAATATTTTGAATCTTTGTTGTAATCGATAACACTCCGAAGATGTTAACTGTCTTAATATAAATAAATTTTAAAATAATGAAACTAAGGAGTTTCTTGAACTGTTCTATTTTTGGAGTCGGTGATTCATTTTCTTTTGTTCCTATTGTTACCTACTATGCTTTGGAGTTGGTACTGCCTAGTATCAACCCTAAAACATACAATTATTAAGTATGTACGTGCATATTTTTTTTAAATTAGTTTTTACTAAGTTCCATAGCCACCGCATTTGCCGCGAACGTACAGGCGGAGCATTGTTTCAAAATATTTTGTCTTTTATATCCAAAGGATGTCCGTCAGTCGCTGGTTGGGACAAATATAATGTAGGTATTTTACTATCACTTTATTGTTGTTGAGTAGTTCTGTTCCCTATCTCTGAAGCTCATCATTTCTGCAGATGACCTTCGGATATAGACCACTATCAAATTAATAGTTCTATAGGACCACTCTAGTAGCACCTTTTCAACAAAATATCTAAATCTGTTGAGTATATCTTATTTTATGTTACATAAAAACAATAAAGTTGAATTGAAAGCATTATACATTTTCGAAGTCGGATAATAAGATAAAATAAAAAATCTCAACTAGGTTTAACTCGACTGGACTCAAGCGCCAGGACTATTTGACTCTCCTTGCGTTACTCCTATAAATGTCCAGAGAGATATATTTTATACAACTAAATGACAAACAAGCTGATGGCCCACCTGGTGGTAAGTGCTTACCGTCGCCTGTAGACTCACCTCCTATAACAAGGAAAAAACAGTTGGTATTGCGGGTGTGTTGTCATCCTGAGGCCCAAGATTAAATGCCTCCCATGCCCAGTAGTGTATGTTATGTATATTTTACATATTTGAACTAAATAGTTGCTTATAACGTCGAGTGTTGATCAGGTGTTTATGGTGTGTGAATTACTATGGCAATATCTAGAAATGTGCGTGTGAAGTTGGACGCGGCGCTTTATATGTCTTTGATATCCTATTTTAACATTTCACAATAAAACTCAAAAACAAAAACTGTTTTTGAGTTTTATTTTTGTCGCATTAATTTATGACTTACCATTTGGTATGTACTCAGATACTTACGCAGTATTGCCATGTTCTAGCACTGTCTCCTTCTATCATTCTATTTGATTAGACTGGATGCAGCTTACTGACGACCCTCTCAAACTTTATGTAGAATTAATAACACATGAAAGTTGACAGTCGTCGCGCAATAACCCCACTTACAACCATTCCATATGGTCGGCCCAGTGATACAAGTGTTAGAGTTGTTGCGCTGTTGACAGTACTTGAAAACGTTGGCTGATAGCTTTGTGTACATTTTAGGGACTTAGTATGTACTACACATTCAGACGTGCTAGTATGGAGTGACATGAAATGCTAACTTTGCCATCTGAATAGATAGGGTATGGACTTGTTTGCTTCTGTTATATGTGTACTATATAGTATATTCTACATATTTCTATTTTCGGCATCATGACTCATGAGTGGCAAATTGTTTTGTAAATGGGTATCTTATTATAAGCGTACACACATATTTCACATTTTACACTAGTCTCCGTTTTAGTTGCTTTACTATTATTATATATCTTATTTTATTTAGTGTGCTATCTGTCTGTTACATTTTAAAAGCAAGTAGCCCTCGGGTTGTAGCAGAATACCAGTGCTTTGTTCACATCCCGCGGTGTGAACTAAATCCAGTCACTGAGTTGCGAGCCTTTTGCACTTCTACAACGCACACAATTACTGTTGTTTAGTGTGTATTGTTATACCTAAGTAATTGTTTGGTCAAATTCAAACTGTTTGTGTCTGATGAAGAAATGAAAATAAATCTTTTATCTAACTGCTAAACCGACTTTAAGCAAGACTTATTTGAGGTGTCGGAAGCAGATCATAAAATTAAGCATATAATTAAGCATCTGGTAATCGAGAATGTTTGTTTGATTGATAGGTAGACAATTTTTCAGATACTTACGAAGTATCCGAAAAATGCTTCAGCTGAAATTCAAGGTGTATATTGTATTGTGTGTAGGGTTCGATTTCCGCCTGGAGCATACAATATTTTCATCGTTTTCTTCCTTTATTTGTATTTCTGACAATAAAGTAGACGTTATAAAAGCCCAAAATCAAACATTTTAATGAGATTAAATGGCCTCCTCATCTTTACTGGAAGCTTAAAAATGCTTGTATAAAAGTATTCTTTAAGTTCAATTGAGGTGTAAACTTCAACGAGTGTTTAGATAAACGTTGCTATAAAAACATTAAAAAAAGGGTAGAAAGCGTTGAAGAAATTGATAGGATAAATCTGGTGCTCCGGTGGCGTAGCGGTTATCGCGTCTGGCCGGACTCCAGGAGACGCGGGTTCGATTTTCCCCCAAAAGCATACAATTTTCATCGTTTTCTTTCTTTATTTGCATTTCTTAGAATACTTTTGAAAATCACAAGCTTCCTAACAAGCATGATTATATGCCTCATGGATGAAGGGAAATGTTAAAAAGTTCTAAGTAACTCTGTTAGAAGCCTTGCTAATGGCGTATTTGATGTATCGATTCTCGGCTCACCAACGCTACCTCCTGGTTTTCTATTCGAAAGTTTGACACAGCATTACTCTGTGATTAATAAAAGTGGATAGGTAAGTGGTGGATGATGGATCGAGAAGAACGAATCGTTTGCGAAGGAACTGTAGCAAGGACACGACTGGTAAAAAGATGTCTTGAATATTTCTCCGAAATTTTGGGCTAAATTCTGCAGAACATATTTCAATTTAAGTTCAGTGTATCTCGTTCTCTAATAAAGAATTTAAAAAGGACAGCTGTCGTATAAATTGCCATTTAGAAAGGTGTGTTCGATTTTCGACGAACGACTAGAACGTGATAAAATGTCATTTCATTTTAGAACTGCAGCTTATAAATAAACCTTAGATACACTTGTTCATGGTTTGCTTATATGCTGCCTAAAAAGTTATTTGACAGTTCTGATTCTTGCTATCTTTTCCCAATACCTAAAAGGGAGAAAGAGATACCTATGCCGGGCGTAAGGGAAACGCCCTCGAAAATGGAGGTAGATGGCAATGCTATTGTCATCCTTAACACGACTTGATAAAAAAAATTAAATCGAGAAATAAAATCAACTGTTTCATACTCAATTGTAATAATACCTACTCGATTTGTTTGTATGGAACACCAGATTTTTTCGCGATTTAAAATTTTTCTGTTAACGAGACGTGCTTAGGCTCATCTGCCTTCGTTTTACCAAGAGTTCTCCTTACACCCGGTATTGTACACACGACAGCACATTAAGTGTAACAGTTGCACTACGAAAGCTATTACGAACGTAGTAAGGGCGGTCTCAAGGTCAAACTGTTACGGTTGATTTGCTGTCGACTGTACTTAAGTTTAGACTTAGACCCCTTTATTGTAAAAAGCGAACTAAAGTTAGTACTGGTCTAAAACTGATGCTGTCACTTATATTTGTTAAAAGAAAGACAGTGACGGCATCAGTTTTAGACCAGTAGTAACTTTAGTCCGCGTTTTATAATAAAGGCCAGAGTGTTTTAGAATTAAGCCCATTATTACATAATAGCTCCGCGAGACCAACAGAAGTTTACCACAATCAAAATAGCGCTACTTTACAGCAATCAATAATATGATTTATCTGAGCTCCATGCGATAGAAACATTAGATATCTTCTTCGTGTGTAGAATATATGTATTATCTTAAACTCTTTTCAGTTCCTTACTAATTCACCACTCGAATTTGACGAAGAATCTCCACCTTACAGAAGATACTGCTAATTTTTATTTTTATTTTTGGTTTTGTGTTCTTGCGATGAGTAAGGTTACCGGAGCTTATTAAGAAAGCTTTATGTTAGGGAAAATGGGACTCGTTTCCAATCATTATCATAACAGCCCGTGATATCCACTGCTGAACTAAGCCTTCCCCCATAGACTTCCAAATAGAATGACTTTGCGTAGCCTGCATCAAACAGCTCCCCGTGACTCTGACCAGGTCGTGTGTCCATCTAGTGGGAGGTCGTTCTACTTTATGCTTTCCGGTATGTGGTCGCTATTCTAGAACCTTAACACCCCACCGGTCCTTTGTTTTGCGTGCTATGTGCTCTGCATACTCCCACTTCAACTTACTAATCCTATGAGCTGTGTCAGTGAATTTGGTTCTCTCACGGTTGTCCTTATTTCTGATTGTATCTCGCGGATAAAAACATTTAATAACGCTCGTTGCAGACCTCGTTCGGTGACTGTAAACTTGCACAGAAGACCCTTAGTAAGTGACCATGTTTCACTCCTGTATGACATCACTGGTCGAAAACTTGCGACTAGAGGCACTGAAGAATTTTGGACGAGAAGATCTTACGCCATTTCCCGAATGCTGCGCATCCGAAATAGATCCTATGCTGGAAAAATAATGCTTTCCCTTGATTTTAGAGGGTTAGCAACGCGTGAGTCTCTCCTAAATTGTTGTACCCGACAGGGTCCGAAATTGTACTGGCATTTTAAATATTTAACATCTATGTAACATATTTTGGAATACAATAAAGATTGAAATTGAAATTGAAATTGAAATTGAGTGCCCTAGGTGCTATACGAGCATTTATAGGCTACGGTAGCTGCTCAGCATCAAGTCGGTCGTTCGCTTATTTGCCACCCTGTGTAAAAAAAATGCTTACTGTCATGTAAGTGCTTTTGCAGAAGCTCCAAATCAGACAAAGCTGTAGAGTACGAAGGACAGAATTAAATGTAAGTAGGGTCGGCTTAGGAAAACGTGATTACATTTGGGCTTTGTCACGCTAACTCGATAACGAAGCTTTTTATATCCCGTCGCAGACGCGTTTAGGTATAAGGCTTTGAGAATTGAGACAGAGAACAGCAAAGTGGTGAGGTTCTAAGACTGGTCAAGGCTTTCATTAGTAACTTACGTAGCCTAAAGATAGTCGTACTTTTGCTTGCGATCTGCCTACTCTTTTACAGTTGATTGGTCAATTTAGTCAGTTAATAGGACGGCTAGGTGGATCGTTTTGAACTGAGGAGTTTGTGATTGGTAGGCTCAAGGTTATTTTAATGACCATTAACAGCCAAAATAATTTGGGATTTGAGTGGTAATAAAAAATCTTTTAATCTACAAATCACACCAAACAAAATTCCTACTTCTTCCCACAAGTCACACAGAAAATTCTTCGCAGTAGAAAATCTATCTAGGCGTCAAAATAGCTGGATAGTTTAACAGCGACATCTTAAAGACAATTAAAGATATTATCCACAAGTATTGTATAAAGGTAGTGGTAAATAAAATACACTTTCGTCCATAAACATTTATTAATATAATTTATCATTTTTCATATTCCAATATTAGTAATATTACAATTATCATATTCCACAATCAGGAACATTATAATAAGAAGCTACGTACAGAAGATTCTACTAGGCTGCAATACCATATACCCCCTGTCTGAGAGTCACACAGAGTACATTAAAGATTTGTTTTATTAATTATTATTATGTATTATGACATGTTAATAGGTACTTTAAAAATCTAAGTTGCCAATCGCAAATACAAGTGGCGTTGTTTAATATAAAGGCTTATTACAGCGTCCTTCACCAAGTTTTTTTTACCGATAGTCTCTTAAATGACTAGAACATTTAAAGTTACATTTATATATTTTTTTTCTATTTTGTAGTATTCGCTACTTCCTATTGACATAAGTTTACCATCAATTTTAGCCGCTACTGCTCGACACTACATTAGCTTACTTACCTCTACATACATACATTGCAATAAAGAGAACGTCTCCGTGGCGACTGGTTCGTTGGAGAAAATGAAGGTTAGTAACTGAAAAGATTTACCAGGAACCGATCGCCAGGAGCAGTTGCCGGGATCCGATCAGCCGAGCTTGGCGTCAAAGCGTACGGATTGGGCAATAAGGCTGGGTGATTGCCCAACCGCGTAAGCGGACACTCAGCGCGATCAGATGAAAGAACTGAATACGCGAAACCGAAAATTCTGAAAGTAACTGCTCTAAAATTTTGTATAAAGGTCCAAAAATATTTCCGAACTAAAATCTAGGTCCCTGTTTTCGATTTGAATCTCTCTAAGCGAATAGCATTAATTTGAAGATTGGAAAGGGAAAAGAAATTGAAAAACGCAACGGGTCCGTGTTAAAACGCAATGGTTGTCGCGTCCGATGGAGCGGCGCTCAAGTCGGCTGGCTGGAGTTGATCGCCGCTTCAGTGGAGCGTGTGGGGAAGTTTTACCCCCACTTTTGGAAGAGGCCCATCCGCTGGCAGCGACAGTTGGAGCCCCAGAGGTTGCACCGACAGGATGATGAGTGGCAGCAGTCCCCGGGGCGGTGGTCGCAGTTCCCTCCTCGCCGAATACAGGCGCGCCTGAAAACGTAGATCAGCGACGAACGTCTGAAACCACATCAGGGAATGCTAGCCTAAATTTGTGTCCGTGCTCTAACAAAACGGTGCAATGACATGCTAGACTAAGCCTTGAAATATGTATACCTATTTTCAATGCGTTCAAAATATTATTTAGTAATATAATTTTACAAAGCACGGTGACGAGAAGTAAGTCTTATTTACAGTAGGTATATTCATCAAAATTTCATTACATTAATCGCCCTAAGAATATAATTCAACCTCAAAATGAATAATACCTCATCTAAAAACACATCTCACATTCTTACGGTCTACGAAACAAACATTAACATCAAAGTAAATTCCCTTTTCAAATTAAGTTGCCAATTAGTTAAAAGATACGAACGCAGCCGTAAAGGATCCGTCTGTATAGTAATATTAGTAATATGTGGGTTCTAATGCCACTTATTTTTCATGTCAAAAGCTGCTTGAATCTTTAAGGCTTCTCTTATATAGCCATAATATAGAAAATAATGTACTATCTAATAATAATACTATAACAGACAACCAATCCTTCTGAGTAAAATACTCACTTGCCAACATCCTGAAGCATTTGCAAGTCAGCAGGGTCTTCTCCGTAGTCTGGTAAGTTGATCTCTACATCTTCGTCACCTAATCAGGAAATTAAAGCAAACATTAGTCATCCAACAAAAATTTATCCATAAAAATTGGTCTTTATGCACGTATTTAGTCCTACATTAATTGGGCAATACATGGTCTTGTTAGTAATCTTTTTGTAACTTTATTTTGTAATTTTTTAACCTTAGTATTTTGTAACCTTATTTATTTATTTGACATTATTTACATATATTAGCGTTAAATAAGAAGTATTTGACAGTACTTCTCTCTTTACTTTTTATTTTGTTCTCTTTTGTCGCTCCTTAATTGGTTTGACATTTACATAAACACTGAGACACTTTGATACGATATGTTTCCTTTCCTATATTATTTAAAAGCCAACTCAATAAGAGGAAAATAATATGTAAATACAAATCAGGATGCTTTATATTAACGACCGCTAAACAAACAAGCTATTCATCAAGCCCAGTTCAGACAACAATATTTTTCCCGCATACATGCGTCGAGATTTTATCGCAGTTATAACTGTGGCAGTGAGTATTCTATGAAAATAATCTCACATATACAGTATAATTCCGAATTCATTTTTCCGCATAAATCACGTATACCGATCAGAAAAGTAAAGGAGACGGTATTTTTTGGGCTTTTATTCCGTATAATTTTGAACAGCAATGTGACATACTTAGCTCTTCACAAAGCTGATTAATTAAGTTACAGTCAATCAGATATTTCCAAGCGCTCATTTGTCTAAAAATGGAAATAATGTTTCTGCAGAAACTAAACGCACATTTCCTTATCTCCCTCGTTTTTCAAGACGTAAAACATGTCAAATGCACCTGTTGTTGCCAAAATTAACGTAAAAAATATATATATTTAATGTCAAATACATTAAATACCTTAAGTTTTTACGATAATTTTAGCTGCAACTCCATATTTTTAAAGTAAAAAGTAATAGTTCATACGTTAATGGCAAAAACGAAACGCGAAAATAGAGTACTACAGATACGTCACATTGACATACGTCTATTTCGGTCGTTTAATGCAATGATTATTATTATTCAAGAACTGTCACTGGCTGTCTTTTTGTATTTTAAGGGGTGACTAGCTCTAAAAACCAATTATAATGTGGCAATTTTCATGTTTGATTCAAAAATAAACGGAGCTCGAGATAATAAACTTTGATTGACCCATCCCAGGATCGACCATGGCGAAAGTTGCTTTGTTGCGTTATTAAAACCAGAGCGCTCAAAGCACTACGCCACCGAGATCGTCATCGAATGCTAGATTATTATTATTAAGTTACCATTATTCGTTCAAAACTATCTAAACGAGAACAAAATCATACCTTGGGAGTGGGAATCAAATCCGCAATCTCACCCAGACTTCTCTGACCACCGCTATCAAGAACATGGAATAACTCTATGAATTTCCTCTAGTCTCTCTGTTTTAATGTTTTTGCGTTAAATCCAGTCAAAAACATTAATGGCGACATTTATTTATCAAAAACAGTGCGAGTTGTACCCAAAGAAAAAGTTGTTTACAATGATGAGTAGGTACACCCATTTTCAGCTTAGTACACCATTACCATAAAAGCCAGTGTAAATATGATTAAATACTGATATAAGTGCTCTATTTCCGAAAACATTATCATTGATGTCTTCTTTTCTACTGTACAGTTTAAAATATATTAAAATAATATTTTTGTCATTGGGATTACTTTCAAAAACAAATATTACTACCCTTGATTACTATTTTTTTTGTACACGTGTCTTTCACCTGATTCATCAGCAACTATAGTATTATCGTACTTTTTGGTGATATCACTATGCTCCCTACATAACGTGAATTCATCTTATTTTAAGCTGAATTAACGTGATTTATAATTGCCTGTTTTCTTATCAGCAAGTCAGGATATTCTAGGTGGTAGGCCCGAATGTGGGGTCGTCTGGGTAGGTACCACCACCTTTCTTATTTCAGCCGTGAAACAGTTCGCTCTGAAGAGAAAGTAAGCCAGTATAATTACTGGACATGGACGGCATTTGATCTTAAGCCTCAGGATGATAACGCACCTGTAATATCAAGAGATTTTCGCTTGTTATTGCAGGTGTCTATAAGCGGTTAACCAACCATCAAGTGGGCCGTCAGCTTGTTTGTCATCTATTTGTATAAAAAGGGCTAGTCTGAGTTGTAATTATTTTTTTACACGCAGTCTTATTGTTGAGTAAGAGCAATTTTACGGTATTCATACAAACACTTTTCAAATTATCCTTTGACAATTTATTAGATTAGCCTGACTTGCTTATGCATGGCAACATTTGTTAGAATCGGGTTGTTCGTTTTCAATATTTTCGACTTCAAAGTTTGTATGAAAAGCCGTGCGGCGTAAATGCTCCTAAGAAAACAATATTCGCAGATTGGTAACCTGGTATATTATTATAATTATTTCACATGGCACAATATTTGCAGGTTAGTAACCTGGTATATTATTATATATATTTCATACAACACAATATTTGCAGGTTAGCAACCTGTTATATTATTATAATTATTACACAGCACTCGGAGGTCCAATGTCAATATTCAACGACCGACACTCCGGAATAACGAGGGTCGAATTCGTTATAATTAAGGTGCAAACGAGGCCTTTTAAGGTAAATAATTTAATCTAAGGTTACTGGGAATGGCATTGGGGTTTTACCTAATTTCTCGTAGATTCGGGTTAGTTACTTAGCCTTAGAATAAAGATAGATCAAAGAGACGTGACCTGTGCCTTGGTACTACCAATTTTGTTTACTGGGTGGTAGATCTGCTTTAAGGTCTGAGTAGTTGCTTATATTGAAAATTGTTAGGGTTGGATTATAACTGTGGCTTCAAAAATAGAAGGGGTGTTTACTTTCAAAGTTCTGTACATCGTAATAGTAACCATTTTCAATGCAGTGTTTCGTCATAAAATACTTGGTAAGTTACGCAAATTGAACCAATATACTTTCTGAATATACTTATACTTTTATTATATACTTTAAATTATACTTCTGACGACCTCTGTACCCCTTGCTATGCTGGCTGCTCGGTCAGGGGAAAATGTTTGTATGATGAATACGAGCATTTGTTCACGAGTCATGGATGTTTATATGTTTATTTAGTATATTTCTTATGTTTATATACATATCATTCCTTCAAGCAGCGTTACCCCTATGAGGCTATCATCAACATCATACCAGCCTATGATGTCCACTGCTGAACAAAGGCCTCCCCCATCGATTTCCAAATGGAACGGTTCTGCGCAGCCTGCATCTAACGGCTCCCCGCGACCCTGACCAGGTCGTCTGTCCATCTAGTGGGACGCCGTCCTACTTTGCGCTTTCCAGTACGCCATTCTAATAAAATGTATAAAGTAAAAAATGGATATTAGGTATACTTTTTCTTGATTCCAGATTTTCATTACTTCTTCTTCAAGTTCTGCGTATTTGTTTATTTTTTTCAGCTATAGTCTTTTTTAATTATGTGTGTTGGGAACTGCAATATCTATGAGGTAAGTAGTTTTGTTTAGTTTATCCTTTGTCTTCCTCGAAGAGTCCATATGCGAAGAGCCTGTTCACGCCTCGTTTTATGGAACCATGTATTCCTTCCTTGTTATAACATGTATAACAAGGAGGGAATACATCAAGTTTTGAATGTACGACACAGAAACGCATTCGACAAAATGAGAATGATTCGATCGATGGAATGGATATTTCACCTGGATCAATATAGGACGCGTGCGCCCACTCGGCAGCGAGTAGCACGGCCGCGATCGCCAGCAGAAATGTGCCGGCGCGCGGCATGGTGCCCACACCAACCGCGGCTAGCCTGGAAATAAATAACCACATTTAAATATCATTTAGATGTCCAGTACAGGGGGAACATCACCCATCATCACTTTGTTCTGTTTAAGTATGACTATCACGTTAGGGCACGTTCAACAAGACGCGGGACGTCAGGCGGCGCGGTGCGCAGAGTGACCTACGTTACGTCAAGTGTTTTCTCCATTTATCGAGATTCTCTACTGGAGAGGTAGCGTGCGAAGCTGCCCGCCGCATTTGACGCGTAACGGCCTGGCCACGGGAACGGGCGACGGCGACGGTGGCGGCGGCGTTTCGGCAACCACTGCGCAGTCACGACGACGCGCTGCGAGGCCGACATCGAGACAGCGCGCAGTGGTTGCCGATTCGCGAGTCCCAGGACGCGCGTGCGGTGAGTTCGTGGCCAGGTCTCAAAAGCAAACATATGGTAAGTAGTGGTTTCGTTTATGAAGAAACGGAGCATACGGAATAGCGGTTTACAGCGTTGCTCCCGCCGCGTAGTCCACAGAACCCACAGAGGCAGACACGGCGCTATCTACTGCGGCTTCCGCAGCTTTCTTGCATCCTGCCACGACACTACCGCAAACCCCGCACCCCTCCCCTTGCCGCGTCCTTCGCGGCGTCGCCCGTCGCTACATCCGCCTCCCCCCGTTGCGTTACGCACTACTTCACCCGCCGCGTCCTTCGCGGCTTCGTTTGTCGCTTCATTTGCCACGTCGTGCGTGGCGTAGCTTGTCGCATGTGACGCTACAATCTAAGCAATCACGTGCAAAAACACTCCATACATCGCCGTATGCTTGTGTTTCTGGCGGTCCACTTCGTACACCGCGGCGGTAGATGTCCCGAGCCTCCTGAACGTGACCTTACACTTTACCACGCTTTACTTAGTCGCTTGTTAGCGATGCGATGCTAGAACGAAATGCGTAAGCACCATGAAAATCACTGCATTTTCAACATTCGGTCGCATATCTACTACATTCTAAGTTTTCAAAATAGAACATGACTTTTGTATGCGATGTCTTCTCTATTCTTCTGCAACTCAAGAATATGTTTATCATATTCCCTTACTGATTTTATGGACCGCAGTCACTCTACAGTCTTGGAGTCCAGTGTTCATATTAGCCTCTTACAAAGATACCTCGTCAGTGGAGGTATTTTTTTGATGCAACTAGATAACAAACAAGCTGACGGCTCACCCGGTGCTAAGTGGTAACCGCGGCCTATAGCAATCGCCTATGGTATTGCGGGTGCGTTGTAATACTGAGGCCTAAGATAATAATAAGAATAAGAAATGCCTTCCATGCTCAATAATTTCACTAACACTTGTTTTTTCAGTCCTACATTGTAGGCCATTGACAGGTAGCTACAACATAAGCTGAAGAACTGCCACTGAATGCTCTTGGTTGTAGTTCATAATCCGAAGTATATAACGAATCTAGTTTTTAGCTAGGGAAATTAATCTACTGCAACTTTAAAAGCGAACTGCTACTAAACGGAAATATTAAATTTTACAAAAGGGCGAAAATTAGGTATATTAAAGTAGTATTGTTATTCGCGCAGCTTATTTCGTATGACACAAAACAGATATCTCCATACAGCGCTGTTATTCAAATATGAGGATGCAACTACATCAGAATGTGCAGACGACAGCCGACCAAGTGTAACAGTTATACTACGAAAACCGCCTCTATTACGAAAGGAGTAAGACCGGTCTCAATATCAAACTGTTACGCTTGATGTTCTGACGACTGTTTAAGGTATGTAAACTCGCAAATCAATACCTAATTTGTGCCGTCACGTAATTGTAGCAAGCAAATAGGGAACGCTTAGCTTAATTATGTTGATATTGCATTCAGCTTATGTATATGCGGACTGTGGTATGTGAAGGTGGGATCTGAGATTCTATAATACACGTTAAACCTTTCAATTCTGTTTTTCGCTTTTAAACGATACGACGAAGAGATTTTTTGCGAAACGTACGGTGCGGTGTGGAAACCCATCTCTTATAAAGTTTAATTTGCAGTCTGAAATAGTATTTTTTTTCACGTTAATCGTATTAAAACTAAAACAACTCCTCATAAGACAAAGTAGGTATCATAAAACTGCCGAGAAGCATCATAGAGTTTTCATTGTTCGAATATCTATCAACATTTTAAAACGAGGGTCCCATTGCGAAATTTTAACTGTCAAAATTATTTTTTAGGGACACTGAGATAGGTACTTATTTTGAATAAGTATGTGAAGAAACTATGTACTTTGGATCTTAGCGAACGCTTAGCATTTCCGCGATCTTCGTCTTCAATAAAAAAAATACAAGAAATTTTCATTTATTTTCTATGAAGCCTTCACACGTGGTTTATAATCTTGTGATCAATTTTATTGAGAATCAGTAGCAAAAGCTGTGTGCGATATTCTTTTTTATTAATTGTATTTGTTATTTTCCCTTGTTATTTTATATATCATGAAATTATTTTTTTTATATTCGAATTATGATCTCAAAGGTGAATATGTAATATGTGTATTGACATATTTTTTGACACAGATAATTAAAATGGAAATTAAAAAACAACCTGTAACTTAATGACCATCAAATGATCGGCCAGACTCTTTTCCCATTCTTTTTAAATAATAACAGCCTAATTGAGTTACTAGTTGACACTTGAAAACCTAATAAACACTATAGAATCTACATATTGATGCTAACACAGTAAACTGAATGTAGATTTAGCGCCATTTTGTGTGTATATTTAAGAATGTAACTTTAAAAAAGGCTGATGTTAGTTAGTAGGTACGTAGTGACTTATTTGTATCAGTGTAGATAATAGTGTATATTGGATAATAGTGACACTCGCGTGCTATGTACTATTAAGTAACTGAATTATATGACAGTTATATGAATGTACAATCGATGACTTGAAATATACTTTCTTTTTATTTTGGGTGGCGAACAAACAAATGGTCGCTCAAAAAGGAGCTGTTGTGTTAGCAACCTAGAGTACAAATCCGCCTACCACCTCCTCATCTACTCGACGAGTCCTTATTTTAATATATCCTTCTATTTTTTGTTGTAACACTTTATAATTATTTATAAAATGACGTGACGTCAGTCGTAGTTATAATATGAGGTATTTTATAAGAAACTCTAGCACACAAGCCTCGAGCTAATATAATGATAGCTATTTATAGTGAACTTCATAAATACATTACGTTCAACTATGTCAAACCACACAGGGGATGGCGCGTCTAGATAGAAACAATAATGCGCCGTGAGTAGGCGAACTATTTATAACAATATTACTTAATTTTATAAGTACCTTTATCGAGATAACAATGGCTACATTTCTCTTCAGAGAGTTTGTCTATTTAAATAGCACAGACCTGCGAGCATGGATCTCTAGTTTTCCATCATACAAATTTTTGAAATAAACACAAAATAATGTTTGTTGAGATAAAGCGTGAAATGTTTTGTATCTATCAATTTACCTGACATGGAAATTGACAAAATACAAAAACGCTTACCAGGATATAAAGTAAATATCAGCTTTTTATAAAATTAAACAAAAATTTAAACCGACTCCAAAAAACTGGAAAGGATAAAAAAATATTAAATTTTAGTAAGTAGGCACTCGTCCCCTAGGAATGGTTTTATTTTTTGTTAAATTTTTTTTTTCAAAATTTTTAGTGATAACTTTTGAAGCTCAAAGCTAGATGGGTGACCGTTAGCTTATATTGTTTTTCTACTATCGTATCATTTCACTCAAAATTCATAGGAAAGCAAAAATCCGTAATTTCGCATACGTAGTCGACTTATTTTTTCCAGTTTTTTTTATTTAAAAACCAAACTACCCAATGGATTTTCAAAACATTTTTACGGGACCAAATGGGAACTATTTAGCATCGAAAAAAAAGAATTATCAATATCGGTTCACCCAGTCAAAAGTTCTGAGGTAACAAACAAAAAAAAATCATACAGACGAATTGATAACCTCCTCCTTTTTTGAAGTCAGTTAAAAAGTCAATACACTTTAAAAATACCCAATCAATCTACGACAAAGTCCTTAATAACGCATCAAAGATCCGTTCTTTATCATGTCACATCTACGACAGTGCTTCGCTTTTAATGTCGCTACGTTTAGTGATTACCATCGCATGGCCGGGTCACTCTAGATATATGGGGCAGTACGTGACTCCAGACCCCCATTAAGTAGCCCGCAATCGACCATGTAAGACGACAAGAGAAATTGATTGTGTGGAAAATTTAATATAACAGCTTTGATATCGAGAAAAACGAAATTGAACTTAATACTTTAAGTATTTGAAATGGTATAAGTACGAACAATTGAACATACGACGGACATTTTTAAATGACCAGATATTTTATATATTTTTAATATTTTTGCACCAAGTAGAAATTTATCTTTCTGGAATCAACTTTCAGGTTGACTGGTAGAAAATGCCTAATGACATTAAGCTTGCTAAATTCTACCTTATTTTCTGCAATAAAGTTTGTATAAACAAATAAAGAAGACGTAAAATACCTGCAGGACTAATTGTGCTCGTCGTTGTTCAAAGAGATTGTACAGCGACAGCACTTCAAGCGTTAGAGTTTGACCTTGAGACCGCCCTTACTACCTTCGTAATAGAGGCGGCTTTCGTAGTGCAACTGTTACACTTGACGTGCTGTCGTGTGTACAAGGAATTAAATTAAATTAACAAAAGTCTCCGAAATTGCAATATATTAATAAGCACATAAAGTTCCAATTCAATCACACGTGAAATAAGTTTCTGACATATTATACGAATACACTAGCTTCTGCCTGCGACTCTGAACGAGTCAAGTTTTTAAAAAATATCTACCATGTAAGTCTATTTTAAATATTGGTAAAAATATTTTTGTTCACCTCCTACATCCAAACTGAGAAACTTTACCTCCTTGTCACAATGTTTTGGAAAACTGAACATTCCTTTATTGATGAGTTTGATTTAGCTACGCAAGAGTCCCGGGAGTATATGAGAATTTTATTAAAAACCAATTGTGTCCGGAGTCTCGCTTGACAGGTTAAAATAGGGACTACAGCAAATGACTTATCGTAGATATGATTTTAAAAATGGTAATTAAATTATTTTGACTCTTAGCAAAAACATGAATATATAAATTATTCTCCATAGAAAAAAATCACGAAGTTACCTGTAATTTTTAACGAATTTAAATTTATTGCCATAATTATATTACTTTACTATTGGGGGAATTGACAAATATGTGAGTCACTATGTAGCCGAAGGCTGCCACCTTTGAGTTTACAGTATAATATGTAATGGTTTACATGGTTTTCTTCACATTAGTGTACACCAACTAATAGAATAAATTAGGGGAGGGTGGGGTATTTCAGAACGCGAGGCAAGTTTGAACGAGGCTGTATATATCATGAAAAGGATAGCTAATTATCTCTTTTTGTTGCGGGAGAGGGAGACCATGCTCAATGCCAGGCACTATGTTTATGGCAATATGTTTATAATAATATAAACGAAAATTATAAAATTGTAATTCATTATATTAGAGAAGCATGCTCTATCCCTCCTCGACAACCAGTATGGTTTGTAAGCAAATATTTTAAGGTGGCGAATACACAAAAAAAATGTATTAAGATGTTTTCCTTGTTATTTCAGACGTCTCTAGGTGACGGTAGCCACTTACAACCAGGTGGACCGTGAGCTTGTTTGTTAGCTAGTTGCATAAAAAATACATGTTTTTTGCGCTGTAGGGGTGGCAAACTGTTACCATACAATAGACGCTTATCAAATCCACGTTTCTAACCCTCAAAGCTTAAAGTTCGGTATGCTAACAAGGTAGCAACTAAGTCCCTGTATTACCCACGTAAAGCTTCCTAGTGGAGCTTTAGCATCTGACCGTATGAATAAAACGTGATAAAAGCTGTTTTATGCAGCTGCTGTCAACCTGTTTATATTATATATATTTTATAATTTTGTTTTATATTGAGTTAATTAATTTTAGGTGAAAATTAAAACGACTTTACGGTTCTACATTGCATTTTCAATTAACTTTTTACAAGCCATAGTATTGCCTATATTTTGATCTTTATGAATCATTTATGTATACTGGGGAACTAAAACATAATGATTGACCACTTTTTGCCTCCAGAGTAATTGTTCTTGCTGATTAATTTGTTAATCTGTCAAGGCACAGAGTGCGCTTGGGAGGCTTATGACAATTAAAAACCAATTGTGTCTCTAAGCAACGTAAAACACTCCGGAAGAACAAATGACAATTAAAACCAATTCCCCCTTATTATAAAACGCGTACTTACGTTAGTCCTGGCCTAAAACTGAAGCTGTCACTTATATTTGTTAAAAGAAAGACAGTGACAGCATCAGTTTTAGACCAGGACTAACTTTAGTTCAACAATTCTGTCAACAATTCTGTGCTGCAACACGTTTATGCTTTTTTCAAAAAATTCTTATTTATGAAATAAAAAAGTTGTCAATGTAACTACTTTATTTTAAATTATACGAACTAATAATATTGTAAATTAAATTATTTTTCTATCTCATTTATGGACAATGTCTTCTTATCTTTTTAACAAGTATTTTCATTAATTAAAGTAGTAAAAGATTCTCAACAAGATCTGAAGACACAAGTTAATTGCAAGTCGTCGATTCCATTAATAGCGTAGTAATTACTGGCCGAGATGCTGCAATGATACTTCGGAGAAGTAATCAAAGTTGCACTAACTACTCCCTTTGAGAAGATCATGTTTGATCGTTACCGTGGCGTCGGCTTGATGTTTGCTGTGGCTTTTGAATTGCTAAGCCTTTAGTAAATTACTTTTTAATTTTTATACTAACTCAGATATACTTGGGTGAATAAAGATAGCAATACATTGTTTTAAATATGACAATAAAACACACACCCTCGATGGATTGGCTGAAAGAGATCTTTAACAGGAACTAATTTAGAACTAGATATTAAAATACTCGAAATTACACTTTTTTCTGCCTTATCCTGGAAAAACCAGGACAAACATTGCTATGAGTCAAAGCTAAAGTTCTCCAGTTCAAAGCAGTGATTTATTTATTAACAGCCCTGCTATCCTGAGGGATACCATCGCAATTAATGTTTGCACAGTAATTTATATCAACAAGCGGCAGCTTCGTTCAATGAAATAGAATTAACGTTGTGTTCTCACTTGGAATGACATGCTACAATGCAGGAGGGTTCCGTTTCTCAAACTGAAAAACTGTGTTAAATAAGCGTTTGCAGTTTGCAACGTCAGAAAACTTAAAACCGAGCGCGTACCAAATACAATAATTGATGAGCATACTGATTAAAAAAGGCAACCTTACACAACTTCTTCTGCTTCCTTTGACCGTTCCTATACAACAAACTAAATAGAAATCTCAATATATATACTCTCTAAGCAAACTCCACTGTAAAGCCTTAGTCACCCAATATCTTAGCGCTGGATTGCCATTCTACATAGGGCCTCCTTATGACTTTCAAATAAGCATCGAAAAACCTTGGCATAAAAATCGCTAATAGACTCTTAACGCTAAGCAAATGTTAGTGGAAACAAGCATAAGTCACTTTTTGAGCTCCATCTAGTTGTAGTTGTAATTTTTCTTAATTAGTGTAATTACCACTCAAACTTGATTGACTTACCCACTTCTTACAAAGCGTGGACTAAGGTTAGACCTGGCTTAAAATTGTTGCTTTCTGTCATTCTTTTAAATAAAGTGACAGCTCAGTTATACACCACGTCTAACTTAGTCTGCGTTTTATAATAAGGGGGATAGAGTTTAAATTTGTGGTAACGCAGTTAATATACATTGGTGCGATTACTTTATCACAATCTTGTACAGTTTTGTCTGGAATTTTCTTGTGAAGTCTACAATTTTAAGTAAGTCTATGTTTACGAGTCACTAGTATATGTTTTGTTATCATATAAATCTTCGTGAAGATTGTCTATGTAAAGTAGATATTATAAACATGTTTATGTGTTTACTCATTAACTCTTATTTAATAATCATTGTTTAAGTTTCATTTACATAGCAAGGACTATACATACACTAGTTACCGCCCGTGTCTTCGCTGGCATGTTTGTCAAGGATATAATCTATCTCCATGCTTAGGTGATAGGTGTACAAACAGACAGACAAAGTAACTTTCGCATTTATAATATTAATCTAGATAGATAACTGGCTATTTACTTTGATATTTTTAGATATATATGTCACTGCCTTCTGTTTAATTTCGCAGCTTAATTGTATGACAAGCCCGTTGATTAAACGCCGGCGTCCAATTAAATGCCTAGGCCGATAGTCAATTCAACTAGATTCACTCAACGTTCAACAACATGACGTATTCTGGAGAGGAGCATGCATTGAAGAGATTTCGGTTATAAGTGGTCATAAAAAAATAACCTTGAACCCACCAATCACTCAAACAGTCACACAAAAGCTCTTCGATTGAAACGACCTGCCTTGGCGTCCAAAAGAATGGCTAATTTAAGCAGACAGCTGCGACAAATATAATATACAACACCTAAATAAAATGAAACGAAGATCTTCACATAGTGAGATATTCTTAGCTAAAGAACCCGAAGGAAATAATAAATTGTGGAACATAGAGACACCCTCATGAAATGCGGAACGAGTTGTATGACATTGCTTAATGTGCCGCAAGATAGGAAAATATAACCGTTCATATAAAAAGCTGAGCTGAGTTATACGAATTTTTTAGTCCAACTGCTATTACCGAACGCTATTTCCTGTGTGTGAATTTATGTTAAACATAATCACGGTATAAGTTTCAACTGTTCTGCAAGATTCCACTCAATTTGACAGTTTAGTGGTGAGGCAGAAGAGGCGCAAGGTAGGATTTAGGATTTAGAATAAAGATTTTTAAGAACATTTGTAGATTTTATGTCTATGTAATTTCATAGTTGAAAATTGCAATTACGCCGAAATATCGGGAACTCCCAACTTTGAAATTTCATGGTAAATATCCTGTATATAACTCTAATTCAAATTTTATGTCTTGTTTAAAAATGATGCTTTCATTAGCAGAAAACACAGATGACAGAAAAATGACAGACTATGCTTTTATCATTGATAATTACTCACACCTATTACTTATGCCAAAGTAAGCATAATTAAGAATTTGTGTTAAGGATACTAGATAGCGGAGAAATATTGATAATAATATGTCTATAAATATCATTATATGCATATGTATCACAAAAAAGATAAAAGTATCTAGCTAGAATAATAATTACAGTTTTGAATGAAGGATTGCAGCTCTGTCCTGCCTTTGAACCTTTCAAGCCACACATTCTAGAAAGAATAAGTTCCAAATTGTCCAACATTCATAAGCTTAAAAAAACATATTTTTATTAACCCACCCAGGGTCGACCATGGCGATAGTTGCTTTATTTTCGTAGTCAAAACCAGAGCGCTCAAACCACTAAAAAAAATTCCGAAAAAACAGTTTTGGTCCAAAACGCTAGAATTTAAAAAAATATATTGTATGCCCGATAAGGATAACCTTTCTTTACTGACTGTATTACAATAAAACCTAGCAATAAGAAACATTGTAACAGTTTGAAAATAAAATTGTTATATTATTAGTCTTAGGAACAGTCAAAATGTACTTTGTGTCTGCGTGGATAAAGCCTCTTTTGTTTTGTCCCCTGTAACTTTAACATAAGTGTGCTTGCGCTGCCGCCGCCGTAAGCCTTCTAAGTTATTATCCCTAGGGGTACCTTGAGCTGTGGGTATTTAACGCAGTCGCGCGATAAACGGGATTATTATTTTTGAATAGCTATCATTTATGTATTCAGATCATCTCCATTTCATGTCTCTAGGACCAGTTTAGGCTGTGCTTTTATATATTAGTGAGTGAGTCAGTTAGGACTTTGGATTTTATATACACAGTACAGATGTATTTATAAAGCTAAGCAGTTCTGGAAAGAGGGGACTAGACCAAAGTGACGTCACTTAGATATCATTAAATGCATTGTTACAGTTAATTAACTACAGAAACTATTGCTATATGTGATATTTTTATCTTCAATAATTTCGGCTGGGCGTTAGTGGCAATTATATCTCAAGATTCTCAATTGACAGCTAAACCACCCGTAATGAAATGAAACCATTGTAAATTCACACGCAATCGCTGCTGGACATAGGCCACTCCAAATTTATACGTCAGCACATCACCCGATCTTCGACCTTTCACTACGAGAAGCTTCAATCATTGCTGCGCTACTAAACTTTAATGACGCAATATAAGAATCGCTCTATTTTTCAATTTGAAATCAAAATTAACGAATAACTGGAAACAAAAAAGAATCCTTTAACAAATTGAAACTTTAAATAACCATCTTGAGTGGATGTGGAAATAAATTGATGATTCGAATCGCTTCATAGCCTAATTTATGATGAATCATTTGGAACTACGCCAAACTTTTCTTAGTTCTACTTTCAATTACTGATTTCATTTTCAGGCAACCATTTTCCGCTGAAAAACAAGTTGCTTATCGTTATTTTTTCTAGGTCAGAGTGCAAACGTACTTTTTATGTTAGCAAGCTCAATCGTTAATTGCAAACATTGCAAAGTCATAAATAGTTTCATGGTGACGAAATTGAAGCATAAAAACTTAAAGATTAGACAGTACTATTAGGTGGTAGACCCGTACGTATATTCAATGTTTAATATACTTTATGGAAGGCAGGGTCCTCTAGATAAGTACCACCGCCTTTCTTAACTTAGCTGTGTAACAGTTCGCTGTGTTCCGGATTGAAGGAAAGGTAGCCAGTGTATTTACTGGGCATGGAATGCATTTCATCTAGTGCCAGGTCACGTTCCCTATGATATGGTTGAGCGAAGTGATGGCTGGCACAAGCGTCATACCTGTGTACAGGTGCCACTAGTGGAAATGGGGTTCCTTGATTTATAAATCACTTATTTACGTGTCGTTTCGCGTAAAGTTGAGACATAAGCATATGCGTAAAACTTTTGACTAACTTAAAGCCATATGGCTATATAGGAATTCTATGAAATTTCAATTGTGAGTCCCGAACATGTGTCTGAAAATCATTTTACCAAGTAATAGAAACCATAGATTTTTTTCACTTTTCTAATTTTCATCGAATGAACTGTAGACCAATGCACGTTTGACCAAAAAAGAAAAAAAAATAACCACGAAATCTAAGGCGATTAGCGATCGCCTTAGATTTCTAACCTCCACAGCCGTGTCGGGCTTCCACGGACAGCTTTGACTGATCTCGTATAGGTACCTACCTACATTTCGTGGTTATTTTGTTTTTCTTTTTTGGTCCAACGTGCATAGGTCTACAGTTCATACGATGAAAATTATAAAAGTGAAAAAAATCTATGGGATCTATTAGTTGGTTAAATGGTTTTCGGAAACATGAATGTCACCCCACATGGACAGTACCTAGCTACAGTTACTTACCTGGTACTAAACTTATTTTTGATTATACTATAAACTTATTTTCTGACAGACCGAGAATAAAGTTAACACTTTTGTCATTGGGTACTTTGTTAGTACGTTCATAATATACCTATTTCACTAATTAAATAAAAAATGTTCTTTTTTTGGACACTGCACTGCTAAATATACCCACTAAGTAACTACAAACATTGTAACTTAATATTTGAAAAGAGAGACAACACGAGTTTGTTGCAGGAATCTACTTGGCAGTTAAACTTTTGAAACCGGTGTAATTTCAGACACGACAGACAGACATTATGACATTGTAAGCTATCATAAATTCGTTCGTGTAAATGGACCTTTACACAAAGTCATCGAGGTTTCAATAAAAATCTATAATGGCGTACACGCGTAATTTTATTAAGATACTTCGACAACTTATTATTAAAATCATCGTATATAGACGACAGCACATCAAGTGTAACAGTTGCACTGCGAAAGCCACCTCTATTACGAACGGAGTAAGGGCGATCTCAAGGCCAAACTGTTACGCTTGCTGTGCTGTCGACTGTACAAATTTATCTACGGCAGACACGTGTAAAAGTACCTCTTATTTACATATTATTTTGAAAATTTCTTTCGATCTGATAATTTTATGCTGACTGTAAAACCCTGGGTTGGTAGGACCAAGTCCCTCTTTATGACCACTTAAACAACGCGACAAGAAACCGAAATAAAAACGTTTATAGGCACATTACGATATAACCCATACAACACACGCAGCTGTGTCATACGAAGGAACAACTGCAGAATATTCTTTGTATTGTTTTATTTCTCGACGCATGAGCCACATAAAATGTAGACATTTTGCTACACGGTACCTACGTTTAATCGTAGCCGCTACGGTGCTACGAGAATGCTACGTCCGCGTTACGAGGATACTATTTTCATTATAGCTCTAGGGGCAACGAACTCACCACACGAGCGTCCTGCGACTCGCGAATCGGCAACCACTGCGCGCTGTCTCGATGTCGGCCTCGCAGCGCGTCGTGGTGACCGCGCAGTGGTTGCCGAGTCGTCGCAGTCGCCGTCGCCCATGGTCGGCCGTAAATAATAAGTAACAGTAAAGTAAATAGACATCTTTGAGAGAAAATATAATAATAATGTTAGTGTGTTATTTTTTGTGGTTGTAACAAATGATTAACGTTTTAAAGTAAACGAATCCCTGAATCAAAAAAGTTCTCATAAACCACCGATATCTTTTAATAAGCAACAAAAAACATCCTCCCTTTACGTGTTGTAGGGGAGATACAGTCAGTAAAAGAAGTCGATTAACAGTTAGTCAAAGTCGAAAGTCAAAAGATTTATTGCAATCATGTAGTTATAAGCAGGTGTACATTTAGGTTACAGTACTATAACCTGAACCTTGTTAGGGCACCGCAACATGCTTTAAATTAAATAAATAATAATAATAATAAATTAAAATATATTTTCTTTACAAAAACACTATTTATTTACGACAAAAATTAAATACAGATCAAAGAATAATAAATTTATTAAAGCTTGAATCCAATTAAAATTATAATAATCAATCATTTATTAGTAGATAATGATACAATTCACTTACAAATAAAAAAATTAGACAGATAAAAAAAAATGGAGAATTTACAGTTAGATTTATATTATAATAGTAATAGTCTATTATTTATTTACTATCATTCAGTTTAGGACCTTTTCACAATCACATATTGACATAGAATATACAATTTGTATGAAAACTGTGTAGGTGGTAATCGACTTCCGTTGCTGACTGCACCCTTATTTTGTCCAAGTTTTATTTCAGTACTTTGTCGGCGTGTCTAGTACTAAGAGCCTCTAAGTTAAGCCGCGGAAAGACGGACAGACAACCATAGTCCTACGGGACTTGTTGACTACGGAACCCTTAAAATAACTCGTAGAAACGAGATTCATACTTTTAAGAAACTTCCTCCATGAAATCCATAAACTTTTTCAAATATTGACATCATTACAACCATTTTCGTTCAATTGTTGAACGTGACAATTTTCCTCCCGGCTTGGGCTTAAATCGAATTATAATTACATATTCATGACTTCAAAACGGCTGTTTATAAAGGTTTTACGCTGTTGCTAAGCCAACAGTTGCTGAAAGCCGATTATAGCAACGTTGAGCTTAGAACGTGTCATTAAAGTCACGTTAGAAAGTATTGGACAGCTTTTTTTTTATACAAATAGATGACAAAGAAGCTGACGGCCGACGGTCGCCTGCAATAACAAGGAAAAAATCACTTGGTGTGGCAGGTGCGTTGTCATCCTGAGGCCTAAGATGAAATGCCTTCAATGCCCAGTAATTACACTGGCTACCTTGCCCTTCAATTCGCAACACAGGGAACTATTTTTATTGTATGGATATGACGAGCAAAGTTTATAACGTCATACTTTAACTGAAAAATTGCTAAGAGACGCAGGGCATAGAAGAAATTTCCTAGTTCAAGTCGGCTGCGGGGAAGTCCCCTGGTAGAAAATTGCAGTTTTGTTCCTGCGATGTGTATGATCGCCAGAACTGATCGACACAGCGCTGTGATTGAAACAGGGGATGTCTTATTCATACAATCTGAAGATATCGCTTTTTCCTGGCTTGTAAAGACTTTGGTATTACAAGATTCTATAGGCTACGGTAACCATCAGATGGGTAGTAAGCTTGTTTGCCCTTTAAGTAAGCAGTAAGCAGTAAGCAGTTGTTGCCGTAAGCACCTTTGCTGTATATGTAAGGAACAGATTTTCCAAGCAAACTGAACTATATGCTACGTTACACATTAAGAGAACTGGAAACCTATTATTATTATATCATTATAATCAGTCTATATACGTCCCACTGCTGGGCAAAGGCCTTCCTATATGAAAGAAACACATGAAGAGCTTGGGCCATAACACCACCACGCTGGCCCAATGAGAGTTCGTGGGTTAAAGCGGTTGCAGTAAAAACCAGGACCAAAGGCTTAACGTGCCTTCCGAAGCATGAAGAGCTCGAGATTATAAATTTGGTTGACCCATCCCGGGACCGACCATGGCGAAAGCAGCTTTGTTTTCGTTATCGAAACCAAACGACTACGCCACCGAGCTCCTCGGCAGTATTCTTTGTTTTTAGCGTAACTTAAAATATGTAAAGTACAACATACAATTGTATGATGAACGAGCTCAAATCGATGAACAAATGTTCACGAGTCATGGATGTTTATGTGCTCATTTAGTATATTACTAAATTTATATATATATAAATTATTATTAGTATAGGTATATATAAATTATTGATCAAGCACAATACCACAAGCTCTTAAAGATTCTTACTTTGAGCAAGATAATAGGTATAAGTGTGTAAATATTTTTATTATTATATTTATCTGTCGCTCTACTAACATTTGTAATTAAATTTTTAAATTATTGTCTTAATTTTATAACAACAAGTCCTTTCCGAAAAGGTCTATCAATCTATTACAGGAACCACGATAGACTCCCAGAAGTCTTTTACTATTAAAACTCAATTGTGTCTGGAATCTGTGACTCGACAGGTTAAAAAACCTAAAATGTATGTTAACATTTTACACCTGATTGCGCTTACTGCGCGAAGGAATCCAATTTAAAATCTGGTAAACGTTTTCAGCCCGCTGTAAGGTGGACTGCAAATCAAGCGAAACACATCGATATGTGCCTTAATCCATTAGAATAAGCGCCGTTTTTAAGTGACGAGTCACGCTTAACGCGCTTTCACCTGTCAACGACCCAGCGGTAATTCTGGAGCTCGGGTTCTTGCTATAACTGTTTGATGTATACTAGACATATTCTATATATTTCCTATTTTATATATTTCCGTCTGCGACATCGTCTGCACTTTAGAACACCTCCCCGGTGTAAAAAGTAGCCTGCGTGCTATTTAGGACTAAAATCTCCCTCTTTTTCAAATTTTATATAAATCTGATTAGCCGTTCTGGTGTGATTGAGTAACAAACATCCATCCAATTTTTTGCATTTATACTTACTTTTTTTATTTGTACTAGCTTTTTCCCGCGGCTCCGCCCGTGTGGAGGTCGGTTGTCGCTCCAGAAACTATTCTATATTCTTTCCATGGTCGCAAACTATCTCCCTATCTAATTAGATTTAAAACTTTCGCATTTAGAATGCGAAACCAACATCGTCACAAAGTCACAAAAAGAAATCCACTATTATCTTATTGATGTCTGATTGTAGGCATTTTTAATTTATTCCCTCATCTCAACCAGGCAGTTGAGATAATCACGTTGCGGTTAACGAGAAAGGAGGCATTTTGAACGTTGTGTCCACTGTATTACGTACAAATTAGATACAAGATAAAATCAGATAGCGGAACAATATAGAGAAAAGGTTGCTTTGTAAACAACAATTATATGTCACCCACTTTGTTTTATATTTATCTAGCTTTTCCCGCGGCTTCGCCTGCGTGGATGTCGGTTATCACTCCAAAAAGTATCCTGTGTTCTTTTGAGGTTATCAAACTATCTCCATAGAAAATTTTATCTAAATCGGTGAAGTGCTTTAAGCGTGAAGGCGAAACAAACAAACAAATTCACTTTCGAATTTATAATATTAGTTTATAATAATAAAACATTTATTGCGTAATCACACTATCATTACAATAAGAAAATCTAATAAGACTACAGACAATTATATTCTCATTCTAAGACCACAGATTATACAACATGGCCCTTCCGAACCTCCTTCTTCGACCCTCCTTCTTCGGGAACAGACTTGTCGTATAGGAACATGTACTTAACACGTTTGTAATAAGAGTCAAGAACTGTCTAAATAGTATCTACATACTTGTTGCTCATAACTGTTTACTTTCCATGATAAAATTGGTATCACTTCCCTTCCATTCCCTTCAGCCGCAATGTAGATGACCCTAATAAACTTAAATTACGCACAGAGAAGTGAGTTGGTAGTTGTTAACCAAATGTGTGTCAAAACCCCTCTCACAGACGAGAAATGGGAATTATTTTGTGGGTACAAGCGAGATGACATTTCTGTGTTTCATAAAATAAATAAGATGTATCTAAAACTTGCAAGACAGTTCTATGAACTAATATAGTCTATATAGTCTGTGTTTTAATTTATTGTCGTCACTATTCTGTATAATAGGTAAGATGTTGCGTAATTATTGAGAATGGCTATAAAGAACAGGTTTAATATAGCGTCTGTTATAAGATATTGTATTGTATTTGTATCGACATTAAAAATATAGGTACTAAATAAACTTAGCATCCATGACTCAAGAACAAATGTTCGTAGTTGCATCATGTAAACATTTGCCTCTACCGGGATTCGAGACCGAGACCTTCGGATAAGAACAGGGATTCCACCACCACGTCACTACTTCACAATATCTTTATATTGCGTATATTGTATATTGTCGATCACCTGTGCGTCTGACGTTTTTATACAATACGCACCTTTGTGCGTCTGACGTTTTTATACAATACCAGCTGACCCCGCAAACGTTGTTTTGCCATAAAAAAATGTAAAAAAAAAGATAGTAGCCGATTCTCAGACCTACTGAATATACATATAAAATTTCTAGCAGACCCCGCAAACGTCGGTTTGCCATAAAAAAAAATGTCCAAAAAAAATTGATAGTAGCAGATTATCAGACCTACTGAATATACATATAAAATTTCATGACAATCGTTGTTTCGGAGGAGTATGGTAACTTAAGTGACACGAGAAT
Organism: Nymphula nitidulata; assembly: GCA_947347705.1. Lineage (NCBI taxonomy): Eukaryota > Metazoa > Arthropoda > Insecta > Lepidoptera > Crambidae > Nymphula > Nymphula nitidulata. The sequence goes on along the minus strand of OX374636.1, from coordinate 8,153,647 downwards.
TTTATATATTAGATTACAAACACAGGCGCGATATCAAGTTTTGTACTCTCTATGTAAGTGCCTCTATATTCAATGTATTTTTACTTTGAATACACATAATTTATTCGACAGAATTTTGTCCCCAGTGCATTGGTACTAAGTCTAGATTAGATATGCAATAAGTAAATAAAGTAGACAAAACTAATTCGATTACTTACATCCACTTTTAATTAGCGATCCCTAATCAAAAGTGGCTTGGGTGAGTAACGAAGGGGACTTCTTAATACAATTATTTACGGAGTAATACAGATGGCCGCCACAAAAAACCCCTATAATATTTACTGGTTAGCCACTAGTTAATTCGTTTACTACTGAACTAGGGACCCAGTTAATATATAATTATCACCGCACCGTTAATGTATCAGTGAGCAGTATAAGTAAAGAAATAAGAAAACAGGGGAAATAAAATTGGGTGGGTATCGATTAATCGAACAGAGAAGTATATTGTACCTTCGCCTCCGTTATGACTTTTTAATAAAAATTGCAATTCCCAAAAGAAGGTCTACTGTAATCCAATTAATATTTTAAATGCAAAAGTAACTGTGTCTGACTGTTACGTTTAAACTGCTGAACTGATTAATATGATATTTTGCGTGGAGAAAAATTACTTTACTGGTTACTAGCTAAAGGTTACTTTTTGGCGCGATAACCGACATGGACACAGGCGGAGCCGCAGAAATGAAATTGTTTGTTAAATATATTTTTAAGCAATATCTATCCATAGCCTATATTGGATGTAGATTTTTTACATGTTTTCTAAAAATGTCATGACCTGCGCGAAAAATGGTCTAAGATGTCATATTAACTTACAAATTGACTTTTGAATCGTGAAGAAATGACCACTTTTTGGTGGTTTAAACCCGTTAGTATAGGATTTTCAAAATTCAATAATGACATTACCAAGGCTTGGGTTATTTAGGTAATCAGGGTAGAATATGTGAGGTCATCCACCAAGTTTATATAATAATAAAAATACAAAATTAAATTTTTTAAGTAACCCCCGGCGTCATTAATCATCTATCTAACACCATCTCATTTATCATAAGAGCCCAAACACGCTATATCTGCTGTAAGTTTCTGAAGATTCTGAAGAAGTCTGCATTTCGCAGACTTTTTGATGGTATAGGATCAGCTCAAGGATAGTATGTCATGGGAATGTCACCGAAGTGACAGTGCACCAAATTTCAAATCAATCGGATGTGTAAAAGTTAGTAAAACCCTATTATCATGTAGAAAATGAGCTGATAGTCATCAAACGCCTGAACTAATCTTCATAAATTATAGCTAAAAACCATCGTAGGCACATCAGCTTTCAAACAAAAAAAACCGAATCAAAATCGGTCCATTCGTTTAGGCGCTACGATGCCACAGACAGATACACAGACAGACAAGTCAAGCTTATAAAACCCCTCTTTTTTCGTCGGGGGTTAAAAACAAGAATATCACATCAAGTCCTGCCAAAGCTTCTGCTGGAGAACGCCCTAATTTTTTACTCGTTAAGTCTGCTCAATTAATATCATAGTTAGTATAAAATATAGGATAAAATAAGTACTGCGAAAATCCACTTAACGTTACATTTAAGAGCCCTTGTCGTGATGACGTTAGTTCGAATTTAAGGTACGATAATAATAATCATGCTTTCGCGACGACATCGGAGATGAGGCGAAATTAGGTCAAAGCAATCCACTAGACGTGACTTACATCCAGATGCTATAAATAATGGATATTCTTACCGACTATAATAAAAAAAGAGCTAAAAATTGGCATTTGCATAAAATATTTTTGGATTAAAAGTTTAAAACTCGTTGTTATTCTATCTTTATTTTTTATAATCAGTTGTTTATACTTTTGTTTATTTATGTTAAATAAAAGGTTGCCCCGACAAGTTATACACAATAATCGTTATTAAGTCAAATATGTATACAAAAGAAACAAAAAAAAATTTGTACAAAAACAATATTACTGCTTATAAATTACACCAATTGATAAGTGAATACCTACAGAGTAAAATATTAGGTAGTAACAAAATATTATATACAGTCAACAATGTCCTACTGCCGAACATTTTTCCTATACGAAAATATTAATTATAATTGGAAAATGTTCACTTTCCAGTGTTAAAATATCACTAATATATATTTCTTTAAGTTGTCAAAGCATTCTTAGCAACGCAAGTTACATCCAGATGCGATAAACAACGGCTTTTCTTAACAACTTGAATCGAAATAATTTTGCCAAAAACTTACATTTTAAAATATTTTTGGATTTTATCTTATGATTAAAAGATTCTATTTTATGATTAAAAGACTTAAAATAAATCGTTACTATGTCACTACATCTAAGTAACATAAATGAGGCCCTTACAGGGTGAAAAAAATCTAAATCTTTACTAGGTGGTAGGCCCGTATGTAGGATCGTTTGGGTAGGTACCACCGCCTTTTTTTTCAGCCGTGAAACAGCTCGCTGTGTTTCGGATTGAAGGGAAAGATAGCCAGTGTAATTACTGGGCATGAACGGCATTTCATCTCAGGATGACAACGCACCTGCAATATCAAGTGATTTTCCCTTGTCATTGCAGGTGTCTATAGGCGGCGATAACCGTAGCTGTCAGTGCTTTCCACCCTTTGTTGTAGGTACATTCTAATAGCTAGGCTAATTACAAGCTAAGAAAAAAGAAGTATTTAAACTATTAGCAATTATTAGCAATATTATAATAATGTGCGTGTGTCAATGTGTGGGTGTGTTTAAATGAATGAAAATGTTATTGTTTGTGTAAGCGTTTGTTAGTGAGAATATGTTGAAGTGTTTGTGAGTGTGTGTTTATTTGATGGGTATGTTTCCATAAACGTAAACTAGACTAGAAAAAACTGAAATTTCCATAAAACCTTAGGAATAGGTAGAGTTTTTTTTAGTTGACCCAAATGACGTCATAATCATTATGAAATATCGATGGGTATCAATATTTCATAATGATTATGACGTCATTTGTCATATAGCTTTTACGTTTGGAAATTGCAAAATTACCTACTGTTAGAAGTGCTCAGGAATAATAAAAGAAGACTCACAAATACTGATTTATTATTTAAATTTACTTTACACAACCTATTCGGTCACCTGTTCAACCCAGAATGGTCGAAAGATATCAAACCACCACCAATGTACATTTTCAAAACGACTTTACTTTGTTTTTAAAATCCTCTTTACACTATGCTTGCAAGAAAAAGACTTAAACTTACTCTATGACTTTTCAACAGTTATTTTAAAAGCAATGGGCATAGACAAGAAAATTTCAATTGGTGACATACAGCCAACTTGCTGGCTGTATGACGAAGAAAAAGTTAAACAGACCAGAGAGAGAAATGATGAATGAGAGAAAAAATTAATATTTACACTTTGAGTTTATATCTCAAGATCTCTGAATTTCGTTTAGGCTTATCCGTGTTATGATTTACGTATCTACTTAAAAACTCTACTTTTCCGACCCCTGTTTTGTAACTCGTAGTCACTGTAGTTCCTTCTTTTTATTGCAAGTTGTCAATACACTTTTCGTACTAAAATATTTATTATAATTGGAAAACTTCACTTTCCAGTGTTAGAAAATATACTACATTTCTGTACGTAAATGAAAAATAAATAGGATTTAGAATTCAGCAATTGTATCATTGAAAGACGTCGACGCTTTGATGTTCAGAAGCTGTTTTCAAACGTTCGGAGAAAATTTAATAAATTTTGTACTTGACCTTGACGTGACCTCGGGTCACGCGACAGTAATATAAGGGTTTCTATTATGAAAACAACGACGCCGCGTGGAAATTATATTCTGATTTGTAAACAGTCAACATCCCTATTACAGGGGTAACTCCAAACGAGCCCGTTTATATATTGAAAAGAATAAATAGCTTCATCACCAGCCTATATACGTCCCACTGCTGGGCCTTCCTACACGGGAGAAACACATGAGGAGCTTGGGCCATAACACAATCACGCTGGCCCGATGCGTGTTGGTGGGTTAAAGTAGTTGCTGTAACAACAGGGACCAACGTGCATTCCGAAACACGGAGGAGCTCGAGATTACAAACCTTGATTGTACCCATCGCCGGATCGACCACGCCAAAAGTTGCTTTTCTCGTATCGAATCCAAAGCGCTCAAACAAAACTACGCCACTGAGATCCTCGCTCAAACATTATCCAGTACAATAACGCGCTAAGAGTACTGTTAGGGTTGCCGAAATTTTGTAGTGTGTCAGGCATGTTCGCAGAGGCTCGCATACAAGACTTTTATGCCATAATACGCATCAGAATTGCCTCGTTAATGCACAGAGTCCGCTGCAGCACCAATAGTCTTCTGGGTGTAATTGCAGACCGCTGTGACGGTCTCATACTGAGACATTGGGTTACTACACACATGACCTATGTCTCGGCAAGATAAATTATTACATTTAAATGGATAAAGTAACTAACATAGTCTATACGTATTGAATGTTACTAGCGAATAAATGGACTTGGTCTGAAATAAATAATTCTATTCAAAGCTCGTGCTTAGTGCCTGGCATTGAATATAGGTCTCCCTCTCAACCACCACAAAGAGACTAGCTATCCTTTTCTATTTAGATCTACTCTACCTCGTTTAAAATACCCCGCGCTAGGTATCACCCCACTTGCTCCTACATCACATTGACAACGCAAGTCCCGCATTTGCCTAACGTTAGTGATGGAGAAAGTAGCTGCAGCCCACTTAGCAAACAAAATCCTTGAATAATCTACTTTTATCAGGATGTGGCGCAAGGGAATATCGTCTTTTATTACCGACCGCTAAGATACGAAGTCGGATTGGGGATTTTATACGAAGCAGGATGGATAAACGGAATTATTCGAGGATAGTCTGTACATTGCCGTGTTTCTAGTGTTCGATTTCGTTGTTGTAATCGGTTCTACTTCAAGTATACGTGACTGGAATGATGTAGGGTATTTGTTTAGACTGCTAAAAAGCGGAAAGAAAAGGGCATAAAAATGCTTCAGTTAATAGTGCTAAGTTATTTTCAAGTTTGATTTTAACTTGCCTGTTGAATGCTACAGTAGGCTTGGTTAACTTAACTTTTATATAAACAGGATATTTCGTGCATACCATAAATACTAAAATGTAATCAATCATTCAAAATTGTAAAATAAATGTCAAAGGAGACTAAGGAGTAAAATGTTGGGCCAGCTCATGAGCGCCATTTCAGATTAAAGGCAAAATTTTAAAATAACATAGTTACTTCGGACTAACACACTTTTTTTTGTTTTTGTTAACCAAACAACATATTATAAGACAACATTTTCATTCTGTATTTTAAACCGTGACTGTGTTGGGTACAATTGAATGTTTTTGTGGATTATCGGAATTTTTTGACTCGGAAGAAATAAAACGACAATATTCAAATAAACAAAATAGTATTTTGACATTTTCATTCTGCGTTCTCCAAAATGGCTACAACTGTGATGTATTTCAACAAATTTAAATATTTTAATGCCGCTTCTATCAGTCAAGATTTATTGAAATAATAAGTTCAGATAGATTTCTATAAAAATAACTGTACATAATTGTCCTTATGATCTGGCCCAAATCCCATACAGACTTTTATTATCACCTTTCTTAATGCAATTAGTTCAGCCAGTAAAACAAAATATTGAAATTTCCTATATATAAGAAATTTCAAAATTAATTTTACGATTTTGAATTTTTACAAACATCTTATTTATATGACTATGTAAGCATGGGTAGGTAATAATAATATATTTATTAAAATACACAATTACGGATAAACATAACCTTGAAATAAAAAAAATACATCTAAACCGCCTCTGTGGTCTAGTGGTTGAGACCACCTGCCTCAGATCTAGAGGTCCGGGGTTCGATTCCCGTGGGGGCAGAAATTTTCTGCTTGGTTTAGTTGGTGGTAGGGCTTTTCTAAGTCCACCTGGCTAGCTACCACCATCTTACCTAAGTCTGCCGCCATAACAATAATGTTAACAGCATTGTTGTGTTCCGGCAGTTAGAGGTAAGATAGCCAGTTCCTCTGTGGTTCAGGAATCCGGGTGTAACTCGCTTCCATCGTCGGCCTTATTTTCACTTACCATCAGGTGAGATGAAGGCCAAGAGTTACCCTGTTAAGGTTAAAAAAAACACGTAACACAAATATTTTGCAGCATCTGTTACCGAACTAGGTGGAGAGCCTGTATTTCGGTATCCAGCGCACGCTTGTTACGTAATGTGCTAAATACTATAACTAAAAAACTTTAGTTTGATACAAATGGAACGAAAGTATTTCAAATCAAATATTTTATTTTACAAATATGGGTACATTATTGATCTTACATATGAAAATATAGGTACATTTACCACATTTTACCTTTCGGCATGCAAAATTCTAAGACTACTACTAATACCACAGATTAATAACAGATAATACTACTAATTTAAGTATCCTTAATATAATATAACCAAACTCATACTACATACCTATTCCATATCATGTCATAAGTTTATAATTATCAAACGATACCAAAATAATTCCATTGAAAAAATTAATACTTACTTAAAATAATAATATCACAATAATGTGAACATCATAAAATTTGTCATTTAAATAATCGTCAATATATGGTAATAAGCCATCTTTCACAATAACTAAAAACTAATAAAATTAATATTTTGACTGTGAATTATATTATGCGGCAGTTTGTTATATATTCTCAACGACGTACAGAAATACTCTTGTTGAATTGGATAGTTTTGTTGGGGGGAATCTTATCTTATTAATACACCGACTGCTGTTGATATTTGCTATTTGTGATACTTCTGCTTCTACAAACAAAGCAGAGCTTCCTATCTTATGTTATAATTTGGCCTTGATTACGCCACGATGTGCTTCAAATTTCGGATCTTTTGTGCTTCCCCTGCTTTTAATATTTCTCTCCCGAACATAGCTGCCATAAGCTTCACTATGTCAAAGCAGAGTTTACCAAGTCAAACTCAAACTTAAGCATCATAATGTTACAAACAAGATCTTAAGGCTTAAAGCTAGAAATGACATCATTATGGACCCTGTCGAGCACGGCAAACGGAGCAAAGAGAGAGGAGAGGAAACACAGTAAGTTAACTTACTAGACAATATAAAAAATATATATATCATTGCAAAAAAAACAAATCGACAACAAACAACAGTGGTGTTTCGGTATTTAAAAATAAATGTTTTTTGTTTTGTCATAAAACAAAATGCTGTCGAAACCGGCAAATAATTACAGCGGCAATATTGAAGGAAGCCATTTTATTTCGTGATCGTTTTTCTAAAGAGGGTATTGAATTGAAGGTATCCACAAAATATAATGTTTTGCGTCCTTAAGTACAAAAAAATAAGATTTTGCTTAAGAGCTGAACGTGAGCTATCGAACCTTATATTGCTTTATTTATTAGACGCTGAAGTACTTTAATAAAACATGATGAGATCACTTCATTTTATGAGGAATCTGTTATTTAATCCTGTGACAGTGGAGAAATGACTGTCTGGGCTGGCCAAGAATAAATTTAAAGCTTTGTTCGGAAAATGTTAAAATTATGAAGGTTTGCTTGAATGTGAGGCCCCAGGGGTCCACGGGAGACTCGACGGGGGTCTACGTGGGCGTGACAAAAAAACGTATTTATTGTCGAGTTTTGGGAATATGGTAGAAATGTTTTTAAGCTGCAGGGTGTCCACCGGAACCAGCTAAATTTTGAAAGCGGTCTGTGAGAAAAAAAACTCTGGGGACCTCTGGTGTATGGTGTTAATTTTATGTGCTGATTTTGAAGTATCGACATTTCAGATCGTTTTATCTCTGTCCCTCAATATTTAAAGGAAAAAGATAGCAAAAAATAGAACTGTCACATCAGTTAAATTTCCACAGCCTTTAGAGAAACCATGCACAGTTCTAGATGACATATAAGATGCTTCATAAAAATTTCATTTAAGTGTCATGTTCATTGGTCGAAAATTAAACGCCTCTTTCGAAGTGTTAATTTGTCAGCTGTCCTTTTATCATTCTTAATGTGGAAACGAGACGGACAGTGCAGAAACTGCACTTAAATTTAGATGTAGAGTGTCAATCCTACTGTCTATAACTAAAATTAAGTTAAGTGCCTCTCGTACATTGACTGTAACGAAAGGGGAACGGTGAATTTTAAATAAGTAAATTAAAGGGGAGAGTGGGGTAATTGAGAACTAGGTGTTTAGGTGGTTTTCCACCAGAGGGGTGAGACGAGGCAAGACGAGATTTAAAATTAGTATGGCAAATTTTTAATCCTCGTCTCGCGCATCTTTGGTGGAAACAGTCAGGATGGACGAGGATGTGCGAGACGCGAATTGAAATATTATCTTACCTTTACTCTAGAAGAGGTCATTTTCGTCATCATCGAATAGAAAGTTCATCCCATGCTTAGTGCTTGGCATTGAGCAAGAGTGCACTTCTTAGTTCGTAGAAAGAATTTATCAACAAAAATTTTAGGATGCTATAAAAAATCAGTTGACAATTTGATAATGTGAACCATCGCTTTCTATCGTGTAGTCTCGTTTGAAGTTATCTCGCGTTCAGATTATGGGATATACATCAAATAATTTGATTTTTAAGACATTTATAAAAAATACGTAAATTAAGTCTAATTTTACGAAAACAGTCTTTTTATACTTTTAGATGACAAACAAGCTGATGACCCACCTGGTGGTAAGCGGTTACCGCCACCTATAGACACCTGCAATAAGGTAAAATCACTTGATATTGCAGGTGCGTTGTCATCATGAGGCCAAAGATGAAATGCCATAGAAAATGAATAAGAAGAAGAATCGAGAACCGATTTAAGCCAAAAAATACCCGAGATATTTTAATTACAAAATTGCGGCGTACCTGTCTCTGTTTAAAACATCTAGTATGCAATTTTATGTGGTTGTAATTCTGTGGTTTTTTGAACATTTTTGTAAAATTTTAGGAGTTTTATATATTCTTACTGTTAAGACTGTATACTTACTTATATATTTACTGTTATTTTAAGACCATATAAAAATGGAAAAAACACATGACAACTTTGGTCCATAGCACCACCACGCTGGCCCAATGCGGGTTGGTGGGTTAAAACGGTTTCAGATCATTTGTAACCAATGACTTAACGTGCCTTCCGAAGCAAGGAGAAGCTCGAGATTACTAATTTTAATTGACCCTTCTTGGGATCGTTGGGTTGTCGTAATCGAAACTATTACGCTATCGAGTTCCTCATAAAAAATATGAATATTACCTATGACCCCAACCGCCCTTAGATAGTGTTTAAAGAATAGCCACCGATTAAGTAGAGCGAATTCCTTCCGATCTTTAACCCTCGGGTGTTACTTTATGACGATCCTTTTGAGCATAGGTAAGTGTACGTCCAACCAACAGCTCCTCCCTAGCGGTATAATTTTGTATTTTTATATCTCACCTAAAAGCTTTCTTCGATATGACATCAACTCGTGGAAAGATCCACGGTAACTACCTACGGACACGGGTAAGTTTGGTTAGAAATACTCTTTGATGTGGTTCAAGATTTGTTATTTCTTTTCCTTGTTACTGTAAGTGCGCGGGAAAATCCGGAATATAAATGAATGAACGGGAAATTAGTATATCTCCTCTGTCTTTTTATGACTCTTGTCTGTACCTACTTATTATTCGTAAGTTCTTTGTTTGAGATAAAATAAGCAATAATATAATTAAAATAGTTTAACTAAAACTATTTGGTTTAGCTTGTGAAATTCATAAAGTCAGAAATATACCTAAAATAATAAAAAACATGTCCTGGGGTGGGGATCGAACGCACAATCTTTCACAATCCGAGTGACTCCTCTAATCATTTGAGCTACCAAGGACTGGGAAAGCCCAATGAATGTAATGTCATTTTATCGAATATAATTTGCGTTTCCTGCTACTTCTGCTGAATCTCTCAAACGGCGCAAATATGTTGGCTTATCTGGGGATTACATATTTGAGCCGTTTGGAGTACAGACGTTGAGACCTTGGGGTCCAGGAGCACACCGACTTTGCAGATCTCTTATGTGAAAATTTAAGTGACATTAACGCTGGAATGTATTGCACACAAAGAATAAGTCTCGCAATTCAGCGAGGTAATGCGACCAGTCGTATTGGTACACTTCATTTTTCTCAAGATTTAGGTGGTGTTTTTTATTTATAAGTTCGGTTAGTTCTAATTAAGTGTATTCATCATCATAGCCTATGATGTGCACTGCTGAACAAAGGCCTCCCCCATCGATTTCCAAATGGAACGGTTCTGCGTAGCCTGCATCTAACGGCTCCCGAGTGGAATAAGTGTATTATCTGCGTTTATTTAGAAATTAAATGTTTAAAAAATGAAACTGAACATCTAGATCTTTGTAGCGCATCTAGTTATATACTACCTGACCAACGGACACCGTGCTCTCCCTATGCGTGAATAGGTAGTAGTAAAGTTAAGCCCAAAATGACAGTAATTTTACTACCCAATGCATGTCAAATGACCAAAATGATGTACCACTGGCAAAAGGTCAAATCCAACTATTTCACCCCAAAGTGATTAAAAATTTAAAGTAGTTTCCGTAGTTCAGACACGATTATATACTATTGTTGTCTCTAAATGGGAATTAAAGTTAGTTAGGAATTAGAGGCCGCAATTTATTCTCGCCATCATGAGTTAGGGTAGATTGTAAGCTTAACGTGATTACAGTTTATACTACTAAAAACGAGTTAGATAGGTATAAGATACTAAGTCTACGTAATAACTATCATAATCCAGTCGTAAAAGCCAGAATTATTATGAAACGTAGTAACTTTATATCCAATAAAGAAGAATTTATGTAATAAAGTTAATCCAGTTTTTAAAATATGAAGAAAAAAATATACATCGCCATGCTAAAAACTTCATACAGGATGGTGGTGCGTATTGACATACGACAAAAAATTTAAACATGGGCTATATTAGTTCATAGAAATTGTTTGCCACTTTGACACTTCGAACATCTTATTCGTTTGATAATTTCATGATTTTTTCTATTAAATAATGCAGCCAATGTTGTATTATTTCATACATTTTCAGATGTTTTTGAAAGTAGCAAACCATTTTTATGAACTAATACAGCCCATCTTTAAAATTTATTGTCCAATTGACGGCACCACCCTGCATAAGTCGGTTCTGCGGGTTAGGAGTGAAGACAGTTAATGACACGGTTATTTTAATATTAACATGAATTTGACTGAGAGACAGGGTGGATAATTCTGACGGTCACCCATCTACTTTGACCATAAGAAATTATCACAAAAAAAACAAGACTTTTAAACCAACTTCACGATCGTTACTAATTGGACTCGTTATCCCAAGTCCTGGGTATCTCCGATTGTTAGAGCAGTCACCCGGATTGTGAAAGGTCGTGGGTTCGATCCCCGCCTCAGGAATTTTTCTAGTTAAGATTTTTTTATAAGTAAATATTTTTTTAAAACATTTATAATATTGATACAATAAAAATTAAGAATTTTTGGAAAGAGTTCGTCATAACCTCCAAAAAATACCTTACACGATACTATTACTATATTTAATTGTTTTCTGGCATTTTAGTGTTATAAAGTCGGTTTTATTTTTGTCGTTTGTTTAAACAAGATTTTGTAATTGACCTTATTACGCAAAACAAAGGGAATTTTTGCTTGCTTAGGTATTTATATGAAATACCTTCCTACTTCGTTACTTAGATCTCTTAAACGTGACTCTCATAAGTTTAGTCATTCTACTCCGCGGTAGAGGGAGGGGGATGAGTATATCGGCCAGGCCAAGAGGATAATTCTCCACGTATTTTCCTACTTGATGTGTGTTCAGAAAAGGGGCAAGTGAGGCTCGACCTTTATTTATTATATTTTATATAACAACCTTCTTTCAGTGGAATTGGGTTGGGTTGGGTTGGATAGCGCTTGTGTCATGTTTCGTTCTTTACTATTAGCTTAACACTACATTCGGGACAAACATAAGATTTAAGTTAGAAATGTATTTCAAAACAGGCAGGGCTGGTATTCACTTGGGTAGCACCTCCACATTGAAAAAAAATACAAGTGAACTTTCGACCTACACTTCAAAGAATTGACTACCTACATAACAAAGGGTAACATCTAGGCAAAACTAAAGTTGCAAAGAGATGCACCGTTTTATTAAATTAAATTAAATGAACTGTAATTACACTTCGCCAAATTTAGGAGGTTTCAATGTGTACACATTATACACCTTATAGAAAATTTAGCATAAAGGCTTTGCTTAAAATATCTTATTACTTATTTTTTTTAAGGTGCTTATTCACGCCTCTTTTAAAGGAACCCATGTTATAGGAAGAAGGGAACACATGTGCTGGCATAGAATTCCAAGTTCAAGTTCTGGAAGTACGACAAAGAAACGAGCCACTAAATTTCTTTGTACGTGATGTTGAGGTAGAAGAGTGAATTGATGACTCCGAAGACCGGCACACGTGCTCCTGAGTAGGAAGGGGGAAGGTGGGATAAGCTCGAATAGCTCTTCAGACCACTCTCCGTGATATAACCGATAAAAGACGCTAAGCGAAGCGATGTCTCGACGTGCAACGGAACGTGCTCGGGAACCAACCACCCCCTTAATTTTTTTTTGCACTTTTGTAACATACTGTTTATTGGTTTATTATAACGAGTGTTACAGAATTCCGTAATGAATTTTGGAATTCTGGGGTGGCGGGGGGTCAATATCCTAGTATGTGCGCGGGTTGTGAGTGAGTATGTGTATGGTATACTTATTTGTAGTGTGTCGTGCAATACGCTATAGTACGCATTTTTTAGGGCCATCACGAGCAGGACTTTTCATTTATTTAATTGGAACATAGAAGTGGTCAGAAAGGTGTCAAACTCTTGACATAAAAAGTAAAGTCCGAAGTAAAAAGGAAAGTTGTGTTCCCACACAACTATCCTTCTTCCAACTCAACAACTTCACAACAACAATTCAACAATCAACTTCAACTCCTCAATTCAACTTTCCAATTTTGGATCTTTGGTCTTTTTTCTCAGCCTTTTCTTCTTTAGTCTTGATGACTTTATTTGATTAATTTTACTTGTATTTCTCCAATACCTTTGCAGTGTATCACAGTTTATATAAAGCATACTTTGATTGAATATCAATATCATCCCCGTCTTTTTATTTAAGTAGGTACTACATATTCTCGTAATCATCAATACCCAAGATATTTTATTCAACAGTGCAACTACAAAATGTTCCAAACTTTTAATACTTCTCGGAACAAAGCTAGAAGTTTTCTTCGTAATCGATCATAGATTTCTTTTACAGGAGAGAAATAGCATCTGGGAATAATGGGTATGTGTTAATCGTTCTTACGTTGTTAAGTATATCGAAGAGCCGCTTTATTTCACATGTTCCATTGACCATAAATTTTTGTTATAAAGCGATGTTTTCTGATCTATATTACAAGGAGGTACTAATTTTGAGAGCAGGGGACTTTGTCTCCTATAAAAATACCCACGTGAAAGTAACACTTCGTCTTGGTTGGTTCTAAATACCTAAGTATACTAGAAACTCTTTGTCATGCTTAATTTAGGCTAGGCAATTGATGCGAATGTAAGAATATTATAAAGCAAAGCCTCGAAATCTCTGTGCCATTCTGTTGCGTGATGTAATATGTTAGATACACGCCAAAGGTGATGTACATATTCGGCCAGGCATATGTGCAGTATTTTAAAAATCTCCTGAATCTGTGAAAAACACAAATAATTCGTTTTCATGCATAGTTTGTTTGTACAAAAGTTGACCATGGCGCATACGTCACCAAAGTGACATATGCGCCATGGCTGTGTTAAAAATAAAAATAAAATGGACAATTGAACACTTCTCTGTATATTTTTACCTATTTTTCAGTATAGTGTATGTACACTATATATAGTGTATGCCCGGTCAGGTCTATGTAGACCTGGCCGGGTCTCCATACATTTCTGAAACATCACTTTTAATGTCATTAAACACACAGTTTGTACATTAATTAACAAGAGAGCATTGAGTAATAAAATGTTACAGTTGCACAGATCGTTACCGTACATAATCGATCAACATTAGCTATGGGGTTCCCTGCCTTAGGCCCCAATCAAACAGAGGATTAATGCTCCCTGTTGCTTCAACCGTGAAATTGTGTCTATACCCCAATTAGCGTTTCAATAGTGTAGGTATACAGTTACATAATTATAGTCAAGAGAGTAGTGTATTTTTGCCTCAGTCACCAAATCTGCAGTTCTTTCTAGTGTTGATTATGATATCTTTAAGACCTATGAAAACTATCACGTTATCTAATCACCTTATTGAGTTCAACGCTGAGAAATAACAGGTGTGCGCTTTTACAGCCAAAATGCCACCGTTCCTTCCTCTTTCCTCTCTTCAGTACACTACTATTTTGGCATAGGGCTCCATAAATTGCTTGATTATATCTGAACCCCAGGAACTGCAAAAAGCCGCGAAAAGGCACCTTGTAGGCCGGCAATGTGGAGGTGGTTAGAACAATGAGTGTATGCTGCACTAGCTCACTATGGATTCTTCTTAACTCTTCACATTAGGTCGTATTGAGTCATTTACCGTGCTTTGTACTTAAAAAAATTGATTCAAAATTACACCATTCATCTGCCAAATTATATGAGTGTCCATTTTGAAAATAAAAAGACAAAAATATGATTAAGGTCGGTCTACATTAAATAAAGGTCGAGCGACATTGCAAATAAAGAAAAATCGTCGGGATTTCGTAAATTGAATAAAATGACGCTGTAGGAACCACATGATGGATGTTACATCGCTTTTGCGAATTAATGGTGCATTAAACAATCATTTACACGTGTTTTTTCTGGTATTTATCATAATTTATTCAATTTACGAATTTGTTCTTACTTGTTGCCTTTATTAATTTAAGTGTAAAGTAAGAGTAAGATATAAAATTTAATTAAATGTCCTCTCCACTCTTTTTGCTGTGCGCGATAGGATCCATGATGAAGTCATTTTAGCTCTAAGATCTTGTTTGTAACATTATGGTACGCAATGAATGCTTGAAATTGAGTTTGAGTATAATTTAGACAGTTTACCGCAATAAATTTTAGTTAAAGTTAGTGTGACAGGGTACACCGACTTTTGCGCTCGTACTTAATAGTTGCTACCGTACTATATTAACGCCAAAGCTATTGTGACACGGTACTAAAGTGTGATGCTACTTCTGTGGTTGATCGTATTTAAAAAAAAATGGCTGAACCTCAAAATAGTTTATTGAATAATAGGTTAGATAGGGGAAAGCCCGGGAAGGGCAACGTCTGGTGGAAGGCCCTATCTTCTCCAGCTCCTAAGACCTTTCCTTGATAAGCCTATGCCAAGCCCTACAGCTCGGTGGATGGCGGGCTATTGCTCGCTCACCGACGTCAATTGACATCTGATGCCTCGTGTAGCGCTGCTCCAGCACTCCTCCGTACAACGCAGGAGGCAGGGGAGATAGCGGTGGACGGGGGGCCTAACTTGGGCCTACGGACCAGTTTGGTCGCGGGATGGCAGGTCTAAGGCCGCGGGTCGCACTGTCGGGTTGGTGGTGGCGAGTCGCCTCCGGCACTATGCGCGCATTTGTGGTTGGCCCCTCTTAGGAGTAGCAGACCATTTGGGGTCGGTGGATGGCGAGCCGCTTAAAGCGGCCGCGTAGGACATGCCAGTTCGTTGAGAGTGGGCCGCTAGCTCCATTTACTCTTTGAACTGTCCCTAACATGTCGCGGTCCTAGCTTAGGACCAGCGGACCCCCCTCCAAGGAGGAGGGTCGTGGTATGGCAGGCCTCCTAGGCTTGCGGGGGACTGCAGTGAGGGGCCTTAGTTGCCCTGTACGTCCCCTCGTAGGGGGAAAGTACCCCATCCCTCCGGGGAGTGGCAGCGACCAAAGATGGTCAAGCTGCGGGGCCGGATGCGGACGACTACCAAGTTCCCTGGATCTGGCCCTCGTAAGCAGCCTTCTGACGGGAGAAGGACGGTTTTTAGTGGGTAGAGCCGTCGCATCATTATATTTGCGGCGGAGAAGTCCCACATAACCTCGGAGCCGCCCACAAGCACCGGGGTATGCATTAAGCATTTTCCGCCCGAAAAAAAAGGTTTGACCTTGTACCTGACGTATTTAGTCAAATTATTATTTTTTACAAATCACTTACGTAGAAGTTGTTTCTAATCAATTATCACAAAAGTTCCGACTAAACACTGAGCTAAACTCATTAATCTGACCAACATAGTAGATATCTTCGTGTTGTATTTCGTAACTTCGTGTTGTGTTCGTAGATGTAGCTTTAATTATATCTTACTTCAATTACATTTTGGTTATTTGACGAAAATATCTTCTGTAAAACCAAATCGATGAGTTCTGTATGATTCAGTTCTAAAAATACCATCGTACGTAACGTACGTACGTAACGTACGTAGCTGTCTACGACTCAATATTATTTGAAATGGGTAATTTCTATTATTACTCATTGTCAGTGTTTTCTTTCGAAAAAATCCTTATTTTATGTAACGGAAACCTTGTAAAATATTTTTCTTGTTCTAAACATAAACATATTAATCGAGTCCGAAGTGTAAAGGTCAAAGTGAAACTAAGTTTATAGAAGTGCCCACAAACAAAAGGAATATTTAAAAGACTGATTTAATTATGAAACTCAGCACAGTTGTGCTATTCATAGAAGACCAAGGTTATCAATTATGATGTCAAAATACTTTACACTTAATTTTATATAGAAAAGGATTTTACATAAATAAATATAATAATGCTTCAGTTTTTTTACAAGGCATGGAAGGCATTTGATCTTAGGCCTCAGGATGACAACGCACCTGCAATACGAAGTGCTTCTTTCCTTGTTACTGCAGGTCTATAGGTGACAGTAACCATTTACCACCAGGTGGGTCATCAGCTTCATTGACATCTAGTTATATAAAAAAAAGAACATCCAATAATATAATAATACACTTACGTTGTTCACTGTATAATAGGTACGTAGCTGATAATATAAAAACTAAATAAAAGTCAGTCTTACTGCGTTGACTTAAGGTTGACTACAGCTGTATCAGTTATCGTCTTCCTTAATAAAGTAATAAGGACAGGATATTATCCTAATGACACTCAAATACCCTCCACTCCCGCAACGTATGCCCTTTTAACTAACGAGATTTTTTACTTAGAGGCAGTATTTTGTGCTATAGCACCATGATCTCATTACGGGTCTTATGTCATCCGCAACTAAGCTCAAATCGAGTGGAATGAATTGAGAAAAACCCAGCCAAGTGCGTATGGGATACATACTATAAGTTCTATAGGGGAAAAATAAACTGTACAGTCGACCACAGAAGTAGCTTAACACTTTAGTACCATGTCACACTGACGATTTGCGCTCGTACTGAATTGCCACCGTACTTTATTAACGCCATAGGTATTGTGACATGGTACTAAAGTGTTCAGCTACTTCTGTGGTCAACCGTACATAGTGTTTATGTGGTCGTTTTATTTGTCAGCGAATTAGTTAGGTATTGACAGGAAAAACTGACACATAGGCACACACATACAGACAGCTCTATGGTCCTAACATTTATTTACACATCGACGATAAATACCACCACCTCCAAACTCATTTGATTGAAAGTTTACAGCAGGCAAAGATAGAATTAATGTATGAACCAGTATTAATTATTAGACAAAAATCGCAATTGCAAAAATATCACAAATATTTTTAATTATATTAGAGTGAGATAACACTTTTACGTGAAGGATTAGTAAACCAAAGTAAGTTAAAAAAAGTACCAATATTGGCAGTAAGCCATTGAAAAAATCATTAATCAATCATATACCTTTTGAGGTAAAGCGGCTTTAGATTTTAAAATAGAAAATTATAAAGTCATTGTCATAGCAAGGTCGGCACTTTAAAGTCACAAACCTTTGTTTTTATTCGATTTCTGTAAGTTACTGTGTTTTGTTTGATTCGCGTCTCTGGTGAAACAGAGAGTTTAGAACAGTTAATTTTATAAAATATTTTATAAATATGTTTTTACTTTATAACGGACATTTTCTCCACTCCACGTCAGAAACCACATTGTAACAATGTGGTTTCTGACGTGATTTTACAACCCGAGAGTAGCAGCAGTGACATCTGACTGTGAATGTCAAATCATGACTAAACACGTTTCGTCACACGCAGTTCCGCATTTTTTATAATTCTTCAATTATAATTTTCAAGAATTTCTATTGTAGGTAATACATAATTTTACATATCTTTTACTTTACATGATTTGGGCAAAAATTAAAGATCTCCATTGATGTATACATATTTACTTCATTCTTTTATTTTATTGTATCATAGGTTTGGAATTATACTTAGGTTCCTTTGAGCCTACACCGATAAAATATTTCGAAATGTAATGTCAATCAAGCAAAAAGCTATAACTGAACTTCTCTTATGAAATATTTCCTTTAATAAAACGCGGCGGCGTGCTTGAATAAAATTTGAATAAATTAATTTACTTTGATTTCGATCTTTAAATTTATGGTATGACACATAAAATTCCTTCATGTCAAATTTTCATTACCTTCATGTCAATGTGAATATTGTATTTCTAGTTAGTGCAAATTATTCATTAATAATCAGTCATTGTCTGCTAATAATATAGTAATTTATAAGCAAAAACCAGTACGTTACATGAGAACGGTTTTAATCTGAGCTGAAAACTTTTTGTCTTTTTCCAATTAGTACAAGCTATCAAACTCTCTAAATAACAAGTACATAATAGTGAATTTCACTGTCCACATTTAGCCCAAAGTGGAACAGTGCATATACTTTATACTTTAGTGGTGTATTAGAAATCTAGTAGACCATTACAGTCTGTGACCTTACACACCAGACACATTTGATGCAAGGAGTCCTCTGCGTTGAAAGTTTTTATGCAAATCTTTCAGTGTGTACAAAGATCTCGTTTAAAAGTTCTATATTCAAATTCTCAAACATAGTAGGTACTTACATGGTGGGATTTTTCTATCAAATATCGGATCACGTTTGTCGGTTCAAGAATACATGATCCTTTAGGTTCGCGTGTACATATATATATATATATATATATATATATATATATATATATATATATATATATATTCTTTGCTAAAGGTCCTCATTTATGTTACTTAGATGTAGTTACATAATAACGATTTATTTTAAGTCTGTTAATCATAATTCTCGGTATTTTTTTCGAATAGGGCTCTGTCTAATTATGGAAAAGATTTAAAAAATATAATATACCCTGAATACCCTAAATGTTTTTACAAATAATTGCACAGATTTAAAAGTGCTGTAATTTGCTCGGGAATTTCATAAAATATTTGCTGTAGTAAAATAAAAATAAATGAAAGGTATTTATACAACAAAGACTTCTTTACGTGAAGTTATGCTGGCTATTCACTAAGAATTTGGATATAAAAATCAGCTGTTCTTAAGAAATATGAAATGAAATAACTGAGTTTTTTGGCGGTTTTTGAGTTGCTTCCACAGTAAAAGTTGTTTGTATTGATGAGATCTTCAAACGGTTTTGGGGTTGTTAGTGTTAAAAATAAACCTGTATACATATTTTCATCTATATTTCTCCGTTATCTAGTATCCAACAATGCTTATTTTCAAATAAACATTAAGTATGTGTGTAATAATATATTTTATATTATATGACAAACAAGCTGTCGGCCCACCTGGTGGTAAGCAGTTACAATATTATTATTAATAATAATACCAGTTGGCAAAATCGCCACCTAATAGAAGTGTGTTTTATTAATATAAAACTGCCTAAAAATTGATTGCTTTCGGCTTTGTATGGTTATTTTATGCAGAATACACACAGTCCAAACTATATTCAAATGAACAGTCACCATTAAAAAGGTATGTACAATGTTGATTCGTATTGCATTGACACAAGATACAAAATATATAGGTACACCACTTTGCTGGTGACTGTAAGCGATAACTCGCTAACAACATGTTAGTTTTCCACTCCACAAACACAAACTAACGCGGACCCAAACAAATATAGCCCTAATTGTTGATACATAGCGAACCAAACTCTGTTATGGTCATAGTTTGTTTTTCGTATAAGCCTTCCACACTTGGTATACAAATGTTAATGTTGCAAGACAAGAGATAAAGCGGGGAAGTCGATTGGGTCATCAGAATTTTAATAGTGTTTTTGTACGTTCAGCTCGGTTCGAGCATAGACTCTCTATTTTTATACAACTTGATGGCAAACAAGCCGACTGCCCACGTGGTGGTAAGTGGTTACGGTAGCCTATAGACACCTGCAATAACAAGGAAAACATCACTTGGTATTGCAGGCGCGTTGTCATCATGAGCCCTAAGATGTAATGCCGTCTTACCCAGTAATTACACTGGCTACCTTTCCCTTAAATCCGAAACACAGCGAACTGTTTCACGGCTGAAATAAGAAAGGCGGTGGTACCTACCCAGACGATCCTCCATACGGACCTACTACCTAGTTAACAAGATTCTAGGCAATTTATATGACCAAGGGTCGATTTTTAAAGCTAATAGTTATCTATAAAATAATGCTGTCGTGTTGTTAACTAATCTTTAGATAATTCGTGTATTGTCAACGAAACCACTGGGCGGCACCACTCCGATATCGACGGGGATAGTGTCAATCCGCGAATCTACCATACGTAAAGGCCGCGTATCTGCAATACCAATTTTACAGGGGAATGTTAAAACTCAAATACTTTTATATTTCTTCGAATTTCAAGCTCATTTTTACACAGAGAGTAATAATTGATGTGTTCCATCTCTTGTTAGGAAAATATAAATCCCTTAAAGTAGCAGCCAATCAAGATTTTGCGTCAATTACCCGCGACAACTTAAATAGGCTACATTTGTCAGATACGCGGAATTATCCAATGCTAGTTACGCGGATTTACACTATCCCCGACGATATCGTAAACTATTGAACAGCACTACTAGGGTGTTGCGAACCAATGGAGTGTCGCTAAGATTTTTTTTCTGATAACCACAACACTATGTAGGAAAGCTCTAATCTAATAATAAATGTTCGTAAGATCACGACATGACAAATGATCTCTCCGTGCAGATCTTATTTTCCTGTAGAAAAATGATTCTATGCATTTTTTTTGGACAGAAAGATAGACAGAGTCCTTATGCACAATACTAGTGTGGAAGTATGGTTGAGATTATCTCTACCTTTAAGCCCCATTTTTTTATAAGTATACGAAGCACGGCAATCGACCCAACACCACCTGCTGTGAAGCAGTAAGAAGAGTCCATATGCGAAGACAGCTAGCTAGTTACAAGATTTTCTAGCTAGTTACAAGTTTCTTGCTTTAATTTAGTTGTACGCTTTATCATTATTTTTTCTAGCAGCGATAAGAGAGTCAAAAATTAATTGTCTAAAGTCTGTGGCTTGAGAAATTAAATCTTAAAACAGCAGTAAAAGTGAAAATAGTAACAATGATACTCAAAGCTGTTGGCTGACCGTCTGACGTGACATAAGGAAACTAGAACACGCATCCCGAGCTCAGTCGTGTTCTGACAAAGGCATGGGACACTTCTTGTTTGATGTCTAAGCTTTGAGCGGTAGCGGGGATTAAAATTACGAACTAAAGGTACAACAGCGTATCATAGGTCTCTAGTAAACTTTTTTTTTATACCACTAGATGACAAACAAGCTGGCCTACCTGATGGTAAGCGGTTACCGCCGTCTATAGACACCTGCAATAACAGGAAAACACTTGATATTGCAGGTGCGTTGTCATCCTGGGGCCTAAGATGAAATGCCGTCCATGCCCAGTAATTACACTGGCTACCTTTCCCTTAAGTTATGTGTAGTTGTTGGCACATCATATTAATTTACGCTTTCCATCCACATTTTTTTGTAGGTCAAACTTTTTGAGACATTTTTATTACGCTCGTTGATATTTATCATTGATTTTGCGCCCGAGAAAGTGCATGCGGCATTATCTGTGAGCAGTCTGCGTTACAACGTAATTCATCATTCATATACTCGCCTTGATTTATAACAATTTAGATACATACCGAGAAAATAGTAGCGTTTACTTTTGACGTGATAATCCACGTCCACGCGAGCGAAGATTCAAGAGGCCATGAGCAATAATATTTATCTGCATACTTGCTTGTACTTTAGACCATCAGGTAAGTGTAACTTCATTGTTCTAGTAGAGCGAGGCCTTCCGTAAGTTTATGGTAAACGAAATGTAGGTAAATGTCACGTAGGGTTCCTTATTGTTTCAACAATTTATGTGCCTATCTTACTTCAGCACCATATACGAGGGGTACATTAGTGTAACGTAAATGATTCGATCACCATTTATGATAATAAATTAGTTTCTCAGGCGATTTTCCTATTTTCATACTCTACTAATATTATAAATGTATGTTTGTTACCGCTAAACCGATTTAGATGTTGGTATAGAGATATTTTAAGACCCTGGGAAGGACTTACAATTCTTTTTAGATGGATAAGCAACATCCACGCAGGTAGAGCCGCGGAGGAGTACTATTATCTAATATTTTATTATTAGAGTAATTTTTTAAATAATTTCTCTCATAGTAAGACAACGTAAAGCGTAGTTAACATCATGGAAGGTAAACTAAAACAAATAACTATACTTAAATACTACAAACTGAGGTTCGAGTTCCCACAATGTTGCCACACGCGAGCACCGTAAAACTTACTTTAGGAATTTGTGTTTATTTCAGCAATGAAACAAATATAAAACGTACATTTGAAATAAAATCTTAGAAGTGAAATCTTGATCTAAAATGTTGAAATGGCTTTCATTCTAGTTCTAGCTGATATAAGATCTTAGTGATGTGATACGTAATTTGGGATACTTATTAAATAAGTGCAAGTATAGGAATACTAAATATAATTAAGCGACTTTGTCTTTAAACAGAAACATTGCTACGCGTTAGCAATTACCAATATTATTTAGATATTTTTTTATTCATGCAGCATTTCACAAAAGATAAACTCACAGCTTATGCGATGTGCTCTATACAGCTCTATGAAGACACGCTAAAGTGGAGTTGTACTGCTAAAAATAAACTCACAAAAGAATGAAATACAGCTCAAAGCATGAGACGGAATGGAGCTTTGTTTTTCTCAGCGAAATATACTAGTTTTATCTTGACACTGCGTGAAGTGCGCCTTACAGTGTGGATTATGAAGGCTGAGTGAGGACGTGACCAATTGTGCCTGCTTTATTTTAGGTACATCTCTTTTACGTACGTACACTCGACCAAAAGTCTGATTGCCAAGCGAAAATCGCACTTTCCTTTTCAAGGCTACCGTTACAGCCTACCATGCTTGTTTGCTTTAATTTTATAAAAAAAAAACTAACGTCTTAGCTGGCAACATGACAAAATCAAAAATCAATAATAACTTTTTAAAGTTCAGAGCAAATGTTTCGAGCTGCCTTAAGTGATCACTTTGATTGACTCTTAACGTTTAAAGTACCAAGAATGGAATTTCTATCTGCAAATAGACTTAACTCTGAAGCGGCGACTTTATAGTTACTTAGTATACAATTAGTAACTTTGCTAACTTACGTTACATTATTCTTTGTAATTTTTAAGTGAAATCAAGATTATGAATTAGTATCGAGTAAGCAAGAAACCGTTGATTCAGTGAAAAGTACTACAATGTAAACGCAAGGCCAATACACTAAATAAAAACGTCACAATACGCAATGCAAGCAGTTTGAATCACACTTACGAAGTCAAAGGACCTACTCCGAAAAACCACAAACACGCAAACGAAGCATCAGCTTAGCTCGATTTGGTTCGGTTGAAGCCGTTCTATCGTCGTCGTATTTCGTTTCTTGAAGTAGCTCCTCTATTTATATACGAAATTCAACGACATACAGTCGGACTGTGATCCCCAAACGAACACCTAGCTTGGCGGACGATATTTCCTTTTCGCTGTTAATACGACAAATTGACTATATTTGTCACATTCCTCAAGTCTTAATATATATATATTTTTATTACAACATAATTTTATTTGGATAGAATGTGATAAGCTAAAAATATTTTTTGCTTCTATAAAAAAAAGGCAATAAGGGTCTGAATTTTAATGTGCTTAATTAGCGTTTCGTTTTTCCTCTCCAAGAGGTATATCCGTATAATGCGATTTACATTAATTAAGGCTAAAAAGATATTCCAAATTCTTAGTAAATTAACTCCTTTCGCTGCACAGATTATTAATTAACTTACAAATAAGATAATAATTGTACGGCTGTTTTGTTTAATCCTTTTGTGTTCATTGTATTCTACTGACAAAAATAAATTTTCATAATAATGATGCTCAATTCTTTAATACATACTCGTACTCAGGTTACAACACCAGCCTTAAAGTAGGTATCGATTAATAGAATTTGAAATGAAATCACGACATAATATAAAATATGTGTAACCTATGCTCACAAACAAGTTTCATAGTACAACCACTACAACTATGAAAAGTTTAGAATACTCACAACTCGTAATGTTCCAAACACTTAACAGCTAAGGCACGTGTCGCCTGAATCTTAATAGTTGTGCACTGGGTGTAGTAAGCAGTTTCAAATATTTTAGCCACATTGTAAGGAGCGACTTAAGAGACGACTGTGACATAGAAAGAGAGCACAGGGCATTGGCCGTGATGGGTAAAGCAAGCATATCTGCTTGCTCGTAGGTTTGCTCGATGCAGTGCAGAAGTAAAAGAGACTCATTATATGGCGTTCTATCAGTCTTTATAAGCAAATAATAATAAATCGCCCAAACTAAATGACGAAACATCTCTTCTCACGATCTGCGATAGAATTAGATCATGAGAGGAAAATCTAAATAAATAAATATCAAACCCAAATAAATATAAATAAACCCCAACTAAGCGCCAAAATATGAATTCGAATTTTGAATTTATATTATTTTTGACGATTTTGGAAAAGAGCAAAGAGTTGGTTTATATTGTATCTCCACGTTACTGTACTTATGTTTTTAACGCCCGCTATGCGTAAAAAAGTGGTCTCCTTGGTGTATCGCGTACACGGCAGTGATAACAGCATTGTAAAATAAAATTAATTAATGCAGTACTCTCCTATTCAGATACACATGATTGAGCTCGCGATGGGTTACAAAAACGAATGTCCAGTCCTGTATGACGAAATTTCTTGTATAAAATTTCTTACACCTAAATAATGGTGGTCGAATTCGGTATCAATGTTTTGAAAAACATCGCAAAACTCGGAGATGTACCAAATGTAAATACTGGAACTATGTATTTACAAGCAAGGGATAAATGTCCTTGAACATACTTATTTGTGAATAGAGATGTCCGACTATATTGTCGCATCCATGTCAATTTGTCCTACACAAATACAGGATTTATTTTTACGACTTTTTCCGGAAAAATATCTCGCTAACATTATCAGTTGTATATTTTTTTCATATGTAAAGGGTGGCAAACAATCATACGGCTCTTAACGGATAATTTTTTCGGTCCCACCATTTTCTGCGCTTTTAAAAACCGATAATAACGGCCAAAAATTTAGTGTATCAACTATACCATAATTCAAAGGATACCATAATTTTAAGGGGTAGGTACTCGTAATAACGGTACCTTAATTTTTAGGTATTTTTTTTTAAATAGACGTTACGATCGGTATCCGATTAAATACAGATACCCTAATCTTTAAGGTACCTGTTAGGAGTTTTAAAATATCGGTCGCGTGTAACCTATACCGCAAATTTTTGATATCTTATAATGATACTCGAATTTTGTGTTACCTGTCGAAGCGGTTTTTCAGTCCCTGGTAGGAACACAACATTACAAGGCAGTGTTATTTAGTTACGATCTTTTGTGTGGTGAGCATGGTATATCAGTCAGGCGCAAAAAATTGTAAAATACTTCAATTATGACTAAATAAAATACTGACCAGTATTTCTATTCAACCCTTTAGTAAATGATTCTAACTCAAATAGTCTTTAGGAATCCCCTCCTGTATG
Organism: Nymphula nitidulata; assembly: GCA_947347705.1. NCBI lineage: Eukaryota > Metazoa > Arthropoda > Insecta > Lepidoptera > Crambidae > Nymphula > Nymphula nitidulata. The sequence goes on along the minus strand of OX374636.1, from coordinate 8,127,454 downwards.
ATAAACAGGGTACTATTTGTACAGACGGACACGGTATTTCGCCACAATTAGGTACTATCTAGTGTGTGTGTTTGTTATGGGAGCTCCCTTCGAACCCTTTGATATTGTGACTTAATTTCAGTGTTTGTACAGAATCGGGACATAAGACATTAAGACGACGAAGAAGTACCTACCTTGACAATACCTTATTTAAATAACAATAATAAATATAGCCCAGTAACTTTTGCCATAACTAAAGTTGAATGTACTGTTTAAAACTTGAAATACGTAATGTACGCAGCACATCAAGTGTAACAGTCGCACTACGAAATCCGCCTCTATTACGAACGCAGTAAGGGCGGTCTCAAGGTCAAAGTGTTACGCTTGATGTGCTGTTGACTATTCGCAACTATTGCATCCTGTCAGTGGAATTAATTTAATTTCCATCACAATCCCAATTACCGCAAGCGCAATATATCATAATCATATACTCAACTAAGCAGGTGGCTAATTATAAGCTAACGCAATTAGGCGGTATTAGGTAGTCTCTTAAAATTTAATTATTCTACCTATTCGTACTATCCTGTAAATTTCTGTGGATTAAAGATGTGTTAAACCTTATAAAAAAGCAACAGTAAACATATTTTTATCAGTATAAAGCTTTATTTAAATTTAAATAAAGAGAATAAATTAAAGACATGACTAGTTTTATAGCACGGAATAAATGAAATTGGGCTATTTATTAGTAACATAATAATATATGCTTACAAAAGACATTGAAGTACCTAGTTTAATCCAACTATTTACATGGATTTGACAGTGAAGTCAATTTGACAGCAGATACTATGACGATATTATGACAGACACTATGACGTTGTTAGTTAATACATTTTTTTGTGATAATCATAAAAAAGTCCTTCTATGTGGACTATTGAAATATTTTGATTTTGATACCTCATGGAGATGAAGTGGCCTACTGTACAATTTTATGTCATTTCCGTTCAAGAATGCGAAGAGTGTTAACTGAAATGTCAAATTAATTTTAAATGATATTGGGTAAACTCTATGTTAAAACGTGACTTTAATTGGCACGTACGCAATAGCTAATTCTTAACCTCTGATGTGAATTGATTAATAAATTTTCTTCAATAATGAATGAGCCATACAAGCAACATATTGCCGTTACTTCTCTTTGAATCCAAACTCAGTTTTAGTACGAAACAGACATAAATAACATTCAGTAGTAATGTAATCAATGTGATATTTTGAATGAAATACATTAATGAACCGCAATAAATCTCGTAACGGCGTGTTTTTATGCTAAAGGGGTAGCGACGAATACTAATACAGCCTAATGTTTTTTTTATGTAATATGGTTGGCAAACAAGCGGCCTGATGGTAAAGCGGTAACCATAGTCTGTATATGTAGACATAATTATCATCATAATTATGGTATAGATAGATTGTTCAATCCTTACAATAAATATCGGTGATTGGTGGGTAAGTAAACATAAACTCCCGCCAATAGTGTCTCTCGGACATTTTGGGAATGATGAATAGACACGTTCTGCTCGTCGCGTAAGGTAGACGTTCTGCCTTCTCGTATGTGATCTCCATGGACGTTCCATGTACCTTCGAACTTTAGTCCTGTGAAACGTTTTCATCATTTGTACAACCAACAAACCTGATCCTGTGCGTGCACGCAAGCTACCCTATCCAGAAGACCATCAGAGCGTTGCCGAGCATTATCCTGCGTGAACGAGGAGTCAAGGTTGGTGGAGTCGTTTTCTTTTCTCATTGATCGCCGGTTGTGTTGTAAGGATTGAAGACATTTCGAACTTTCTTATTACCTATACAGTCCATTATATCAATTAGTTTACCAGTGTTCGTTATTGTGACGTAAATAACGCACAATTTCTTGGTCATTCGAACCGTGGATACTTACTTCGTATAGACGTTCTATACTCACATTATTTACATATTAATATTTACATAAGTATATAATTGTCGTACAAGTATATATTTAAAGTACATACATAAACTTTATTACATCTACCTACAATAATGCCTCCCAAAAAAGATCGAGCTATTGGCGAAGGCTTCGAAGATTCCGTTGAGAGTGTTATTTCCACTAAATTAGCTATATTAATTAACAAAAAAGAAAGGCTATTTGAGAAAATTCAGTTATTGTATGATAAGTCAAAAAATCTCACTGATTCTCAATCAATTGAATTCTTTTTAATGCAAGCCTCAGAAATTAATGACTTGAGAGCTTCCTTTGAAAAAATTATTTATGAAATTTTTGAGCTTGAGCTTTCGCTAAACCCTACAGCTAAAATGTCAAATAATGAACTTCAAAGTTTCGAAGATTTATATTTCGCTGTGAAAATATCAGCACGCAAATTTGACACAAAATGTGAAGGTCAAAACCCAGTAAGCACTGCGTCTCGGCCACGTCTTCCAAAAATTGAACTGTTTGTGTTTGACGGAAACATCGAAAATTTTAATACATTTTACGAGACATTCTGTTCATTGGTGCACGATCAGCAAAGTATATCGAAAATAGATAAATTCCACTATTTGTTATCGTGTACAAAGGGTTCTGCCCTAAATATAGTTAAAAGTGTTCCAATATCTGCTAATAATTACGACGTTGTATGGCAAAGTTTACTTGATAAATATCAAGACAGTCGTATTTTATTAGGTAAATATTTAGATAAAATGTTAAACTTTTCTCCCTTAAATAAAGAAAATTCTACACAGTTAAACTCATTCATAGAAACTTTTGAGCATTCATATAAGGCCATTGAAGCTTTAAATGTCAAAAACCTATGTAGTTATATATTTTGCCATATTGCGCTACGGGCATTAGACCCTATTAGTAGGAAATCATTTGAACAAAAAATTGACCAGAAGTCAATACCGTCGTTTTCTGACCTTATAGCATTTGTTCACAACCAAATAAAAGTCTTGGAGCATTCCGTTTCCGTTTCGAGCATTCCAAACACATCACAATACAGACGCCAACAGATTTCAACACCTAACAAATTTGATAAAACTAGTAGCTATAATAAATCATATTCCCACGCGACTTCAACGCGTTTAATTTGCTGTATTCACTGTGGTAAAGATCACATGATTTATCGCTGCAATCAATTTCGGCAATTAAATAACGTGCAGCGAATTAGCCGTGCTAATCAATTAAATCTATGCCACAATTGCCTTAAGCCTAATCACAGTGCGAATGAATGCAAAAGCGATTTTAAATGTGTCGTCTGTCGGCGTCCGCATCACTTGTTGCTACACTCGGAGCTTGCTCCCCGTGACTGGAAACAGTCGGGCAGCGCGAGCGCATCCCCGCCGCCGCCGGCGAAGGCGGGCCCCACTACACAGCCCTCCTCTGAGGTAGAAGCGAGCGCTATTGTTCATAGCTGCCACGCGTCCTCACTACATGTTAATAATTATGCAGTTATATTAGGAACCGCTGTCGTACATGTTTTAGACCAGTTCGGCTGTTATCAACCGTGCCGAGTCTTAATAGACTCGGGCGCTCAATCAAACTTTATATCCATTGGGTGCTTACAGCGCTTAGGTTTATCACAACGTAGTTGTAATTTTAATATTTATGGACTTTCGGGCGAAAGTGTTCAAACACATGGCATGACTTCTTTCCAAATTAAACCGCGTCATTGTGATGGCCCAACCTTTAATTTAGATGCTATAGTTTTAAAAAAAATTACGTCTGACTTGCCGACAATTCAGATCCCTAATGAACTTGTCAACCAGTATAAAAATCTGTTTTTAGCTGATCCTAACTTTAATAAAAAATCTCCGGTGGATATACTTCTTGCCAGCGATATTTTCCCGCATATTTATGACGGAAGGAAAATAATTTATAAAAATGATCTCCCTGTTGCGCTGCACAGTGTCTTTGGCTATGTGGTGACGGGTAGGTTATCAATGCAGTCTTCAAATAACTCAAGCCTTGTAGCTTCTACGAGTTCCTTTGTGTCTTATAATATGGAGACTGATCTATTAAATGAGACTCTCAAACGTTTTTGGGAGATTGAGTCTTTGCCGTGCGAAGTCTCACTCAGTCCTGATGAACAGTTGGCTGAAGATATTTATATAAAGGGGCACCACCGTGATGATACTGGGCGTTATGTGTCACCGTTACTATTAAGGCCTAATCATGAACCACTCGGGGACTCATATAATTTGGCCCTCAAACGACTAATACAAGTTGAGCGTAGACTGGGTCGCTCGCCAGATTTAAAACAAGCCTATTCGGATTTCATGAAGGAATACGAATCAATGGGACATATGGAATTGTATGAAGGCTCAAAGTCTTCCAACTATTTTATACCACATCACTGTGTCTTACGCCCATCCAGTAGTACCACACCCTTACGTGTCGTATTTGATGGTTCTGCGAAAACAAGCAATGGGACGTCTCTAAATGACATTCTCCTGACTGGTAGAAAGCTACATCAAAACATTGATAAAATTATAACAAATTTTAGACTATATGATGTATGTTTCACCGCAGACGTGTCAAAAATGTATCGAGCTGTTCTCATTGACCCTTCTGAACGAATATATCAGCATATTCTATGGCGTGACTCGCCAGACGAGCCAGTACGGACCTACGAATTGAAAACAAATACTTACGGACTTCGTAGTGCGCCTTATATCGCTATACGTACTTTACATCAATTGGCGAGTGATATCGCTACTATTCAGCCGAATTCCAAGGCTGCTCAAGTCCTCATTGAAGGTTTCTTCGTCGATGACTTATTGTGGTCATGTCAGACTACAACTGAGGCCTGTAAGTTACAGGACGAACTAATGTCGCTTCTCAAATCTGGTGGCTTCGAGTTGCGTAAGTGGGCTAGTAATTGCCCAGAATTATTAACACGTATGAGCTCGGATCGAGTCTCGGCGATCGATTTTCAGGATGATACGTTATCATCGTCATTAAAAATTTTGGGACTTACATGGTTACCTTCATGTGATAGTTTTTCATTTAATTATAATTTTACAGACACAAAAAACACAAAACGGTCTGTTCTTCAGCTTCTGGCGAGCATATTTGATCCAATGGGGTTTATTTCACCTTGTACATTTGTTGCGAAGTGCATAATGCAAGATTTGTGGAAACTTGGCTTAGGGTGGGATGACCACTTACCACCTGACCTTTGCAAGAAGTGGAACACATTCATTCAAATGCTACCTGCACTGTCTAATCTTCGAATCGAACGTCACTTGCTTATACCTAATTTCACTAGCACTCAGATTGTAGGCTTTTGTGATGCGTCATCACGTGGCTACGGTGCGTGCGTGTATCTGCGCAGTGTGAGTGACGAAGGGACTGTAAAAGTGAGACTGCTGAGTAGCAAGACTAAGGTCGCCCCATTAAAGCCACTTCTGTCCATACCCAAACTCGAATTAGAAGCAGCCGTGCTGCTATCTAAACTTATTTGTGTCGTGAAAAAATATTTAAAAAATTTAACTTTACATATAACTGCGATAAGTGACTCAAATGTTGTTCTAGCATGGCTACAAACACCGCCGTATAAATTAAAAACCTATATAGCTAACCGTGTTAGCCAAATAATTGATGTAATTTCTCCAAATTATTGGTTTCATATAAATAGTGAACAAAATGTTGCTGACATCTGTTCGCGTGGTTCTCTACCGGACAGATTTGTTAAGAAGTTTTCTGATTGGACGGAAGGTCCTCAGTGGTTGTACAAGGAGCCAAAAGAGTGGCCTACTACGATTTATTTTATAAAAAACTGTGATAAAATTCCAGAAATGAAGTCTAACGTTGATACATTTAATTTTAACTCTTGTGATGATAAACAACATAAAAATACATTAGAAGATACTTTTAATAAATATTCGTCCTTCAACAGACTTCAACGAATAATAGCTTGGTGTTGTCGTTTCCTAAACAATTCAAAACTAAAACTCAAATCAAACCATGTCATTGGACCGTTAACTTCTCTAGAGTTACGTCATGCTCATGATAAAATCATCAAAATAATACAGGAAAACTATTTCGAAAATGAGTTTAATTTATTAAAAAATAGTAAATACGTTCCCTCTTTGCGTAAGCTGTCACCCTTTATTGATAGCGATAATTTCCTAAGGGTGGGGGGTAGACTATCTCAATCTAATCTCCCATACAATACAAAGCACCCGGTTTTACTTCCGAAGTGTCACGTGACTAATTTAATTATTGAGTATAATCATAAAATCTATTTACACATAGGTCCTCGTTCGTTACAAGGAATACTATGTAAACGTTACTGGATAGTCAACGCTCGTAGAATAATAAGATCCGTATTGACTAAATGTGTGGTATGTTTCAAAAGTCGCCCTACAATATGTCAACCCCTTATGGGTGCCTTACCAGCATCGCGGTTAAAGGCTAATAAAGTGTTCCAACATGTCGGTTGCGATCTGGGTGGCCCGTTTTTAGTAAAAGAAAGCCTGCGTCGAAATGCTAAAGTGCATAAATCGTATTTGTGCTTATTTGTTTGTTTCTCAACGAAGGCAGTTCATTTGGAGGTGCTCACTGATCTATCGTGTGACTGTTTTTTAGCTGCCTTTGATCGTTTCGTAGCACGACGCGGACTTTGCGCCTGTTTGTACTCAGACTGCGGCACCAATTTTATCGCTGCTGCAAAACATTTAAAAGGGGTGTCATCTTTTCTAAACAACAAAGCGAATAGTGACCAAATATTAGATGGGCTCACCCAACGTTGTGTAGAATGGCGAAACAATGCTCCTAATGCAGCATCTATGGGCGGATTATGGGAGTCAGGCATCAAATCTGCGAAGTATCACCTCTACCGTGTAGCTGGTGACAGGGCTGTAACTTTCGAGGAGCTTTCAACTTTATTTTGCAAAATAGAAGCAGTTATGAACTCTCGGCCTCTTTGCCCTTTGTCTGATAATCCAAACGAATTTGATTCGTTGACGGCCGGTCATTTTTTAATCGGTCAAAGTCTAACAGCCGTGCCTGAATATAATTATGAAGATGTTCCTTTGAACAGATTATCTCGTTGGCAATTCATACAGAAGGTTTCCCAATCATTTTGGAGGCGCTGGTCAGACGACTATGTTCACACTCTCCAACAGAGAGCTAAGTGGTTCACTTCTCCCCCTAACGTAAAGATAGGAGATCTAGTATTGCTCAAATCTAATCTGACCCGCCCTTTGCAATGGCCTTTGGGCAGAATTATAGAAATTCATCCAGGTGCTGATAATATTGTACGTGTTGTTTCAGTACGTACTGCCAACGGAATTTTCAAGCGACCGGTTAACAAAATTTGTCCACTGCCTTATACTAATTAAAATTCAATTAACTATACTTACATTTTTTATCAATTTTATTTAATTCATACGCATATTTATTTTTTTTATTATTTATTACACATACAAACATTCATATTGGATATCTTTTTAAACTTAAGAATAATATCCTTCTATCATTTGGCTCTGTTGAGAGCTTTCAGTTAGCTTTATTTTCATTTACCTAGAAATCATTACAATGATTTCGGTGGGGGGTATGTTCAATCCTTATAATAAATATCGGTGATTGGTGGGTAAGTAAACATAAACTCCCGCCAATAGTGTCTCTCGGACATTTTGGGAATGATGAATAGACACGTTCTGCTCGTCGCGTAAGGTAGACGTTCTGCCTTCTCGTATGTGATCTCCATGGACGTTCCATGTACCTTCGAACTTTAGTCCTGTGAAACGTTTTCATCATTTGTACAACCAACAAACCTGATCCTGTGCGTGCACGCAAGCTACCCTATCCAGAAGACCATCAGAGCGTTGCCGAGCATTATCCTGCGTGAACGAGGAGTCAAGGTTGGTGGAGTCGTTTTCTTTTCTCATTGATCGCCGGTTGTGTTGTAAGGATTGAAGACATTTCGAACTTTCTTATTACCTATACAGTCCATTATATCAATTAGTTTACCAGTGTTCGTTATTGTGACGTAAATAACGCACATAGATGAAGGTGAAAGCATTGAACGTCATCATCATCATCAGCCTTTATACGTCCCAGTGCTGGGCACAGACCTTCCTATATAAGAGAAACACATGAGGAGATTGTGCCATAGCACCACCACATTAGCCCAATAGGGTTGATGAGTTAAAGCGGTTACAGGAACAAACGCGACTGCGACGGTGCCTTCCGAAGCACGGAGGAGCTCGAGATTATAAATTTAATTGATCCGGGACCGACCATGGCGAAAGTTGCTTTGTTTTCGTGATCGAAACCAGAGCGCTCGACGCACTACGCCACTGAGCTTCCCTTGGACGTCATAGGCTAATGTAATTCATTTTATAATGTTTCATCATAATGATAGATGATGGTAAAACCAGTGGACATCAATATGCTAATATAATGATGTCCACTCCTGAAGAAAGGCCTCTTCCTTAGAGTTCCCCACGGAATGGTTCTGCACAGCCTCCATCCAACTGTTACCCACGACCCTGAGCAGGTCGTCTGTCCATCTTGTGGGAGGCCATCCTATTTTGCTTACGTTAGGTGACATAGTGTACTTAGTTATCGTAACCATACCACTAGAATCGATACCACTCAATATCGATTTTCTTTTAATGCCAATACTTTTGTAAACGTTAAGTTTACTTAATAGCTACCTCTTTTTGAGCTTTAAGGTCTATAGACATTGAAATATTAATTGCATCAAAAACAAACGAAAAAGATGAATACAGTGGAATGATTTGGGGGTCATAATAATATCTGTATTAGACATCTATTCTAGCCAACCGTCATGGCCGTATTAGTCGTAATGTACAGTAAGAAGTGAGTGCTTATTTCGAGAGATTTTAACAGACAGACAGACAGACATTTAGTATGACATTGTTAGTTACCGTAAATTCAGGCATGACAGAAAGACGGACAGACAGACAGACCGACACTATGACATTGTTAGTTAATATATTTTGATTGTCATACAAATGTTATTTTTGACGATTCGAAAGTGCTTCTTAGTGGCCTATTTTGAATAAAGACATTTTCATTATCAGATAGGTACAGAAAAACCTGTAATGTTTTATTCCCATATTATATTAAATAACGTTTTACGTAACACATGTTTTGTAACGCAAAATAATAAACATCAATCTATTTACTTTCCAGCGACTAATTTTCTCTGACGTGGAATTGATAGCTTTTTGCACCAAAGAAGAACACAGTGAACGTACAGGGTAAGAATGTTTACGCACTACTGGGCCTGATACATATATGTTACCTATCTGATAGGACATTTGTCTTTTACGCACACCTTTATAGTGACAGTGACAAACAATTTAAATTCGGATGCGATCCTACGGGAGTATTATCCGGAAAGGTCAGTCGGTCACGGGAAGGACCGTTTACTTGTAATAGTTCCCAATTCGGTCGTAAACTATAATGGCGACTTAATAATATATTATTTGATGTTGTTATATTATTGAGGATCTCGGTGGTGTAGTGGTTTGAGCGGTCTGGTTTCGATTACAAAAACAAAGCAACTTTTGCCCGATCCCGATGATCCCGGGATGGGTCAATCAAAATTTATAAGCTCGAGCTCCTCCGTACTTCGGAAGGCACGTTAAGCCGTTGGTTGTTACTGCAACCGTTATAACCCACCACCCCGCATTGGGCCAACGTTGTAGAGTTATGGCCCAAGCTCTTAGAGTGTTTCTCTCATGTAGAAAGGCCTTTGCCAAGCAGTGGGACTGACTGACTAATAGACTGACTGACTGATAGACTGGTGATGATGATGATGATGATTGTTAGTAATGAATTTAATAAAGAAGGAATAGAGACATAGAGAATAGGGGAGAGAGAAGAGAGGAGAGAGAAGAGAGGAGAGAGAAGAGGAGGGAGATTTATTGATTGAAATGATAAGTGAAGTAGGTATACCATAAAGTTATGAACATGGCTTTAAACTAAGTAACGGTGGTTAGATACTGACGAAAGGCCGAATCAAAAAGATCTGCTAAATTTTGAGTTTAATTTCATTTCATCGGTACAGTAGCTTTTAAGTCACTCTTAGAAAAAGTAATTTGCATAATTGGATTTCAAATACGAGTGTACTGTAGGGAAAAACTCATTAAGAGTTTCCAAGAGAAAATATTACAAAGTCTCACAAAATACATTGTCTAAAAAGATGAATTACGGCTCATTCATAATTCTCATCAAAGTTAATTCTGGTAAAGGCGAGGCTAATAGGTCTAAAGCAAGGAGATAAGTGAGGAGATTTTTTTCCGGCGAAGCGCTAAGCGATTCACTTTACGTACTCATTCAGTTAGTAGACACGCACGGGGCAATTTTTGGACATGACATGTGAAATTTCCATTAGAGAATATAAAAAAACATACCTACAAACGAAGCATAGTAGTTTTAAAGCAGTTAACTTAAACAGCTGCCCAATGTTACAGTTTGAGACCCTGGGAAGGATATGTCTCCAAAAAGTCTTGTCCTATCTCAATACCAAATTTCATCTAAATCAGTTCAGTACCAAAGTCGGATAAAACCTTTTCTACTTTTTTACTTTACCAGTTCCGCCATCACGAACTGCTTCATTAGGAACTCTTTCACTGCCATATAGTCGGTATTCGGACAGTTACAATTAGGTTGTGTACCATAATAAAGTTACAGTTTAGCGGGCGAGCGAACTATACTGCAAAATAAAATATACTTTAGACGCCGTTTTATTGACTGCACATTCTTAAAGGCTCGTTTCCTCCAGACTTTTAAAAAATCCTCTATCAGAAACTCAACATTTTAGATAAGTAAAGTTTATGCTAGAAAGCTTATCTTTGAGTTGTGCAATTTCTTTGCAAATACGCCAAAGTGATACAGAATACAAATGAAAAAACAACTATTCTTAAGGATAGAACAGACCCTTGACTCAGAAAAACTTCTTCTAAAGAACCCACGTTCTTAAGAAACTTTTCTGTATTCTGTGAACTGTGAAATAGTGTTTTTTTGCAACCCTTGCTTCAGTTTAAGTGAAATATTGATTTATAAACGGCTTTTTATAATCAAGTCTATTTCAGAGTCAGTCTAACTGAAGGCTTAGTTGGCTTAGTGTCCCCGTCATTGCGTCAAAGGAACACTAGAATCATTACTTCTCAGTGGTAATTAACGTCTATCTAGGAAGGGTACTGTCAATAGCACGTCAAACGGGAACAGTTCAACGTCAAGACCGCCTTTACTCCTTTCGAAATAGGGGAGGCTTTCGTTACGCAACTGTTACACTTAATGTGCTGTTATGTAAGGCAAATAGAGTGAAGCATTGGCGAATCAATCAAACTGAGAACATACAGGTAGTTGTCTACATTTGCAGTATAAAGCTTGATTCACACTAGAACACGCTTAATGGAAAATTTTGATTTACAGAATCAAAAGGTGGAAAATACTTACCTACCTATTTAGTTAAATTTTAATAATACGCACGTTTTAGAGGTTTCTGCGATAGATAGTATTCCGAATAGATAGTGAACCTAGGTTGTGACCGACGATAGAAGCAGATAAGCGAGCTACTCCCGGATTCCTCAACCACAGAGGAACTGTTTTATCTTACCACCAACTGACGGAACACATCAGTGATGTTAACATTATTGCTATGGTGGTAGACTTAGGTAAGATAGTGGTAGCTAGCCAGGCGAACTTAGAAAAGCCCTACCACCAACTAAGTCGAGCAGAAAATTTCTTCCCGCACGGGAATCGAACCCCGGACCTCGAGATCTGAGTTAGGTAGCCTAAGCCACTAGACCACAGAGGCGGTTAAAATAATAATATTATTAAGGCGTATTTATCGTTAATGATACTGAAACACAGCAAAAATCATGTTGATTATATGTAGACTAAGAAGCCCTATATTCCATAGTTTAATTACACATGAATATTAAATATAATAGATAAAATAGAAAGATAAGAAATTCCTTATTTTGGATGGTGACGTTTATATTATACTCAGAGATTGCTAATAAAAGAGTTTTTATTACAGCTTTGATGATATTTTTTCTTTTAGTATTATAAAAAAGATTCCTCTTTATTACTTCTAATAAATTTCCCCCTTCCAGTGTCTGAATTCTCACAGTCAATTTGAATTGGAGATAGGATAGCGAAACAGTCTATAATATGTATATATTAGAAGTATTATTTTTATGTAACATTACGAAAGATCCTTGATTGGAGAAAGATATTGATATTGGTATTTATGTCATTACTAGCTGTGCCCGCGACTTCGTTCGCGTGGATCTCGGAAAATAACAAGGTGGGGTAAGTAGGCTAAGGATTTAAATCATGTTTATAAAACACCTTTGCAATTAATGCATTGATCGCCCCGCCCGCGCCCGCCAGTCTTGAAAATCATAAATGCATGATATTTTAAAACTATCTCTAACTAACTCTTAAGATATTCATTGAAATCAAATGATGTCAAGAACAATTTTACTCAAAATAAATACTTGTGGTGAATAATGTATGTAGGAATAATATGATGTTTACAAAAACACCTTTGCAGATAGTACATTATTTTAGAACTTTTATTACCAAAAAATGGTTCTAGAGAGTCAATTTCAAAGAATAGACGTATGCTGTCGCGGATTTTTTTTAGAACTTTTATAGGAGAATAATTCCTGTATACATGATTTATAAGTAACTTTAACCGTTTATGCAGCGCTTGCAACGAAAGCTCTGAGAAAGGAATATTTTTCCCTGTTTTTGCAACACTTTTAATTAATGCTCAGCTCCTATCGGTAGTAGCGTAATGTTATATAGCCTATACAATACCTCGATAAATGGACTATCCAACACAAAAAGTATTTTTCAATTTGAATCAGTAGTTCCTGAGATTAGCGCGTTGAACCAAACAAACAAACTCTTTAGCTTTATAATATTAGTATAGATATATATGTCTTCTTCTTATTGTTTAGCCACTATCGACCAATCGTTTGGTGTAGGGCTCCTTCAAACCTCTCCAATTACACGACGACTGATTTTAGGCAGTTAAGGTCAAATTGCTGCCTGCTATCGCCTTAATGTCGCCACCTCACTTCCAGCCCCTTCCTTGGTCTTATTTGTCCGTACGGTCTCTATGTAATGAGTTTTACACCACGAGTTATAGTTTCTCGCTACATGCCCAGCCCACTCCCACTTTAGTCTCGCTATTCTCTCGGCGACATCTATCACTTTGCTTTGTTATCTCAGTTGCGTTGTGTCTTTGTTGTCAAGTTATTTTAAGTACATCTTAACAGTTCTAGTTGAAGTTTGCATCAAAACATTCTTAGAAGAAGTCGTAAAATGGACAACCGTAACATCCATAGTGATGTTATAAATACTGTTATAAATACAGACAGAAAGTATCTGTCTGTCTGCTAACTTTTTACTCTTAAATCGCCGAATCGACTTCAATGAAATTTGCCATGGAAATAGATTACATTCCGAAAAAGAAAAAGAATTACATACTGAAAAAAAATTTTAAACAAAAATTAAAACCGACTTCAAAAAACTGAAAAGGATAAAATAATTAAATTTAAGTAGGTATTCATCCCCTAGAAACATATTTTTGGATTCGGTGCTTCACTTTCTCTTGTTTTTGGAAACCACTTAGCACCAACTCCAAAATTTTAATTTTTGTTTAAAATTTTTTTTTCACGATTTTTAGTGATAACTTTCTACGGTCAAAGCAAAGGTCCGTCAAATTATATTGTTTCCTACTATCGTATCGTTTCACTAAAAAGTCATTGGAAAAGCAAAAATTCGCAATTACGCATATGTAGACGACTTCATAATTTCAGTTTTTTTTAATTTAAAACCAAAGTACCCAACTGTTTTTGAAAAAATTTTTATGGGACCAAATGGCAGCTATTCCGCATCGAACAAAAAAAAAAACACGTAAATCGGATCAGTAATCTCGGCGTAATCGGTGTACATACATAGAAAAAAAAAAAAAAAAAAAAAAACATACCGGCCGAATTGAGAACCTCCTCGTTTTTGAAGTCGGTTAAAAAGGACAAAATCTACCTTTTGGCGCGAAAACCGCCTCTGTGGTCTAGTGGTTGAGACCACTTACCTCAGATCTAGAGGTCCGGGGTTCGATTCCCGTGGGAGCAGAAATTTTCTGCTCGGTTCGGTTGGTGGTAGGGCTTTTCTAAGTCCGCCTGGCTAGCTAGTCTAGCTACCAACGTCTTACCTAAGTCTGCCGCCATAACAATAATGTTAACAGCATTGTTGTGTTCCGGCTGTTGGAGGTAAGATAGCCAGTTCCTCTGTGGTTGAGGAATCCGGGTGTAGATCGCTTCCATCGTCGGCCTTATCTTCACTTACGATCAGGTGAGATGAAGGCCTAGAGTTACCCCGTTAAGGTTTAAAAAAATTGACGCTCACGGGCGGCCAGTAGGTCATACTAGTTCATACTAATATTATAAATGCGGAAGTAACTAAGTCTGTCTGTCTATGAACTCTTATACCGCTGAACCGAAATATTAGAAAAATAGGTATATAATAACAGTCCAAAAGTTGTTAAGAAAGACTGATTGATATCTTGAGACATTAATTACGATGTAAACAGAAACTAATTGGTGTCATTACGTAAGCTAATTATACGAGTTATATGTGTTTAATTTATTTAAACTCTCATATAAAATTTGGGTAATAAAATCACAATAGACTTTAATTATGCCGAAACATGCATAGAAATGTTTGCGCAGTTTAAAATAGTAATCATGCATTGCAAAATATTCCGAGATTTATTAGTTTTAAAATGTATATCATAGTAGCTGACCCCGCAAACGTTGTTTTGCCATAAAAAAAAATGTTAAAAAAAAAAAAATAGCCGATTCTCAGACCTACTAAATATACATCCAAGAAACTTGGTGTGCTCAATAAAGCGCGGCGGTACTTCTCTTCGGGGCAGAGACTGTTACTGTATAAGTCTCAAGTCAGGCCCCATATGGAATACTGCTGCCACCTATGGGCGGGAGCACCTAGATACCAGCTTGGACCGTTTGGCGCAGTTCAAAGACGCGCTATGAGAATTGTCGACGATCCCGAACTCACAAGCGGTATTGAACCCTTAAGCCTAAGGAGAGATTTTGCTTCCTTATGTGTGTTCTACCGGCTGTATAACGGAGTGTGTTCTGAGGAATTATTTGACATGATGCCCACGGCCTCTTTCTACCATCGCACCGCTCGCCATCGGCAGGGAATTCATCCTCACACGTTGGAACTAAAATGGTCTCGTACTGTGCGGTTTCAGAGAAACTTTCTCCCGCGTACGCTCAGGTTGTGGAATGACCTCCCTGCAGAGGTTTTCTCGAACGAGTACAGCATGGGGTTCTTCAAAAAGGGTTTGAAAAAGTTTTTACAGGGTCGGCAACTCGCAAGTGATACCCCTGGTATCACTTGCAAGCGTACATAGGCTCCGGTAACCGCTTACCATCAGGTGGGCCGTGTGCTTGATTGCCACCTTAGTGGTATAAAAAAACATAAAATTTCATGAAAATCGGTCAAGCCGTTTCGGAGGAGTATGGTAACTGTGATACGAGAATTTTACGTATTTTATTTTAATTTTAAATGATATTTTTATTTTCGTTTTCAATTCTCGTTTGAGAAAGCTTAAGTTGTATTAAAATGAAATTTCACACCCGAAATCTTCTTTTAGTAGGTTCATCTTGTTCTCATAGGGCTTATACACACGGCGTTTTTTAATCGCGAATATCACGCATAAGACAATAAAAGACGAAAAAAATTACCCCGTCATTAAAGTCGATGTCAACTACCACCGTAATAGGAACATTTACCTTAAAAGAAAAATCGTCATTTCTTTTAAAAGAAATAATAAAAATATCCACAGGCTTTCGCGCCACGTTCCCAATGCAAATAAAGCAATTTTGATAACCAGATGTCACTTCCAAATCTTTGAGCAGCCGACATTAGCACCGGATTACGAAAGGCGTCAAATTTGCGGGAGAATATTTCTCCGAATGAAACGCAAGACCTAGTCGCTGAAGCGGAAACAAAGACTTTCCGTATAATATACTTTTACACTGTTATTTTTTTGTAAAGCAGCGGTTAAAGTTAAAGAATAAGTGTTGGCGGCGGGCGTCCGATTTAAAAAAGCAATATGCCTACTTCCACACAGCAACATAATATATTTTTTGTGGCCGTAGTTCTTAAATTAGATAGCATAATAGTATCTTAAAAGTAGTGTGTGGAAAACAAATACATATGTTCACTACAGCACAAAAAAAATGGATAAGAAAATAAAATAATTTTATTTAACAATCAATACAAATAGTTTGGAAATTTTTTATTAGTTACAAGTGGCTGCTAAAGTTGTAGAAAACTACTGCGGTATAGATGCACCTTAAGTGCATGGTTAGCAAATGCATTGGGCTAATAGTGTTTTTTTGGGTTGCCCAAAAATACAAGAGTAATTTTGAAGTTATCTTGACCTTTTCATTTTTTTTTCTCGCTTCAGTTTATATATTTGTTGTCTCAAGAGTGATCTTCCTGTTGATTCTTTGAAAAATTCCTTCGGCCTCGTTTTGATAGAAAGTTTATTCACTAGTACAAGTGAATAATCGCACTGATTTTGTTTCGCTCTGATGATGTTTGTTACACTTTCATTCCTCAATCGCCGAACCGATTAAGTTGAAATTTACTTAGCATGAAAATAGATTATATTTAAGCCTAATCAGAAACACGCATAAATTATTGTTTTTTTTTAAATAATTAAGGCACTGGGTATAGTTTCATTACATATTTGCAACTAAATTTGGTAAAAAGAATAACTTAATAATAATAATACAACAGACAAGTTCTTTCATAAAAAAATCCTGACCTAAACTAAAAAGTCGATGTGAAAAACTTGATAACAAATATTCAAATAGTCAAATACAAGGCCTAAAGCGGCTTTAAGGCACTACTCAAAACAGAGACTGTTAAAGATATTTGCCAATAGTGAATTTGGACTTAAAATATTGAAGTAAAGCTCAAATTTTCAATTTCAGCTCTCGGTCATTAGTATCAAAAATAATGACGACTTGAAAGGATGATTCTTCAAAGAAAATCGTGAAACTCGTTTAATAATAGTAATTTTTTATTCAAATGGGTAAACTTATTTCGCAATGTAATAATTAAATTCTTAAAATAACAAAAGAGCATAAGTAACACACGAACTATGATTTTCCTGTGTTTCGGGCAAAAAAGGACTTACTTAACTTTAGATAAATAATCATATGCAAAATGTATTTTATTCTATATTAGGTAGTTAATTGAGTTACTTACAAAAAGTATTATCAAAGAAAATAATAAACAAAATATCAATAGCCTAAGAGTTAGAAACTTAACGCTAAACAAGAATTCACTATAAAGCAATCAATAATTTCTCTGTATCTTTGTAGGACATTTTTTGCATTGTATAAGAAGGGGAAGTTCCACTACGATGAAATATATTTTTCACCCCTTCAAAATAGCCTTACACTAAAGTGCAATATAGGTCGGGCACCCAACGACCAGGCTGCGCCGGCAGGCCTGATAAATTGGCCGAGGCAACAGCCGAGCCTGATAAATATACAATGAGATCGACTTTAGATAAAATGAGAACTGGGCATTTGAACATGATGAGTTGCAGGATCATCTTCGATCGAAAAGTAGTAATTAAGTGCCATTTATTTTCTGGAGCCAATTCTAACTTTCTGCTTCAAAAGAGGGCGAAAACCTCTCGACTCCTAGTAGTAGCTAGCTGTCTACATTCAAGAGGTAAGGGGTACGGGATGGTTTTAATAGGTAGGTTCGACCTCTACCATCTTTGATCGACGAGGCCCACATAAGATGCATTGTGATCCATTCCCAAATATGCATAATAGGCACAAAAACCTGTTTTTCGCACAGAAAAAGGATTAAGTTCTTCTATTTGCAATACAACTTTTTTACTTTAACTCAATCACATAACTTATCCAAAGACACTTCATTTTAGATATGATATTCGAGATACCTCGCAATATGACGAAATTGTAACTTTAGCCAAGGTTTTCTCAAGTCAATCTTCCTGTAGGTATATGATTTATTTGTTTACTACACCATGAAAATGTTTTATGGCTTGTGTCGAACATTCAGACACAACGAGAAGCGACGGGTGCAAAGTTAAAAAGGTGCATGGTCGTTTTCAATAGAGTACATTTTGCAATATGGAACTTTTCCACAAATATCGCTTTATTTTCTTTTTTCAGATATATAAAAGACATCTACGCATGTTATTTGAAAGTGCACGAAGTGGATCGCTTTGACGAAGGGGTGACCGGTTTCATTCAGATATACAAAATGTACCTATATCTGAATGGAACGCGCTTTGTCGACCGGCAACCATTTTTATATTTATGAAATTCAGTGTAGTTAATATTTAGATAACATAAAAAATAATAAAGAAGAAAATTGTGTGCTATCGTGGACAGATATAAAGTTGGTAAGTATTAATTATAAATTAAATTAAATATTTCATTAAATACCTACATATAAGGAAAAGGCTATCCTCATCATCATATCGCCGAGAAACGCCCACTGCTAGGCATAGACCTTCCCAAAGGATCTCCAAACTAGTCGGTCGAAAAAGTCAATACTATTTACTTATTCATAAATTTTTAGGTACTGGTGACAGCACATCAAGTTTAACAATTGCACAACGAAAGCCGTTTCTATTACGAATCGAGTAAGGGCGGTCTCAATGTCAAACTGTTACGTTTGATGTGCTGTCGACTGTACAATGTACATACAAACCTATGCAAAATCTCGCAAATTATAAAGTAACAACCTATGTTCACAGCTTATTTAGGTAAATCGTTAGGAGTCGGTATATACCTAATTAATCTTATATATATAATTCTCGTGTCAAAAATTTAGTTACCATACCACAGATATACTCCTCCGCAACGGCTTGACTGATTTTCATGAAATTTTATATGTATATTCAGTAGGTCTGAGAAACGGCTACTATCTATTTTTTTTTGGACATTTTTTATATGGCAAATCAACGTTTGCGGGGTCTGCTAGTAATAATTATGATACAATTTACAGAAAACTAAGCAAAGAATTTTTAAAAAACTGTAATTTATTTAATTTAAGGCACTGTGTTGTAAAACCACTCACTAGATAACTCATTTTACTCTACTCCGCTATCGCCTTGTATCCAGCAGATCCGATGTAACAATTTCTGGGATACAATTCGCACGAAAATCCACTCTAAAAATATACAACATGAATAGTGAGTATATCGCTTAGGTTTCAAATCAAAGCGTGAAATGGAATTCGGATTCAGAATCTAGCGCGGAGTAAGCCCGTGTGCGTGAGGAAATGTACCCTAGGATATGAGATTTTTTTCCAATAACTTCAACACAGGAAAGCTTTACATTCGCTATAGCTCTACATTTCTATGTCCGGCTCTGGACCCGCATGTCTTTTTATTAACCGACTTCAAAAAAGGAGAAGTTCTGCGTTCTACTGTATGTGTTTTTTTATGTATGTTCACTGATTTCTCAGTCTATTGTAAACTGAGAAATCTTCTTTTATTCGATAGATTATACACCTGAGTCAAGATCTGAGGATAGGATCCAAGAGAAATCAAGGGCAAACATAAAATTTTATAGGCACGTATTACATATTGTTTTTTTTGTAAAACTGTTCAAGTATTTGCTTCTGTTAGTAATCATCTCATGTGGATGAGCTGGTGATGGAAGCTACAATTCCTTAACGGTGAAGAGTTGAAGATAATTCGGTAATAAATATTATAATCTAGTATAACAGCTTCAGCATATTTTCTTTCGAGGAACGTTTTGCCGACACAATGCCATTATTTCCATTTTATTACTTCTAGCGTTACTTATATGTTAAAATTTACTTTGCATTTGTCGCCGAAACGACATCGACAAAACAAGACCAAGTTCATCGACAAAAAATTGTCGGACAAGCTTTTCACACCTGGGTGAGTGGTTAATCAAAGATCTTTTGTTATTTCTTTGTTGTGTCTATTCTATTTACAATGTTCAAACATGTCAAATTTTAGATAATTTTGGCGAGAGAAAATGACATGGACGAATATTATACTTTTTTAAACGTAATATCAACTAATTAGGAGATCTATCGAAACGTTGTTTCCGCCGAGAGTGAAAAGGATAGCCATAACGTAAGCGAAAATACACAAATTATTGTATTAAAATATAACTATGAAGATTACAAATAAATTCCTCGACATATGGTATTACATATTAAATTGCGATTTATTTCGATGTAGCGCGTTATATTAATGAAAGAAAGTTCAAATGAAATTTCCCTACGAGTAAGTGAGTGGGAGTCTGTATCTATGCTTTCTATAAATGATCAGTATTCGTCTACCTTAACTTCGAACTCATTTTGTGTTTCCAAGAATCAAACAACTAAAGTGGAATTCGAAATATCGTACATAATATATCAATGAAACTTTTGAACGTTTAGAATGAAAAGTATTAATATTAAACAAGTAACGAAAACTTTCTTTTTGAAATTATAATTTATATCTAGCGAAATTTATGAATAATTTTTGTGTAGGTAGCAGATACGAAAGTTTGAGAACACATTATGTAGGTATAAGTCGAAAAACTAATCAAAACTTAATTTGGAAATTTTGTTATAAAATTGAATGCTTATACTTACAGTCATAATTAGTAAAAATTTTTGGGGTGAGGAAAGTAGATCGACTGTCTGTTTGTATGTACTCATAGATTTTTTCACGTGGTGCAAGAATTTAGCTACCATAGATTTGGTAATATTGCGGTAAGCGCTATTACATATTTCGTGGTACGTAATACTAGGTGTCATGTAGGCATCTCTACTAAATGATCCCGCGGCTCATCCGTCATCTCAAACTTGTCTGAAGCTGGATCCAATTTGTCAAGCCTGCATGAGCCAGGCGGTAATATCGAGTGACCTAAATGGCTGCACAACTAAACAAAATAATAAAGGTGAATAGTTTCATGTTGAGGAGATGGCTTACACATCAAAGCAATATAGATGGTATGATGGAAACGGTCAAAAACACAACTTGTTAAAAAATATCAAATCGCGAGAAAAAAAATCAGCTATTTCGTACAAACAGATTGTGTAGGTATTAAAATTAAGTATAAAACAGCGGATTTCTTTTTCGCGAATGCCAATTCGTTTAAGTTCCACTTACAACCTCTTTACAGCCACGATTCAAAGCTTTTTGTCACAGAAACTGCAACATGATAATATTGATGTCAACAACTAAAACCAGTTTAAATTTAACAATCCCCAAACGCTTATTAGGATCACCAAATCCCGGATAAGGCAATTTGCCTAAGTTTATAAATAAATCAACAGCCTCAGGCGTTACATCCGGAGTGTCTACATGGATTTATAGATGTTACACTTAGTAGTTAAATAAGTATAAAATTACGTGTTTGTACAATTAGCAATAGGACGGTGAATAAAATGTTTCATAAAATTGTAGCAAAATTTTATCAAACAATTAACATTCTGACAAAGTCTAGTATAATGGTATAAGTAAATACGCGATTGGTGTAGCAGTCGAATTAGCAATTTTACGTAATTATAACAATGAAAAATATATTTTTTATA
The DNA here is from genome assembly GCA_947347705.1 of Nymphula nitidulata. Lineage (NCBI taxonomy): Eukaryota > Metazoa > Arthropoda > Insecta > Lepidoptera > Crambidae > Nymphula > Nymphula nitidulata. The sequence continues at coordinate 8,105,799 of OX374636.1, read as the reverse complement.
TAGTTTTAAAATGACACAAATATGACACACACAGTAACAATTTACCTGAAAATTTTTAACTCATTACGATTGTCTCATGTAAATACTAAAGAGAAAATGAGACAAAAGATATAGTTCTATTTGTCAATACAAACGAGATGGTACTCCCTCGTGCATAGATAAAATAGACGAGTTACACTACACAACTCTATTTCCCGGCTGATATTTAAAAACAAAATGTACCTATAACCTTCATACCTTGGATTGAACCCTTCACCCTTCTGGGGCCGTTTTGAAACTGGTAGTTGATTACAGGGGTTTCTTTCTAACGTTCAAGACTGGCAATAACCTACACACCTTTGCATCATACGACGTTTTCCAGTACAGTCGTGGAAAATAGTAAAATCTAATCAAAAAATCAAAATATGTTTATTTCATCTTACACACGTACCAATACTGATAAGTAAATAACAAATAATTAATTCTGAATATTAAGAGTAACATTAGGTCTATTAGTAAAATTCAGTGAAATTTTAGGCAACGGGCTCGAACGCCTATACAGCCTATTCGATTTTTATTAAATGTTAATGTGAAAATAATTTCAGAGTTATTCATTTTTCCTCCAAATCCATCCGATTTTATTATATGTATGAAAACTCCTTGCTACTAAACTTTTCAAATTGACTTTTACTTTTTACTACTAACGGCAAAAGTAATGATCGAGCTCGTAAAAGAAAGTCACGACCGTGTAAAAGAAAGATGCTTATGCAAAAGATTTAATTTTCGAATAATAAATTGTAGCCTCTGAAAGAACGCCTTGTTTAACGACTGTATTGAAAAATATTATTGTTATACCTCAGAATAAAGAGATTTCCTCTGAGGTTGTACTGTTTTCTCGCAAATCTGTTAAAAACCTTGTATGACACACGTGCGGATATTGGTATATACAAACTCGTGACTGTGGTAAGCCCGAGACTTGTTTGTAAAAACCAACTTCCTGCACTAGTGTAGATAACTATCAAAATTTTTATTATAATGTTGGTAACACCAACCATAAACTAAATTAAATTTCTATATTGTCTGTGAAATTATATGACACTTGTCTTGACGTTTCTAGAACGTAACGTAGCTCTTCAAATTAACCAACCAAGTTTAGGTTGTTGTCGGCTGACTGTGAAATCGACGGGTTGTGCGCTTCTACAGCCATCTGACAGGATCTATTTTATTTATCGGGCCGGCGACCACGTTTTCTTCGGAAAAAGAATTCGTCTTGCCCAATCACCGTGCATCGTTGCCGCAAGTTATTTGCAGATTAATTTTACTTGACATTGGAAAAATTCGTAATATCGAGAGGCGATTAAATAAAGAAGAAAGAAGAAGACCAAGAAGAAACCAAGTTTATAAATTTTCCATCGCCCAACCACCCTACCAGCTAGAGCCACGCTCAATAATGTTAAAAATAAAATTAAGATGAATACCTACTCTCTTAGTCTAATTAAATAATTCGATGAGAAGAACGTCTTTGTTCCTTAGCAAACTTGTTACACTATCTGGGGCTTGCAAAACAACATTGTAGGCGTTCTTTTCGGTCCGGGTAGAATAAACATTTTCCCTTTTCGACGAACAACACTTGAGGGAATGGTGAATGAATGTTTATCTGTCCCAGCTATCCTGAGAGCGCTAAGTCAACGAAGACAATTTCTATGCGTCAAACTGTCTTTTCAGTTTGATCTCGAAAATTTTAGCGTCGCAATACTGTCCAGACGTGGCAACAGCATTTAAAATAAAATGTTTTTTGTATAATATTTTATTCATATACAAAAACATGTCAAGCAATCTGACAGCCCCCCTGGTGGTAAGTGGCTACCGTCACTGCAATAGCAAGGACGAAATCGTTGTCATCATAAAGCCTAAAGGCTGATTTACACTTGCATAAGTACAGTAGCGAGTTAACTTGCGGTCTTGGCGAGTTAAGTTCTTAACATTGTTTGGACGGGAATTTGAACTTAACTCGCCAAGACCGCAAGTTAACTCGCTACTGTACCTAGGGAAGTGTAAATCAGCCTTAAGGTGAAATGCCTTCTTTGACGAGTAATTACACTGGCTACTATTATTATTATGCTTTCGAAATACACATGAATTTTATTGTCTATTGATTGTGTCAGTTACAGATAATTTTAAAATAATAATTACCACAGCATCAAGCTTCGGGTTAGTCCATTCAGCGTATTTGCTAATATATATGGCAAGGAAGGCAAACAAGGTGGAATCAAGCTTACGGCCCACCTGATAGTAAGTGTTTACCGTAGCCTATAGATATAGGCTATGGTAAACACTTACTATCAGTGGTAAGTGGTTACCGAATCACATTGGGCTCAACCCACGCGCTAGTAATACTAGCGTTATACATATCTAAAGAAACTGTTATGTTGACAGGTATATACGATTATTGATTCATAATCTTTATCGAGCATCAAACTCAAACTAACTAACCAAAACTTTCCGAATAATAAATTGTTCTCAATATTTCTAAAATAATACGTTTTTATCCTTTACATTACTAGGTAACAGTGTAATTGCATAAAAATAAAACATAAGTGCGAACGATTATTCCAGAAAATTTCAATATGATTTGAGGGGACGACTTAACATGGATGTTTTGTATAAGCAAATACTGAAAAACAATATTTCTATTTCATTAAAAAAATATTATTCGAACCAATAATTTGTAAAAAAAAGCCTAATTTAGATACACAGAAATCTTATTTCATTAAATTTATTTAGTTATTCTAAATAAAACGTGATTTTTTTTAATTTCACAATAATTTGATTGCCAAATACAATTTATTTTTCACCTCTAGCTTTTTAATTTTATAGCACCATTAAGCAATTATCAAGCTTAACATCTACCAGAAAATGATCAATTTAGCTAATGATTTCGATCCTAAAATTATATTTAGATTAGCCCTTTAATTTATAGTCAGCTCAATCCTTTTATGAGATCCTGGGGTGGTAGTAATGTCTGTTAAACTCAATTAAGATTAAGCACGTTTCAAAGTTCTATAATTAATAAATTCATAAAGTTACTTCTAGAGCAGCGGCTCGTTTCAAGGAATTGACGCAGGTCTTATAACTTAGCCTTTTCAGTGGGAGAAATACATGCGGAATTTCAGCCATAACACTACCAAGCAGGCCCAATTATTCCACAGACGTGTAGAACACGCTTTGTGGACCGCCAAAAAAATTTAAATTTGAAATTCGAAATTCTTCAAATCCGTCTTTCTTTCTTTATGAAGCAGGTATTCATTTTCCGCCATATATAATTTATTTTCATGCAGCTTTACAATTCCTTGACAGTTAAATGGCCGAGGTAGCAGAGGCAAACATAATAAATTCATAATTTCAAATACTAAACATTTCTTATTAAAGATTTCTTGGTTTCATATCATAATGAGTCAATACAAAAATACCTAAACCAAATACTCCACAAAAAGAGCTGATAGACGTAGACTCAATAAAATCAATTCAGACAATATCAGGGAAGTTTATTACAGCAAGATGCCGTACCGATAGCGCAGAACTGTCAAGTCTACATTCGATATCATTGTTACTGTAAGTGATACTTTAAGTGCTATTTCTGAGATAGGAGATTTTTCATTATTTATTTTAACAAATGAGGTTAGAGAGCGTAGAGTTTTCCACTTCAGGCGATACATTACGAATATTTAGTTTTTTAATTATGAAAAATAATAATAATACACTCACACTTATGATCTAGCTCAAATAACTTGTGTTATGGATAACGGAAAAATAATGATAATAATATGTATATAAATATTTGAAATATAGGTACTAAATCCATGACTCGTAAACAAATGCTCGTACTCATTCTACAAACATTTGCTCCAACCAGGATTTGAACCCGGGACCCCCGACCGAGTAGCCTGTATAGCAAAGGGCACCGACCACTCGGCCAGCCGGTCGTCAAATATACTATAATTATAGTCAAATATATTAAATATATTGTAATTAGGATTTGATTCCTACTGCTACTACTGTTAATTTTGTTGAACAGCTTGATCGAAATTCTGTGATATAGGGGAGAGTGGGGTAATTCCGAACACGACATAATTGATAATTTCTGCTGGCTGAAAGAGAGACCTATATTCAATGCCAGGTAATAAGCATTGGCTCTTTATATTTTTATAATATGATACACATGGCCTCCTTCGGAGTTACTTTGCGCTCACAATTACTCTACCCAAGTAGTTTGGACTTAAATCTAGCGTTGCTATGTTGCCTTATTAGGTCAATTGTGTCTGCCTAGTTAAAGATTTATACAATAGGTTTAAATGTGTGAACGTGAGAATGTTATTTAAGTCACAGTTCTCAGTTGTTTTCTAATGATAGCAATACGAACGAGGCCTAACTAACGACTTTAATAATTTTGACACCATCGGACTAAGTATAACATTGCTCTGTCTTTTCGTCTGCGATTGAAAAAGACGACATTATTGGATGCTCCATCGATTGCCAACAAACTGCATGGCTGCCGGCCAACTAATCAGCGATCTCTGGTAGAATTAAGGCGCCGCCTGGGGGTGGGCTGTTAAAATTGCAGAGCCTAGGCTTCCCCTACAAAGGGCAGTGGAGTTGCCAGGGAGTTTTAATGGGTATTACCAGTGTCATTAGCGCTGGGCGACCGCCACACACGCCCGTCGCCTAGTCAGTGACGGGTAGGTCTGTAGATTTCTCCGCCAAAAAAAAGAGGTAGAATTTAGACGCCAGCATAGGGCAAGATTGCGAGACAAACGCGTGGCTATCAAATGCGCAACCGATTACATTTATTTCGATTCCATTAGATTGTTTTAGGACCAATCGTCCATCGTTAATACACAATGATACAATAGAAAGAGACAGCTATAACTCAATCAAAGAAATTATGTCATAAAGAAACTTTATTTCCCAAAGGAAGAAACAAATGTTGTTACAATATGGCTAGCTGATGACATGTCGCAGATATTTTCTGTTCAAGGAAAAATGTCGTTCTTTATATTGATACGTTCATAAACGAAGATACTACTATTCGTAAGATAGATAATTAATTCTACTGATAAATTTCAGTAAATGCTTTCAATTTTGACCTGTGTGATCTATACCTACATATGTTTAAAATTCTCTAAGCATTTGATCTACGCTGCCTTTCTACTATATCTTATACTTGGCATAAACCTAGTGAGAACTTTTATGAAGTATATCGTATACCTATTTAACAATGAAACTGGGTTGACTAAATCGATATGTATAAAGATATGTAAAAAAGTGTTTCTCCTCAGCTGGAGAGCATGAAGCTCTCCAGCTGAGGAGAAACACCTTTTTACTTTGTTTAAAAAACACAGGCTTCGCTAAACTAAAGTTATAATCTCACGGCCTTACTAATGATCATTGTATAAGCCTTATACGGTGTTTTATCTTTTTTTTGGAATTTAAATGTGTAAGGCATAAACAATAAAGAGACCACGACTCTATTGCGATGCTAGTAAGGCCTATTTTTGTAACACAAGTCAAGGAATTCGGCTTCCTTTTATTTCATTAGTAAAGAAATTTCGTTTTCTTATAAGAAAAAATAAGATTAGCTACTTACCTGAGATTCTCCACAAATTTTTAAACATAGTACAGGTACTTTTATATTTATACTCAAATATCGTTGCGAAAATTCATCTAATGAAACAAGTAATAAAAGCAGATGTGGAAATACTTAGTCGATGTTTGGTAAAGTTAGAACAGTGAACAATATAATGCCTTCGCCAGTCATCATGAGCCAAGTAAACGTAACAGTCGGCAAGTGCCAGTGCCATAGCCAGTGCCAGTGCCAGTGTCAGTGTCAGTGTCAGTGCCAGTACCAGTGCCAGTGCCAGGGCCGAATCGTATTTTTTTCATATGAAAAATACAATAAATTAATTAGACTATCCTTTACGGATAGTCTAATTAATTTATTGTATTTTTCTTTGCAGAAATAGTTTCATTTAGGCTAAAAATTTTGCTTGTCCGTATACCCCTACTGGTACCTCATCAATCTTTTAAAAAAGCATATCTACTTCATATTAAAAGTATGTACATAGGTATTTTCGACTACTAATGTAGTCATTTTGATTCAATTGATATACATAATCCTAACTATGTGAATAAGTCACATTAACTCATTTATCAGGCGTATGAATTTAAGCTCTCCCGTGTACATGAGCTTTCTTTGTATAATGATTAAATAATATTTGTATTAAGACATAAAGTATAAAGAAATGTAATAACGATTGACCGAATTCCCCTCTAACCCAATACAAAGCGGAACCTTTCAATAGGTGAAACGTATTGCAAAATAGGTATGTAAGTTATTCGACGGGTGACGCTGAAAATTCAATTTAACGTACTGTGCGTGCCGACCCTACATTCAAATGCCTGAAGCATCTGGGTGACATTGAATAAGATACAATGAAATTGCCGATGTGAACTCTAAGTCTATGATACAAAATTTACACTTAAGGCCAAGACTTATTTTACAGACACAATACAGACACTAATACAGATAGACTAGAAGAATTTCACAGGGATATCCCAAGTCCTGGGTGGCTCAGTGGTCAGAGCAGTAGCCCGGATTGCGAAAGGTCGCGGGTTCGATTCCTGCCTCAGGACGTGAAATTTTTCTAGTTTTATTATATTTTAATTACTAAGTAATTTTTCAAACATTTATATTAATGTTAATAAAAAAATTAAGAAGACTTATTTTTTTATTTATTTCTAACATAAAAAAAATCACTTAATTAATCCGGCATGTCTTGTGAATATGTATTGAACAATCTTAAGTAATGTAAACTAAGTATAGGTAAGTGTTAAAACTACTTATGAAATGTTTTCATGTAATGAGAAACTGTTATGGCTATGGCTTCATTTGTTCATTATATTTTTTTATTTAATGATCATTAAAATACGTAAGGAATGTTTATATTTGATTTGAAACTAATGCTGTAAGAAATACCCGATTAGCAACCATTTAAACTTGCGTACTAGAGAAGGAGCTCCGATATAGACTTTGAGGTCACAGTACGCGCCCGAAAATATAAAAAGATGTTTAGAAAAGAGATCGGTATACTGCAATTTCTAATTTAAATAACTCGGGTATTTTTGGCTATTAACAATTCTGTTTTTAAATGTTTTAAACAAGTATTTGTAAGCATATTCCCTTTTCCTTTGAATGAATATAATAAATTATGATTCAGGTTTTATGAAACTAGATCCTTGGTTCTTGGAAACCAACTTTTGTAGGAGGAGTTCACAAAGTTTACTAATGACCTAAATCGAATGAAAGGATTTTGAATAGAACATTGTGAAATGATGTCGATTTATTAGTGGAAGTTTGTTAAAGATCTTTCGCCCTGTTTGATAAGTATTAATGGATTTAATTATCTCAGCTATTTTGTTGCGAACAGTGTTTTCGATAACATTGTTAGAGCTCTTATCTACATGTAGCTTAGATAAATGGGATTAAGTGTTGCTCCAGAAACGTTGAGAGACTTGAGCCTAACGAGCAGACAGAAATCTGGATGTTAGGGATTATAAAGATAATGATTAAAGTTTTAATCTGATATTGAAGCGTTGTTTCTTGGCGATATTAGTGGCGTTTAAGCTAACATAGCGACCTATACTTAAAGAAATCCTGGCGCAGAAGTGAGACGTGAAGCCGCATGATATTATATACTGCTTTCAATCAACGCCTAATCAAATTCTCCCTGTTCAAAATTGCCGTGAAGATGCTACCAATATTTCCTGCCTCTTACAGATTTTTTTTTTATTGTCGACATCTCAATTTATAAATATATTTTTAAGCCTACGCCATAACAGTATCTGGTCTTGTAACACGTGAGAAAATTTAGAAACATGACATTTGAACCGAACATATTGAAGACTCATTAAGAAGGGATTTATCAAACTCCGAAAAAAAAATAAGATAGAAAAAGAACAACGCTGCCATGGAAGGTGGAAAGGATTTGCAAGCTAATGAAGGAGACTGATACTCTTTCATGCAATCCTGGGCCTGATATTACCAGATAGATTATCACATTTTATTATGTAGTGTGCTGCATACAGTCCAACACTAAGGTTTTTCGTTCTATCGATGTTCACTTTGAGTATAGATTGTTATGAAAATTATGTTTTATTAAGCAAAATTATTATCTTGTCGAACTAAGGCAAAAGCTAAATAAATAACACATTTTTATCGGCAATTCGTTCGTTACGGATCACGGATACTTGTGGCTTTGAGCCAAAGGCATTTTATCCAGTTGATTATAGGTTATGGATTGAAATAGAATGGACCTATTAATACCAGTCTCCTTTGTTACGTAAAATTACACCTTAAAGTCATTAATAGAAGTAAAATTTTGCCAGTTTATGCCTTTTATTACGTAATTATTATTTTTTATTTTAGATGAGTGTACTTACAGATAATCGTCATTACATGATTATAGGTGTAATAAATACAAAGACTTAAGCTAGACAGTTATACTATTTTAGTGTACACAGCATGTTTAATTATGCTTACAGGACGTAGAAAAAGGGGGAAAAAATTGTTATATCGGAGTAGATTACTAATAAAAAAAAACACTAAAATAAGGCTTATTCGATGGCCGGCCGGGCGAGTATTCACAGATGGAGATTGAGCTGCTATCAGATAATTCTGAAAACTTTTACACCGGGTGTTTCAAGTTTGAGAAGAATAACCATCCCTTGGTTGTTATGACGCGGAAGCTACTGTCTACTGGGCAAAAAAGCAGGTTAAGTCTTCTACGGGTTTCGTATCAGACTCCGAAGAATCAAGAAAGAGAAGAAGAAGATGTAATTACTTATTTGAATCAATCAACAGTTGTATATTCAAACTATTTCATAATAAATTATCATTACAATTAATTAAATTTTATCCAATCGAAATTAAAATATATATTACCAAAGAAAAAAATAATATACGAAAAAATTGCATTTACTAGTCAGCAATTGCTATAATTGTCTTAAAAATATATTGTCATTATTAGTCAATTATATCAGTTTACATAAAATGGATTCTTCCTATATTGGTAGCTCGGTGTTGGCTGGAGTTTAGAAATACTTTTCTCTCCTTTATTCACGATAATAACTATCTTGATAGCGCAAACAAGTTTCATTATTAGCGTGCTTTCCTAAGGGATGCTGCCGTAGAAGTGATTAAAAATATCGGTTTTGAGGTGATCTATTGAAACGTTGCTACGGCCTAGACAGAGAGGGATAGAAATATAACTCAGCGGGAGGAAAAAAGACAAAATAGCAATCGCGCGTGTAATGTAAGGTATATACTAATTATTTTAAAAAAAATAACTATAAAGATGACGATTGTGAACATTAATGACATATACTACTTTAAAGTAATTCCTTATTGTATACAAATTGTCGTTTTTTTATACAAAGCAAACAAAGCGACAAATGACTCAAGACCATCTGACGTGAAGCGGTAAAAAGAGCGCGAAGACAGCTAGTGCAGTTAAGACACTGCTCTAGCCGCTACCTTGCCGGCCTAAAAGGTGTTTTTTCACGCCTCTTTTGAAGGAACCCATGTTATAGGAAGGAGGGAACACATGTGCTGGCAAAAAATTCCAAGTTCTGGAAGTACGACAAAGAAACGAGGTACTTAATTTCTTATTTTTAAGAGGTATTTTAGGGTGTCTAACTCTGCTTAGCAGTTTTCGTAATTTGTGTAAGATTGCGATTATATTAATGGATAGTATTTTTTCTATAGGTATGGTATCTTCTATTCGCACCATTTATCGAAAAAATACGATATTTTCCAAGCAGTTTCATATTAAATACAATCTTTAATATTACAATAGGTATAAACGGTCAAAATACTGAAAACTGTTATTTTTTTTTATGATAACTATGCGTTAAATTTGATTTCATTTTAGCTGTCTCGTCAGAAGCAGGATTTCCCGTTCTACCTTAAATTATTTCTCAGCTACCCCAAGAATGTTTATGCTCTACAAAGAATTTAATCAACAAGTTGGTTGTGATTCTCTTAACCGAAAAAGTTTTTTTTCAAGAACTTCTCAGTGGAAACATTGAAAACAAACGGCTACAGGCATCGAGATAAACGAGGAACAACCCCTTCTATATGCCTAGCTAAAGAATTATAAGACAACATCTTGGAGCCACGTGCACTTTAATAGTTCCTATATATATGCACATAAGAACGAGAGTGCCGGAGTTGACACCAACAAACCTTTTTAATACATGAGAAGTACGCGGTACCCAATTCAGATTGTAATCGAATTCCGTATATCTGTTTACTTATCACGTTTCTCTTTACCGCACGAGGCAAATGGGGTTTGCCTCTGGCGTCGTATCGTCACGAATTTAATATGAATTTATGAGATATATGACGTATAATTTGCATACATTAACATGGGAAAGGCTTTAAGGCGAAAAGGACGACGAACGAAGATTTAATAAGATTTTCTTAATTTTAATTTGAACATTAGGTAAGTTTAATGAATTTGAAAAACTTTAGAAAAGATATGCTTACAAAAAATATCGAAACTAGAAAAAAAATCATATCCTGGGGCGAGGAACGAACCCGCGACCTTTCAAAGTCGGGTGACTGACCTAACCATATGAGCCACTAAGGACTTATTTTGTTATCTAGGTAAATAATATTTTTTTTAGAATGGCTAGAACTAATGGCTGAATCAGATTATCGTGATTTAGGAAGCTTTTTAATAACTAAAAAGAGAAGTTTAGATTCTTATTTTATTATAAACAAAACTAATTTTTCAATGTCAGCTAATAATTATGAGCTTTTATGATAAGCATACCTACTTCAGTGAAAAACATTGTAAAATTTAATTTGTTTATTATCTACTCAAATAATACGTGAAATTGGTAGTCCCCTGTATAAATTAACCTAATAAATTCCATCCCCTAAGTAAACATAATTTACAAACTCGTGATGAACAAATTAAAATGCGAGTCATGGCTTCCCAATATACCAAACGGTATACAAAGTTCCAATTAATTATGTATAAAAGCATTCGAAATTGAGCTTCTTCGTAATTTTGAATAATAAATATTTTTGTATCAGATATCTATCACCCTTATATTTTAATATTCATATCAAAACACAATTTTCAAGTCTTAGTGACACAACAGTACCGTACAACAAAACTGAATAGAAATAAATGGAATAGGATAAAATTTTATATTTGATTTTTTTACTACGAACTCAACTCGAATAATTGATAGTGATTATTATATTTAAAGAGAAAAAAAATAAGGATTGTTTTTCTTTTGTCTCATAATTTATATTTAACCTTTTAACGGCTTCCGCGAAGTAAACAGTAACAACATACCGAATATAATAACTTAATAAATAATTCTACATTACCAGATCCAATCTTCACAAACCACGTTGTAAATCCATCACAACACACACATATTTTAAAAAGAAAATCAAAAATTTAAATATTACAAGAACGCAAAAAGGTTCTATTTTTAATTTCAAAAAGAGGTTTGCATTATGTGAAGGTTGTTATTTTTAATATTTAAATTTCGAACGATCGTGATACATACGCGCGCGGTTCTGGTCGACTGGTCGGCACCCACCCGAGTGTTCGGGAGGCGCTATCTGCCACGAGTGAGCGCGACAGAGCCGCGGCAGCCCTTATAGACCAACCCCAAGTGAAAACGGTGGGCGGATATCTATAGAGCTGCGAGCCTGCGAGTCTATCCTTAGACTTTTTCCGAAGAAATAGACAATAATTACGTAGGTTTCGTAGCATGGAAGATGTTTTGAACGCAAATTCTTTTGTTCAACTTTATGGTAGCTTTTTACCGTTCGATGACGAAATGTTGTACTGACTTTTCATAGTACACGCTTTGTTTATGTCCGGATGATACTTGCACATTGTTTTGAAGTTGAAAACTATTTATAGGCAGATTTAAGATGAGTTTAGCTAGCTGTAAATGACAGGCTTATTTCTTGACATGACAAGGTAGGTAATTAATTTTGGGTTAACAGGGGTGTTGTGGATAATATTTAAGAACACCAAAAACTAATTCAACTAAGATTTGTTCTTAGGAGTTTGGTTTTCTTAAGGCAACAAACAGAGAGAAGAAATTTTGCGATTCTATTCTCATTGTCTGTTATCAAAATCTCAGTTGAAACGACAAGCTAGTTGGCACTTGTTTGATCCTTACATTAATAACATACACTTTTGCCTTATTTAAGTCGGCATGTTTTTAGATTTGATTTAAATTAAGGCAGAATTTCCATCTGTCCGATTTTATTTCGGTTCTAACAAAAGAATTTAATAATAATAATATTCAAACACTCACACCTTTTATCTAGCCCAAATTAAGCATCATTAAGAGTTTGTGTAATGGGTACTAGATAACTGAGAAATATTGATAGTGACAATTTGTATATAAATGTTCGAAATATACTGAATAAATATTTAAACATCCCTGACCGTGAACAAATGCTCGCACTCGTCATACATACATTTGCTCCTACCGGGATTAGAACTCGGGACCCCTAGCCAAGTAGCCTGTATAGTAAGGGGTATAGACGACTCGGCCAGCCGACCCTCATAATAGCATCAAACTATATAGAATCAGGACCCATAGTGCCGAAACATAGTGATAAAATCTAAAGTGCACATGAACAAAAAATGGTGAAAAGTGGTAGTGAGTAAGGTTCTGTGGTAACGTTACCAGAGATTATAAAGGAAGCGTTGTATTGAGACTTGTATGCTATGCTGTCATATAACGCTATGCTGTTCTTTTTTATCATTAACAGACTAGGCATCGTGGTAAAATCATCTTTAGACGTTTAAACTGTAAACGTTTTAGTGAGGCGCTCGGTGGTGTATTGGTTTGAGCTCTCTGGTTTCGAATACGAAAACAAAGCCACTTTTGCCATGGTCGACCCCGGGATGAGTCAACCAAAACTTATAATCTCGAGCTCCTCCGTGCTTCGGAAAGCAAGTTAATCCGTTGATCCCGGATGTTACTGTAACCGCTTTAACTCACCAACCCGCATTGGGCCAGCGTGGTGGTGTTATGGCCCAAACTCTTCATGTGTTTCTTCTATGTAGGAAGGCCTACGCCCAGCAGTGGGACGTATATAGGCTGGTGATGTGAAACGCTTATTAACACATCAGGCGGGTCGATTTTCTTTTGCCATCCATGTTCAAAACAAAGAGAAACAGCGAAAGCATAATTTAATTAGCGCACCTTAACAAGAAGCTACGGTTACCCCAAAAATAAAGTCCCTAATAAATTAGGTAGGTACAATCAGTAAATATGTAAACAGAAGGCGCTGAATCGTGAGACTTGGAAAGGAAAAGCGTTTTTGCAACAATTAATGTCACCGGTTTTATTAAGTGAAAAGATTAGATTCTGCCTTCACTTGCTAAGATTAAATATAATAAATACAGTACACCTCTTCCACTCACTATTATTATTATTATTATTATCTTGTATTTGGGGCTTTTCGGTCTTATTAAGACTGATTTGTCACTGCGACCTAAAAGATCTATTGTGACTTGCCACCAATAATTTATAATAAAGCCTTGGTTTGGGCACTTTTCATAAATTTTAGGATTTTCCCAACCTCAAGGGTCTCAACTTCATTTGGGTCAATAGTGTGTCTCCCCAGATGAAGGCTTCGTTTGTGGATAAAAGGTCCACAGTTGCAAAGGAGGTGCATTGGGGTTTCGCGCTCCTGTGTACAGAATCTGCAAACATCCGAATCACTGAATTTTAGGTTGAATAAGTGTCTGTTCAGTTTGCAGTGGCCTGTTAAAGCTCTAATCATGGCACTCGCGTTACTCCTGCTGAGCTTTATCAGCTCTTCAGTTCGTTTAGCATAGTAGCCATGTATCAGGGACTTTGAATGTATCAAACCAGGTGTCCTTAGCCATTGTTCGGAGGACTCCTGTATGAGCTTGCTTTTGAGATAGTACATGGCCTGGTTCACTATTATTAGTAAAAGGATGAAAAATATTGCAACTGCCAGATTACCTAAAAGTTAGCACTTCTAGCAACCACTAACAAAGGGAAACTTCTTAATACATGTATCTTGACACGATAAGGTCTAAACTGAACACACTTCTCTTATTCTATCCTTATAGGAAGACAGTGATGACTGTAGTCATCATCGTTATTATTTCAACCGAGATAACTATATTTTAATGTACAATCGCGGTCTAAAAATGTTTATCAGTTTTCAAATTAGATTCTCCGTCACACCGTGTGCAGTAAAGGCTAAAATGCTAAGTCTGGATACTTATTACTTTTAATATTTGTAAAGCATTCTATTCTATTCACTAAAAACGTGTTAAAGACTTTTTTTATTATCAAACTCAATTTTTAATTTAAAAATTTACCCATTTTTAATTATATCCTCGTTTCAATTAAGAGATAATATTTTGTAATATTTTAACAAAAAAATCTATATTTGAAAAAATGTATGCCTTATGTCTAATTTAATTAAATCATCAACCCCGTGACACACATTTATGCATGCAATTACAAACCAAAAGGTGGTAAACATTATTAGACTGCGATTGTACAATTAGTGTGCGCTACCAGAATAGAGCCTTTTTTTATTTTTTTTCTTAACGGGGTAACTCTTGACCTTCATCTCACCTGATGGTGAGTGAAGATAAGGCCGACGATAGAAGCGAGCTACACCCGGATTCCTCAACCACAGAGGAACTGGCTATTCTACCTTTAACTGCCGGAACACAACAATGCTGTTAACATTAGTACTATGGCGGCAGACTTAGTTAAGATTGTGGTAGCTAAGCCAGGCGGACTTAGAAAAGCCTTACCACCAACCGAACCGAGCAGAAAATTTCTGCCCCACGGGAATCGAACCCCGTACCTCTACACCTGAGTTCGGTGGTCTCAACCACTAGACTACCAAGGCGGTTATAGCCTTTTATATTACAGCCAATATAATGCCTTGTTTCCATCATCACTATATTATGGTTGAGCGGAGCGATGGCTGGTACATGCGTCATACTTGTGAACAGGTGCCACTAGTGGAAATGGTCATCTCTAAGCTTCCTTGAATTTGCAATAATTTACCTACATATTCACCGATAGTATCATTTTTGAGGGATTTTTGAGGTATATGGCATTATAGAAATTATATAAAACAATCAATTATGATTGTAATGACGCGGTCAGACAAGTGTTTAAAATTAATGAAAGATGTTTGGCTTTATCAGGCCTTTGTATATTAATTGTTGACCTTTGTGTATTATAACACCTATATTGTGATGATGCATTGTCGGACAGCCATTAAATAAAGTAAATATTCTTGTCATTAGGTACTTATTGGTACGTTGATATACCTATTTTTATACTTTGTGCGACACTGTACTGCTAAATACTAGTACTTTGTAATTAAACATTGTAACTTAATAATTGAAAAGAGTGACTACACGAGCTTGTTGCCGGAATCTTCTCGGTAGTTCAACTTTTGGAACCAGTGTAAATTCAGACAGACTGACAGACTGACAGACAGACAGACAGACTGACAGACTGACAGAGTGACTGACGGACAGACGGACCGACAGACAGATCTACAGACAGAGCGATAGACATTATAACATTGTTAGCTTACGTAGATTCAGATAAGACAGAGAGACAAACATTTTGAAATTGTTAGTTAATATTATTTTATGTGATAGACATAAGGGTTTTTTTTGACGATTCGAAAGTGCTTCTTGGGGGGCCTAATTGAATAAAGATATTTTCATTTCATTTCACTATTAAGTCTGCCGCCATCAGAATAATGTTAAAAGCATTGTTGTGTTCCGGCCGTTAGAGATAAGATAGCTAGTTTCTCTGTGGTAGAGGAATCCGGGTGTAGCTCGCTTCAATTGTCGGCCTTATCTTCACTTACCATCAGGTACTTACTAGGTGGTAGGCCCGTATGTAGGGTCGTCTGGGTAGGTACCACCGCCTATTTTATTTCAGCCGTGAAACAGTTCGCTGTGTTTCGGATTGAAGGGAAAGGTAGCCAGTGTAATTACTGGGCATGACGGCATTTCATCTTAGGCCTCAGGATGCCAACGCACCTGCAATATCAAGTGATTTTTCCTTGTAATTGCAGGTGTCTATAGGCGGCGGTAACCACTTACCATCAGGTGGGCCGTCAGCTTGTTTGTCATCTAGTTGTATATATAAAAAAAAGGTGAGATGAAGACCAAGAGTCACACCGTTAAAGTAAAAAAATAATTTTCATGTGAAACTAAATATTAGAAATGAGACACTCAAATCATGAGCTAATATTGCCTTCCAATCTCCAATACTGTTCCTTTGTGCCTTTATTCACTTTTATAGACCATGAGCATGACACTGCACTTTGCACTTTTTCCACTTTGTTATATTTCCCGCTTGCAGCCTATCAGGTTCACTGCGAAAAAAGGACAATGATCTCTGTCGGACATGAGATTGTATTTCTTTCTGGATCCACTTCCCGTGGCCTCTAATATGTAGTTGCTATTGCTGGCGTCCTGTTTTATTTCCTGAAGAACTGGTGCATATTTTTCTCCACCAGCACCAGCGTCTTGCGCGATGATGATATCTTGGTCTTTAGATGATTTTCCAGCCATTATATTCCGCAAATAAGTGTGAATTTGAAGTTATGTTGTCGCTATACTTACACGTAAGTCGACACAATTAAGAATGCCATAGGTAATTTAATGTTTGCGCACCTTGTTTGGAACTACTGTTACTACTGCTATCAGCAACATAGCTCGACTCCATAGGCAGGGTCGCCATATGGAAGTTTTTTTATATGCCACCAAGGTGGAAATCAAGCATACGGCCCACCTAATGGTAAGCGGTTACCGTAGCCGATGGGCGCTTGCAACACCAGGGGTGTCACTTGCGCGTTGCCAACCCTGTAAAAACCTTTTCACGCTAATGATACACTCAAATTAGGAGTAAATACAGAATGTATATTTATACCATACAGCAAAATATAATTGTATAAAGTTACCAATGATTGTGTGAAAGTTAAATAACTTTATTTTCGTGTGTTTTAACAGCTCCATATAAGTCCACATCGCCGTGAAAAGAGTTTTAACAAAGTGTTATTAGTTGTCATCTGCGCACAGCCCCTATGCGGGAATTCTCGGGTGGTCAGATGCTTGCTACGAAAAGTGTGTTCAGGTTGAAAACCTTGCTAATGGGTAGAAAAGTGGTTAAAAACTTTTCGAATTCCTTAGATAAAATCCTTTTTGACCGGTAAACCTTGTTGGTGTTATAGTTTGAAAGCATTCATTTCCATTTTTAAATTGTTTATAACACAAAGTAGCACAAGGTATTTGTAGTACACGTATTATATCATTCTATACGTCTTTCTGTCTGTCTATCTGGAGAAAGGACATAGGCTACCGCTTACGGCATTGTTATCATGTAGGTCGTATGCTTGTTTGGCACCCTTGTTTTTTTTATACAACTAGATGACAAACAAGCTGACGGTCCACCTGGTGGTAAGTGGTTACCACCGCTTAAAGACACCTGCAATAACAAGGAAAAATCGCGTACTATTGCAAGGGCGTTGTCGTCCTGAGGCCTAAATGAAATGCCTTCTATGCCCAGTAATTACACTGGCTACCTTTCCTTTCAATCCAAAACACAGGGAACTGTTTCACGTCTGAAATCAGAAAGGCGGTTGTACCTAGCCCCTACATACGGGCCTATCACCTAGTAATACCACCTTGTTTTATAAAAACAACGGCAAGCAGCGCTCTTTTACTTTAAACTAGCTTTTAGGGGTTTTTGCAGTTACTTTGTGATAAACTTTATCTTCTTCTCAAACAACAACAAAAGACATTGTTTTTTTATAATTAATAACCCAGAAACCGTTTCCCAGTCTCAGAGATAACAAAGGTGCATAGAAACACCCCAGCGTCTTGCATATTTTATCTTTTGTGCTTCATGTGCAAGACCAAAGAAGATGTTGTTCTGAGATTTTTTTTTTATATTTATGGAACCTTTTTGTTTATACCATAATAATAATACGCTCCATTTATTTTTCTCATTGTTGCGATTTTGTGAGGAAAACTCTTTAAGAAAATCTAGATATTATTATATAACGAAGGTAATTTTATTAGGGAAAGTGGGATAACCTCAAACTTGTATTGAGAGGACTCTATGCTCGTTTTCACTAACGTTCAGCTTTAAGAGCCTCTAAGCGATTTTTAGCTTAGTCTATCTAAATGTGATAGAACTTCTTTTTCTATCAAAATAGGACATTACTGCAGCGGCCAACAAAAGAGGTATTGGTGGCCGAACACACATACTTACGTAAGCCTATCAATGCCTAGTTGTGGCCAAGGCTTGTATAGTACGTTTGTCAAATAATGAGCGGAAATTAATACAATTACTTTCAAAATCAATGACGCGCAACGAACGACAGTAATTTTTCAGTCGCCAAAGTGTTCCATTTGTTTTTTTTTTTCAATAAACAAGCCAGTTCGAGATTGAAATAAAACCTTCAGTGTAATAACCTCATAGGTTGCCATGTTTCGGAGTAAAAGATCGTTCCATTTTAAAATTACAGGGCAGATATGGGTTTATTTACATAATATAGTAATTTATTTAGCCGCTAAAACAGGACAGATATTAAATCTTCATAGAACTTTTTCTGGCCACTGCTGGCATATATTTGGCCAATTAAGCAATTGCGATTTATATCGAAGAAGGTTCAATCAAAATAATGCTCTAATTTCCAAGAAAAGTATTTTTTTTTCTATAGCTGAAGTCAAGTCCTAGTATCTTAAACTAAATAGGTTGTTATAATAACTTTAAGTACAAAGGTACGATGATTTCTCAAAAATGGGCGTTCTATGTGGTAATAGTACCTAATTGAATGTTCTCATACCACATGCATGCCGCCAGGAGGTTATTTCGGACATTAAATCTCTCGTACCTACATATTTGACATAATCAAATAAGCTCATATTGACTGATGAACTTCGTGAACCTCATAAAACATTCAAACTATTTCAAACCCGTTGTCGTTTGGTCAAAGTCTCGCGGTGACGGTGAATGCCTCAGAAATGGATGCTTTGCGGTAAAAATATTGTAGATTATAATTCAAGGTAATAATAACGTTATCAGTGTAACGTTTTCGTTTTTAAAAAGTAATGTTATTAATCTACTCAAACTGAGACAGATGAATGAAACGCACGAATCCAATATACATAATTATTTAATAAATTTTCATTAATTTTTCTTCTCAGTAATATTCCTCTGTAAATATTTGGTGACGACATTGCCGGCCTTGTTGACAAACAATTTTGATAATTTCTCATGGCATTTAATGGCATACAGTGAAGAGATTGGCTTGCCTTAATGTTAATTGGTAACGGTTGTACAGGAGCAAAGAAGCAGATTGTAGCCTAGGACGCTATAGCACTGGGTGTACGACTTACTCACGCTTTTCACTTTTCATTGCTAATATTTTTTCAGAGAGCAACTATATTATCTCTAATTATAGTATCTATGTACGTAAAGTAGTTATGTACTTACATCAACTCTCAATCAAAAAATTTGAAAGAAAGTGGGTGAAAGTCACGATCGGAAAGTATTAAACACATCAGCCCCCTTATTCACAACTGTCGGAACAGATTCGAATTTCGGAAACTCTATACCTGTCACTTGTTATCACGATGCGTCGAAGCGAGACGCCATGTGACTTTTCGAATCGAATCCGTGAACCGACAGTTTCTGAATAAGGGGGCTGTTCTAAATTGAGTTTGCATAATTTATCACTCAGATTATATAATTACATCTCATAAACAACTAACTGTTAAAACACAGGGTTTCTCTAATTAATCACCTTATTTTACGTAAAGCTTCGTTATTAACTTCAGTAAATCTGTGTTGCCCCTGCGCTGAGTAAGGTCGCCCAAGCTCGGATAGAAAGCATTATATTGGAAGCAGAAGGAATCGACTCCCATGCTACAAACATAACGTTTTCCCTTGGGTTTTCAGGGAAGGTAAGTAGACGCTGGTACTACTTACGCGTTGTAAGTAGGCTAATAAGGTAGATGTTTTAAAAATAAATCGTTTATTTCTCACCACATACCACAATAAGTGCATCAACATTTCAGCCGAGAGCTGCCTGCCCCAAGAAGCTCCAAGTCGATCTGTCCTGCGCTTCCTGCATCTATCCGCTCCCCACGACCCTCACCAGATCGTCGGTCCACCTTGTGGGAGGCCTACCAACCGTCTCCCGGTACGCGGCCGCCACTCGAGGACCTTTTCACACCAACGGCCGTCAGTCCTTCTTGCACCTATTATTTATGTTTTAGAATTTAACACAGTTATAAATATGCCTATAAATATCAGGAAGATGTATCTTTCATTAATCGAATTAATCTAGCAAGGAAGCTTTTCCTTATTAACTGCAGCACCACGGATGATCGATATTAATCACATTAAAAAGATCATATTATCTGGAATTACCCTGTGACCTTATAACGCCACTTTTTCTCCTAGATACTGTGCCGTCTTCCTTGCCTAAGTGAGATTCAATTTTACTAAAGAATTTTCCTTAAGCTGTCAAGTAATATGGAAGGGTGAAAGAGTGTTATTTGTCTCGCGTAATATAATTGGTTTTAATTTTATTCAGCCGAACCTAAATACCCTAAACTTCTTGCGTATATGTTACAGTCAGCATCAGCATTGTCTGAGCTTTTAGAGTGCTCAAAAATAGCTTCTTTAAAACAAAATAGTTATTTTACAGCATTAGAAAAGCCTTTCTCTTGATAAAGTTGTGTGTCATGTTACAAACAATACACGATTCTATCATTAGAGTGTTAAAATTGCTTGTCTGAAACAGTACAGATATTTTGATCACTCTGAGAGCTTAGATAAATTTAAGGCTGACTGTACTAGCTTTATCAATGTTTTCGTACTTTAGATGGTATATATATATGGGTGGTGTACGTAGGCAGGTGGTTGGTGATGAAGGAAAAGATTGTTCACTTACTGAAGATAGATGTAATATCAGTCCAGTCCACAATACAAGGTAGGTACACACAACATACAATTATCTTAGTCTCAGAAGGAGAATCGGAAAGTATAAAAGCACAAGCGCAATAGTTTATAGGGTGTAGGGAAGTTACAGGTGAGAATAAAACATACGGTAAATAACAAACAGCGTAGCAACCATGCAATAAGACGCTAGTGTCAAAAGCGGCGTGCGCAGCTCGTCGTGATTGGGCCTCGTCTGACATACGTGACTAGCTGCGCAGCGGCGCGTAGATATTCACGTCACCGTGCAAACAAAAGAAGACAATAGTGGGTCGCGCGTGTCCATAGTCCCTCTTAAGCGCGCGACTTTACTGACGACGAACTGGTACAGCATTATTCATATATTATATAGACAACAATGATAAATGAATGAATGTAAATAATGACATAGAATAAATTGTAAATACTTGTAATAAATAATGTGGACATATATAATATGAATGTAGTAAGTGTTGCCTACACCACCCCCCTCCAGAGACCGTCAAGGGCGATAAAAATCTGGAAATCGTACGCAACGTCCCGAACGTGTAACGACGTCTTTTGTTACGACCTGCGGGGGTTCCTCATTGAGGTCACCTAACAGGAAAGCCGGTTTAAGCCTGTTTATTGAAACCGTGGCTTCCTTACCGTTGAGGATAATTTTAAAAACTTTGTCTCCTCTTGCCAAGATTTTATGTGGGCCGGAGTAAGCAGGAGTCAGCGAACCGCGTGATGCGTCTTCACGTAGGAAAACGTGATCGGTAGTGGCTAACTCCTTATAAATGAAAACTTGTTGGTTTCCGTGACGCGAGGCTGGTACTGGACGTAAGTTTTCAGCGAAGCGCCTGATACGAGCCGAAAATTCGCTAACGTCAGTGGTACCAGGGACCGAAGGTTCGAAGAACTCGCCAGGCAACCTTAAAGGCTCCCCGTACACGAGCTCGGCTGACGAAGACTGTAAATCTTCTTTGAAGGCTGTCCTCACGCCTAGAAGAACCCACGGCAAAGATTCGGTCCACCTGCTGTCTGCGTGGCAGACTATCGCTGCCTTCATTTGCCTGTGGAACCGCTCCACTAGACCGTTGCATGCCGGATGATACGCAGTGGTATGTTTGTGTTCGAAGCCAGCTATTTTCGAGAGACATTGAAATAGTGCTGACTCGAACTGTCGTCCCCTGTCTGTGGTGATCTCCACCGGACAACCAAAACGCGATATCCAGCATGAAAGTAATGCTTTGGCGACGGTCTCTGCAGTAATGTCTTCGATCGGTATTGCTTCTGGCCATCGCGTGAAGCGATCAACGGCAGTCAGACAATACCGATAACCTTGCGAGAGTGGGAGCGGTCCAACAAGGTCGATGTGGATCTGTTTGAACCTTGCACGTGGGAGATGGTAGGTACCTAGCGGTGCGTTAACGTGGCGGTTAACCTTCGCCCGTTGGCAAGCTATGCAGGTACGTGCCCAATCCCTGCAGTCTTTCCTAATGCCAGGTCAAACGAATCGCTCGGCTACCAACTTGGCAGATCCGTTGGCACCAGGGTGACCTAATGAGTGCAGGCTGTTAAAAACTTGCCTGCGGTAAAATTTTGGGACATAAGGCCTGGCAGTCGGCGTACTAACATCACAGTACAATGGAATACGACTACCAGGTACATGTCGCTTCTCCAGACGCAAGGATGAGCCTCCGTATAAAAGCGTCGCGAGTTCTGGATCTGAGGCTTGGGCTTGGGCTAGTAGCTCGAGGCTGACTGGTGCGCTCAATTCGTCTATGCGCGACAACGTGTCGGCTACGACATTGTCCTTGCCGGATATGTGACGTATGTCGGTGGTGAATTGAGCGATGAAGTCCAAGTGCCTATACTGCCTAGGCGAACAGTTTGCCTTCCTTTCATGGAATGCAAAACTGATAGGCTTGTGGTCAGTATAGACAGTAAAATGTCTAGCCTCGAGCATGTGCCGAAAGTACTTAATAGCCTCGTAAATGGCCAGTAACTCGCGATCGTAAGGCGAGTAATTCACTTGCGATGGGCTGAGCTTACGGGAGAAGAATGGCAGAGGTTCCCATGCGTCTCCGTGCAGCTGCTGAAGCACTCCGCCCATCGCCTTGTCTGATGCGTCAGTGACTAACGCCAGCTTGGCAGAACAACGCGGGTGAGCTAGCAGAGCAGCGTTGGAAAGGCTCTCCTTACTGGCCTCGAAAGCTACCAAAGTGTCCCCTTCCAATGTGATGGGATGCGAACCTTTCACCGTGCCTGTCAACAGTGCGTGCAACGGAGCTTGAACCTGGGCAGCTCGTGGAAGAAATCTCCGATAAAAATTTAACATGCCCAAGTACCGCCGCAGTTGCCGCACATTGGTGGGAGGAGGGAACTCCTTGATGGCCTGCACTTTGGTGTCAAGTGGTCTGGTGCCTTTCTCAGAGATGAGGTAGCCTAGAAAGGTCACCTCTTGGGCCCCGAAGACACACTTTGACGTGTTCACCAGCATGCCGTAGTCGTGGAGCCTGGTGAAGATCTGGCGTAGGTGGTCCTCGTGCTCAGCCTGTGTCCTGGAGAAGATCAAAAAGTCATCCAGGTAGCAGTAGACGAAATCCAGCCCCCGAGTTATTTCGTCCACGAACCTTTGGAACGTCTGACCTGCGTTCCTCAAACCAAAGGTCATGAACGGGAACTCAAATAACCCGAAGGGCGTGGTAATTGCCGTCTTGGGGATGTCGTCAGGGTTGACCGGGATCTGATTATAGGCCTTCACAAGGTCTAGAGTGCTAAAGACGGTACATCCAGATATGCTGTGGGCGAAGTCGTGGATGTGCCTAATTGGATACCTATCTGGTATGGTGCGGGCGTTCAACATCCGGTAGTCGCCGCACGGGCGCCATCCGTTGTCCTTCTTAGGCGCGAGGTGCAAAGGAGATGACCACGGGCTCTCTGAGGGTCGGGCTGTCCCATTAGACAACATAGCCTGGAACTCCTGACAGGCTATCTTCAGTTTGTCCGGAGCTAGACGGCGGGGAGAACAAGAAACTGGAGGGCCTGGTGTCGTGCGTATGTGGTGTAGTGTGTTGTGTGGTATGGTGCGATGTGTACCAGCTGGTCTAGTAATGTCTGGGAACTCGTCTAAGATCTTATGGTACTGAGTATCACCAGAAGAGACCTTCACTGAATGTACGTTTTTACATACAGCAAAAGCGGCAACAGCTGATATAGAAGTAGTGCCGTCTATCAAACGTTTGTTGCGACAATCGACAATAATGTTATAAACATTTAAAAAATCTACCCCTATTATAGGCTTGGATACATCAGCTACAACAAAGCGCCAAGCAAAAGTCCTACGTAAATTAAAATCTAGGTCTAGATGCACATAACCGTAAGTAGTGATAGATGAGCCATTGGCAGCATACAACTCAAAGTTTGTCTTAGCACGACGATCTCGAAGAGCTGACCGAGGGAAGACACAGAGGTCGCTACCTGTATCGACCAGGAACTGCGTCTTTGATGATCGGTCAGTCACGAACAGGCGACCAGAAGATGAAGATGGGCAATCGTCAGTCGCCATTATCGATTGCCCTCGGCTTTTCCCGCCTTGAAGTCGCACGGGCGGACGCACTTCTTCGCCTTGTCCCCGTACCTGTCGTGGTACCAGCACAGCGGGAACTTGCGGTAATTGGAGCTCGACCGCTGCCTGGATGAAGATCGGCTGCTGGTACGTCGCGATGCTCGGCGTTGAGATGTACGGCCTTTATCCGTCGCTAAGTCCTGGAGCTGTCTTCTTAGCTCAGCGACTTCGTTTCTGAGGTCGGCGAGAGCTGTGGCAGGCACGACGTCACTCACGGCTGTGACTCTGGGCGATGGAGAAGCTAGGTCGTTAACGCGATCAGCCAGGTCTGCCAGGTCGTCGATGGTCGCTATGGATGGCTGTCCGGCGAGCACTGTCTGGACACCGTGTGGGAGGCGACTCGTCCAGATGGTTTTTAAAAAATCGTCCGGAACATCAAAACCAGCCAGACCCTTAAGATGACGTAGAAACTGTGACGGCTTGCGGTCTCCCAACTCTTCGTGCATCAGCAGTTGCTTGAGCTCCTTCTCATTTGAAGCTGTCAGTCTCTTGATGAGCTCTACTTTCAGCTTGCCGTATTTATCCGTGGCTGGAGGGCTAATAATTATGTCTTTGACTTCTCGAGAGTACTTATTGTCGAGTTGGCTTATGACATAATTAAATTTGGTCGCATCGTTTGTAATGCCAGATATGGCAAACTGGCCTTCCACCTGGGCGAACCAAATCTCCGGCTCCTCCGGCCAAAAAGGTGGTACTCTCACGCTGACTTTGTACACCTCTGTTTGTCCACGTGAAAAATGACGTCCGTCATTTTTGTCGTCCGAGTCGGAGTCAATGGACATGCGTTGCCTGCTAGTATGGCCTTGTGCGTCTCGAAATTCCTTGTCCATGTTCAAAGCGGGGTCACCAGTTTAGATGGTATATATATATGGGTGGTGTACGTAGGCAGGTGGTTGGTGATGAAGGAAAAGATTGTTCACTTACTGAAGATAGATGTAATATCAGTCCAGTCCACAATACAAGGTAGGTACACACAACATACAATTATTGTTGAATCCTTGCCTTAGCGGGTAATAAAATTTGCCCACTTAATTTTTGCCACGCATCTAAGCATTTGGTTTAACACTGGCAACACCGCGAGGACATTACTACTTCTTCAATAAAGAAATATTGAAGATATGGCTGTATGGGCAGTAGTTCCCTTTGCCTTCCCTTTATAGAAAAAATTAACCAAAAAAAAGAGAAAAAAAAGACGACTTCTTCACTCGCCGCGCGGGAAACAAAAAGAATTTTCGATATATACGCTTTTTAATATCTGTCCCTGGACGTTCCTGGAGACTGATGGTGTGAAGATATTGTGCCGTGCACTATTTCTTATTGTAAAATCTTAACACGCTGATACTAAAACTGAAGCACTAAGCTGATAAGAACATATCGCCGATCAAGCCGTACGCGCCTACAACCAACTTGCCGTGCAAGCCTTCGCGAGGGTGCTGGTTAAGGTTGGTGGCTCTTATTATCCGCTTTGCTCAGGATTCACTAAAATTTCATACAGTCCACATTCCAAATTGTTTATATCGAACAATTTTTATGGTCCATCGACCACGGATCGCTTAAATTAGCGACCTTTTTTCATAATTTTATATATTATATGTATATGTAATTTCATATCTTATATATAAAATATTATAGACGTTCTATAAATTCAGTGATTGATTAGTAAAATCAATTATAATCCTATAACTTTTTGATATTTTTATTGAAGGTAAATTCATATTTTTTTTGCACACCTCAAAATGTCCAAGACTAAGAAGCCTGATAATTCTGATAATACGACAGAATATCTGTCAACGACGGGTACAAAATTACATACTTTGATTTCTCTTAAAGAAAGAATTTTCGAACAAATACAAGAAATTTTCGATCAAATTTCCTTGCCATTATTAAGTGACTCGAAAGATATGTTTTTGTTGCGTGCAGCCGAAATCGATTCATTACGTTTAACATACAGTAACCTCATTTATGATATTTATGAATGCGAATATAAAATTAACCCTAATGCAAAACTTAATTCGCATGAGTTAAAAAATTTTGATGATTTGTACTTTCGTATAAAGTTGCACCTATGCAAACTTAGCCCTTCTGTTGACTGCGTTAAGGGTGAGAATAGCGAATCAAAAAATATGACCGAGTCCAGGCCACGTTTACCAAAATTAGAATTATTTTCCTTTGACGGCTCGATAGAAAATTTTAATACGTTTTATGAAACTTTCTACTCGCTGGTACATAGCAAAATAAATATCTCAAAAATTGATAAATTTCATTATTTATTGTCATGCACTAAAGGATGTGCACTAAATATTGTAAAAAGTTTGCCTATTACCTCTGCTAATTACGACTTAGTTTGGCAAAGTCTACTTGATAAGTACCAAGATAATCGAATGCTTATAGGCATGTATCTTGATAAAATGTTAAATTTTTCTTCATTAAACAAGGAATCTGCAGATCACTTAAACACTTTTGTAGAAACATTTGAACACTCTTATAAGGCAATAGAATCACTTAAAATTGATGATTTGTGTGGCTATGTATTCTGTCATATCGCTTTGCGAGGCCTAGATCCACAGAGTCGTAGGTTATTTGAACAAAATTTAAATCAAAACTCAATTCCAACATTTTCACAATTAATGACATTTGTTCACAATCAGATTAAAGTGCTCAACCACTCGAATTGTTTTTCGACTGTTTCTAACGTACAACATAAAAAGCATTTTGAAAAGCAAAATTCAAAAAACTATAAAAGTAATAACTTTAAAAGTTATTCGCATGTCTCGGCTTCAACTCATTCTAACAATGCGTGTTTACATTGTGGTGAAAATCATCTTATTTATCGTTGTGATCAGTTTCGTAAATTGACAAATAAACAACGAATCAACCGTGTTGATATACTTAAGCTATGCCACAATTGTCTTAAACCGAATCATACTGCGAACGTGTGTAAAAGCAATTTTAAATGTTTTATCTGTCAAAAGTCACATCATATGTTATTGCACGTAGATGTGGGTTTATCTGCGCTGCCGTCGACTACCACTGACGGTGCCACCGCTAGCACACATAACCTTTGTGCACAGTCAATGACGAATACCAGTAGCACATCTTCGAACTGTCACACATTGGTTGGGCGTAGTAGCAGCACAGTTATATTGGGTACTGCTGTTGTGCATGTACTAGACTCTCTTAATTGCTATCAGCCGTGTCGCGTTCTCATCGACTCGGGCGCACAGTCGAACTTTATTTCAATGAATTGCTTACAACGTTTGGGTCTTGCGCCACGAAAATGTACCTTTAATATTCATGGACTTGGAGGTGAAACACTAAAAAATCATGGCTTGTCGTCTTGCGTAATAAGGTCTCGATTTGACACAAAGTCAACCTTCAATGTTGATGCTGTTATTTTAACTAAAATTACAGTAGATTTGCCTACAGTTGATATTCCTGAGAATATTATACAGCAATACAGTTCTTTGGATTTAGCAGATCCTCTGTTTTACAAAAAATCACAAATCGATTTTATATTAGCTGCTGACATTTTCCCATATATTTATAATGGAAAAAATATTATTTTAAATTCTAATATGCCTGCTGCGTTGGGTAGCATCTTTGGGTATGTAATTACGGGGAGATTAGCCGTGCAATCTCAGACCGATGAAAACATTTTGACATCTACAACTTCTTTGGTGTCGTACACCACTGAGGATGATGATTTAAATATTACTCTCAGACGTTTCCGGGAAACAGAAGCTGTGCCGTGCACAGTTTCACATTTAAGTCCCGATGAGGCCCTCGCAGAGTCAATTTTTATAGATAAACATTATCGTAACGAAAATGGTCAGTTCGTTTGTCCGTTATTGCTAAAGCCCGACCACGAGCCACTTGGCGATTCATATGATGTTGCTCTTCGACGTCTGACTCAGGTTGAACGTCGCCTATCTCGTTCACCTGAGCTACAAAAGGCTTACAGTGACTTTATGGCTGAATACGCAACCTTAGGACACATGGAGCCATATAAGGGTTCCGAACCGTCCAAATATCTTATTCCACACCACTGTGTGTTACGCCCTTCAAGTACAACTACTCCCCTGCGGGTGGTATTTGATGGCTCCTCAAGAACTTCAAACGGTTACTCTCTAAATGACGTACTTTTGACCGGCAGAAAACTGCATCACGATATTCGTAGTATTTTAACTAATTTTAGGTTGTATGACGTCTGTTTTACTGCTGACGTGTCCAAAATGTACAGAGCCGTGCTCATAGATCCCCCTGAAAGAGTATTCCAGCATATTCTTTGGCGAAATACTCCTAACGAACCGTTAATTACTTATGAATTAAAAACAAATACGTATGGATTACGTAGTGCTCCATACATTGCTATTCGCTCGTTGCACCAACTCGCATACGATACTTTGTCTGAAATAGATTGCGACAATAAAGATATTTTTTTTATTGTTAAAGCTGCAAATATTTTATTAAATGGGTTTTTCGTCGACGACCTCTTATGGTCTTGTCAAACTGTCACGGAAGCTTGTAAATTACAGGACGCTCTAATTAATTTGTTAAGTGGTGCTGGTTTTTATTTGCGCAAATGGGCAAGTAATACAGATAATCTTTTAAACAGAATAGATGAAGATCAAATCTCCACTATTAATTTTCAGGACGATGCGTTATCGTCGTCCTTAAAAGTCTTAGGTCTAATGTGGTTACCGGCGTCAGATTGTTTTTCTTTTAATTATAATAAATCGGACTCCAAAAATACCAAACGATCGGTTCTTAAATTATTAGCCAGTATTTTTGACCCCGTTGGTTTTATTACGCCATGCACATTTGCTGCAAAATGCATTATGCAAGATTTGTGGAAGCTGGGGATCGATTGGGATGACTCGCTGCCCCAAGATTTATGTAACCGGTGGAACAATTTCATTTCAGAGCTACCGTGTTTAGCTTCCATGCGCATTGAGCGTCACTTGCTCATACCTTCGTTCGTATCCGTACGGCTAATCGGGTTCTGCGATGCGTCATCGCGCGGTTACGCCGCATGTGTATACCTTCATAGCGTAAACGATATCGGTCAAGTCAGAGTTCGATTATTGAGTAGTAAAAGTAAAGTAGCGCCCACAAAACCGTTGTCGATTCCAAGGCTGGAATTAGAGGCTGCGGTACTTCTAGCTAAATTAATATATTTTTTTACACAAACAATTAAAGACTTTAGTTTTGATATTTATTCATTGAGCGACTCAAGTGTCGTTTTATCGTGGCTTCAAACGCCACCGTACAAATTAAAAACTTACATTGCTAACCGTGTTAGCTATATTACTAGTGTTGTTGCGCCTAACCGCTGGTTTCACGTGAGCAGCGAGCACAATGCAGCTGATGTTTGTTCTCGAGGCGCGTTGCCTTCTCAATTGGTGGCAGACGCGACTCAATGGATCAGCGGACCATTATGGCTGCAAAATAACCCTTGTGACTGGCCTGTGAATAAGTACATTCTAAAAATTCATGATAGTATTCCCGAATTGAAAAGTAATGTTGACAGTTTTAATTTTATTTCATGTGACAAGGTGGTTTTAGATAACGACTTAGAAAATATTTTTAATAATTTTTCATCTTTTAAAAGACTGCATAGAGTAATATCATGGTGTTGTCGTTTTATAAACAATTTAAAAATAAAAAATATAACTCTTAGAAATAAAAACAAATCATTAAATACTTGCGAGCTAAAACAATCACATAATTTAATCATTTATGTTGTCCAGTCTAATCATTTCAATTCTGAAATATCTACTTTATGTAAAGTGGGTTATGTTGCTTCCCTTCGTAAATTATCTCCGTTTATCGATTCCGTAGGTCTTCTCAGAGTGGGGGGTAGGATTTCTCAATCTCAGTTGACTTATAATTCTAAACATCCACTATTAATTCCTAAAAAATGTCACTTTACCAAATTAATCATTACATACTATCATGAACTTTATATGCATGTTGGGCCTCGTGCGTTGCAAGGCATTTTATCCAAAAAATATTGGATTGTAAACGCTCGTAGCATTATTCGTTCTACACTATCGAAGTGTATAAATTGTTTTAAACTTAGTCCTACTGTGAGGCAACCTAGCATGGGCTTACTGCCCAATGCTCGTCTAATGCCCAACAAAGTATTTGATCATGTCGGGTGCGATCTGGCTGGTCCGTTTTTCGTAAAAGAAAGCATTCGGCGAAATGCTAGACTATATAAAGCCTATTTATGTCTTTTTATTTGTTTTTCAACAAAGGCAGTGCACCTTGAAGTGTTAACTGACCTAACTTGTGAATGTTTTTTGGCAACTTTTGATCGTTTTGTAGCGCGTCGCGGACTTTGCTCATGTTTATATTCTGACTGTGGCACTAATTTTATAGCGGCTGCAAAGCACTTAAAAGAAGTTACAAAATTTATTAATAACAATCGAAATCAAAATGATATCACAAACGGTCTAGCTTTTCGTCAAGTTGAATGGCGAACTAATCCGCCAAATGCCGCATCAATGGGTGGTTTATGGGAAGCCGGTATCAAGTCGGCCAAACACCACTTGTACCGTGTTGTAGGAGACAGATCGTTCACATTTGAGGAGTTGAGTACTTTATTCTGCAAAATTGAGGCAGTCATGAATTCTCGTCCACTTTGTGCGTTATCCGATAATCCTAATGAATTAGAAGTACTAACTGCAGGACACTTCTTGGTAGGTCAAAGTTTGTTATCTGTGCCCGAGTATAGCTTTGAGGAAATTCCTATGAACAGGTTGTCACGTTGGCAATCCGTTCAGAAGGTATCGCAGTCATTTTGGAGACGGTGGTCTGATGAGTACCTTCACACTCTTCAACAGAGAGCTAAGTGGTTTTCATCGCCACCAAATTTAACAGTCGGTGACTTAGTATTACTAAAATCAAACTTAACTCGACCACTTCAGTGGCCTTTGGGTCAACGTTGTCCGTGTTGTGACTGTACGCACCAAAAATGGAGTCTTTAAGAGACCTGTAAATAAGGTGTGTCCCCTACCTTATACAAATTAGGTTATTATCAGGTTTCAAATTTTAATTATTAATTATACCAATTTTAATATATTTATGCATATGACTAAAGTATATATTTATTTATTATAAACTGCCATTTTGTGTTTTTATTTATACCCATATTGTACCTAGTTTAGGGAAATCATCACGATGATTTCAGTGGGGGGTATGTTGAATCCTTGCCTTAGCGGGTAATAAAATTTGCCCACTTAATTTTTGCCACGCATCTAAGCATTTGGTTTAACACTGGCAACACCGCGAGGACATTACTACTTCTTCAATAAAGAAATATTGAAGATATGGCTGTATGGGCAGTAGTTCCCTTTGCCTTCCCTTTATAGAAAAAATTAACCAAAAAAAAGAGAAAAAAAAGACGACTTCTTCACTCGCCGCGCGGGAAACAAAAAGAATTTTCGATATATACGCTTTTTAATATCTGTCCCTGGACGTTCCTGGAGACTGATGGTGTGAAGATATTGTGCCGTGCACTATTTCTTATTGTAAAATCTTAACACGCTGATACTAAAACTGAAGCACTAAGCTGATAAGAACATATCGCCGATCAAGCCGTACGCGCCTACAACCAACTTGCCGTGCAAGCCTTCGCGAGGGTGCTGGTTAAGGTTGGTGGCTCTTATTATCCGCTTTGCTCAGGATTCACTAAAATTTCATACAGTCCACATTCCAAATTGTTTATATCGAACAATTATCTTAGTCTCAGAAAGAGAATCGGAAAGTATAAAAGCACAAGCGCAATAGTTTATAGGGTGTAGGGAAGTTACAGGTGAGAATAAAACATACGGTAAATAACAAACAGCGTAGCAACCATGCAATAAGACGCTAGTGTCAAAAGCGGCGTGCGCAGCTCGTCGTGATTGGGCCTCGTCTGACATACGTGACTAGCTGCGCAGCGGCGCGTAGATATTCACGTCACCGTGCAAACAAAAGAAGACAATAGTGGGTCGCGCGTGTCCATAGTCCCTCTTAAGCGCGCGACTTTACTGACGACGAACTGGTACAGCATTATTCATATATTATATACCTAGACAACAATGATAAATGAATGAATGTAAATAATGACATAGAATAAATTGTAAATACTTGTAATAAATAATGTGGACATATATAATATGAATGTAGTAAGTGTTGCCTACAGTACTATTAGTTCTGCCTAAAAATTTTAATCCTTGATTTTAGAATCCGGTTTAAAATACGATGATATGTTAAACTGCTATTAGGGGAAGTAAAAATATGCCAATTTTAAGGATGTTTAAAAAATACATATCTAAAAAGTGAAAACAACAGAAAAACTAGAACACTTTAGTATGGTTACCTCTGTGCTTCAGAACGCAAGTTAAGCGGTTGGTCTCGGTTGTTACTGCAACCGGTTTAGCAGACCTGCATTGGGCCAGCGTGGTGGTGTTGCGGCCCAAACTCCTCATCTGCTTCTCCCATGTAGGCTTGTGCCCAGCAGTGGGACGTATATAGGCTGGTGATGATGATACCAAGTCCTCGGTAGCTTAAGTCGCGGGCTAAACTGCCTTAAGCTTGAAAAACTGTAATCAATGTGTATTGCAGTAGGTATTCTATAAATGAAATTGAGAAAGAGTTCTTTTCTATTTTTCTGCTGTGCTGCACCGTTTCGTCTGTTCTTCGCCGAAAGCGGCGTTTATACCATTAGACTGCTCAGTTGCGTCCTGTAAGCTTCATCTAAGTGTACACGGATAGCGGTTTACATTCAAACTTTTTCCCTCTCAATATAAAACGCGGACTAAAGTTAGTACTGGTCTAAAACGGATGCCGTCACTGTCTTTCTTATAACAAATCTAAGTGACCGCATCAGTTTTAGAGCAGGACTAACTTTATTCCGCGTTTTATAATAAGGGGTTTGAGTCGTTTTCATAACTACGATAGATAGATAGCGAGACCACTTCTAGCAAAAAATGAGGAAAGGTTAAGCTATTCAAGCTGTTTTACTCGTTTTTACGGTCTTGATTATGACACAAATAGATCTGTCGCTGCTTGATGTCAGAGTGATAATAGAGCTAGAAAACCAATACATGAAAAAAATAAGCATCACAAAAGGAAAATTTGGACTCTTTCTATTTTATACAGTTCTAAAACTATAATAGTATTTCGCTCAGACCACTTTTTTGTAGCAAACCCCTTGCAAATTGTTATTAGCCGCTATTTTATTTCACTACTCCTATAACAGTTATATCGCAACAATAGGACACACACACAATCGGAGTCTACACAGATCAGACGCCGTCGTCCAACTGCGCTCAGATTACCTTTACTAGGCGATAGGCCCGTATGTATTGCTGCGTTTTGGATTGAAGGGAAAATTACTGGGCATAGAAGGCATTTCACCTTAGGCCTCAGGATGACAGACAACGCACCTGCAATACCAAGACATTTTTACCTTGTTATTGCATGTGACTATAGGTATAGGCGACGGTTACCACTTAACATCAAGTGGGCCGTCAGCATGTTTGTCATTTAGTTGTATAAAAAAAATACCTGTTTCCATATCACAAGTTGCGTCTGGTTACGAATCTGAGCCCGTTCGATTCCAGCACACTCAGATGGTGTCAACGCGGCTTAAGACTCTTTTTTTTGCACGCCTGGGGAAGCACTTCCGTCTTTAAAAAAGTTCGCAGTATTTCTACGAAGAGTCCTTACTCTCCGCAGAAATACGCCGTACTGACTACACCATATGTTTATAGGAGCAAGGAGTTTCTCTCCTGCGCTGTTAACGTAACATGGTTTTTCACAGATTATTGTACCCTTTGTGAAAGAAGCGTCTATTTACAACTAAAACACATTAATAAAGGCTACGGAAACCACTCAACATCAAGCGGGGTATGTTTGTTTTTTTTTTACCCTAGTTGAATAAAAAAAAACAAAGGAAAAACTACCATAGATTGCGACTTCCATTTGAATATGTGTGCGAAGTTTCGGTATATATGAATATGTGAGCGAATAAGTGTGCGGGATTTCGGAATTCGTTATTCAATTGTGTATTTTATTACCTATATTTTGATGGTGCATTGTCGGACAGCCTTTAAATAAAATAAATAATCTTGTCATCAGGTACTTCTTGGTACCTATTTTTATACTCTGTGCGACACTGCACTGCTAAATACTATTACTTATGTAACTAAACATTGTAACTTAATAATTGAAAAGAGTGACTACCCTTCTCCACCGTGACAGTCTCCTTGTAAAACCTTTAGTAATTGCTCTATTTTTATAATCAAATACCAAATGAATAGACCATTGGGTTGGAAATGCCTAAACCGCAATATAAGCTGACATTAGATAATAAGATATTCTACTCACGTACGATCCTAAGTATATATGTAATTTTATAAAGAAAAAATGTAATTTTACTGGTAATCGTAAGAGACTTTATATAAGGCGCCATTATGGAAACGTTGTTTCGGCCGACACAGCTTGGGATAGAGTCAACGCGAAAAAAAAAGACATAATAGAGAAAAAACACAAAACATAAATATTTCTCTACGATTATGAATATTAATAATACCTAAAACTTTTTTTTATACAACTAGATGACAAACAAGCTGACGGCCCATTTGATGGTAAGTGTTTACCGCCGCCTATAGACACCTCCAATAACAAGGAAAAATCACTTGATATTGCAGATGCGTTGTCATCCTGAGGCCTAAGATGAAATGCCGTCCATGCCCAGTAATTACACTGGCTACCTTTCCCTTCAATCCGAAACACAGCGAACTGTTTCACGGCTGAAATAAGAAAGGCGGTGGTACCTACCCAGACGACCCAATAATCTTAAGCTATTTTGAAAAACAATTATCGACGCAAAATCTTGTAATCATGTTTATAGATTGAGACGTGTCTAGCCCAAGATAGCTAACCTCCGTCGTATCGACGAGCAGCGCATAGTATTATCGCTGTATCTTTTTAACGATGCATCCAAATAGCGTGATCCGGCTAGTCAACTCAGTCGCCGCCGGTGAGGTCTTTTTCGTGGCGCACACACCGAACCGATAAGTGTCATGGTTTTTGAAATACGTAGCCGTTGCCCGTCGTTTAGACGTAAGATTGCAGTATGTGGTGAACATAAGGTTGTTTATTGTGTCACATGTTCTCAAGAAAAGTAGGTTATTTTATATTGTAATTATGTTTTATATTCTAATGTGCCATGTAACGCCAAATGACTGAGTGTTTTCCTTTTTTTTTGATTTTGTATGAAAAAGTGTTTATGTTTATATGAGAAACTT
This sequence comes from Nymphula nitidulata, assembly GCA_947347705.1. NCBI lineage: Eukaryota > Metazoa > Arthropoda > Insecta > Lepidoptera > Crambidae > Nymphula > Nymphula nitidulata. Next base: position 8,069,778 of record OX374636.1, on the reverse strand, counting down.
TTCATTTTCAGAGGTCTAAGTAAAGTTCCCGTAATTTTATAGGGTAATAAATAAAATTGATTTATAAAATGCATTTTTATTGGTTAGCCTTTCAATTAACTATAATAAACATCAAAAGATCTATCAAGTATATATCTTATAAAGAATAACTGTTTTTAATACCCGTCGTTTCGGCGGATGGTTAGCTTAAAAAGGGTATACCAGAAGGTTAGCTATCTAGGGCTAGATAAAGCTATGAAGAAATGTTCCGATATCCTGATCCGTAAGATCTTTCCGAGACCATATAAAAGCATAAAAGCAGCGCATTTCATATAAAAGTGCGAATTGTCGATGTAGCGCCTTAACATTTGGTGTATTTCCATTGATCGCTTACTATGAAATCATAGTTTTTATTACGAGGTGAAATGGTATTGTTTAAATATCTAATTTTTAACAAGAACCCTATTCCAATTATCAGCGGAGTTACGTAACTAGCTAGTTGAATGGATTCGATGTACTTAGTTGACGTGATGTATTGAACTGATATTTTTATGACGCTTCGCACAAGCGGTTAAATTCACAAAATGCAATACGATTGCATTTTGTGAATTTAACTGCTGTTTACCGGGCTACTTTTTAAGTATGCCCAAAATTTTCACAATGCGAAATGCAAGTGTGAAGTGACGAAAAAAAATTTGCTGTTCCATACATTTTGGTCGAGTGCGTATTGAACTTTAATATGAAACAGCTGATTTATTTTGGTGATTCACAGTGATTGTTAGGGTCCTAACCTAAGATACTTGAATGGAAATGATATAGTGGAATGAAACCATGTATTAGTTAAGTACTTGACAATGAAGATTATTATTGTTTTAATACCTATTATATATTTTACATCTCAGAATCTTTCCTAGTAAGTATAAAAACGCACGGGCAACTGCCATGTGTGATTTTATATTTTCTTTATTGACTGACAGAATTATCGGTTTCGGAATCCAATTGCAGAACTTTTTAGAACTATGCGACACGTATTAAAGATGGCTGCTTTCTATAATGTGAGGTAAATGAAATCGGAAATTTGAAGTGTGTTTAAACTATTAAAGAGATATTTCGGAATAATGCCAATTGTAGAGACGACTATAGGAACTATCTTTTCTTTATTCATTTTCCAAACAACAACATTCAAACATATTTTTGGAGTTTACTCCTTAAGAATCGATTTGCATATATAAGGGGCGCGGTATGAGAAAAATGTGAGGAGTAAAATCTATCGATGAATGACCTCGTTACGTTTTTGGTGCGTTTTTGGTGCGAAACTTTCTAATTTGGTTGAAAGTGGGCGGGGCTTAAATCGGACTCCGCGCCATGATTTAGTTTGTCATTGACTGCGTCACGCTGATGTACTCGTAAAAAAAACAATAAAATCTCAGTAAATATGTCCAAAAGTGAAGTAAAATGGTGTGTCAGCCGCGTAGGTGAACATAATAAGAACACTGGAATCTAATTTTACATGTAAATCTCTCCTAAACCTTTATAATCGAGTCAAATATAAATAAACAATAATATTGGCCGCCATGTTGGCATAATATTTGTGGACAATTTGAACAAATACACGAGTGGATGATGTTAAGCAGTCATTTGTGTGTGACAGTATTTATTTATTTTCAACTCAACTTTTAACTCTGCAAACTTTTATGACGACTTATTGTTATTGTGTATGTTTAATAGTTAATTTACCTACTAATAAGCAATTATGGCTTTATACAGCGTTGCCTTATATGATTTTTGTAAGAATGATAAACAAACCTCCACTTTATGCATATGTTGCCACAGTTCCTTACAATACGATGCCACTTTCAACACATTTCTCAATAAATTTAAGCATTATTATTTTATAATGTGTATGTTTAATTATTACTTTAATAATTTACTTATTTACAAAATGATCTGGAAATAGTATAGGTATCTATTTTAAACTGTTAAGGATAAGTCGTAGTAAATAAAGTTGTAAACTGCGAGATAGTTTCGTGAGGTTATTGAAATAAAACAACATCATTATTTCAATATAGAAGATAGTTGGACCACACCAGCTTGGGATCTTATCATGAGAATTACAAAGTCTCAAGCCCGTACTCTTCCCGACCTTCGGACACTGTAAGCTCCATGGCGTGAATCGGAACACTCAAAATATAACTATAAAAAATATGACGGTATTTAATATTAAACTTATCAAAGACAACTGACATGTTTACTTCAGTCTTCCCGTGACCTTGATCGCTATAAAGTAATCGAAACATTGGGTATAAAAAATCATAATGTGACATCTAATTAAACGCAAGTTAAATCCGGTAAAGTGGTTTTATTTCAAGAAATAAAACCAATTGATGACAATTTAATTTTTTTCTTATGTCCTTCATCATCACCAGCCTATATACGTCCCACTGCTGGGCACAGGCCTTCCTTCATGGAAGAAACACATGAAGAGTTTGGGCCATAACACCACCACGCTGGCCCAATGCGGGTTGGTGGGTTAAAGCGGTGGTAGTAACAACCGGGACCAACGGCTTAACGTGCCTTCCGAAGCACGGAGGAGCTCGAGATTATAAATTTTGGTTGACCCATCCCAGGGTCGACCATGGCGAAAGTTGCTTTGTTTTCGTATTCGAAACCAGAGCGCTCAAACCAATACGCCACCGAGCTCCTCCTTATGTCCTTAATACAAATAAATAATATCATGACGGATATTTAGATTTTTTTATTTAAATGAATGAAGCGAACCCATTTCGTTTCTGATTTTTGATCTCAACTCTAAAATTGAATAAGTTTATATAATTATTAAAGTCGTTAAAAAAATTGCATGGTTACATCCTGCATATATGACCCGTCCGGCGCGTGTAAATCAGAAGACCGAGAGGGCGCTATACAATTTCGATATTAGCCGATTTTATCCGACGTGCTCTTCTAGCCGCCGAGGGTACCCATTTTGCGACGAGTTTTGTATGAAGTTATGCTTCTAGGCTCTTTACGTTCGCCGGTTATTGGGTTTGTTTATTTCTATCAGTGTCGACATACTTATATTGCTGTTTTTATTATAAATATCAATAATTAATATTGTTATTGTGAAGTTTTAATCTTTATCATTGTGTTCCGCTAAAGTGAACTAAAAGTATTTTCAAATAACTATGGCAGAAAGAGTAGATGATATTGCCGGAACATCTAAATGTATATGAAATGAATAAATATATATTTATATATGTATATTATTTTCATTAATTTGTTAATTTACCCTTTCATACAGTATCAATCTTTTTAAGTTAAATAAACTCTTTTTGCGTCTGGTTAGACTATCGAACTTAAGGAGTAAACTCCAGTCGTGCGTCGGAGCTGACACACACAATTTTTTTTTTATTATCATTATTATTTAAAAGTGATTCTTTGTGGTCTATTTAAATAAAATATTTTTCTTTCTTTCATATACATATCGATCTTTTTTATTGTTAAAAGACAACTGATTTTCAAGTCTTTCCGCGACTACGATCGCTGTTAAGTAATCGAAACGTCGGCTACTAAACAATAATGCCTAATGAAACGCCTGTTGAACCGATAGAGTGGTTTCATTTCAAATGTGATAGCTCGCGAAAATATACGACCTTTTTGTTAAATAAACACCATAGTTCAAGCACAAACACAGACAAGATACAGTTGTGTTGATAAACCGTGATCTATTTATAGTAATATTATAAGTGCAAAAGTGTGTATGTCTGTCTGTTACCTCTTCAGGCTTAAATCGTTGAACCGTTTTAATGAAATATGGTATAGAGATGGTTTGAATGCTGGAAGCCCGGAAAGGACATAAGCTAGTTTTTATCCCAGATATCATACTTTTAGGGGGCAAAATGGGGGTAGAAGTCTGTATGGGGAATCAAAAATCGTGAAACCGATTAAGATAAAATTTGGTATGGAGATAGTTTGAGCCCTGGGAAGTACATAGAACACGTTTTGGCGCGATAGCCGATATCAACACACGCGGAGCCGCGGGCGGTCACTAGTTTTTGCAACGTATCAATTTGTAACACCGCGTGTGCTCACCCTAAAACAATAAAACAATAATATTAAAACTATGAAACGTACGTCGCCTATTGTGTTTCTGTAATTGCAAAGCGATCAAAAGCTGCAGGGTGCAAGATAATGGGCAAGCAACAACATATAAAACATACTAATAAAATTGCTATAATTGAAGTGGTTCAAGTAATATTTAGTAGCACTAATACAACTAGCATACTTAGTGGTATTTTGGGAAGGCGTGATTGCGGACGCAGGGTAACTCGGGATAAGGCCTTTTTTATACAAAGCACGGAAAATGTCTCAATACTAGCAGATGTGAAGCGGTAGGAAGAGTCCATATGCGGAGACAGCTAGTGCAGCTTGAAACACACTGTTCTAGCCGCCTCCACCTTGCCGGCTCATAAGGTACCTCTTCTGACGGAATCCATGTTATAGGAAGGAGGGAACACATGCGCTAGCAAAGAATTTCAAGTTATAGAAGTCCGATAAAGGAACGAGTTACTAAACTTGTTTGTGCGTGATGTTGAGGTGGAGACAGTATATTGATGACGCCGAAGACTGCACGCATGTTCCCGAGTAGGAAAGTGGAAGGTGGGATAAAGTCGAAAAGCTCCTCAGAACAAGTCACGACGGAGTTGTAGAGGCTCTAGGCTGTTCGTGACCTCTACGTCGTCAATGATACGGACGGCACAACGCTGCAACCTGTCCAGTGCATGGAGGACGTACTTGGCGGAGCCGTCCCACAGAGATATTCAACGTAAGAACTGACCTGAGTTTTATAAGACGACGCACCTTGTTCAGGAGACCGAGCTTTCGTGACAGCCTCACGGAAGCTTTTGATCACGGTTTCGATATAATTCCTCTGATTAAGATCGCAGCATATCTTCATACCGATGAAGTTGATGGAGCCCTGTGCCGACCTGTGCCGAAAAAGTAGCGCCCTGAAAGGAGGGAAGGCGAAGGAACGGTGACTTTTGGATGTGAACGCGCACACCTGTGTTTTCTTAGAAATAAACTCAACAAGATTGTTAGATCCCCATAACATTTACATTGTGATAAGCATGCTCAGTGCCAGACACAAGGTATGGATCATTTGGGGTGGACCCACCTCTAAATATCAAGGCAGAAATACCTTCTCAAGCATAATTATTTATCATGGTAAATGGTCTCGTCCAGAGTTACCCAATTACCCCACTCTCTCCTATCACTTGAATTTTAAGCGCAGTTTTGAGATGAACAACAAACTAACCGCCTACCTGGTGGTAACTGGGAATTGGCAACCCTTGCCTATAGACACCTGCAATAAACAACGAAAAATCACTATCAATGGATGCAGATGCGTTGTCATCCTGAGGCCTTTTTTACCAGGAGAAATCCAATGAAGAAGCAGCAAGCGTGTGCGGGACTCGCCCAGCGTCTAAATTGACCCTGGGAATACACGCTTAAAGTCCAGGATAACTCCTGTGCCATTCGCGGCGGTGGTTTGGGTTCTGTGAGACAAATTCACCAGATTACTTCCAGGTCACCCTGAGGCCTAAGATAAAATGCCTCTTGCCTAGTTATTAACCTGGCTACTTTTGCCATCAATCTGAAACACAGCGATATGTTTTACGGCCGGAATAAGAAAGGCGATGGTATCTACCAAGTCAACAGGTCATACAAGCCTACTTTAACAAAAAAATCAAAAACATTAAGTAAATTAGTATATTCTATACGACAGAGGACCGAATGAACTTTATGTGATTAACTTCGTTCAATCAACCTGTATCGGTTTGGGTTTGTCCGGTTTAATTAAACATAGCCGAAGGGAAATGTCAAATCCACAGAACAGCTGTAGTCTAACCTTTTAAACATTTTGCGAGCGCATTTTGAGAGAATCCAATACTCGTTACGCCACAAGAAGGGAAACACTTCAAAACCATAACTTATCATATTCCCTATCCTTACTGATCAAAGATTAAAGAATTTAGACTGTGGGCTCACCAAAGATTAAAGAATTTATTTTTATACAAAACACAGCAAATGACTCAACGCCACCTGATGTGAAGCGGTAAGAGCCCATATTATCATGCGAAGGCAGCTAGTGCAGCTTGAGACACACTGTTCTAGCCATCTCAACCTTGCCGCCTTAAAAAGTGCCTCTTCACGATTCTTTTGAAGGACCCCATGCTATAAGAAGGAGGTAACAAATGTGCTGTCAAAGAATTCCAAGTTTTGGCAGCAGTACAAAGAAAATAGTCATAAATTGAGTTTTCAATCAAGCCTTTTGAAATGTTCTTTGGCAGCTTCTTTTTGCACCCGAAACAACTACTTACATAAAATTTTGAATCAGGCCTATTCTCACACATAAGCTCAAGTTTATTTTTAAAAGAAGAAAGTAATAAAACACCTTTTACAGTTACAATTAAATTAATTACTCGACGTGGCCCCTATGTGTACACGGTTAAAAGGCGCACAGGGAAAACAAGCTCGTTTCCAGAATAATTTTCCGGCCACTGAGTATAAATAAGTAAATGTAAGCTCTTGACGTCGTCATAATTAAAATTTATTTTCACAGAATTCGTTTGCAAATATAATGAGGTACACACATTCGCCGTTTAGTTTGTGATTAGCCTTCGCCTTTTGCTTCGTGACATGGCAATGACATGATTTTAAAAGAAAAAAATAATTAATTTTTACTAGGTGGCAGGTCAGTATGTAAAATCATTTGGGTAGGTCCTACCACCTTTCCCATCGCGGCCGTAAAACAGTTCGCTGCGTTTCGGATCGAGTGGAAAGGTAGCGAGTGAGATTACTAGGTCTTAGGCTGAGGCCCAAGATGAAATGCCTTCTATGTCCAGTCAAGCCTCAGGATGGCAATGCCCCTGAATTACCAAGTTACACTCAGCCGACGCCCCAGCCGCCGCTGCCTAAACAGCCGGCATTGGTGTACAGCAGCAGCAGCGAAGCCCTTTAACAAGCTTGGAAGTTGCACAGAGAGGCGTGCACCCACAGTGTGCTGCAAATAATATATACACCTGCACCGCGAGTAAAGGCGATTGTGACTTCTGGCATGTGCAGTGATGCCAAATCCCTTAGCGGGCCAAGTGGCTGCTCCTCATCAGCGACCAGTCGACCCTCTTTCTCTGGCAGCGGACTCTGGGCTGTATCTTGGGCCTTGGAAAACGGCAAATTTCCTGCGGGGGTTGACGGTGTTATCTGACGGTCGCATGTGGATGTCTTCTTCTCAAAAAGCGGAAGAGCTCTCCTAGACGATGTCCCCGTAATGAGTTAATGCTTGTCACCCGTAACCCGCAACAAGCGGACGTAACACACAGACAGAAGAATGCAAATATACCTAGTGTGTGGGAATGATAAGGTATGTAGGCATTAAATGTGATTAAAATAGCTTATCTCACCTTAACTGGAAGTTTAAAAATACTTGTAAAAGTATTCTTTCGGATCACTAGAGGTTAACTTCAATGAGTGGTGAGATAAACGTTGCTGTAAAAATCGTTAGAAAAGGAAAGACAGCGATGAAGCAATTAGCAGGTTGTACCTAGTGCTCCGGTGGCGTAGTGGTAATCACCTGGCCGGAAATCAGGAGACGCGGGTTCGATTCCCGCCTGGAGCATATATTTTTTTCATGGTTTTCTTTCTTTATTTGTAATTTTTACAATAGACCAATAGTTATTGTTAATATTATACACAGGTTTCTGGGAAAATAAAATAATAATTATGTTTTCTACGATTGAACGTATGAGGCTGTGTCTGATGCCTTCAATTCATCTATAACAGTATTTCCTATTAGCCGACATGTATGTTATTAATTCACAATAAGTAAAATCGTGATACCTACCGGATTAATGTATCTACAGATTTTGTTAAGAATTCTTCTACAGACAGATTTCTCAAGCTTATGAATTTGAGCAAGTAATAAAAAAGAATTTCTTAGTCGTCACGTATTCAGTTGTAGGTCAAAGAAAATTATAGGGATCTAGAAAATACAGCAGTTATTGATTATATCTAATTTTAGGCGTCACAAGTATACGTGAAGAGAAATCTTGTCTGAGAGAGGAGATGGCAACAGATTTATCAAAATCCGTCTATTACTTTTTAATCGTTCTTGAATTATTCGAAACTTTACTAGTTGGTAGGCTCGTATACAGGGTGGTGCCGTCAAAACGACAATAAATTGAAACACGGGCTATATTAGTTCATAGAAATGGTTTGCCACTTTCAGAAACATCTTATTCATTTGATAATTTCATGACATTTGTATGAAATTATATAACATTGGCTGCATTATTTCATAGAAATGTCATGTCAATCAAATGAATGCGATGTTTTTGTAAGTGGCAAACCTAAATAGATAACGTAATGAAATTATATAATAAACTAATATAGCCCATGTTTAAATTTATTGTCGCATTGACGGCACCAACCTGTATAAAAGGGTTTTTGGGTAGGTACTGCCGCCTTTCATATTTCGGCTGTAATGCAGTTCGCTTTGCAGTTCAGCAGTAGCTCAGACTGTAGGGAAAGGTAGCCAGTGTAACTACAGGACATGGGAGGCTTTTCTTTTATCTTAGGGCCCAGGATAACAACGCATCTGCAATACCAAGTATTTTTTCCTTAATATCGCAGGTATCTTTATGCGACAGTAGCCACTAACCACCAGGTGTGCCTTCCACTTGCTTGTCATCTAGTTGTATAAAACAATTGTCAGTGTAAATTCTTCAGCCGTCTTCTTTGAAGGATATCGATAAGGGTCAATGGCAAACAAGCAGACGCCGCGCTTGATGGTAAATCGATTACTGCTGCCTGTAGACGCTTACAGCACCTTGATCTGTGACCTTGAGCTCAGGAATAAAGAAGCGTACAGAGTTTCAGCTTCTAAGGAGCGGCCAAAATGTTAGCCTGTTCTCTTTGATGTTTTAAATTAAAGAAAAACAATACTGTAATTACCTACTAAATTGTTTGTATACATAACGAATCAACACGTTTATATCTACCTATTTATAGAGCCAGTTGTTAGCTAGCCTTATAAAAAATAAATACTTATTTCTTTTTTGTGTTTTCTTAGTAAGATATTTCTATTTATTACGACCTAAACTTCTGCCTATGCTCTTTTTTCCAAGTAAGCAAACTTACATCAATCTATAGACAGGCGAAAATACATCTTAATGTTATGTCCTTAAAACATTCTCTAACTGCGAGAAAAAAAATGTATTGGACTGTGCTTTGAGAAAACGAATTTTATGTTCTCTACCGGTCCATTTGAAAAAGCCGCAGTAATGAAACTTCGTTGGTTATACAAGGAAAAAGGGAAAGAAATATGCTAAAATTGGGACAGTTGGCTCGTTAAAGGGTGAAAATAATATAAGAAAGCATTAAAAATGGCTACAAGAAGTAGTCTACAAATATATTCTTTATAAATAAAGGATGGCAAATAACAACGCAACTAATGTGATGCCTTTATGGTGCTTTTACGCCTCTTCTAAAGAAACCAATGTTACATGTGCTGGCAAAGAATTCCAAGTTTTAGAAGTAGGTATGACTAGAAAAAATGTTGGTGAATTTCTTTGTGCGTGATGTTACAGTAGAGACAGTGAATTGATGAATCCGAAATGGTAAAGCCACTCGAAGGCGCTAAGCGCCGCACGTCAAGGATGTTTGCCTACGTTTGAATATTGCGCCATTTTCATAAATTCAGAAATTATTTGTTACTGTTACCCATAAAAAACAATTCAAACTAAAAAGTTACGGAATATCATTGAAATTGTACGATTTAGAAAAGTTAGGTATGAAATCGATATTTTTCGATTGCTTACATCAATTTAAACAACTATTATTACGCGAACTATGTATAAAAACATACACATCACATAGTTATTAGTAATTTTGTCCATATGCCCATACATTTTTCAGTAATATAGCAACATGTGACGTCATCAGTTACGCAGATTTTGTATGGAGCATTTTTAGACGATGCTCTGCAAGCTGCAACACATCAAACATACCAATATTTGAATAAAGATATTTTCATTTTATTTTCCTACATCCTCAATGATAAATATTTCATATCATAAGACTTTTTATACTGGTGCTGCCACAAATATGTTCTATTTTATTACATGAAAAATAGTTCTCTATCCCGGCATTTTATAGGATTAAAGTTTCGGACACTTTGCGCGGTTTCCTGGGATAATCTGAAAGAGCAATTAATCTTCGGAAATATGGATGGGAAACCTTCACAAAGCAGAGTGGCAGATAGATGGTCCGACGTTATCTAGAGGTGTGCCATAGACACTGCTTATAAATTGAGGGGCTTCCCCGAGAAACGAAATAAGATAATAATAAACCGGATTTTTACACATTTTAAGCACCTGAATTGCTTTGAAAACTATCAAACTCAGTTACTTTGTGTTCTATTCTATTCTTTTCTATATTCGTTTGCGTGTTTGGTTTTTCGGAGTAGACGAAAGGTTATGCAGAGATGCACCCGTAACACGGGCTGATGTGAAAATCTTTCTCCACCCGTTATGTCCACTTATTAGGAGACAAAATGCGTTATCACTTTCTTTCTATTGAACGCAGAGAGGCTCAACTTTTGTTCACTCACTAGGAAGATTGCCATGCTACAAGGGCTGAAGTACTTTTATCTTCTAACCGCGGCAAAGTAATAAGGATTGGGAGATTGATGATTTTGTATAAACTGTCATACACACTTAAAAAACTGTAACGAGTCGATCGATCTGTATAGTAAAAAGTTTCACAGAAAATTCAACCCTGCATTTCACCCTCTTAGCGGCGAAATTTTATAAAAATAAACCTCTGAATTTCATTTATCTACGACCAGCCGGCTCACGCTGTGCGTTGATATATCCGTCAGTCTGTCTGTGAGTCAATCAGTTAGTACTTATTTTATATTATACAGATTACATATGACTGTTTGCTTCCAAAAATAATTATTCAATAAGTAAAAATGCTTACATCAATTTATTACAACTCAATCCTTTCTTACTTCATATTAACTTCCGTTAACAAATATCCGCCTCTGTCGTAAACATCAAAGCTAAGTTGTCACTCTATTTCGCAAGTTGCCAGTTTGATGGAAGATTAGTTCCGTGAGTAATTTACCCTTATTACTTATAATTTTACTATAAGATCAAGCATCCGATAATCGACCATAAGGCTTCTCAAATTTAATATAATTTCGCGTGTGAGGGTTTTAGCTAAACTTACAGCAACCCCGGGAAGGTTGACTCGACACATTATCATCATAAGTTCTTAACTGAATTGTCGTACGTAATGTTCTATTAGCAACTTGGATGTACTTATGTAACTTTAAATAGACACGTATTTAATTAGTACCTATTGTTTTAAAGGGCCTTAAAATAGTAACATGGGGCTTTTAGAATAATAATTATTATATTAATACACTCACACCTATCAACTAGCCCTAATTAAGTATTATAATAGCTTGTATTAAGGATACAATGATAACGGAGATATATGTATAGTCGAGAACCTCTAATGGCTGCCTTTTGCACGTTTTTCTTCTCTGTACTTTTCCTCCTCGTGTCTTTGTGCAATTAAGTAAATATAATTATATCTATCTACCTGATACTTAAACAATATTAAAATTCATCAGAAGAATAACTAAACTAGAAAAAACACATGGTTTCGCCAAACCCAACCTGCTGTGACCTTTTGCAATCCAAGGAATTCCTCTAGTCCATCTGTTTTTTCGTGACGCGGATTGCTTGACGTTTGAATCCCGCCACAAAACATGTGTTTTTCTTTCAAACATGTATTATGAAATAAAACTTAAATTTATAATATAATTCATCAGTATGTGAACATTTCTTATCGTTGACAGACATGAACGATATTCATTTTGGCTTTTCGCCGGCTTACAATCAATTGAAAACATTTTGTTTCACATAAGCGGGTGCTTCACAGATTAAAACAAATAGATACGTACACCTGATACTGTGTACAGATCATTAAAATACATGATACTCGTATGTAAATAGTCAGCCATTGTCACAAGGAGAAGGAACGCAGCGTGGAATTTGATAATGGAATTTAAAAGACGTGCCCTTGTAGCGATCGCGGAGATATTCTCTCGAACGGGGGTACAGTTGGATAGTAAAGTGTTGCGAATGAATTTTACTTTGAACGTAAGCTTCCACAGATGGTAAAAGAGGTTTTATCTGCTCTGTGTAAGCTTCGAATCGTTATTTTATCGTAGGCTACTGATGGTAGGCTGGTGGTACTCATAACCGCTTTAACCCATCAACCCACATTGGGATAGCGTAGCGTGTTATGGCCCAAACTCCTTGTGTGTTTCTCCCATGTTGGTAGGCCTGTGCCCAGCAGTAGAACGTTTATAGGCTGGTGATGATGATAATTTCGTTCATAATTTATGTGCATTTTTTTATTCTTTATTCCACAAAAGGTGCAATGATAATATAACATTAAAAAATAAATAAATTCTATACAAAAAAATCCTAAAAAGATAATAAAAATAACATACAATAAATTCTAAGCTAGTTTATAAGCTAGAATAGTCTTCTGCCTTTAGTAGGCACTTGTAGGCTGCAGTAGCGGTAGATGCTTCTGAATAAATAAATAAAATAAGTACCTAAGTGTAATATATACAGGGTGGCACATTTAGATCGGTCAGTATGGGAAAGTCTGAAACTATAAGACATACGAAAATCTCTTCTTAGGAACCATGTCATCGATATTAGTAATAAGAAAAACTGCATTCATAAATTTAAAAAAAACGTGTACTCAGCTCGGGAATCGAACCCGGACGTTTTGAAAAATAAAACTAAAACTATTTATTTAGATACCGATTGTGTAGGTCTTAGCAGGAGAACGTTACTATGAAACATGATGTCTAAAATGAATAAAATGCATTGTTGTCATATCCTTTAATTTATTTTAGTAAGTGTTCAAAATTACCACCATTTTTTCAACACAACATTCAACTTGTTCAGGTGCGTAAAATTGTCTCTATGGTTGTTTGTAGCTCTTTGCTGGTGTCGCAACTTGTTACATACATTGCTTTACATATTGTTATCTGCGATAATATTATCTATCTATGATTGTAATTGGTTTCGTCTATTAATCATACTTACACTAATAATCAATTGAAAAGCCCACTTAGAATAAGTATGCAGATACAAAGACGTGATAAACCTCATTTGAAAATGGAACGTCTTGAATTGAACATTTCGAACACTTACTAAAATAAATTAAACGATATGAAAACAATGCATTTTATAAATTTTAGATATCATGTTTCATAGTAACGTTTACTGCTTAAGACCTACAACAATCGATATCTTAGTTCGACTCCCGAGCTTAGTGCACGTTTTTTTTTTAAAATGTATGAATGCAGTTTTTCTTATTACTAAAATCGATGACATGGTTCCTAAGAAGAAATTTTCGTATGTCTTATAGTTTCAGACCTTCCCATACTGACCGATCTAAATGTGCCACCCTGTATATTACGTTAAAGGTTTCCAATCTCACACTGTATGTATCCGTAATAACGTCAACTTATAGGAAAAATTTAGGGAAAATGTCAAGATAAAGACATACCTACGCCACATCTCCGTCACAAGGGCTTATTATATGTTTTACGAAGAAAATTCAGTACCATATTGAATATTCTGTCTTCGATGTAAAATTTTGCAACGAACTGTACAGCTGTCGTTTTATTTTTAGCGGTTCTGCGAAAGTACGTTGAAAGGAAAATATTTGATTTGTTTCACATCGACGCGTATTTTGAAAACATTAATTATTTTTTATTTATTTATTTATTTATTTAATAAATAAATAAAATAAAATTAATTCAATTGTTTCTAATGAATATACTGGAGCGTTAAGTCCTGGTGCTGCGGGTGATTTGCAGTCTATTAATTAAATTTAGAATAGTCGGACAAACAATACCAATAATCATTTCATCATCATCATCATTTCAGCCGAGAGACGCCCACTGCTGGGCATAGGCCTCCCCCAAAGATCTCCATACCGATCGGTTCTGCGCTGTCCGCATCCATCGGCTTCCCGCAACTCTCACCAGATCGTAGGCCTACCAACGCTGCATATGATGGAATGCCGTCGTCACCCGGGGATTTTAGCACCCCTGGTCCCGGCGCCTCGCCAACGCCCGTCAACGCCAGCACAGCTTCCGGTACCGCCGGGCACTTGGGGCCTTGGGTTGTGTAAATTCATTGGGGGGGTATTGGGCCATCTCCCAGCACGCTGGCCCAGTGCGGATTGGTGGGGGCGCCAGAGCCTCGTCTGTTGGTCGGCAGGGTGCACCACGTGCAGGTGAGGATGGCTTGGATCCCGTCAGGTGTTGTTCGGGACCCCTTACACCCCTAGCAATAATGTATTTGTCTAACTGAACGGATTCCATGTGATATATCTTGCAGGTGTTCTCATAACTGGCCGATAAACTTTTTCATTTTTGCTACGAATCGACGAGAAAAAGGCTGTTTTCATTTTTGATACCCTATAATGTCCTATGAAATGTGACGACCTGCTGACGGACGAGTGGTTCGAGTGCGGCTGGGGCAGATGTTTGTAGGATTAACACAAATATTGCGCTCGGATCATGGTAGTTTATATGTTTATGTATGTATAATTATTTCCTATATTTTAATATTTAAAAATATGGGAACCGATTACTTTCCCGAAATTTACTAGTTCGATTTTCATTTCCCCAAAAACGGTTGACCAACTTCTCTTTTGCCATATGTATTGTTTGCCATATTTTTAAATTGTCGAAATATTATTTGACATAAGTATCACTTCACCAAACTGCGTTACACAGATTTTTACAAATACCTATTTTGTATTGACCGAAGTATCTTTTGAACTTTTTTCATTTGCCAGATAACTTATTTGGCTTACTTTCACTTCACCAATACACCATTTTTCTGAATATTATTTGGCTAAAGCTATGTTATATGTAGGTACCTTCGTAATTTAACTACTACTAAATAGGGAGCGTCTCAGTTGATATACCAACATTTGATTTAATTGAACTTTAATAACGTTCATTTTACATAATAATCATTTGTTATACCAACACTTAATATAATATGTAACTATTATTTAAGATAGTTACATTTCAAATAATGATTAATTGATCTAATCTTCACTTGGTATAAAAATCAATTGACATAATAATTTGTACATAATCTGTCATCTGTTAGTATACAGTGTCAGTGACAGAAACGAATCGCTGCAAAACCGACTCCACGTAGTCTTGTCTGCCCTACCCCTAGAGTGTAATTTAAGCCCACGAAGGCGCGGAGGGGCGAGGCGGCCCGCGAGCTGAGGAGCAGGTGGTTTTGACGACTACCGCCGCGGCTGAGGCTGGCCGGCATAGCCGGCCAGCAAGCCGAAGCTACGGTGGTAGGCGAAAACCATCTGCGACGATAAGGTCGCGTGGGACCACCGGAGCCCCGCAGCGCCGGAGCCGTGACAGAAGTCATGCATGCTGCACGCTTGCTTGCTGCATGCATGCTTACTTGCTGCATGCATGCTTGCTTGCTGCATGTATGCTTGCTTGCTGCATGTATGCTTACTTGCTGCATGCATGCTTGCTTGCTTGCTGCATGCATGTTTGCCGCATGCATGTTTGCCGCATGCATGCTTGCATGTAAATTCTGTAAAAGTGAAATGAAGATTTTTAAAATAAAACAGCGGTGTAATGAATGTTCGGGACCTTAATACTTCGAACAAACGTTACTTTGGTCAAACAAAGTTCGGTAAAATGTTTTTCCACTAAATAAAACGTCGGAGTAACGAAAAAAAAACAAATTAATAATAGGTAAAACGATACAGTGGCAAACGTGATTGCGACGAAGTAAAAAAAAATCGGAACGAAAATAATCGAAAAGTTTTCCGTCAAATGAAATTCTGTAAAGCCATTTTCGGGCTTATGATAGGTACCCTAAAAATATATATTCAATTTTTTTCCTTCATCCAGTATCCATAACACAAGCTCTCAATTATGCTTATTTTGGAGTAGATAATAGGTGTAGGTATGAATATTATTATAATGTAAAGAGGATTTTGGTTCTGTCTCGACCATGAGGCATGATGGATGAACGTTTTACGACCATAAGAAAGTATGTACTTATACCTGTAAACTACATTTTATAGGAAGACCACCTCATAGTGAAGTTCCAAGACCAATAGGGTCATCGAGCTTCTTGGCTCTTCTTCATAAAACTACTAAATGGAGTTCCAGAGTTTTCAGCTGCTTATTGTTTTTTTTACAAAGGCTGTGACTTTGTAGAAATGTCCTGGTCGAAATGGACACATATGGATTTCTAGAGATCTAAATGCTATCTTGCAAGTTTCCAGAGCTACTTGAGGAATATTTGCACCTCCGAATTGACTGGCTAACTAAGCCTGGTATGAAAATAATGTGACAAGAGCCAAGTCCAAGTCCTAGGTAGCTCAGATGGTTAGAGCAATCGCCCGGATTGTGAAAAGTCGCAGGTTCAATCCCCGCCTCAGGACGTGATTTTTTTAGATATTTTTATAAGTAAATAATTTTTCAAACATTTATAATAATGTCAAAATGAAAATTATGAATATTTATTTGAAAGCTATGCCCCAACTTAACCGAATCTTAGGCATTTGTAAAAATACTCGTTTCGGATGTTGAAATAGAACATTTCGACATTGTAGGGTGGACGTTAGCTTATAACGCAAATACAGATAGACTAGAAGATTTTTATTGTACAGGGTTATCCCAAGTCTTGGGTAGCTCAGATGGTTAGAGCAGTCGTCCGGATTGTGAAAGGTCGCGGGTTCGATCCCCGCCTCAGGACAAGAAATTTTCCTAGTTTAGATATTTTTATAGGTAAATAACAAGAGTCTTTAAGTCACGCTAAGAGAATAGGTACCATCAGTAAAGCCCTATGGCTGATTGCCAATCTAATTAGTCTGTGAGGTACCCATATTTTAAATGCAAATTACCTAAATTTATTTTTAGCATTATAATAAATATTAGTATCTAAACAAGAAAAAAATCATGTCCTGAAACAGAGACCGTAGCTTTCACGATCCGGGTGACTGCTCAAACAATCTGAACTAAAAAGGACTTGGAATGAATTTCTTCAAGTCTATCTGCATTTGCGTTAAAAGCTGTGTTTGCTGCTGCTGTTTAAAAAATTATAAAATTAAATCACATCTAAGGAAATAATAAAATATAATTTCCAGCTTCACACTGTGATTTGAAAATCAGTTATTAGAAGACTCGCAGTAATTCACTTTGAGTTAGTGACGTCAGTGGCCAACTAAGAGACGTTTATTTATGGGCACGAAAGACGAGAATATTCAGTGCTGCCATATTGGAATTTATGTAGGCGTTGCCCACGTTATAGAGGACAGCTAATTAGTTAACCATCTTAGTAGAATTTCAATCTACATTAATTTTATTCTATATCGGTAAAGTTGGTAAATCTGAATAAAGGGGTCTTAAATTTTCGCGAACACTGTCCATTTGAATCACGTGGATGGCGGATTTATAAGGACCAAGGTTAAAACTTTGTTGAAATAAAGCAACATTTCATTTTGTAACTTGTTTAAAAATACTCCTTAACCCGTCAAGCATGAGATTCCAGACACAATCGATTTTTCTATTGTCATCGCCCACCGGTGGTATATTGCCGCTTTACAGATTTAAAGTAATTAAATAAAACTAAATTACTCTTTTTTGTCAACCATCTCTCTTCAGCTGCACTGGTCAGCTTTATCCTGCTAAGAAACTTAAAGATTAGACGAACAAAGTATCTTAAAAAGCCTTTATTAGGAAAACCATACTTGCTTTTATTTTTTAGTAAATAATTAAAGTCAACACTCACAGCAAGAAATAACTTTGCTGACTTGTTGAACAAATAACTATTTTCTGATAAGTGTGCCGTTTAAATTAACCTCCTATTCCAGCTCCTTTATGATGTAACCTTAAGCTCGACTATACATTTAGCAAACATTCACTGTCGTTTCCAGGGGATTGTGTTTGCGGCTTAATTAAATAACTATGCAGATTGTTTTGTGATGCCAATTCGGAAATCTCAGTAAGCTGCCGGAAGACAGCATGTAAGTTATTTAATTAAATCGGACCTAACTGTCGTGTTCGTGAGACTTCCAAAATAGAATATTTGAAGTGGATTGGGGTTTAAATTAAATGTCGCTAAGTGAATAAACTGCAGTGTTTACTTTTATTTAATGATCAAAAATTAATGTTGAAATGATTACGGTAGATTTGGAAATTAATTACGAACGTAGATTAACTCCGCAAGAGCCGTTTATACAAGTTGGTGCTGTCAATACGACAATAAATTAAAACATGGACCATATTAGTTCATCAAAATGGATATAACATTGGCTGCATTATTTCATAGAAATATCCTGAAATTATTAAATGATTAAGATGTTTTTGAAATGAGGAAACCATTTCTATGAACTAATAGAACCCATGTTTTAATTTATTGTGTTACCACCCTGTATATCATGACAGAAAAAATAAATGCCGACTTCAAAACACTAAAAAAGGTAAATAGTAAAATTTTAGTAAGTTCTAGTAAATAGGTATTTTTGGAGTCGGTGCGTCATTTTCTATTGTTTCTGGAAATTATTGTGATTTAGATAGGACACTAGTGTTTTGAAGACGATTCTTATTGTTAAAAAAAAAACAATTTAGGTCAAAAATTTCTAAAGTGAAAGCTAGATGACTGACCTTCAGAACATATTGTTTCTTACTGTCGCATCGTATCACTGAAGGCACAGAAAAACAAAAAAACCGCAACTTTGACTTAATTCTTCCAGATATTTTGATTTAAAAACCCCAAACTACTGAATCAATTTTGACAAAATTTCTTTGGAACCAATGTGGAATCACATTATCAAAATTGGCTTCCATGTCTCCTTCAATTGATAAAAACGAAAGATTGGTTAGTCGCGCTTGGCTCACTGTTGACCTCAAGTAAGATTTTATTAATTTTAACTTCGAAAAGCTTCTTTCACATGAAGCCACCGAAACACAAATTGTTAAAAAATCTAAAACATAGCGCTAAACTTGGAACAGACTCAGAATAGTCCCATTTTATAATGAATCTGAGAAGCTCCAATAAAGTCCATTAAACCGCTTCTTGGGCAAAAATGTTGACGGCTTCCAAATGGCGCCTCAATCTTAAAATCTCCAACACGATGTCCTCTGCTGAAAATTCATCGTAAATTTTTAACAGATTTGGAACCATTTCACGAAGATCTTCTTTTGGTGATGTTACCAACGTTTTAGGCTGAATAACACTAAATGTAACCAGAATAAAATCCATTGCCCTGTTTACTTATATTACCAGAGGAATTGCAGAGAGCAATTCTCTGCAATTCTTCTAGTAATATAAGTCCATCTCATCAGCATCTCGGGCCATTTCTCCAGGCATACGTTTTTGAAATTTCCTTCCACCTGAATGTCTATGTGTTCACATTTTTTTGTTGCGTAGCAAATAGCCTTTTCTACTATTTGGACATTGTGTACATTGTGGCGTTTTCGTACAGCGACTGCAGCACTTGCATGTACCGATAGTCAATTTGGCATTTCTGGAGTGACCGAAGCACAGCCCCAGGTCTCGACAGAATCGAAGGCTTTCTCATAGTCTACAAACGCTAAGCATAATGGCAGGTTGTGCTCTTCGGTCTTCTGTATAACCTGCCGCAGCGTATGTATGTGGTCTATAGTACTAAAGCCTTTTCGGAATCCGGCTTTTTCGGGAGGCTGGAAGTCGTTAAACCTGCGTGCGAGACGATTTGCAATAACCCTCGAAAACAACTTGTCGGCGTGACTCAGGAGTGTGATGGGTCTGTAGTTCTTCAATAAAGTCTTGTCACCATTTTTGAAGAACAGTTGAAAGCGTTCGGGGTTTTGGATCTGGATAGCTGCAGGACGGAGCGTAGACTTCATCAGTCGATACCTCTCGGATTTTACATTGAGATTCAATGTGCCTCTTACCATTCGATGATATCTTCCCGTCTTTAACGAATTGATCACTGAGATATCATTGACTACCCGAATCTTAGTCGACATGATGAAGTCGATCTCGTTTTTTGTTGCGCCATCCGGACTTTTCCAGGTCTATTTTCGATGCGGCTGTTTTTTGAAGAAGAAGTTCATCATAAAGAGTCCCTCCCTCTCCATATAATCGGCTAGCATTTGACCTCTATAGTTCCGGATTCTAGCTCCAAATTGCCCCACTTTCAACTCATCATTGCCACGTTTGCCCAGTTTTGCGTTGAAGTCTCCCATGACGACAGTGTAGTGAGTTTTGGAAGAATGTATTGCCCGAGAGATATCCTCATACATTACTTCTACTTCCTCGTCGGGGTGAGTCGAGGCGTATGCTTGTATGACTTTCAACGAATACCGTTTGGTGATTCTGAGTATAAGGTACGCCACTCTATTCGACACACTTCCGATTTGTATAACGTTGTTCACGAGAGACTTGTGGACAATACCACCTTGGGGCATATCTTCGCCCTCCCGGAAATAGAACAGGTTCACTCTCGTCGGACTACAGAAAGTCCTACTACTCTCCAGCGAATCCTGCTCAATTCCTCCTCTAGTTCCAGCAGCTTATAAGTTGCCAGGGCCAAGTTCGTATGACGGGATGTCTTCGCCACCCGGAGATTCTTGGCACCCCTGGTCCCGGCGCCTCGCCGACGTCCGCCCGGCGTGACCTCCGGTACCGCCGGGCACTTGGGGCCTTGTATTGTTTAGATTCATTATTTGGGGGATTTAACGGGCTTAACGGTTTCATTCTTTTAGTGTAGGGTATTAGTTGTCGTTGTCACCCCTTGGTGCATGGCACCCGGGGCGGACCGCCCCCTCCGCCCCCCCTTTACGCCGCCACTGGATTCAGGGTGTCCGATCGATTTATAAAAAGATGCCAGAGCTCATCAAGAAGTCATCAATTCACTGTATCCACCTCAACATCTCGCACAAAAAGTTTTTTGACTCGTTTTTATGTCGTACTTCCAAAAAATGGAATTCTTCGCCGGCACATGTGTTCGCTCCTTTCTATATCATAGATTCCTTCAAAACAAGCGTGAAAAGACGTTATATGGGCTGGCATGGCTAGAATAGTGTGTTTCAAGCTGCACTAGCTGTCTTCGCATATGGACTCTTCTTACCGCTTTACATCAGGTGACGTTAAGATTATGTATAAAAAAGGAGCAATGCTCCGTATTCCTGAATTTTACAACGTGATACAGTGGAGTGTACAGTCTTACACTGATGATGACATACTTTTACTCACGTGTCACGAAATTTACTTGTAATATTAATTATTTTAATAACTTAAGAGTGCGATTAATTAACAGAGAGTGAGGAACAGCATAAATATTTTGAAACACTGTGACGCAGTAATAATAAACGTTACCTTGGCCGATCTTTCTCTGCACTCCCTCAACATCATCAACATCTTCAAATGTACACACTGTACAAAGCATCTAGTAAACGTTTGCTGGCCAAAAAAAGTTTCTTTAGAAATTCGTAACAATGTAGATGCAGCTTTATGATATCCAAACTACTTGGAGTTAAATGAATTTGATACTTTAAGTGCGTCGCCAACAACAACTTAAGGGCATTAGATTTACTTTAAGATGGATTTTAATGGACGAGACACTTAGATTGTTTACGAAACAGAAAACTGTGATGATAATAATAGACACCTTAAAGTACTCCCGTAATTCCACAATTTACTAAGGCTTGCTGTTGTCACTCGTTGACAACAAGAATAAGTGGCACTTATAAATATTTTCAAATACTATCGTGGTTTAAGCTTAAAAATATAACAGAAAGACAGATTGAGTTACTTTCGCATTTAAAATATTGGGACAGATTATCGAGCGGGGGCCAGTACGGACTAAGTATTAGACATGCATCAGTTAAACTTCTCAAAGAAAGATTTACCTGTGTTGCAAATAAAATTTAAATGAAACCATATTGTATACCAGTAAATATTCCATGCAATTCATTCTGATATCAATATTGACAGTGAGAAACAAACGATCAATGCAGTGTATATAGCTGTTTCTAATATTAAACAGTTCTATTTACTAAACAGCGCTTTCCTATCGTATCCAATTTTGTTGGCAGCTTTTTTAGGTTGCCTATTTCCAATCAATATTCGAAATATGTCTATAGAGTGTTCGTAATGAAATGAAATTTTATTCGTTATCTATAAAATACCATTCAGCCAAAATAAATATTCTGGATTAGTATGTATAACTAAATTGATATTAATTCAATTTGTTTATAAATTAAAATATAATAAAACTAGAAAAATTTCACGTCCAGAGGCAGGAAACGAACCCGCGACCTTTCGCAATCCGGGCGACTGCTCTGACCACTGAGCCACCCAGGACTTGGGATATCCCTGTGAAATTCTTCTAGTCTATCTGCATTTGCGTTTATGAGCTAACGTCCACCCTACAATGTCGAAATATTCTATTTCAACATCCGAATCGAGTATTTTTACAAATACCTACGATTCGGTTAAGTTGGGGCAGTGCTTTCAAATATTCTTAATTTTTGATTTTAGCATTATTATAAATATTTGAAAAATTACTTAGTAAATAAATTATAAGTTCGGTTATTTTACCTATATTATATGTAAGATCAACAATGTACCCATATTTGCAAAATAAAATATTTGATTTGATTTGAATTTTAGTTTATTTATAGGCATAAGTTTATTTAAATTTTTATTTCTGTAATGATTTTAAGTGTTTTTTATGTTGTGTGTGTATTTCATTATTAACTTCGAACTCAATATTTATAGTAATTAAAATATAATAAAACTAGAAAAATTTCACGTCCCGAGGCAGGGGTTAATTTGTTATATCAGCAAGTTTCATTAACTTATTAGTAAAATAAAATAAAAATAAAAAATATCTTTTATTTCAGGCACAGTTAAAGTGAATCAACAAAACTAGACCCATAAAATACGATTGAAAATAAATTTTATAAAATAATTTTCATGTAATATACACTCGTCAATCAATAAAGCCTTAACAATACACATTCTGCGTAGTCACGAGCCATAGCTCATGATACAAACCTTACTTTTGAAGTAGACATCATTATACACAGTTTTAATTAATGCGTTGACACTATACTATAAGTAGTCTGTTCTTAAAGGAATCAAGCATTCTTTTCATTAAAGTCAAGAAGGTGTCAACTTTATATTGAGCAAACATACCCGACGCGCTACACCTCCATGGCAGGCCGGGCTTGCACCTAAATGAATTGTTGTATTGCACTCGTAACTTATGAAAAGCCTTTTGCGTGTAGTTATGCCATAGGTGTGCGTTATTAGTATACTAACGCGTTCGCGAGAGAATATTTCGTTGGAGCCGCATAGCATAATTTTTATCATTTCAACTGAAAAGACATCCACTGCTACACAAAGGCCTCCCCTAACCATTTATAAGAAGATTGGTCATGGGTTGCACGCATTCAGCGGCTACCTGCGACCGTCACGAGATCGTCAGTCCACATTGATGGATAGCTGCCTACTCTGCGCCTTCTGGTCAGCATGAGTATTTCGGTTCTAAGGTTTGAAGGTAAATTGTCGATGGCCAATGGTGCAATGATAGAAAGTGTCCGTAGACATCCGAATTACTTTCAGAGCATAGTTAAAAATACAATCTGCAGAATACACACAAGGGAGCAAGTGTCTGATCAAATTTAACGCTTTAGTCAATAACTAAAGAGAAAAATTATTTTTCAAACATTTATAATAATGTAACTCAATACTTTATTGCAACCATAATGTTTACAAAAGTTGTTTATACATATAAAAAGTACAATTGTGGACCCTGTGGGGTATCACAAATTGAAAGAGGAGAGAGACGTATAATTTGTTAAAATCTTACCTTTGTTAAAATCAAAAAATAACTAATAATACTCGTTTCGGATGTTGAAATAGAATATTTCGACATTGTAGGGTGGACGTTAGCTCATAAACGCAAATACAGATAGACTAGAAGAATTTCACAGGGATATCCCAAGTCCTGGGTGGCTCAGTGGTCAGAGCAGTCGCCCGGATTGCGAAAGGTCGCGGGTTCGATTCCTGCCTCAGGACGTGAAATTTTTCTAGTTTTATTCTATTTTAATTACTAATTTATTATAATGTTAAAATCAAAATTAAAAGAATAAAGAGAAAATTCACAGGCGTTGATGACATTGTGTTCCATTAATTAATTGTTTAATAATGCTAATGAAATGAAACGAAATGAAATGTCTGCGGTTTGAACCATCGTGCAATCGTTGTCAGCAGCTACAACCGCAACATTGCAGACATTAAAACGCCTGTCCCACGTATTTGTGTACGCATAACACTCAGTAGTATGAATTTGATAAATGACCTTTCTATACATAAGTGGTCAAAGAAGCATGAATTGCCTATTTTATTTAGTTTATTCCTAAAATTTATATACCTACTTTATCATCTAGATGGGGTGTAGAAGCAAAGTTGCTTCTGTCCGTGAAGTGTCAAGTTAGGATGAAACCAAAAATAAGTTTTGTCATAATATTGATAATTTTCATAATCTTTTTTGAATTTTCTGGAATGAGTAAGTTCTCAAATGAACTCGTGCGTTTATAACGGCTTTATTGTAACAATTACAATTATAGAAAGAAAACTATGAAAAAAAAATATGCTCCAGGTGGAAATAAATACGGGGGATTTTTCATCGTTTTCTTTCCTTTATTTGTAAGTAACAATTAATATTATTGGCTAAGGAAAATTACTTTAAATAGTAGATATTATTAATATTCACAATGGTTGAGATGCGTTTTTTCAATCCTTTAAGTTATTTTTTAAAAAAGTAATTTGTGTTTTTTCGCTTACTTTACACGCGAGACTGCTACTTTGTCTTTTTTCCTCCCGCTGAGTCAGTCATATATCTATCCCTCTCTGTCTCTGTCTAAACAACGTTTGTATAGATCGCCTCACGCCATTGTTCCCTGTTTACTTCAACCGCTTTAACCCACCAACTCGCACTCTTTAACCCACAAAATCGCATTGGGTCAGCGTGTAGGTGTTATCGCTCAAAACTCCTCATGTGTTTCTCCCATAATAGGAAGGCCTGTGTTGACCAGTAAGACGTGTTAAATATACGTGTAATTTACGTGTTCTAGGTATATCTTAAAGCATATTTTCAGTTTAACATTAGACTAAATGAACAAAGGACTATTAAAGAGTTTCGGCCACTCGTTTTAAATTAGCCACAATGAAGGTTGCTAACTATTCTGATAGAAACTCTTCAAGTCCCAGATGTAGCCTCATCAAGTGAGTTTAACTCAGATCTAACTTAATCACGACAATTTCTACTGAAACTGCCGTCATGCGTCATTTTCATAACATTATCAAGCTTAACAATGCGAAAGTTAAGAACTCATCTGTTTCAAGTTGGCAATTTTGTTCTGCTGTGGAAATTACATTTCGTCACAAATGAGATGAAATTGGAGTATTCAAAAAAGATTTATGCTACTTCATTAACGCTATGCCGTATAATACTGGTCGTAGGCTCTGATACAGGGCCAATTAGGTAGGTACCACCGCGAAGAAGTGACTATGGACTTCTGTGTTTCGGGCATTGTAGCTAGTGTAATTACTGGGTATATGAGACCTTACATCTGTTGTCTCGGGTAACGGGCGCAGAGCAGTGCTAAATGGTAATTAGTTACTGTGACCACTGCATCTGTCATGGGCAGACGTGACACTCGCTATCAGGTGCTCAATGTGCTCGTCCCGTTACTTCACATATAAAAGTTCTTTATGCCCATAATAATCATGAACAGTCTTTTTACGCTCCACTGCTGGTACCTTTCTAGTCCTACATCGGAGAAACACCTGAGGAGCTTCGGAAACAATATTATGTCCCGACAGTCCCGAGCTCCTAATGTCCGGGTCAGTTAGCTCCTGTCCAGGTTGATTGGTAAAATGTTTGCAATAACCACCGGGACCAACCACGTAACGTGCCTCCCAGAGCAAGAAGAAATTAACCATGCAAAGAATGACTTATTCCGTAATCGAAGCCAAAATGGAGCTAAAGCGCCGAAACGACTACGCCAAATACTGAGGAGATCTTTTGTAATAGTTGTCATAAAAATAGTTATGCAATAGTAATTATAGTAGTATTAGTTACTAGGTGGTAGGCTCGTATGTAGGGTCTTCTGGGTAGGTACCATCGCCTTTCTGATTCCAGCCGTGAAACAGTTCGCTGTGTTTCGGATTGATGGAAAGGTCTTAGGATGACAACGCACCTGCAATAGCAAGTGATTTTTCCTTGTTATTGCAGGTGTCTAGGCGGCGGTTACCACTTACCACCAGGTGGGTGGTCAGCTTGTTTGTCCTCTAGTTTTATAAAAAACTATAAGAGGTTTCATAGATTTCCCTTCGGTTTTAAGTCAACTACCGCGCCGTCAGCATAACCAATGACAGGTAAGGGTCGACCGAGACAGGATTTCGGTTCTCGGCCAAGATCGAGAGCGAGATTAAAGTAAAATCTCGGCCGAGACCGAGAACTGAGACCAATTATAGATAAATCGTGAAAAAATGAAATTTTGCATAATATTAATAGTATTAAACATGATTTTTGCATATTATCAATAGGAGGAGCTCGGTGTCGTATGAGGAGCTTGGTGGCGTATTGGTTTGAGCGCTCTGGTTTCGATACGAAAAACAAAGCAAGTTTCGCCATGGTCGATCCTGGGATGGGTAAATCAAAGTTTGCTATCTCGAGCTCCTCCGTGCTTCGGATGGCACGTTAAGCCGTTGTATACATACTTTAGATAACGGCATCCGTATTTGTTTTCGGACCGACAACGACCGACGTGACAACGTGGACCGACGTGACAACGTGGACCGACGTGAAATTTTTCTAGTTTTATTACATTTTAAGTACTAAGTAATTTTTCAAACATTTATAATAATGTTAAAATAAAAAAAAAGAATACAATTATTTCATTTGACAGCACCTCTACAAAAAAACAATACGTGATTAAACTTTTTGTATGTGTCGATGGGACCCAGGTAGTGAATTGAGGGTTAAGATATTTATTATTCTTTAACCCGTCAAGCATCAGATTGCCAACACAATTGATTTTTCTATTGTCTTAGCCCTCCCGTGGATAACGCCGCTTGGGGGATTTAAATATATGCGCAAAGGATACCCCTGGTATTGCAAGCATCCATAGGCTACGGTAACCGCTTACCACAAGGTTAGCCGTATGCTTGATTGCCAGCTACTGATTTAAAAAGTAATTTCAAAGAAATTTTATGTATTCTTTCAAGTGTTTTTCTTGTTAGTTTTGATTTTGATGTAAATTTGTAGGTTTATTAAGATTCAACCTCTTCGAGTGTTTATTTCATTTGCTTTTCCTTTGCTTATGCATATTAAACTTAACCCATATTTAAACCTTCCTGAAGTATAAAACAAAATGCAAATCTCCGCATCTTCTCCGTCTCACTATAAACAATCTGACGTGTTCATATGAATTCCATAAATAAATGATAGTTTCACTCCCGAAGAAATTTACGCAGTTGATGGGAAAAGTTTCAAAAGCCACCTTGTTCTCTTCATAAAATTGCCCGATAGGTGTCATCGATTATGGATGCAGTTGCTGATACAGGCGATAATTTGTTCCCCGCTGACCCTTTACATATTTATGAGGAGGTTCTTTCAGAGGAAATCCTGGATAATATAATAAAGTCCTCTGTTCTTGCAACATTTTCAAGTCGTAGCTTCCTCCCTCGGGCCTCGGGCCTCGGGCAACGTTAGCAAAACACAATATTGATGTCAAATAAAAGACTCCTAAGTTTTGCTTTGATGTCTTCAATTAAAAAGAAAATAGTAATATGTTCTGATC
Organism: Nymphula nitidulata; assembly: GCA_947347705.1. NCBI lineage: Eukaryota > Metazoa > Arthropoda > Insecta > Lepidoptera > Crambidae > Nymphula > Nymphula nitidulata. Next base: position 8,041,769 of record OX374636.1, on the reverse strand, counting down.
AATCACTTCTGGGAACTTAGTATCCGGAAATATCCGGTAATAATTCCCTTACATTGTTTACATACAAAATATGTCAATAAAGAGCCCCAATTCATTTCTCGAATATAATATTGGAGCATTGATTTTGGATATTCAATATTTGCCAAGCTATTTCATAAGAGACAATACGGCCTGTAGTGGATATTACGAGATCCGTCGAAAACCTATTTGTAGATGATGTTAGGTTTACTTTTTTTATTTTACGAGGGTAAAAAACGTTTAGGTAGTTCTGCCTTAGTGATGCGATTTTCGAATGCGATTGTCGAAATAACTTGCGGCATGTCATGCGTATAAACGATACGGACGAGACAGTTAAGAAACGTCCTTTCCTCGCCAAAAGTCGCATACGTCTGCAGTATACCATCCACTGAGCTGTCCAAGGGGGACTATGGGAACTCCCCAGCTTAATCATCTTAATTATATTGATTACCAATAGATTTGTGGAAGATTCCAATACAATTACCATCTTTATAAGCATGGAAAATATTTCAAAGTCCATAGGTTATAAAATACAAATACTTTGAGTGACATCGCAGTATCTGAGCCATTACCAACAAAGAAAATGCAGGACACGCAAAAAATTATCATATAGAGTGCCTAGCTAAGCACACGTGTGAAATTTACGACTAACATATTGTTTTTAAGTACAGGCGGCTGCAAATCTAACCTTGTACGTCAATAGTAAAATTAATCCTATTACAATGGAAGTATTATATCCTCAAAACTAGCAAAGCCGAAAAAAACGACCGAAATTCTCGAATAGCTAGCTATAACTATCACAAAACAGACTAGTTTTTAGTCATATATTGCATTGATATACATGTAAGGAATTCTTTCTTTTAGAATAAACTGTCACCAAGCCTATTCGACATTTTAATCCAGTTGCCAGTCAATTGGCTGTGCTAGATTGCTCACTGAATTGGATGTGGGATACGATTCGGATAGAATTTACTTTTTCATGTTAGCGAACTGTGGTCTGAACTGAAGGGTTGAATGCAATGAAACCCTCGCGTGAAATGTTAACTCGCTTTCTAAGTTTTGTACAATAAAATTAGTATTCATCTGTGATTTACCGTTAGACACAACAGATTTAACTGCTGTGTGTGAACGTCGGCGGGCTAGCAAGTGACCAAACTCTAGTCAATGGAGGGCAACTTACAATGACCAAGTGGTATTCCTCGGAATTATATCATTTGCAAACGGCAAATTAATGAATGACTCTTGCTTTAGCTGGACGATATTTAATAATGCTATTGATTGTCCGCAACTTTTAGAGGAGCTTAATATTCGTGAGCCTGAAAGATATCCTCGTGGCAAATTTACTCGTCTAAGACCATTTTCCATGTGGTGCCGGGCTAGAATAACGCCTCCTCCTCTCTTCCAGTGGGTTTTCATAAGACCCGACTCAGGGATAATCCTCAATAAATGACGGGCAGCAGCATCGTCTGGGTACTGGTAAATCACTGCCACCAGAAACCCGCGTGCCAAGCGTGGTTTTTATGGCAAAATCCCTTCAAAATGGCTAACACGACACGGTATCGGCCCCCAGTCCCCGGGGCTCCGCTATTCCAGACTACGGTGGCGGTCACGGTAGATAAAAGACCTGGTCAGCGCCGCAGGAAGCCGTTGGATGCAGGCTGTGCAGAACCGTTCCATTTGGAAATCGATGGGGGAGGCCTTTAGTCAGCAGTGGACGTCATAGGCTGATATGATGATGATAATAATGTAGGTGACATAGTAATCGGCTTAGATACACAGGGTTGTGCCGTCAATGCGACAATAAATTTAAACATGGGCTATATTAGTCCAAAGAAATGGTTTGACACTTTCAAAAATATCGTATTCATTAGATAATTTCATTACATTTGTATGAAATAATGTTGCCAACGTTACACTTTTCCATACAAATGTCATGAAATCATCAAATGAATACGATATTTTTGAAAGTGGCAAACCATTTCTTTGGACTAATATAGCCCATGTTTAAATTTATTGTTGCATTGACGACACCACCCTGTATATTTATAAGTATCTAAGAAACTATATTTATATTAAATTCTGGTCATAATATAAAGTTAAAGAATGTGGCTTCTTTAGCTTTATATTTAAACTAATCCTAAGAGATGTGGGTACATTCCAGGGCATCTTGGCAGAACCTTTGTCGGAGTCAGCTAAAATGCTCTGTAATTTAGTTACCAGTAAATGTAATGATAGAATAAGCAATAATAATAGTTAAGATAGAATTAATACAATAATAGTAACTTATCTAGGTTGAGTTATGATAGGACTGTCATGTCTCTTATAGACAAAAGTCCTTAAATAAAAGAAAATAAAATAAAAAAACTTTGTATTAGATTTGCATTTGGAATTGTCCAGTTTTTTATGCAAAGCTCAGCAATTGACTCAACACCACCTGATGTGAAGCAGTAAGAAGAGTCCTTATGCGAGTTCTTAGTATGTCCTTTACATTTAGATGTAAAATCATAGTGTAAGAAATTATTGTGTTTTAATATGTATACTATAAGCATTGGTGAAACTATGATACATAAATGAATAAAGTAAATTTTTTTGAAAAGATTTTTAATATGTTATTCTCATGTATATTCTAACTTTCAAACGTTTCTCTCTTATCAGCCTACTGGTGTCTCTTCATTCAACAACATAATAGTTATGTCTACCGTGTCTATCATCTCCGGCAAGCGGTGGGTAAAATTATCGACGCTGCTCAACTTCATAAATATGCTTAGCACCTGCTGCGACCAGAAATCATTTAGTAGATTCTTTAAATTACGCAGTGATATTCGCCATGCTTCTTTGTGCGATTCTCAATTAATAAATTGTATATCATTCAGTGAACGTGACGTGAGTTCCCAGAAATGGGCAGAATGCACTCGATCGTGTCGAAAGCTTTGAGATATTCAATATCATCACTATTGAGTACCAGCCACAAAGTACAAAATCTGGTCGTTTGTAGTTTGTGGCTGGTTTGGGTATGTTGGTCATGGACTCTTGGTTTTGAAAAGATTAAGAAAAATCGTCGAGGAGCTCGGTGGCGTATTGGTTTGAGCGCTCTGGTTTGCAACTTTCGCCATGGTCGATCCTAGGATGGGTCAATCAATGTTTGTTATCTCGAGCTCCTCCGTGCTTCGGAAGGCACGTTAAGCCGTTGGTCCAGGTTGTTCCTGCAACCGTTTTAACCCACCAACCCGCATTGGGCCAGCGTGGTGGTGTTATGGCCCAAACTCCTCATGTGTTTTTCCCATGTAGGAATGCCTGTGCCCAGCAGTGGGATGTATATAGGCTGGTGATGAAGAAAAATCCCTGGAACCGGCTGGCCGACTGGTCAGTACCCCTTACACTACTCGACCAGTGAAATAAGTCAGTAAAAAAGTATATACGTAAGCTTTTGTAAAACCTTTTGAAATAGTTTACTGAGTCGAAAAAAGGTGACCTTGTTTTATAGTTTACTCTAAAAACTTATTTTCACAGAACAATGACGCACATAAAGCTGTGAAGACTTCCATAACGGCAAAATTGGACCAAATTACAAATACAAAAACAATTATGTTTAACGTTAAGTTCCTAACAAAAATTAAACTGGTTTCTTTCTTATTGTTCTATTTGTTTAGCATTAGTTCTACTTTACTTAGCATTTTGTTTGGCTTTATAAATTCTTTTATTATTTTCGATAAAAAATCTAAGAAATAATTGGGAAGCCGTTGATCTTTGAGATATATTCTTAATTTTCTTTCAATGATAATTTATTTCTTATTGCGAGAAAGATAGAGAGAATCTAATCATTGAGCTTAACAGGGTATTGAACGTTACATCTGAATGGGGCTGTAACAATCTTGTTGAGTTTATTGCTAAGAAAGCACAGGTGTGCCCGTTTTCGGCCAAAATGTCGCCGTTCCTTCCCTTTCCCTCTCTTTAGGGCACTACTCCTTCAGCACAGGGCTTTATCAACTTGCTTGATATGGAGATATGCTGCAATTTGAATCAGAGGAATTATATCGAAACCGTGATCAAAACAGCCTCACGGAAGCTGGTGTCCTGAACAAGGTGCGTCGATTTTTCACGCCTGACCAATTATGCCTGCTTTACAACACTCAAGTGTCCAGTCTTGCGTGAAGTATTGCTCACATTTGTGGGATGGCTCCATCCAGTACCTCCTTGATGCACTGGACAGATTGCAGCGTCGTGCTGTCCGTATCAATGGCGATGTAGAGGTCACGAATAAACTTGAGCCTCTGAGATTGCATCGCTTAGCGCCTTTTATCGGCTATATCACGGAGAGTGTTCTGAAAAGCTTTTCGACCTTATACCACCTTTCCTTTCCTTTTCAGGAGCATGCGTGCCGGTCTTCGGAGTTATCAATTCACTCTCTCCACCTCAACATCACGTACAAAGAAATTTAGTGGAATGGAACTTGGAATTCTTTGCCAGCGCAGTTGTTCCCTCTATCTTATAACATGGGTTCCTTCAAGAGAGGCGTGAAAAACCACTTTTTGGGCCGGCAAGGTGGAGGCGGCTAGAGCAGTGTCTAAACTGCTCTTGCTGTCTTTGCATATGGACATATATAGGTTGTCTAAAACAGATCAGTGCTTAGCAATAAGGACAACTAATGTATCGGTATTTTTGATGCTATAGTATCTGTGTCCTTTTCTGCTGTAAAGCATAATAGGATTGCTTAAATGAATATACTACATTCAATATAACTACAATACGAATAGTTCAAATAGAATCAAGAAAAACGAATTCAAAAACTTATCAAATTTATCTTGAATATGAAGCCAGTAAATTAATTAAGAGAGCTGGAACTAGCCGCGGAAATTTAACGGAAGAAGATCAAGTTCAATAGAAACTTGCCTAACTTTTTCTTGTCATCACACTTTTTATTTTCAACGGAATCGAAAATATTCAGTTTTGATATGATAATAGGTACTATGCCCAGCAGTGGGCGTCTCTCGGATGATGATGATAGGTACTTAATAATTATTGTCAGTGCATAGTAAGAATTTTTTATTTATTTAATCAGTACAGTACAGGACCGGCCAGCAGGCTGGTAAAGGGCAAAAGTTAAGATCTTAATATAAGTGGTTTTCTAACCCATTCTGTTACAAAGTGAATTATTTCTCCAACCACCATACTTCCAGTTCTTAGATCTGAAAACTCACCCATAGCTAGTTTCTGGGCAAAAGCCCATTTAGAAATAACTACAATTCGATTATAAATGCCTATTATTATTTAAGATCTTACTCAATAAAAATAATGACCTGACAGTTGAAATCAACAAACTTTTTCAACTCAAATATTTAACCGCTTATATCGGTAGTCTTTTAACTTTTGTAACCGGTATAAATTTATACATGATAGACAGTACATTGTTAGGTTACATTATTTTTATTGGTAATTTATAGGGATTCAATAGCGCTTCTGGGGAGCATATAATAAATATATTTTTCATATGATTTACTTTAATTTTACCAGTCCGCCAAATTTTAATCCTCAATAATAAAAATCCCTGTTGAATCTGTTTTTAGTTAATTCACAAATAAAGTCAGATATTATAGCTGATCGATATCTTTCCAGCGTAAATCATTGCAAACTCATAAAAGTTAAAATAAATAAAAATCGGTTTAAGGGATTCGTAAAACTCGCCTTGGGCTGTTTCTTTAGTTAATCTTGTTGAAAACAGGACAAAGTGAGTAATTTGATGTTCCCAGATGGCAAAATTTGTAATCTCGAGTTCCTCCGTGATTCCAAACGAAGGCACGTTGTTAGTCCTAGTTGTTACTGCTGGAATTGTATTAAAGGACTATTGGATATTGAAAGTCAGCATTATTTTCTAATATTCATCATCATATTTATGCAGCAGATCACGTTTTTAATGAAATATACAGGGAATCCATTGTTTTTTTTAATTTGTGTAATGGAGATAAAATAGCAATAGGTTTTTAAGTTTGTTTGCATTTTTAGATAAGATACTAAGAGCTAACTAAACCAGCGCGCATCCCACTTATAATTTCTTATAATGTCCCAGTAATTACACTGGCTAGTGTAATTACTGGGCATGGACGGCATTTCATCTTAGGCCTCAGGATGACAACGCACCTGCAATATCAAGTGATTTTTCCTTGTTATTGCAGGTGTCTATAGGCGGCGGTTACCGCTTTCCATCAGGTGGGCCGTCGGCTTGTTTGTCATCCAGTTGTATAAAAAAAAAAAAACTAAATTCAATGAAAATTAAATTCTTTTTATATAGTTGCTTTCTGGATATTGACTAGACTGAATATTCTCAACACAAATAATAATTTTAACAGAAAATAAGTATTTAAAAAAGTCTGATAATATGTAGATATTTCACAGGTTAATATACCAAGAAATAATACAGTTAATAGAATATAAAAAAACTACAAAACTTCTCTAAGAGCCAAAAAATGGGAACGTCAAATATTCTTGACTAATACATGATTTTTCTAGCCCCTAAACTTTGTTCCCTCATAAATATGTCGTATAGAAATAATGAGTGGAGACCCGCAAAAAGTTTATCCAGAACATAGCGGTAACAAATTGTCTACTTTTGAGGCTGCGAGGAAAGTGATAGGCGGAGGCGTTTTGAAATCAGTTTTGAACAAGGGAAAGTCTTTTGGTTTCCTTAACTGCCTGTAGGAGCTTGGTGGCGTACTGGTTTGAGCGCTCTGGTTTCGATTACGAAAACAAAGCAACTTTGGCCATGGTTGATCACGGGATGGGTCAACCAAAGTTTTTTTTTCTCGAGCTCCTGCGTGCTTGAGAAGGCACGTTTAAGCCGTTGGTCCCGGTTGGTACTGCAACTGCTTTAACCCACTAACCCGCGTGGGGCAAGCTCAGCGTAGTCAAAGATAGGAAGTAGAATATACTGCGCAAGCATAATTTTAATTTTGAAGGGAAGTAAATATTGTAGCCGCTTGAGGGAGTGAAAAGAGTATTTAGTTATCTTCTACTGATATCGTGTCGCAAAAATCGTTATACAGACATTACGACAGTAAATAAAAAAATGCGCTATATTAGTTCATAGAAATGTTTTGCAATTTCATGACATTTCTATGAAATAATGCAGCTGATATTATATATTTTTTTAAATGTTATGAAATTATCAACTGAATAAGATGTATTTGAAACTTGCAAAACATTTCTATGAACTTCTATAATCCATGTTTTAACTTATTGCCGTATTAGCGTCACCATCCTGTATACGTGCCATTGCTGGGCGCAGGCCTTCCTACATGAGAGACACACACGAGGAGCTTGGGCCATAGCACCGCTAAGCTGGTTTAATTCAGATTGGTGTGTTTAAATGGTTGCAGTGATAACCGGGACTAACGGCTTAACGTGCCTTCCGAAGCACGGAGCTCGAGATTGTAAATTTTGATTCACCCATCTCAAGCATTGACCATGGCGAAAGTTGCTTTCGTAATCGAAACCATTTATCTGAAACCAATACGAAGTCGAGCTCACCACACTGTTATATATAAACAAAACGTACACGTTCTTTTTATCATCGTACCTTTAACTGTTCGTTCGGAAATCATAGCCAGACTCAAGGGAAATTCTGCTCCCAAATGCTAGTACGCAGTAAAATATCGGGATTTTACCACGAGACTCAGGGGGCGTTTCAGAACCGATGTGAAAAGGTTTATGTGAACCTTAAACAATTGCACCATCCGTAAACGATATATCGTTTACGGATGGTGCTAGTCGCCCATCGCTAGGAAAACCCTATCATTAATAAATCTGGATCAAGTCTGCATCATCCTTTTTATCTCTCACTTACATGTATCTGGAAGATATATTGTTAGTCCTGCATTATTTTTGACTAGCTTCCGTCCGCGGCTTCGTCTACGTTATGCTGTAACCATGACCGAGATAAATAATAGCCTATGTGCTATTCCAGATTATAATCTACGTTTTTGCCAAACTATGTCTAGATACGTTCAGTTCTTCTGACGTGATTGCGTAACAAATAACCATCAAAAGTCTAATAGGTATAAGATACAGTAATGGCTGTCCGCGGCTCTACCTTCGTCGATATCGGCTATCACGCCAAAAACAGTCGAAAACAGACAGACAGAGCTACTTTAGCATTTATGATATTAGTATGGATGTACGAAGGAGATCAATATTAGCCTTCAATTTGTGTAACAAATTGTTATACCATATCAAATTGAAATCTGTCATCAATCTTTACCTCCGTGATACTCTTTTCTTCCAACTTTCTCATGACAGTGACGGATAAATTCATGGTATCGAAAACGCGTTAAGCTATTGTTCGTGATTACAACCGCAAGATGGCAGTGTTCCGATAGACCCATCTCTGTGTGATTGATGAAGGCTTGCTCAGCATTGAGACCGTCGGCTAAGACTGAAAGATTGACTGGTTTGCACCACTTAACCTCGGCATTATCCCTTTAACCAAGACTAGATTACTTGAAGTGAAAATCATAATGGACTTAATTTGTATTAGGTACTTATTAGCTGACTTAAAAAACTAGGAGGTTCTCATTTCGGTTGGTACGTTTTTTTTCTATGTATGTATACCGATTACGCCGAGACTTCTGATCCAATTTACGTGATTCTTTTTTTGTTCGATGCGGAATAGTTGCCATTTGGTCCCATAAATTATTTTTTCAAATCAGATAGGTAGTTTGGTTTTTAATTCAAAAAACTGAAATGAGAAATTCATCTACGAATGCGAAATTGCGGATTTTTGCTTTTCTATGGCTTTCTATTGAAACGATACGATAGTAGGAAACAATGTAATCTGACGGTCACTCATTTAGCTTTGACCTTAGAAAGTTATCACTAAAAATTGTGAAAAAAAAATTTTTGTAATCTGCAGCTCCTCCGTGCTTCTGAAGAAATGTTAAGCCATTGGTCCCAATTGTTACTGCGACCTTTTTAACCCACCAACCCGCATAGGGCCAGCACGCAGCGTGGTGGTATTACGGCCCAAACTCCTCATGTGTTTCTCCGTGTAGGAAGCCCTGTGCCCATCAGCACTGGAACGTATTAGTAGGCTGGTAATAAAGATGATGAAACAGACCTGCGTAGCCTGCGTATAAAACGCTATCGCATGAGTGAATGGCAAGCATAGTTTTTTTTGTTAAAAAAATGAAATAATATATTTTCCTCGAAATAAGTACATTTATATTGCAGCGCCAGATTGCTTTTGCAATTGGATTGAATAATCTCAATAACACAAGTCTAAGTCAGCTTTTAATCTTTTGTGCCTTACCAAACTGACACACAGTATTTGAATTAATATTAATATTCATACACTCATAGCTATTTTCTAGCTAGCCCAAAGACTCGTGAACAAACGATCGTACTCATCATACAAACATGTTCCGCTACTGGGATTTGAACCCGGCACCCCTGACCAAGTATCCTGTAATCCTGTGTAGTGAGGGGTATAGCCCACTCGGCCAGCCGGTCGTCATAAGTAGCTACTTAGTTCATAAATTACGCGGCTAAGGTTCCTATTACGGCTATAGTTAAAATCGGCTCTAATAACGGATGTATTTTTAATTTCGTGTTTTATTACCGTTTGTGTAATGTTATGTAGATAACAGCACATCAAGTGTAACAGTTGCAATACGTAAGCCGTCTCTATTACGAATGCAGTAAGGGCGGTCTGAAGGTGGTCGACCTAGACTGCATTTATGTAACACTTGACATGCTATCGACTGTACATCAAAATGCAATTTACTCAATCAAAATCTCCTTGGGCCTGTTAACATGGCGTTAATTGACGTTTTTCAATCGCGAATATTACCCTTATGAGAATAAACACGAAAATAAAAATACAGCCGTAAATGCTGCTTATTCTAACTGCCGCCATAATAGGACTCTTACCGTATTTTCATGTAATTATGTTGATGTATTATTTTATTTATTTGGTACAATAACAAAATACAGATTAGAATCAAAGCTAATACTTAAACCATGAAACACTTAACTGAAATGAGATTCAATGACTCTTCCGCCTCATCGGGCACAGAGATAGCTAATCTTTTTGCAAACCATTTTTCTTCCATTTACACACATACCAGCATAAATAATTCTCAATTCGACCCTCAAATAATTAATTACTCTACTGGTCTTAAGTTGAGTGAGAGAGAAGTATTAAGAAAGATAAAGCAATTGAATGTACAGAAGGGCCCTGGTCCCGACAATGTACCTCCTCTGTTTGTTAAGAAGTGCGGGTCTGTCCTCGCTCTTCCATTAAAAATTATTTTTAACCGTTCTCTAAGTGATGGGATGTTTCCGAATGTTTGGAAAATTGCAAGAATAGTGCCACTGCATAAGAAAGGTGACAAGTCTGATGTCATTAATTACAGGCCTATTTCAATTTTGTCCTGTTTTTTAAAATTGTTTGAGTCCTTAGTTTACCCTTTAATTTATAGCCATGTAGAAGACATCATATCTGACGTTCAGCACGGTTTCAGACGGGGTCGTTCCGTTGAATCAAACCTAGTTTCCTTCGTATCCGCAGTATCTCTGGAGGTCGATAAGGGCTTACAGGTGGATGCAATATATGCTGACTTTACAAGCGCATTTGACAAAGTTAGTCATCCTGTGTTATTTTCTAAGCTCGAAAAGATTGGAATAGGTGGATCGCTTCTGAAGTGGTTTGAATGTTACTTGTCAAAAAGACCTCAAGTCGTTGCGGTGAATGAATTTGATTCCAGAATGTATTTTGCTGAATCCGGTGTGCCACAGGGGTCCCATCTCGGTTCTATACTGTTTTTAATATTTATAAATGACATTACATCACAAATAAAGAACTGTAAAATGTCTATGTTTGCAGACGATTTAAAAATAAGTAAAACAATTAAATCTCAAGACGACTCAAATCTTTTACAGTGTGATTCAAACAACATTCATAAATGGTGTTTGGCCAATGGTATGTTATTAAACCATAGTAAATGTTGCTATATTACCTTCACCAGAAAATAAATACCGATTACAACTACATACTCACTGAGCGGGGTAACGCTAACAAGGGCTGACGAGGTTCGTGACTTGGGCATTACATTGGACTATAAATTAAAATTTTATTTTCAAATTGACAAAATGATAGAGAAAGCAGCTCGTATGCTAGGATTTATAAAAAGAAATTCAAAGGAATTCCGTCAGATAAATACGAGAATCGTTTTGTACAATAGTCTAGTACGCAGCCACCTTGAGTTCGCTAGTGTTGTCTGGAACCCCGTCTATAGTGCATCTACACAACGAATTGAATCCATTCAGCGCGCTTTTACGAGATATTTGGCTTTTTCCTGTTCTGGTATACATCACAGACAACCCTACAACCAGAGACTTGCGTTTTTCGGTATTACGTCTCTGCGTTACCGACGCCTGGTCGCGGATGTGATGTTTTTATACAAAATTATAAACAATAAAATTAAGTGTACTCAACTTGTCGATAACATTAATCTAAATGTACCTTTTAATTATCCCAGACATCCCATACGTAAGATATTTAATATTCCGAGTCATGTAACTAACTTGGGATTATATTGCCCCCTATCTAGAATAAGCACTTTATATAACGATGTCTCAATCAATGTAACCAATATAGATATATTTAATGATTCCCCTACAAACTTTAAAAGCAAATTATTAAGCTGCACTGTTTCCACGTAATTGATAATTTAAAATTTATGTAAGTTCTTTGTTTCATTTAAATTAAGTGCATTTTATTCCAATTTCTTTTTTCTTTTGGATTGTATGGTGAACGTTGTGTATACCTGTAATTGGCGAACATCTATGCAAGAGTTATTGTAGCAATTATATTGTGATTAGTTATCTATGTATCGCTGTTGGTGTACCTATAAATAAATAAATAGATAACACTTAAAAACAAAAATTTTAAATCCATATTTCAATTATAATACTACACAACATTGTTTGCCTGATCTTTAGGTGCAGTAAACTAAGATAAATATGTACTTAAATACTTTAATAAAAATAAATAATATTATATATAATGTCAGCGCCATCTAGTTTGATTCGCCGCTTAATTGGATGCCTAGCCCGTTGATTTAAAAGCCGGCATCCAAATGAATGCCTAGTTAAGTGAATCTAGTTCATAATTTTTTGATTTTAACATTATTATAAATGTTAAAATCAAAAAATAACTAATAATACTCGTTTCGGATGTTGAAATAGAATATTTCGACATTGTAGGGTGGACGTTAGCTCATAAACGCAAATACAGATAGACTAGAAGAATTTCACAGGGATATCCCAAGTCCTGGGTGGCTCAGTGGTCAGAGCAGTCGCCCGGATTGCGAAAGGTCGCGGGTTCGATTCCTGCCTCAGGACGTGAAATTTTTCTAGTTTTATTATATTTTAATTACTCAGTAATTTTTCAAACATTTATAATAATGTTAAAATCAAAAAATTAAGAATATTTGAAAGCACTGCCCCAACTTAACCGAATCGTAGGTATTTGTAAAAATACTCGTTTCGGATGTTGAAATAGAATATTTCGACATTGTAGGGTGGACGTTAGCTCATAAAAGCAAATACAGATAGACTAGAAGAATTTCACAGGGATATCCCAAGTCCTGGGTGGCTCAGTGGTCAGAGCAGTCGCCCGGATTGCGAAAGGTCGCGGGTTCGATTCCTGCCTCAGGACGTGAAATTTTTCTAGTTTTATTATATTTTAATTACTGAATCTAGTTCAATCAACTAGGCCCTAGTTGATTGAACTAAGTTCACTTAAAGTTTAACGACTTGGCGTTTTGAAAGCGTTATTTTTATGGCCACTTATAACCGACATTGTTTTGGTTAGGTATAAGTGATCATAAAAAATAACCCTAAACCTACCAACCACTCAAACAGTCATACAAACGCTCTTCGATGGCTGATTTAAACCAGACGGCTGACATGACGTTCAGCCATCTCGTTAAAAGTTGCGCTCAATAGGTATGTAACTTGGGTATTTTTCGAATTTGTGAATATTAGCGCCACACTCAAACTTAGGCAGAATCCCTATTGCATATCTCATTTTATTTATTCATAGTTTGTGTTATTTTGTCGTTATTGGCTTCCGCGTCCACGAGAACTATGCCGACAAACTGTATGATAGTTTGGCAAACTACTAAATTAAGTTTTTTTTGTAAATTCTTATAACTTAAATTCATTTTTAAAAAAACTTGTCCTTCAGCCGTCTCATTGGATGCCAGCGTTCAACCAACGGGCTAGGCGTCCAGTTAAGCGGCTAATTTAACCAGACGACTGCGACGTTGATATCGCGTAACTTTCATGTTATTCATAATTTTATTGTAATATTTATCACAATTTCTAATTTGTTAAAACTACAATGTATTAATTTGCATTTCATTTAAGAAGTGGCTAAATAGGTTTGAGTATTTACGTATGTAACTGACAATTCATGTAAATTACCCAATTTATACCAAACAAATAATTTTCATTTATATTTCTATTCTCGCTCAGCTTATTAGTAAATCCACACCACTTTCATATCAGTGAAGCAAAAACATTCCATGCCTGCACGGATTACGTACAGTCTTATTGTATAATGGCCTGACGTTTATTAAAACTGTGAAAAACGAGCAAAGGAACACTGCTGGGTTGTTTACACAGATATCCTTCTATTTGTTTTGTGTTAACCCTTGTCATAAAGAAATAAAACCCTAAATTGAAAAGAGAAAGTCGATTTTTCACCAGAAAATGTTTTCACAAGCAATAAACCACCAATCAATCTAGTTGTTATAAGAAGTCCTGTTTTCATCTAGGCGTTTTGTGCATTGAATAGGGAATATTGTTCATGCTAAAAAAAATACTGATTTTATACATTTTATGAAAAAAATACGTAAAATTAAACTGGTGCCTGTGTTGCAGTTTTTGCTATGAAAACTCTTGTTTTATGCCACGCAACAAAGCGAATTAAAAGAAAACGAACAATGGTACACATTTCTGCATATTTTTACCTATTTTTCAGAATAGTATACACATAAAGCGTAACAGTTTGACCTTGAGACCCTTACTACGTTTGAAATAGAGGCGACTTTCATAGAGCAACTGTTACACTTAATATGATGTCGTGTGTCGGAAAGTATTCGAATTTCGGCAACTCTATACCTGTCACTTTTTGTCGCGGTGCGTCAAAGCGAGACGGCATGTGACTTTTCGAATCGAATCCGTGATCCGACAATTGAGAATAATGGGGCTGGCCGGGTTCCCATAATTTTTGAACATCTCTTTTGAGCGTAAAATGTACCTATGACCTACTAAAATTATCACCTCAAATTATCATACAGGTAAGTAATTCCAATCTCGCATTGTTAATGCTCATGCGTCACATCGAACGAATTAAAATCGTTCCCATACCGAGAGCCGTGAAATCGTTTTGGTGCATAAATCTAATTTCTAGTTAAATAATGGAACGTGAGTTGAATATGAATATTAATTCTGTAGCGGGAACGTGGAGACGGTGCGATATCAAGGTTCTTAAACGAATATAAATGAATGGTAATGTTCAACATACCGTATAAATTACCACGCAAATTCATAAAGTAAGTAGGTAACCTACAACGGAGTTAATCTTGAGATATGGATTGATAGGAGAGAATCCCCTGCCCCTGTCGTGATACAGTGCTGAGTAGGCGCCTTTTTGGTGCATGTTGACTTTTTGCAAGCCTTGGTATAAATCTAAGGTGGCAATCAAGCATACGGCCCACCTGATGGTAAGCAGTTACCGTAGCCTATGGACGCTTGCGACACCAGGGGTATCACTTGCGCGTTGCCGACCCTTTAAAAACATTTTCACGCCTTTTTTGAAGAACCCCATCTATCCATTCCCATCATCCATTCCCATCATCCATTTTTGACCTATACTTATTAAGATTATTTTTGTGCGAATTAACTTTTTTTCTATTTTATTCTATTCTTATTAAATAGGAAGACATGTTGCGATACAACAAGTATTGGAAACTGCTAGCTTACTACGAGTTCATAAAACATGCGTTGATTTAAGCGACTTCCAAGTTATTTTTCCTTTTTGTTAGAATATAGCACAACGGAAAAATGTTGTGTCGACAAAATTGTTTAGTTCTACTTTAATTCTTGAACGTCATAGACCAGGCTTGACAACCTGTTATTTATTTCATAAATAAGAAGTACATATATAACGGGCAGGAATCTACGCGGGTTCGATTCCCGCCTGGAGCATATGATTTTTTCATCGTTTTCTTTCTTTATTTGTAATTGTTACAATAAAGTAGGTGTTATAAACGCACAAAATCAAACTTAACAGTATATAACTCACAAATTAATATTGCAAAAGAAATAGTATGTTTATTAATTTATTTTTTATTTTTACATGTTTGCTCAGATACAATTTTGTAATTATGTATTGTAAAATAAATCTTGACTGTCGTCATTTGATGGCTTCAAAGCTCGCTTTTTTCTTTACCTTAATAAACATAAAATTTTTAGGTACACACTTTCGTTTCGTACGATATACAAATGCTTATTATCTGTACGAAAGAAATCGAACGATAATTTTTATTAACCCCCAACGAAAAAAGAGGTTATAAGTTTGACGTGTTGGACTGAGTATCTGTGTGTCTGTCTGTGGTATCGTAGCTCCTAAACGAATGGATCGATTTTGATTTGTTTTTTTTTTGTTAGAAAACTGTTGTGAGCAGGATGGTTCTTATCTGTGATTTGTGAAGATCAGTTCAGGCATTTGATGACTATCAGCTGATTGCCTACTTGACAAAGGGGTTTTGCTAACTCTCACAGATCCGATTGATTTGATTTGCTGCTACTTCGGTGGTTCTTCCTAGACATGTAGACATGTAGATGTAAAAAGAAAAAAAATGTATCATGAAATAGTCTGCAGGATGCCCAATTGCTCAGCAACTTTCAGCAGATATAGCGAGTTTGGGTATATAATAATAAATTAAATGAGATGGTGTTAGATAAATGATCAATGAGGTCGGGGGATTCGTACAATTTTATTTTTTTTACAAATATTGGAGCTTGGTGGCGGTGGAGGAGCTCGGTGGCGTAGTGGTTTGAGCGCTCCGGTTTCGATTACGAAAACAAAGCAACTTTCGCCATGGTTGGTCACAGGATGGATCAATCAAATTTATAATCTCGAGCTCCTCCGTGCTTCGGAAGCCACGTTAAGCTGTTGGTCCCGGTGTTATGACCCAATCTCTTCATGTGTTTCACCCATGTAGGAAGGCCTGTGCCCAGCAGTGGGACGTATATGGCTGATGATACTAATATTGTACATTATTATGTTTAATTTTAATGATAAAAATAATATTTGAATATTATTTACAGAATAATTTTTAAAACTCAATAATTAAAATAATTTTTTTCGAAGTATGACTATAGATTTATGCAGTAGTCCAAAGACAAAATGACTATTTACTTACTAAGTTTTTTTTAACTTTTCCGCCCTAGAGAATGAATGTATTACTTTCCGCCTACTTTACAATTACCCACTTTCAGAGTATGAGAAATTGAAAAACTATTTGCCAACCGATCGCGATCGGTCAATCAAAAGTCTGTAGCGTGTGCGGGTTATTATTATAAAACCGGATCATGATGGCAGTAATATGCCTGTGTTACCATCAAATAAACGCACAAGCAGTTACGCTGCTCTTTAGAAGTTGTAGGGGTCAAGTCAAATTCATTAGACATCGAAACTTTATGGGTGCCCTGACCACGAAATTGGATAAGTTTTACATAGATGCTCCATGGTAAAAGTTGGAATAAAAAATGATAGACTCTGCTTATTTGGTGGATTTGTTTGATTCTGCTTAGGGGTAGCTACCACGTTAAGAATGGAAAAATTCCCCTTCATCTTTTCTTATGGTAGGAAAGTGATGATAAGACCGTTAAAGTGCCTTCCGAAGCATAGAAGAGCTCGAGATAGTAATTATTTGATCAGGACCCATACGGAATTAACCATATTGAAAGTTACTCAGCACTGTGTTTCAGCACGGGTAAACTCAAGGTGTATTGACCATAGGGCGCAGCTTAATTGGCTGACTATTCTAGAATCAGATGACGGAATAGACAGTTAATTATTCTGGGTATTTGTTAATGAATTAAAAAACTAAATACTTTTTAAAACGACTGACAGAAAGTTATTCAGCAACCCTCATTGTTTACGTCAAATAACATTAGTTTCAGTTGCTAAATAAGTGTTAACTTAACCATTTTGCGGCTAATTAAAAGGGAAGTACGTTTTAAACGAGGCTGTTTTTTGCAAAGATAAATATATTTCATGAGGAACAATTAAAAACTCGTTTTGTTTCTTTGACGCGGCCCGCGGCTCAGTAGCAGAGGCCCATACAAATTAGCTTTGACCTAGCAATAAACCTAGTAATTTAAACTTGTTACTGGTATTCGTTCAGACTGATGAGAAATGTTATCTTGCAATTAAACATTCAACCGTTACTTTGTTTACACGGGACTAAACTTTAATTTAATCTCAGATTCTATAGAAATGTGGCTGGCCACTCATTGATATTATATCAATGTGGCCACTATGACAGTTAATACGAAAGGCCAAAAAAGCCTTCATTTATACAGGGTAGGCAACGCGTGAGTACCCTTGGACATTACTCACGGTAAAGTTACCGCAGCCTATAGACTCTTGTAGCACTTTGGGCACTACTCACGCGTTGTCACCGTCGCCTATAGACGCTAGTGACACCTTCGGCACTACTCACGCGTTGTCTCCGTAGGCTTTAGACACTCGCAGCACATTGGGTACCAATCACGCGCTGTAACCGTAGCCTATAGACGCTCGTAGCACCTTGGTCACTACTCACGCGTTGTCACCGTAACCTAAAGACGCGCGTAGCACCTTGATCACTACTCACGCGTTGTCACCGTAGACTATAGAAGCTCGTAGCACCTTGGTCACTGCTCACACGTTGTCACCGTAGGCTATATATGCTCGTAGCACCTTGATCACTTCTTACGCGTTGTCACCGTAGCCTATAGACGCTTATAGTACCTTGGTCACTACTCACGCGTTGTCACCGTAGCCTACAGACGCTCGTAGCACCTTGATCACTACTCACGCGTTGTCACCGCAGCCTATAGACGCTTGTAACACCTTGGGAACTACTCACGCGTTGTCACCGTGGCCTATAGACGCTCGTAGCACCTTGGGAACTACTTACGGGCTGTCACTGCAGCCCATAGACGCTCGTAGCACCTTGGGCACTACTTTATAGGTATCTATTATTTTCTACTATATTATTTGGTTTCAAATATATACCGCTCAAATATAATATGTATACGTATCAATAATTTCCATACAAGTATCAAAATAATTCCTACATCATTAAGGATAATTATCCTCAATATAATAACACGTAATCGGAAGCAATCACCTAAATTGACCATAAATATAAACGACATACAGTAATAACATTTCTACTCCACCGTGGAAATAAATTCTAATTTCGCCTATTAAAACGACGTCGAAAAATGTACTATTTTTAATATTCTGCAAAACGAAGAAGCCTCTATCGGGTGGGGAAATTGGAAAGCAGACTCGAACAAATTCGATATAAATTCCTCGGAGTATCTAAAGTGAACGAATGGCAAAAGCGGGATGAAATAAAGCACAAACGTACTTAAAGGTGCGTTTCGGAATGTTTCGTTTCGTAGTAAGTTTTTATAATAATAAGCTGACACAAGCTTTTCAACAGTAATCCGACGTAATCTGTTGTAAGTAAATAGAATGTTGTTTTTTACTCAAAGAAAAATAGCTAAAGTTTTTTTTCTCCCTTATTTGTTTGACTTTTACATAAAAAAATATATTTTCGTGGTGCATTTTTAAAATTAAAAAGTTTGATTAGCTTTATTGAATTATACGCAAAGAAATATGTACCGGAAAAATTTTTTTACCAGCGAAACATCTAAGTTCTAAGAGAATCAGTATTCTGAATTGGTCAAATTTAACTCCAACTTACAAGTTGGCTAGCCAATCTAGAAAGAATCATACAACTTAATAATATTACATGTAATGTGTCATCATCTCCAGCATATATACGTCCCACTGCTGTGCACAGACCTTCCTTTATGGGAGAAACAAATGAGGACTTTGGGCCATAACACCACTACGCAGTACAGATGCGGATTGATGGTGATTGAATAAACAACCGGAACCAACGGCTTTACGTGCGTTATGTGTAAAGCTTCATAATATTACATTTCGTGCACTTATAATATATCCATTTTCCAACTACCACGTAAAATAATCTTCTACTTGAATACGGATACCAATTACATATATGTAGATATAGCTTTTAGACAGTCAACCACAAACTGAATAACACCGCCCACACCGGTAACATCTGCCGGATATATTTACATCAATCAGAACCAGTCCTGACAGTAATATGCATACATTTGTGTTTCTGTGCTGCTGACGGAAATATGTCTTGAGGATTTCAAATGCAAACTATCACTGCTAAATGGCTGTTGTCAGCCATCGTTGTGTCGTCTTTCTGAAAATTGATTACGACACTTATGTCATAATGTATCTTGTTTCAGATAAACCTATGCCGCTCAAAAGCTATGATATCAAGAAACGACTTAAAAGCTTTAATTATTACGTTAGCTGTATATAACTATATCTTACCAATATTTACTTGTTACGTACCTACGTATTATACAACCGGTGAAACCATGGAGGTTGTGAAAGCGAAAAAGGATTGTGGAGGTTGGTGCGTGCTAAAAAAAATTGTTCTTTATACTATTCAAATACTATTAAGTGATGATTGAAATCGAAAATAAACCTTGGCGTTTGAATAAATATTTCTAAAAGATGTTTCATAAAATTGTTGTTTGTTTTTCTCGGAATGTGTAATCTACGCTATCAATAAAGCTTCCAGAGCATAATACAAAAACTGTTTCCTATTTATGGAGTTGATAAAATACAAAGAAAAAGTACAAAGATAAATTCCCGATTCTCCTTTTGTATACATTTCGCATGATATAATAGCTCGGGGCAATTAAGTGTTTGCGTAACTCTTTGATTTCATTCTTCATTTCGATCGCAAATCGTAATGCGAGAAGGATGTTTTTCACCAAAAAACCTCAAGTGAATCGATACCACAAACAAAAGCGATTTATTACACCATCATTGACATCACAGCCAAGTTTTATTGATAATCAATCAAAAACTAAACTAGATCATAAAATCTTCGATTATTTAAAAAAAAGTCCGCCTACGTCTAAAAATTAGCTCCACCTATCTAAAATAATCTACTAATCGGTTAGGAATATATAATAACTTACATATACAGCAGTATCAGCAGTTCCCATGTCGAACCCACTCCTGTAAAGGTTGGAAGCTCTACACTGGAAGTTGTTGACGAATATGTTTACCTGGGACAAAAAGTCCAACTTTCAGAAAGAGGTCAATCGACGGATCCAACTCGGCTGGGCAGCGTTCGGGAAGCTTCGCAGCATATTCTCGGCCCAACTACCTCAGTGTCTCAAGACGAAAGTCTTTAATTCGTGTATGTTGCCAGTGATGACGACACCGCACATATACAATTTCAAGTTGGCCAACTATCGAACAACTAAATTGCTTGCTTTCATAGGCCGCACACTTCGCCGACTTAGTTGGTGGACAGTGTTGCTAGCGCGGTGAAGTCTGCGATAAAATGCGAAAAAACAACGCACTACTTCTTAAATTAATAAAAAGAAGACGAAAACAGAACAAAACATTTAGGGTGCATACGATATTAAGTGACAGATTAGAGCATAGGAAACATCATACCTTACATTCTAAACTGAGATGTTACCCAGATAAGTTTTTTAAGGGCTGGCCTTTTTTGGACTTCGTCGATCAGCAGTTCTATTTTTTCATTACAAGTAAAGAATGCAGAGATCGACTGGCTTCGGCGGCTGCGTGCCCGTCGGCAAAAATCCAAGCGTGGTGAAATCACGCGCACGGGTCTGGTCATACTGCATCTTACCGTAGTTGACCAATTATCGGCCGATAGTTGGCCAACTATTTAGTTGAACGACTTAGTTGGATATAATGTGCGGGCTATCATAAGATTCTATGCCTATTAGACATTCTGCGATTTAGTTGGCCAACTTGAAATTGTATATCTGCGGTGTCTCTCACGGAACTGAGACGTGGCTGCTTACAAAATGGCCGCCTACCATCTATCATGCCGGTGCAATCTGTTGCACCGACGGATCCACTTCACGCAAGTCCTATTTTGACGGTTACCGTAATTATGTGCGGAGGATGTGTAGTTGACTAACATAAGCAGTGCAAATATAGGCTTAAGAGCAATTTGATGAAATGGAATCAATGAAGCCAGTGCCTCGATTTTTGTTATAACTAGGTGGTAAGCCCGTATGTTGTCTGGGTAGGTACCACCGCCTTTCTTATTTCAGCCGTGAAACAGTTCACTGTGTTTCGGATTGAAGGGAAAGGTAGCCAGTGTAATTACTTGGCATGGACAGTATTTCATCTCAGGCCTCAGGATGACAACGCACCGGCAATATCAAGTGATTTTTCCTTGTTATTGCAGGTGTCTATAGGCGGCGGTTACCGCTTACCACCAGGTCGGCCGTCAGCTTGTTTGTCATTTAGTTGTATGAATCCAGTGGCTCCTCGAGTTTGGTTATACCTAACGGCACGCAGCAATGCACACAGCTACTCCGTTAAATTTTTTAGTCAATAGTATACCACCCATGGAGAACTTTGTGTTATTGCTCAGCTCGGAATATCCTCCTCCACATGCGCTTGCCAGCACCACTGCCTCCAGTTCTAACTGTTATACAGAGATTCAGTGATACCAGCATACATATACACAGGTGAAGATAAAACATGCTTAAAAATCCTTTAACGCCTAGACGTCATCAATAGATGACATAACAATTAAAATTTAATTGTTTCTGGTTTATCGGGCTTTCATGGGTTAATACTATTACATAAATAGTTTTGAACGGTCAATAGGAGAACAAAATTTATGGTGACTCTGATTTGAATTAGTTAGTTATTTTTAGAATATAGAGTAGTTTTAATATTAATATATAGATATTTGTAAAAAGAAGTGTCGTGTGTGTGTGCTATTGTGAAATACAAATTAGACCTCAGTTACAAAAAACAATTAAATTGAAACCGTTTTACTTTTTAACCGACTTCAAAAAAAGGAGGAGGTTATCAATTCGTCTGTATGTTTTGTTTTATTTTTTTTATGTTTGTTACCTCAGAACTTTTGAATGGGTGAACCGATATTGATGATTCTTTTTTTTTCGATGCGGAATAGTTCCCATTTGATCCCATTAAAAATTTTTGAAAATCCATTGGGAAGTTTTGTTTTTAAATCAAAAAAACTGGAAAAATTAAGTCGTCTACATATGCGAAATTGCGAATTTTTAGTGGAATGATACGATAGTAGAAATCAATATAAGCTCACGGTCACCCATCTAGCTTTGACCTTCAAAAGTTATCACTAAAAATTGTGAAAAAAATATATTTAATATACACATATTTTTGGAGTTGGTGCTAAGTTGTTTCCTGAAACCATAGATAGTGAAGCACCGACTCCAAAAATATGTTCCTAGGGGATGAGTACCTACTAAAATTTAATTATTTTATCCTTTTCAGTTTTTTGGAGTCGGTTTTAATTTATGTTTTAATATTTTTCAAAGCAGTTTTTATTTTATTTGATGTAATATCTGAGTGAGGAAGCAGACGATGGAAGACAAATACTACGAGAAAACTTTACACCGACAGAAATAGAATATGAGACTAAGATAGACTTTTTTGTTGGAAGATGAAAATTTCTTACCAAACTTGTTAAAAAATTCGCAATCAAGACAAGCAATAGTTGCCTCAATATTGTGTGCCGGAACTTGGTTGTCTGCGTTAATGGTCAAGTGGTAAAAGGATTGTTGTTGCGTACTCCTTAGAGACCGTTTTAGTATACTTTTTAATTTGTATTCTTTTACTTTTGATATTACGTTGTTATTCTGTTGTCATGGTGTCATTCGTTCTGTTTGCTTACTCGTTTAATACTGTTATTGTGATTTCGCTTTAAAATATATTCATTACCATCAAGTTTTGCTGCTTTCAATCATCTTAAACACCTTTTCAATTGTTATCAAATATAAAACGGCAACGATTTGGCGGGAACTTCGAAGTCATCATGACGACTGCTACTTTTTTGAGGTAAATATTAACGGTTTCAACCCTGGAAACAGAAGTCAGCCATCTTATCCTAACTTGCTTCTACTCAGTGCAGTATTATTAAAACCGGCGATAAACAAGTTAATATACAAGCTACACCAACCTCAATCAAATAGACAAAAGATCCGATTTTATGGAAATAGAAACTTATCCCAAATTTAGTCCGCCGTCGTAACCTCGGCCATTTATCCAGGGATCTAAATTTATCAGAATAGGCATTAAAAGTTTTGACATCCCGCTGAAAAGAAAAGAATTTACTTGCAGCAGAGACCAAAGTTACCTCGAATCGAAACCTCGATAAGGGTTCGTTGAAGTATATTTCAGGTGATATGGATTTAGCTTACTGTATTATGATAGCTTACTTTATCTACCTTTTGCAGATGGGCTTACAAGAATATCAATCCAGTAACTAGCGTCATTTTATAGAGACGTCAATCACAATGCACTGTCTTCCGCAGCAAAGGTAATTTGATGCTACTTTTGGTTCATGTTGTAGGTAGTCGTTTGAAAAGAAATTATCTCACACATTATCCATTCCGTAAATTGAACTGGGGGTTCGTATCTAGACCTCTTAAAGACAAGAGTGAATAAACACTCAGGAAGAAAAAACGTATTGCCTTATATTCTTAATTTTGATTTTAACATTATTATAAATGTTTGAGCAGTCGCCCGGATTGCGAAAGGTCGCGGGTTCGATTCCTGCCTCAGGACGTGAAATTTTTCTAGTTTTATTGTATTTTAATTACTAAGTAATTTTTCAAACATTTATAATAATGTTAAAATCAAAATTAAGAATATTGAAAAGCACTACCCCAACTTAACCGAATCGTAGGTATTTGTAAAAATACTCGTTTCGGATGTTGAAATAGAATATTTCGACATTGTAGGGTGGACGGTTAGCTCATAAACGCAAATAAAATTTTTCTAGTTTTATTGTATTTTAATTACTAAGTATTGCCTTATGCTACTATACGTCATTCATCACCTAACAACAGGTGTGATCGTAGTAATACTGACTGCATTATCAAAATTATTTATTTTCTTCAGCCCTTGAATCAAAATAACCTCTCCTAATATTTAAATCCGAATAAATCATATCAGTTTCACAGAATCAAATAAATCTGCCTATAAATCTGTTAGTGGGTCAGGCGCACCCGCTACGTACAAAATACTGTCTTTTGCCGGAGCAAATGGTCCATTATGTCTAAAATATTACATTTTTCATTTTTTTATTATGCTTTAATCTTTGGATTTTTTTTATTCAAGACATTTTATAAAAAAAAAACACATTAAATATTTAGAAAAAAATATTATCAATTCACACGAGTATTAGGGGAAACTCGTGCCATTTTTAATCAACTTCAAAAAAGCATTATGTTTTATTTTAAGTTTGTTACCTCGGACGGAACTCAGCCCGAGGAGATATCTTTAAGAGATAGATAGCTCACGCTGGTACATGTAATTTCATATCGTATATTTTTATGTGTTTTATGTATGCAATTCTCGTAAAATTTTATTTGTTTCCAAAGTGACCACAGAATGCTTTTATGTTTGTACTGTCTGGATACAAAAACTGAACATGGCAGCACTTAATCCATAAAGTAGCAAGATTTCCCCATTTCGCCTACAATATTAAAGAAGTGAAATATACTGTGTCATAAACAAATGTGATTGTCGGCAATACGTCCCCAGGAACCCGCATAAAATCTCACATGATTGAGGAAAAGGCCGCCAATCCTCCGACAAAAGGTCTATTCAACTTAGTCACAACCGGTTCAGTAAAACACACCCAATTTAATAAAAAATATTTATATAAACAAGGCTAGCGCTATGGGTTTGTTGTTTTCGCAAGCCTTTTTATATTGTATGTTTGTGTAAGATAATTTTGTCTTACGTAAAAATATGTACAATTACGTAAAAGTATGTGAGTTCCTTTCATAAGAGACGTGAAAAAGCACCTTTTCGGCCGGTAAGGTGGAGGTGGCTAGAGCAGTGTCTGAACTACACTAGCTGTCTTCGCATATGGACTCTTCTTACCGCTCCACTTCAGGTGGTGTTGAGTCATTTGTCGTGCTTTGTATAAAAAAATATAGAGTGTATAATGCAACTACAATGATTGCGTTGAGACATTCCGGCGCCTTCTATCAGCAATATCACAAAATAACATAGAGAGTGACTTCTCCGAGGAGCTATTCGACCTTATACCACCTTTTTCTTTCTGACACAAGAGCGCTCCGTTCGGAGTCGACGGTTTTTTATAGCTGAATCAATAATGGGAGTTGGTCACAAAAATAATGTTTTTTTTTTAGTTTGAATCTTATTATTTTTATTTTTTTATTGCATTTAGGCTATATTTTTAGGTGATTCACTGAATGAATAATCCAAATTTCTTAGCAATCCGCATCTTGTTTACGATTGTGGTATATTTTCGTGGAAATCGAAGGTTTTGTCTGTGCAATTAAGTATGAATGAGTATGATTATCTGCTGGCGAACAACTACCTAAGATTTAGCACATAAGATGTTTGTTGGGCTATCGACCGGGTAAATCCCTAACGGCACATTATTTCCGTTTTTTCTCGCAGGCACAATCAACTAGCCAAGATAATTCACCAAAAACTTGATTTACAATATCAGGAAAGATGAGGAAACAATAGGTTTGGAGCAGGGAACTCATCTCCTATGCTGTCAACATAACCCCCTTGATTTTACAGAGTAGACAGCGCGTCACATGTACCCAAGCTGCCACGAGCGTCTTATATAGGCTACGGTAACCGCTTACCAACAGGCGAGCCGTATGCTTGTTTGCCGTATTAAAAAAAGCAGTCACCATAATATTTTCTCGAAAATGGCCAAGCCACATTGTACTGGGAACTATCCATCATCACAAATAGGACTATTACTGGCATTACCCCTGATATTATGGTGATTTATGGATTACAGTGCCGTGAAATGCTAATCGATACTGCTGTACCATACTACGGGAATTTTGTACGGGAAGGCTGAAAAGATGAAGAAAGCAAGTCAAGATGTCTAGGCACACGGAAGTAAAGAGAGCAAGCATCATCTTCATTTGGTACGCGCGATTGTTGACGATTCGGCTATCATTGTTCCGATACTCTCCGTATACGCCTTTCGGGCCATCGATAAACATATTGAGGCCTATGTTACACAGGTTAAGATTTAGAAAACTATAGTTCTGGATTCGGCCTGTATTGTGGGGAGGATTCTGTCTCGCAAATATTAACCACCGGCATTCTCGATCTTATTAATATATAATTTTTATCAAACTAATTGACAAGCAAGCTGACAATTCACCTGGTGGCAAGTGGAAACAGTCGCGTATAGACTCCTGCAAAAACAAGTAAAAATCGCTTGCTATTGCAGATATGTTGTCATCCTGAGGCCTGATGAAATGCCTTCAATGCCCAGTAATTACACTTAATATGATAGGTGTACGAAGAGAAAGTCGCAATTATTTTATTGCTAATCATCATTATTCAACATCTGCCCGTAGAAACTGGGACTTCTGGTTTCGATAGACGGGATCACGCGAGAACTACCCTTGTCAATCTTTCTGTTATCGACCATGAATAAAATGTTACGTCTCACCGGCCAGAGCTATCAGTGTCACATGGGAATAGACTCCTGGGAGTAATCAAACAGATCAGGGCCAGTTCCAAGGGCCAGCTCAGTAATTAACCATGTTTCGGCTTGCGGAACACTTAAGTTGATGTAAGTTTGGCTTACGAGACTGGACCTGGATTTAACTGAATCAATATTTTATTTACTTTTATTTTCATTCAGTTTATGGCTTACTACTAATTTTGCTCAACAATGACCTGTATTAACGTATACATATATAATAGGTGTGAGTCATTTCAGCCGAGAGACGCCCACTGCTGGGCATAGGCCTCCCCCAAAGATCTCCATACCGATCGGTTCTGCGCTGTCCGCATCCATCGGCTTCCCGCGACCCTCACCAGATCGTCGGTCCACCTTGTGGGAGGCCTACCAACGCTGCGTCTCCCGGTACGCGGCCGCCACTCGAGGACCTTTCCGCCCCAACGGCCGTCAGTCCTTCTTGCAATGTGGCCTGCCCACTGCCACTTGAGGCTCGCAATTCTTCGGGCTATGTCGGTAACCTTAGTTCTCCTGCGGATCTCATCATTTCTGATTCGATCACGCAGAGAAACCCCGAGCATAGCCCTCTCCATTGCCCTTTGGGTGACATTGAGCCTTCTTACTAGGCCCATTGTAAGCGGCCACGTCTCAGTTCCGTAAGTCATCACTGGCAACACACACGAATTGAAGACTTTCGTCTTGAGACACTGCGGTAGTTGGGCCGAGAATATGCTGCGAAGCTTCCCGAACGCTGCCCAGCCGAGTTGGATCCGTCGATTGACCTCTTTCTGGAAGTTGGACTTACCAAGTTGGACTATTTGTCCCAGGTAAACATATTCGTCAACAACTTCCAGTGTAGAGCTTCCAACCTTTACAGGAGTGGGTACGACATGGGAATTCGACATTATTTTCGTCTTATCCATGTTCATTTTAAGACCCACTTGTTGGGAGACTCTACAGAGGTCGTCGAGCATTGTGCCCAAGTCTTCCAGGTTTTTAGCAATGACTACGATATCATCCGCAAAACGAAGGTGAGTCATGTACTCGCCGTTTATGTTGATGCCAAGTCCTTTCCAGTCCAAAAGCTTAAACACATCCTCCAACGCGGCAGTGAACAGTTTCGGCGATATAACATCGCCCTGTCTCACACCTCGCTGAAGACGTATTGGTTCCGAGTTTTGGTCCTGCAGGTGGACTGACATAGTGGCGTTTTCGTACAGTGACTGCAGCACTTGGATGTACCGATAGTCTATTTGGCATCTCTGGAGTGACTGAAGCACGGCCCAGGTCTCGACAGAATCGAAGGCTTTCTCATAGTCCACGAACGCTAAGCATAATGGCAGGTTGTACTCTTCGGTCTTCTGTATAACCTGCCGCAGCGTATGTATGTGGTCTATGGTACTAAAGCCTTTTCGGAATCCGGCTTGTTCGGGAGGCTGGAAGTCGTCGAACCTGCGTGCGAGACGATTCGTTATAACTCTCGAAAACAACTTGTAAACATGACTCAGGAGCGTGATGGGTCTATAATTCTTCAATTGGGTCCTGTCACCCTTTTTGAAGAAAAGTGTCACCACGCCCCCATGCCATGCCTTTGGCGTTTCACCCTCGAGGATGATGAAGTTAAATAGCCTCTGAAGCGCTCTCAGGACTGGTCGTCCACCTGCTTTCAAAAGCTCCGCTGTAACTCCATCGTCGCCCGGCGCCTTGTTGTTCTTAAACTGTTTGAGAGCTACACTAATCTCGTACAGGCTGACGTCCGGGATATCTTCGGTGTAATGTCGGGTTAATTTGGCTCTCGGATCGGTGGCCTGAGTGACAGGTGTGCGTGATGTCGCGTAGAGCTGTCCATAGAAGTTTTGAATCTCGGCCAATAGCTCGGGTCGGGATGTAACCAATCTGCCGTCCTCTGTCTTCAGCTTCGTCAGCAAACTCTGTCCAAGCGTCAGATCCCTGGTGAACACTTTTGAGCCCCTGTTCCGCTCGATTGCCTCTTTAATACGTTCAGTATTAAATCGGCGCACGTCTCGGGTTAGGGACTTGGAGATCTGTTTATTGAGCTGCCGACGAGCGTCTTCAGAAGATTGCAGTCCACGTCTTTCCTCCATGAGCTTTAATGTTGGCTCAGAGATTTTCTTACTTCTTTTGTTACGGCTGGGTTTAAAACACCTTGAACCCGCCGTAAGGACAGCTTCCACGAACCTGTCGTTGTATGTGTCCACATCTGTGCAGTCCTCCAGGCAATCAAAGCGATTTTGCAGTACGAGTTGAAAGCGTTCGGGGTTTTGGATCTGGATAGCATTAGGGCGGAGCGTAGACTTCATCAGTCGATATCGTTCGGATTTTACATTCAGATTCAATGTGCCTCTTACCAGTCGGTGATCGCTCCCCGTGTTAAACGAATTAATCACTGAGACATCATTGAATATCCGAGTCTTAGTCGACATGATGAAGTCGATCTCATTTTTTGTTATGCCATCCGGACTTTTCCAGGTCTATTTTCGATGCAGCCGTTTCCTGAAGAAGGAGTTCATCATAAAGAGTCCCTCCCTCTCCATATAATCGGCTAGCATTTGACCACGGTAGTTCCGGATTCCAGCTCCAAATTGCCCCACTTTCAACTCATCATCGCCACGTTTGCCCAGCCTTGCGTTGAAGTCTCCCATGACAACAGTGTAGTGAGTATTGGAAGTATGTATTGCCCGAGAGATATCCTCATACATTACTTCCACTTCCTCGTCGGGGTGAGTCGAGGTCGGAGCGTAAACCTGTATAACCTTCAACGAATACCGTTTGGTGATTCTGAGTATAAGGTACGCCACCCTATTCGACACACTCCCGATTTGTACAACGTTATTCACGAGAGACTTGTGGACTAGAAACCCGACACCACCTTGGGACAGATCTTCGCCCTCCCGGAAATAGAGCAGGTTGCCGGATTTAAGGACCATCGTGTCCTCGCCCTCTCGTCGGACTTCAGATAGTCCCACTATACTCCAGCGAATCCTACTCAATTCTTCCTCCAGTTCTAGCAGCTTCTCCTCGGTTCGCAGTGTGCGTGTGTTATACGTCGCCAGGGCCAAGGTCGTATGACGGAATGCCGTCGCCACCCGGGGATTCTTAGCACCCCTGGTCCCGGCGCCTCGCCAACGCCCGTCAACGCCGGCACGGCTTCCGGTACCGCCGGGCACTTGGGGCCTTGGGTTGTAGAAATTCATGGGGGGGGGTTTGGGCCATCTCCCACCACGCTGGCCCAGTGCGGGTTGGTGGGGAGCGCCAGAGCCTCGTCTGTTGGTCGGCAGGGTGCACCACGTGCAGGTGAGGTTGGCTTGGATCCCGTGAGGTGTTGTTCGGGACCCCTTACACCCCTAGGTGTGAGTGTAGGAATATTATTATTATTATCATAAGTTACAATTGAGGATATATTATCTAACAGCTGACCTGTTCAGCGCCCTCTAAGGACGAGTATAGAAACCAAATAATATAGGTGGAACCAATTTCCTTACACATTAAAGTATATTCATAATAACTAACAAAAACTTTTTTAATTCCTAGGTTTCGAAAAATAGTATAATAATTATGTAATGGGACTTTTTTTTAAAACCTTAACGGGGTAACTCTTGGCCTTTATCTCACCTGTAAGTGAAGATAAGGCTGACGATGGAAGCGAGTAACACCCGGATTCCTCAACCACAGAGGAACTGGCTATCTTGGCTCTAACTGCCGGAACACAACAATGCTGTTAACATTATTGTTATAACAGCAGACTTTAGGTAAGATGGTGGTAGCTAGCCCGGCGGACTTAGAAAAGCCCTACAACCAACCAAACCAAGCAGAAAATTTCTGCCCCCATGGGAATCGAACTCCGGACCTGTAGATCTGAGGCAGGCGGTCTCAACCACTAGACCACAGAGGCGGTTACTAACCAACTACGAGCGTGGGACAAAGAATAATATAACAATTTTATTGGATTTTATTTCATTGAGGAACATTGCTTAAAGGGGGGCCCGAGTTTGGGAAATGGAAATAAAGTGGTCCATAACTAAATCGAAGGTTTTTTCAATAATACAAAACATAATCTATAAAGCAGCCACATACAATGTCCGTTATTACAAAACGTGGAATAAAATTATACCTGGCTTATTGATACTGTCTCGTTTATATTTGGTAAAAGAAAAAACGAGATGGCATTAGTTTCAATCCAGGTCTAACTTTGGCTTAAAACGGATGCTGTCACATCTGTTTGTTAAAAGAAAGAAAGAGATGACATCAGTTTAGCCCGCGTTTTATAATAAGGGGGAATATGACATGTTTTCTATTGTATGTGAACCCGTAGTTCATCTGTTAAGGGACGAACAATTTATCAGCAAGTATAGCAAATGTGTGTTAAAAAACAAAGCTTATTGACGTCATAAGCCATCTGTTCGTTTCTTGTTAGATTATGTTAAAAAAATGATAATCAACTTACTTTTATATTACGCTGTAAGTAACAGAAGTAGGGCTTATCTCCTATTCCACATAATATTCGTTTTCATTTTAGTGTCATTAGTTGAATTAAGTAAAACGAGCAACAATAAAAGTACATCCATAACATTATATCCGGCTATAAATCTGAAATCATTTTTATAGAGCACCAAAGAGCTTTGTAAGTTTCTAATTTTATTTACTGATTTATTATTTAATATATTAATATATAATTGGCATAGCACAATATGTACAATGGTTTAACAACATACTCATACTTTGGAAATTATAACTGCTAGTACACAAACTAGACACAAGCTTGTTTCTATGATTCCGTGATTGTAATTGACAGATATTTTTTTACACCTACTAAGTCTGGGTTACACTAAATATGCAATTTTAAATTTACGAGTAGTCTACAACAAAATAAAATTATAGATATACTATGGACCAGTAATTGTGTGTAATTAACTCCTTGTAGAACCTTTTATATTCAACTTTTGTAAGAACTTTGTTGTACATTAGAGCTACTAAATGAGTTGGACTACGATTTGCTATTTCAGTTCTTACAGTTAGAGGAATTCTACTCGACTGTTTAATGAGTAAAATATTTTTGTTATCAATTACTACAAAAGCTTCATTATGTTCAATTATAATTATGTTCAAATAATTTAAGAATCTTTTCTATGAGTCATCATCATACCAGCCTATGATATCCACTGCTGAACAAAGGCCTCCCCCATCGATCTCCAAATAAAACGGTTTTGCGCAGCCTGCATACAACGGCTCCCCGCGACCCTGACCAGGTCGTCTGTCCATCTAGTGGGGGGCCGTCCTACTTTGCGCCTTCCGGTACGCGGTCGCCACTCCAGAACCTTAACGCCCCACCGGCCGTCCGTTCTGCGTGCTATGTGCCCTGCCCACTGCCACTTCAATTTACTAATCTTAATTGCTATGTCAGTGACTTTGGTTCTCTTACGGATGTCCTCATTTCTGATGCTATCTCGCAGAGAAACACCTAACATAGCTGGTTCCATAGCTCGTTGTGCGACTGCGAACTTGCACAGAAGGCCCTTAGTGAGCGACCACGTTTCACAGCCGTACGTATGTCATCACTGGCAACACACACTGGTCGAACACTTTCGACTTCAAGCACAGAGTTGAATTGAACGTTTTTTTGTCAGTCGTTATTAACATGAAATGAAATGATGAAAATGAAAATATCTTTATTCAATTAGGCCCCCAAGAAGCACTTTCGAATCGTCAACAAAAAAACCCTTAAGTCTATCACATAAAAATAATATTAACTAACTAACAATTTCATAATGTTTGTCTCTCTGTCTTATCTGCATCTACGTAAGCTAAGAATATTATGTCAGTCTGTCTATCGGTCTGTCTGTCGGTCCGTCGGTCCGTCTGTCCGTCAGTCAGTCTGTCTGTCTGTCCGTCAGTCAGTCTGTCTGTCAGTCTGTCTGAATTTACACCGGTTCCAAAAGTAGAACTACCGAGAAGATTCCGGCAACAAACTCGTGTAGTCACTCTTTTCAATCATTAAGTTACAATGTTTAATTACACAGTAATAGTATTTAGCAGCGCAGTGTCGCACAGAGTATAAAAAAGGTATATTAAAGTACCAAGTAAGTTACCAAGTAAAGTATATAAGTACCTAATGATAAGAATATTTACTGTATTTAAAGGCTGTCCGACAATGCACCATCACAATATAGGTATTACAATACACAAAGGTCAACAATTAATATACAAAGACCTAATAAAGCTAAACATCTTTCATTAATTTTAAACACTTGTCTGAGCACGTCATTACAATAATAATTGTATTGTTTTATATATAATATCCAATAATGCCATATACCTCAAAAATCCCTCAAAAATTATACTATTGATGAATATGTAGGTAAATTATTACAAAATCAAGGAAGCTTAGAATGACCATTTCCACTAGTGGCACCTGTTCACAATTATGACGCATGTGCCAGCCATCGCTCCGCTCAACCATATCATAGGGAACGGAGCGACCCGGCACACGACGCCACCACCGCAGAAACTTATAGAAAGCATGACATCTTCCAGCAACCACAAAATCAATGAAATGCTATTGGTGGAAATAACTATATGACATTATAAGTTACAACCAAGCATTTTTGTCATTTATATAATCGTTAATAGTATAGTAACCTTTGGACATTAGAATTTTCTTAATGTGAATTTTAAATTTGTCAAATGGCAAGTCTAGTACGTTATTAGGAATCTTGTTATAGTAAAGTATGCTTTGACCCATAAAAGTATTAAAAACTTTATGCAGTCTTAGAGACGGTAAGATCAACTTATTTTTATTTCTTGTATTTAATGCATGTACATCGCTGTGTCTTAAGTAGGAATTTAAATTTTGACGTACAAAAATTATGCAAGCATAAATATATTGAGAAGCCACTGTTAGTATATCTATTTCTTTAAATAAGTCTCTATGAGATGTTCGAGCAGCAAGGCAGTAGATTGCTCTAATTGCACGTTTTTGCAAGATAAATACTGTTTCAATGTCTGCTGCTTTACCCCACAGAAGAATACCATACGACATAATACTATGGAAGTAACTAAAGTAAACCAAGCGCGCCGTGGCAATATCAGTATATTGCCTTATTTTTCTAATAGCATAAGCCGCGGAGCTAAGTCTACTACAAAGTGTTGTGATGTGAGGGTTCCACTGGAGTTTCGCATCGATTGTAATGCCTAAAAACGTGGTGGATTGAATTAA
Organism: Nymphula nitidulata; assembly: GCA_947347705.1. NCBI lineage: Eukaryota > Metazoa > Arthropoda > Insecta > Lepidoptera > Crambidae > Nymphula > Nymphula nitidulata. Next base: position 8,007,596 of record OX374636.1, on the reverse strand, counting down.
ATTTAGCGACTGATTATTTAATTTAATGTTTGTATCCACTTCCCTAACATTAGGTAAAATAAATTTAAAACATTTAGTTTTCTTTGCATTCAGTTGTAAATTGTTCACAGTAAACCAATTCATTACTTGAGATAGCGCATTGTTTACGTCGTCAAAGTTAACTTTATTTCTATCACATTTAAAAATTAAAGAAGTATCATCTGCAAACAACACAATCTCACAAAATTCCTTAGCAAAGAAAGGCAAGTCGTTTACGTATATTAAAAATAAAAAAGGCCCTAGAATTGAACCCTGTGGAACTCCCATTTTGACATAAGACCCTGAAGATTTTGTTCTATTGATGTCAACTATTTGAGTTCTAGAACTTAAGTAAGATGTGATTAACTTCAGAGCTGAATTTGTAACCCCATAGTGTTGTAATTTTAAAATTAGCGTCTGATGATGCGTCATGAGACGACGACAACAACGAAACGCATTTGGTTACGTATTTTTCAAACGTGTGTCTTCTGAAAGGTTGTATTCCTAGGTAACGTACCCACGCTATGACCAAAGGGTGCCAGGCAATGAGACTTAGTGAAACATGCATGTCGTAGTGTCGCCAGTGTTTTCTAGCTCTGACATGACTTACGCTGGCTAAACCGTATGAGATATACAAACACAAAATAGGAACTATACTACGATAGGAAATTTAAGGTAATGTTACAGAAAAATCTGCTACATCACGGTATCAGATAGTGTTAATTTACAGTAACTATTTTGAAAACCTAAAAAGGTAGATAAAAAGTAAATTTTAAAAAGTATATACAAATTATTCAAATCGTTATTTAGATAAATAACAACAGTAAAACTGATACAGCTCGGGCGTTCCAAACAAACCTAACCCACAATAAACCAATTCACAACTCCCCCGAATCCAATATGATGTTGTATGGAAATTGCTAATAGAAAACTTTAATTAAAACTTTGAATATTAATTGTGACGTAATAACAACGAATAATAACGAAGTTCACAAAGTAAACTGACAATTTATTTTGCATTGCACAAGTTATACCGGGTGGTGATTTCAATAGGACAATAAATTGAACATCGAATGTAAATATACAATAGTTAGCTACTGGTTTTTTTTTCATTTCAAACATTTTCTACACGCTGAATCTTTTTTTTTATACGACTAGATGATAAACAAGCAGACAGTCGACTTGATGATAAGCGGTTACCCCCGGCTATAGACACCTGCAATAACAAGGAAAAATCACTTGATATTGCAGGTGCGTTATCATCCTGAGGCCTAAGATCAAATGCAGTCCGTGCCTCGTAATTAGACTGGCTACCTTTCCCTTCAATCCGAAACACAGCGAACTGTTTCACGGCTGAACTAAGAAACGGCAGTCGTACATACGACCCTACTTAAGAGCCTACCACCTAGTGGTAATACACTATTGCGGCCAGGTTTAAGACCTCTAATTGTATGCAACGTTGCCAAACTTAACAAAATTTATTTTAAATTCACGCAAATCAAAGCAAAGTATATCTTACGGCTTATGGCCATAAAAATCATATAGCAAAATACTGCAAGCGAAAGTCCGCACTCACAATTACGCACTCGTCCGTGTCAATTGAAAATCATTATGTGCGAAAGGGACAAATCGTTGGACCAGTGGAGCTGGTATAATTAAATAGTTGATTCATTCATTCGGTTCATTTCGCGCTTTTAGTAGAATTCGATGGAACTGAACAAATAAATTCATTTTATTTGTGAGAATAATTATAAAATAAATCATATACAACTGTTGACAGCAAAATAAATAGTTTTTTATTTATTTTAACACTTATAAATGTTTTAGTATTCTAGTCTTTATAAGACTGTATATTTTTTAAAATTGATTAGGTATCTTATGAACAGTTTTTTTGTAAATTTTTATTAACTCTTAAGGAAACTATTGATTAAGACACATTGCCCTCATTCATTGACTTTCGCAGGTTTTTAATAAAGATTATGGGTTTGTGTTCTTAGGTACTGTGAAACGTAGCACATATACAACGATTAACCGATGATGTTAAACTACTTTACAACGAATAACGATGTTTCGCTCATAAATTCTTTGTTATCTGAATCGATTTTTCTAACTATCGATTTGTAGACACCCCACCCCTAAACTGCAACTATTAAAATGCAACTAACTGTAGGTCAATGTACTAAGGCCACTGCCTTAGTCCCTTGACCTGATTCCTGTTTCCGGAATCCTGTGATGCTACTGTTTGTTTTTGGTAATCGCACTTGTTTCACCGCTTTGTGTGCCGCCGGTGCCACCGTGCTTTTGTTTCTGATTGTGAGGGATAAGCTTCGAAAGAACACTGTGTGATCTCTGCGAAATCAGAATCTTTTGTATTGGTTGCATAACACGTAGAGTAGAATTATAATTTCTGGTGGTGGTAATTTACAGCAAATGTCATGGAAACGTGCTTTAGCTATACGGATACGGACATAGATACCAAGACAGGTATGCAAACACTTGTGTCCAAGCTGAATAGAGGACACAGGAACATTGTGTTTCGATTGTGACTATCATGTGATGTATTCTTTTTATTTCTGGTTGCGCCTATCATATATATTGTTTAAATATACTTAAACTATATTTTTGGAATGAGAATTGTTACTCACAATCCTCTGCATCCTTTCTATATCTTGATCCCTTTCCCGCACATACCTGTGTTTAATACGTGCGAGTGAGAGCGCCGCTTCCGCGAATAAGAAGAAGGTGATACTTCTTTATTCTTACCGCAGGCAGTTTATTTCCTATTTTCTCCGAACGTGTTTTACTTAGTAGTTCTCAAACGCAAAAATACAGTCCACTATAAATCTATCAATTAATTTTATATGTTCATTTTCTCCGCATCGCACATCCATTTTATGATCCGGCTCGAAGGACCACATAAAATGGAAACTGGAAATAAACTGCCTGCGGTTAGAATAAAGAAAGACAGTTCAATAAGGGAAAGATGCACAATACCTTCTTGAAATTTGATGGTCTTCAGCACACAACCTCGTGGTCATGGCGGTGGTGGAAGCGGCCGGCTTGCGTTGCCGGTTAGTATATGAAGTAATATGAAGAACTGTCTCGTGCACTTGTTTGTAACACTAGCGGTTCCGAACGCTGGAACAATACTACTCGCACCACCTCTTGCGGCGGCAAGTATCACCTTCTTCTTATTCGCGGAAGCGGCGCTCTCACTCGCACGTATTAAACACAGGTATGTGCGGGAAAGGGATCAAGATATAGGAAGGATGCAGAGGATTGTGAGTAACAATTCTCATTCCAAAAATACAGTTTAAGTATATTAAAAAAATATATATGATAGGCGCAACCAATTTCCATTACTGAGTTGTTTAATTAGTGTGAAAAGAAACATTTTTTACCCAGAGTGGTGCCGTCCATACGACAATAAATGAAAACATGGGCTATATTAGTTCATGGAAATGGTTTGCCACTCTCAAAAACATTTTATTCATTTGATAATTTCATAACATTTCTACGAAATAATATAACATTGACTGCATTATTATACGTATTGACGGCACCACCCTGTATATTGGTTCTAGAATTTTATTGACAGTGTCATTATCTTTCTATGAACTAGAGTAGCAAATTTTAACACTAATATTCAGTTTCTATGTTTATATTCGACTTTAAGCCATGATTTCTCATGGTATTTAAATCTCGTAGCCCCAACTTACCTCTATATACAAGGTGGTGATGTCAATGCTACAGTAAATTAAAACATAAATGTTTTGAGACTAGAAAGATATTGATGTAGACCAAGAAAGGTGTTAAGCCAAACAAGCTACCCTGGGGCACACTATAGGATAGTCAGCAACCTGTTGTTTCCTGATTAGAAGATATCTGGTTACTAATGCTAGACAAATATCTCTGAGACCGTATCTCTCAAGGCTTTGTACGTAAATGGGGACTGATACAGTGTCGAAGGCTCTTTGAAAATGTCAAATAGGAAACTTTAATTAAAACCTTGAGTATTAAATGTGACGTAACGTCAACGAATAATGACGAAGTTTCAATTCTCAGAGTGAACTGAAAACGTATTTTGCATTGCAAAAGTTATATAAAGGTAAGTTGGGTCTACGAGATGTATCCCATGAGAAATCACAGGCTTCAAGTCAAATATACATAGAACCTGGATATTGGTATTTATTGAGGTCTTGCGAGATCTTATTATCGTGCAATAAATCTTACAGCGATTGAAATTAGGAATAGTGGAATTTTGCATGCTGCACGACTGTCGGTAATGTCGGTATACATAAGGAAGTACTTTTAAAATATTTTTTAAATGTCAAATGTTACAAATACGTACTTACATTCCCTGTATCAATGTAACATGGTTTATAGTTGTCTAGGCATACAAAATGTGTTTCTTTTAATAAATAATTCCAATCGCGATTGTAACTGTTCTTGCCTTTATTATCATTTTGTGATATAATATAAACACAGGGTTACTACTTTGTAGGGTTACGTTAATTTGTATGATCATCGAATTGCTGCGGAATTGTACTCAATTTCCATACAAAGGAGACATTTATAACTTTTTCTAGGCTCTGCACAAAATCGTATAAAATATTTATCTGCTTGGCTATTAAGATCCACGTTACCTATAATAATGTTAACGTAAGTAGATTTTTACTGATCATTTTGTACCAAAGATATTTGTGAATTCAGAGCGAACCCACCCTAAAGATTAGCATTAACCATGCCCATTACCTGCTCGTCGAAAAGCAACTTTTGAAACAGAACACAAAAAAATCGAATTAAATTAACTAATAATATAAAAGATACTGATAATAACTGATACGAGTATTAACAAACAACAAATCGGGTTTAATCACTCAATAACCTTATCAATTTAAATTACTCATAATATCAGTACGCTAAGTGTAAGTTTCAAACAGATTAAAATGTCTCGATCGAGACATTGTCGAATGTATCACAAAAGAGGAACTGCTGTAGTTTCATTTTAATATTTGACAGCAAAGACGATCGAGACTCCTCGACTCAATTAGAACATACAATAAAGGGTACAGAGCAACTTGCATCACGTGGCGTTATGGTCATAGGTAAAGAGGGGCTGTGCTGGAGAGAGGTTTTATGTAATGTTCCACAGGGGTCAGTCCTTGGACTCCATACTTTGAGGCGATGATTTGCGGAGTATCATCTTCTACACGGATGATAGGTTTGTGCTCACCGTGGAAAGACATACATGAGGCTGCTATATTGGTGACAACAGAGGTGGTACAGGCGGTAGCAGTACGCATAAAGTTGAAATTGAAAAGTCATTTATTTTCTCTTCACAATGTATGGCTTAGATATATATTACTATGCTATGGTACAATTTTGATATTAACCACCACCGTGACAAAGTTAGGCTTGGGTTGGATGTGGCTTCAATAACTCAGAGGCTATAATAATAACACACCGCGGAAGGCTCGCCGAGGGACACCGCAATTGTAGGCGATGGTGTCAATAACCCTATTGGTAACTCGTAATTAGGGGAACAGTATTTGAATTGCACGACTTTGTCGGCATGCTGATGCATGTTAAACTGCCAGGGGTCGGGCGCGGTGGGGCGAAGCCTAACTAAAAGCCATATCAATGGTATTGCTTTGAAAGCCACGTTGATTTTATTGGCGGTACGAAATAATGATATGACGTTATAAGCAATACCAAATTTCCAAACCAATGCATGTGATGGTGACCGTCTTCACTAGACGGTCGGTTGACCGCTTTGAGATTTGATGGCACAATTGACGTCATCTGTTGTCAGATATCAGTTAAGAGGGCGCATAAATCAAAGTTTAGTGGGTGCAAGCCCATTACTCCCATCTATGCACCCTCTCACCCCTCTTCTCTAAGGAGCAATGATATGACATACAAGAAAATAGTTTATTTGAGCACTATCTTTCTTAATGGACGTATTTTCCTAGTCGCATTTGAGTTATAATATTATTGCGGAGTTTTGGATTTTATTTATAACCGATAGCTTATAATTTATTGTTTTGAAAGATCCGTTACTTTCTGCAGGAGTACATGACATTTCTCAAAAGTTAGCAAAAGGAAACTTTGACCATTAAATAAACTAATGTAACGATTCTTCCGATATACTTGATGTATCTTTTAATGCTCAAGAACTTTACCTGGTCAGCATCGCGAATTAAAATATCTTAAATATTGCAAAACCGGTTTGGTTGATTCTGTAAGAAAAGGAAGATCGAAGTAATATTGATAGCAGGTGATGTCATGGCTAAGAAAGGAATGTGAATTTTAAGATATAAAATGATGGAGCAGAACGGAAGAGTGCACTCACCTGAAATGAAGCAAGACAATAACGTGATGAGGATAAGAATGTAATGTCAACTTGTAAATTCAATATAAACAATACATAATTCTATTATTATAAATTAAATTAAGCAAACATTGTAATAACATAGTATATTTTCTTATATTTTTGCGAGCACTGCAAAAACGTCATAGAAGCCGAGCGAAACCTGTCACTGTCGAACAACAACCTGCTATACTACCTTATATGAAAGGTGTCACTGACAAGATTGGCAACATCTTGAAGATTAACAATTCCTACCACCTGTCAAGTGTAACTTACAAGATGCGGGCATATACAAGTTAAATTGTGAATGCGGCCTCTCATACATAGGTCAAACAAAGAGAAGCATAGTCGCTGTTAATGAACCCAATCACTACGTCAGATTTGATAAGCCCCAAATCCTCAACAATGAACACCGCTTCATTCCCAAAATGTTAAGTGCGGCTATTGAAATCGAAAAACATCCTAATTTCAATAGAGAAGATGGTTGGAGTGTACCATCAGCTTGGGATCCCATATACGAATAAAAAAGTCCCAAGCCCGTATGCGTGAATCGGACCGCTCAAAATATAACGCAAAGTGACGGAAATTAACTTATCAAAGACAATTGACATCTGACATCTTCAGTCTTCCCGTGACCACGATCGCTGTAAAGTAATCGAAACGTAGAGTGTTTAATAGTAATGTAACAAACGCGAGAAATGTATTAAACGCGAGTTAATTCCGGTTATGTGGTTTTATTTCAAATTATAATAATACTAGCCAATTGACAAAATCTGAATTTATTCTTAAAATTATTTTATTCTTGTAAAAATTTAGGAGCTCGATGGCGTAGAGGTTTCTGCGCTCTGGTTTTGATTGCGAAAACAAAGTTTCACCACGGTTAATCCCGGGGTGGGTCAATCAACAATTGGTTATCTCGAGTTCCTCCGTGCCTAGCCGTGGGACGTATAAAGGCTTGTGATGATCATGATGATTCATAAAACCAATAATATCACATTCTTTCATTGAATTTGGAAGTTAATTCTTAAAGCTTACGGCCCACACAACATAAATATGCTTATTCTTAGTAAGCTGAAATTGATTTTAGAATTAACTATAGCTACCAGAAGCTTACCTAACGGCAGATGAGTCAACATAATTACACAAGCATCTTTGATACAACTCTTTTATTTTACCACACCTGCTTCAATTACGCACTAAAATTCCCCCAACAGCGTTCTTATCGCGCTTTCAATATGAACAATGAGGAATTGTTTAATGTACAACTACAGTATATAAAACATACACCGTAAGAATTTCGAAACATTGCTTTTTCAGGCGTTTGAGCTACAAAATATCGAACAGTAGTATAATTTTGGACGCGCCACAAATTGACCGTGCAATGAAATGTAAAAGTTTTGTCTATTGTGTATAATATTTTGTAGCAAAAAAAATGGAAAGTAAGTGCCTTTATAAGTGAATAGGTATCTGAGATTTTTGAATAATTCTTTAACTAGATTGTTAAATATTAATGTGTCTATGGGGTCGTTAAGAATACAGAATGTCATTTCAGAATGATTTGGAGTAGCGGAGTGGGTTCTGTAGTGTCGTCAATTTTGTTCAAATTGTTATAAGGCCTGTTCTAATTTCTCCAAACAACTAACCAAATTTTTAATTCATAAATAACGAAAGCCAGACAGCCCCACGGTTTAAATTAAGACTGTGTTTCCACACAAGAACAGAATAGTTTCTTATGGCAAAAAACGCTAAATGCTAAATGTAAATATTTTAATATGAAAATCTATCCTAAAGAATGGACGCAATGTTTTCAGAGGGAAACCCTCAGAATCTCTTAGTACATAAAAAGAATTTTTCAACGGAAAGAATGGAACTTTTGATGAATTCTTTTGTAATAGATCAGAAGGAATTCTCATAATAGGCGGAAAAGATGTTTATACAATTCTCGCGACTCAACTCTTTGACATTCCTTATGCCAAAGGAGGATATTCGATTTCATGAAAAAATCTTCGATTTATACTACCATTAAAAGGAATAAAAGTATCTGTTTTTACAACATTTAGACTATTATAGATTACTACATTTTAGTTTTAGCATTCAAATAGATATTTCAAAGATGTTTATGAAAGATCACGGATTCGGTTCTCGCCGCGGGGCGTGATTTTTGTTCTTGTTTAGAATTAATCAACGCATCAAATAGATATAGTTATAATTTCCTGAAACCTTACTAGGTTTTAGGAAATTATTTAGAGAATATAACTAAAATACATTTTAGTTATATTCTCCAGAACGTCAAGGTAAGCCTATAGCTAGTCCTAAATATATTAAAAATGTACAATGTACATACCAAATATTATTTGTTAGTGCGCTTGTTCTTTTTTATGTTTTAAGTTGAAATATTTTAAGTTTCTCAGTAAGTAAATTTGTAATTCTAATGAGAAATAAACATTCTTTAATCACAAACTGACAGTCCAAATAAATTAAACGCCCGTATTCACAAACGACACTTTGAGGTCTCACAGTGCCCGCGGACGCACAGGGTGCCAAATTCCTTCTTCTTCTTCTTTAATATTATGGCTTCTCGTTTTATCGAATTCTGCCAATGTCAAGTCAGTCATGGGAGTGACACTATTATTTGCTGCGGTACGGTGTAATGTTTTTAGTAGACGCCGCTGTTGAAGTACCTAAATCAAAGCAATAACCATCACCAAATGTTAACTGCGATATATTCATAAACAATACTTGAGTGACAATCGGCACTATGCGTTTGTCATAATGAACACTTAGCTAAGGGAGCCTGATAGCTATATTAATCAACGCATAGTGTCAAGCTCACCAAAGAGAATGTAATCACTACGAAGCTTACAATAAAAAGCAAATAAACAATAAAATTTAAATGTCAGTCAATGAAGTGAACTACGTAACACTAATCAACCAATCACAGAGCTATATTCAACGCTATGCGTCCGCATAGTTAGAGTATTGTTTGTGAATTGAAAGGCTTGACATAGTGAACCCACTGAGAAATGCCTCACTTCGCATAGTATTGCTTCTTCACTTACATAAGTATCGTTTGTGAATACGGGTGTAAGTCCCAGTGCTAATTGTCAAACAAATTGCTCTTCAATTTAAAGCAAACATTTAAACCATCCGTTTCAGAAATAATCATCTTCACAGTCATGTCGTTAGCGTGTACAGCAAGCGGATACAAAGCCAAATTTTTTTCTCATAGTCTGGACTCGGAGCCGTCAATATCCATACTTTATGCCCAGGATAAGAAGAGCGATAAAATGACTAGTGAATGCCTCACGGAAATGTATCCACGAAACCTATACAAATATCCACTCCATATCGACAGGAATGACATACCGTGTATCATACATTGCGTGCTCAAGAAATTCGGTATCATGACCAACGATGGGTTCATAAACATCAGGAATTATTACAAGAGAGTTCAAGCTATACATAGGTATGATCCAAGAATTCTCATTTCTGATGTTGGAGAGACTTGCGCCCAAAACATCAATAGCATGAACTTGGACCACGATGTCTGTAAGAAGGCCAAAGTTTTCAACGACTGTACGCAATTGTACGCTATATCTTTCAGAGAGCCTGAAGAGTGGTGAATGTGATCCATTGACTCAGTGTACGTTTTAGGACTTTATATTATTCTATGGTGTTGCTATTTTTGTGCAGCAGCATGTCAAATTAAAATGAAGTGTTATTAATGTATTTTTATTAATTATTTATTATTATTCTTTCCTACTTTGTATAATAAATTAAAAAGTGAAAACAAATTTGTTTAGTTCTTTCATTTAAATAAAGACGAGTCTCTTCTGTAAGTACAGTCAACAGCACATCAAGCGTAACAGTTTGACTTTGAGATCGCTCTTACTCCGTTCGTTATAGAGTCGGCTTTCGTTGTGCAACTGTTGCACTTGATGTGCGTGAACTGTCGTCTGTACATAATGATTATAAAATCAATTGATATGTGTTAAATACGAAGCGATTGCGAAATACGTTACAACAGAAAAATTACATTACAAATATTTGAATTTAAATAGAAAATAACACTTTAAGGGTCGTAACCTAAGGGACTTAAAGGAAATCAGAGTAGACCGTAAAACTCTTTATACTAGTATTGTTAATCTACAAGGTATTTGACTAAAAGTTTATGAAAATGAGGAAAATTAGTTACGAGTTAGGACGAGTCAGTACGAGTTAAAATGAGTTTAGACGAGCTGGTACGAGTTATTACGAGTTAGTACGTAATACGAGCTAGCACTTATTATTACAAGATAAAATTTTAGAGCCTATTAACAATACGTGTTAACTACCAAACATCACGAGGTTTCATTCGTGTATACTCTACCCGTTCTTTGCGCGTCAAACTGGTGTTTTATCACATTGTTTACGTTAGTATCGATACTACGTAGACTATTCGTTATTCTATGATACTGCCCTGCTTTAGCAACGCGTCTCATTTCAATGCCAGTTCAATCAATGAAAATGATGATAATGTGCCAGTGAATCAATGTCAGAATCTAGTTGTATAAAAAAAATCTAACCTTATCATAAAGTCATCATTACTAAGACATAAACATTAGTATTTTTCCCGGATTCAGGAGTTTTTTCTTGATTTGTTGAGATAGTGTACATATACTTGGCCGGATATGAAACTTTGTCAGTCAAAAACTAAGTTAGTTTATTTTTAAGATCCTACTTACCTTTACCTTTATTAAAATCCTACTTTTCAAAGTACGTAAGTAAAGTACGTAAGTAAGTAAGTGTTCATAATAAAAAGTGTTAATAAACCTAACACCTAACTATAGTGGGGTGCCTATTTCTTTTATCAAGGCCTCCAAACTAATGAACACGAGTAAGATATATCTGAAGTTAAAGATTTATTGAAGCCTGAAATTATTGAACATCTCTTTTGAAGATTATTGTGTATTGCTAGTTTCACCCATTTAAACAAGCACACCATATTTTCTATTTTCATTCGCGGGGTTCCAATTACGATTATCAGTTTTTCTTAAAGTGAATTTGTAGGAAAGCTTGCCCCTACCCAACCTTACCTTGTATATACCCTACTATCTTAATGATACAAAAACCTATAAATTATATTGTCACATAATGAAACATGATCATATTAATTATTAGCGAATGTCACTAAAAAAACAATTGAAGGTTGGAAAAGTTAGTGGTATGATTAAATTATGATGATTTAAAAGAATTTATCTACATTCAAATAAAATAAAAAGATTGTATTGATTGATTTTAAGCTCACATCGTCAGATCGAGCGGACTAAGCAGTCGTACCAAATATTCACATTGTTATTTTCATTTTCATTTGATATTGGCAGTATAGGCACAGATAAATGTTAATCACTAAATAAATGATTATCGCTAATTTACTATTATATTCAGGTCATGTAAGGTTTACGTAACATAAACAAAATCCAGTTTTTCCGAACATGAGCCACATCTTTATTGTGCACTATGTATAACTGTACCTCCATTATAAATTAATTAAAAATATTCCCTGAAAGATCCTCCGTATCCGGTTAGTCGCGCGGATTTTTTAAGGTCGTAGGTTCCACCACCCCAGAATAGGTATCCAAGTCTTTTTCTAGTCCAGACATTTTCTAATCAATACGAATGGAAAACCCTAGCCTAAATATTCAGTAACAAAGAAAAACGTCGGCATCACTGATCAAAGACTTAAGCTACGACGAACATCGCATTTAACAGGCTTTGTATCCGTGTGCCAGATAAGTGACGTTATAAATCAGATAGCTCCCTAGGGATTCGTCACCTGAATCCGACTAGAATGAAATCGGGCGTGAAAACCAGTTTGACATTATGCGACCTTGTTACAGTAATTCAATCTCATGTCTTTGGAGAAATAGATTTACTGTTTATAGAAATGTAAGCGATATTGAATAATAAATTTTCGTATGCTATGACGATCAATTTTACGTTGCCGGGTTTTATGAAATATGATCATACATCTATTATGCACCTATAATCATATTTCATTGAAAATATTTGGAAAAGTGTTTCATATCATCATCATCATCATCCCACTGCTGGGCACAGGCCCTTCTAGATGGGAGAAACACTTGGCTTGGGCCATAACACCACCACGCTGGCCCGATGCGGGTTGGTGAGTTAAAGCGATTGTAGTAACAACCAGGACCAACGGCTTAACGTGCCTTCCGAAGCACGGAGGAGCTCGATATTACAAATTCGATTGACCCATCCCAAGACTGACCATGGCGAAAGCTGCTTTGTTTACGTAATGTAAAATTTTGTATTTTTTGACTTCGTTTTTCTTGTGTTTAAATTGTATCGCAATGACTTCATTAAATATTTGATTAATTTACATAAATATGTAAAAATAAACCACTTATTAGTTCCGGCTGACGTCGTGCTCGGCGTCGGATCGCTGGTATCGCCAACGGTTGTCAAACAAACGCCAAAAGGTATGACAGCGCTGCCAACAGCCACGAATTCAAAGCTGCTGTCTGTAGAGAATCGCATAGAAGGTGGCGTTGAGTCGTTTGCAATGTTTTACATAAAAAAAATATGAAAGGGTCTTTACAAGGTCGGCAATGTCCAAGTGATGCACCAGGCTGCGGTAGCCACTTACAAATTCTTGATTGCCACCTTAGTATAAAAATATCTCTCTAGCGGCGTTGTACCTCTGGTGGTCTATGACAATTATGTCTGGAATCAGATGCTAGACGGGTTAAAAGAATCAATGTTCTTAAAACAACCTTAACTTAGCCTTTCTTATATAAGAGGGATGTGAACTCACAAACTTTTACAATACGGTTTGATAATCTAATCCCTTCGTTCCACAGTTGTCCAGGTGGATCCCCAGGGGTCCGCGGGAGACTCGACGGGGGTCTACGTTAGCGTGACAAAATATATATATGGAAATATGGTAGAAATGTAGCTGCAAGGGGAACACCGGAACCAGCTAAATTTTGAAAGTAGTCTATAGGAAAAAAGTTTGGGAACCTCTAATGTAACCGCTCGATGAGCTACTATTGAACTTATAAATGTGTTATATGAAATAATAAGCTTACAGCTTGAACTACCATAGAAATGCCTAAATCATTACCTTTCAACAAACCAAGCAAGTCTAGCAAATTACTATAGTATATTGCTAAAGTTTGAGCTTTGTTACGATAATATTATTAATCTCTGAAATACTCACGTCGTTAACAGTTACAGACAATAGATTTTCAAGTGTAAGCCCTTCATGTATTCTGTGGTGTGAGTAAGCGTGTTTGTATTACGAAATATATTTAAACTTAATTTATGTCATTGTTACAGTAACAATACTTCTCCTGTTCCTGACGATGGTGACAGTCAACGCACGTATCTCAGTAATGTATGCTCATGACAAGCTAAGCGACGTGGTCGCCGAGCAATGCTTCAGCGAGATGTTCCCGAAGAAGCACGTAGACGTACAGGAGTCTGATGAGCCTTGTATTATCTTCTGCGTTTTAAAGAAGCTTGGCATTATGAACTCTAATGGAGCCATCAACTTGGATACTTACAGGTGAATATGGACGGAGACAATAAATTATCGATGGGCTATTAGTAGTAAACAGTATTTGTAACTCGAAGGTAATACATAATTTATAAAATGAAATAAAATAAAAATATACTTATTCTTATATCAGGTCCCCCAGGAGGCACTTTTGAATCGTTAAAAATCTCATTATGTATGTCTATCAAAATAAAATTGTTAAGTAACATTTTCATAATGTCTGTCTATCATGTCTGAATTCACGCTAACTAACAATGTCACAAACTTATGTAGTCACTCTTTTCAAACATTAAGTTAAAATGTTTGTAGTTGATATTCATCAGTGCAGTGTCGCAAAAATATTTTTTTAACTGAAAAAGTAGGCACCAACAAAATACCTAATGAAAAAATATTAACTTTATTTTCAGGCTGGATGACAATGCACTATCACTTAGTACGTCGGCGGAAAGCTAATTTATAATAATAAAGAAAGGTTACTTTATGTAGTTAAACAGATTACCGTCCCTTGTTAACTCTCACATGATTGAAATAACTGAAAAATCTGCAGTTCCGTATATATCCTATAATATAGAGTATGGACGCTTACGCTGGTAGAACCTTGAGCACTACGCAACCAAGCAACAAAAAAAAATCAAACAAACTGGCCCACAGATTCGACTCGATTTTGAATTACACTTGTTGAATTAAAATTTATGTACAGATGACAGCACGTCAAGTATAACAGTCGAACTACGAAAGCGGCCTTTATTACGAACGCAGTAAGGGCAGTATCAAGGTCAAACTGTTACGCTTGATGTACGTCTCTTTCTGTCTGAATAAAGTTAAGAAAAGGACAACAGTGCTTTATGATTTAGAGGGTTGTATTCAATTAAGGACTGTATTTTCCATAGCATTCCTTTAAATTCCTACCTGTTTTCATTCCTATTTTTTTCAGAAAGCGTGTCCAAGCCGTCCATCAGCTGGACCAGAGGAACCTTGTGAGTGACTTCGGCAGTTCGTGCGTAGAGAGCGCTGAAGCCACACAGCATAAGCAAGACGTCTGCAAAAAGGCGAAGATTTTCAACGACTGTACTCATTTATATAGGATCTTGTTAAAGTAAAATTATAGAATTATACGAAATTTTAATTCAAATGACTATTATGAGAGTTGAGAGAACGGCATCCTTTGTCCCTTCCGGTTCTGGAATGAGGTGCCTGTCAAAGCATTTTCAAGGAAGCTTAAGTTACCTAAAGGTTTTATGGTTCACTTTAGATCATCTGCCTTAAATACTCTAAAGTACAGTTATTTTTGATTAGGTACCCTATTTATTCTAAAAACTTCATGTATTATCTTAGCCCATGTCACTATTTAACATCAGGTGTGATTGTGGTCAAGTGTTTGCCTATTAATTGTAAAAAAAAAACCTAGATACAAATGGATTCAATTATTGA
Organism: Nymphula nitidulata; assembly: GCA_947347705.1. Classification (NCBI taxonomy): domain Eukaryota; kingdom Metazoa; phylum Arthropoda; class Insecta; order Lepidoptera; family Crambidae; genus Nymphula; species Nymphula nitidulata. The sequence continues at coordinate 7,992,210 of OX374636.1, read as the reverse complement.
ATGATGTAGCGAATAATTGTTTTACAAAATTATACATGGTGTTAGCAACATGGCTAGTGACATTGGCAAGACTCCTCCAGCATGAATTATCTAATAAATAGGTTACATAGTTTATTGTTTTAATCTACGCAGCTGCTAATTAGAATGAAGATTGATACTGTAAATTTTTCTTCCTCATCAGCTAGATATTTTTACAAAAATCATTTACTTTTCTTTCCAGTAATGAAGAATGGGACTTAATTTTCATCATCACGAAAGCTAACACTTTTTTGCAATGATTAATGGTTAACGTGATGCCTGAATTGTTTGCGCCACGAAGGCTCTCGGCAAAGCCGTCACTGCCATCAAATTAATTACCAGGATCCTATTTGATTAAGCAAAGCCAGATTATCTGCTGATATATTAACCTCTTCACGTAGTTCGTTTTCTTACGTGATACGGGACGTGTTCACTACTATAAAGGTTGAGATACAACAAAGTTAATTACAAAACTATTTTAGTAAACATTACATAAGACATAAATAATCTTTTTGGAATTGCAATGCCCAAATAAGATATATAACTAGCGACACCGACCGAATCCCGAAGCATCAAATTAAGTCCTGAGCAAGAATCAAAGGCTTTAGTATAATTTACATGTGCGTCAGTACAGAAGCAATTTTAAGGTGCTTTTAAAGGATCCTAACTAAAGATAACCAAAGATCGTACAGAAGTTCTGTCTGTAGCTTAAGCTGATTATTAAGAATTTAGGTAAGTCAAAGCATGGACCATTGACATTAGACATCGGCAATCCTTTTCTTTTATCATCCTTGGTCAAAGACAGATCTAACTCTCTGATTTGCATAAGTACAACCTAATGAATCAATTAGGTCATTGATTATTAGAATTTTATAAATTTATATTTTGAGGGAGAATCCTCTAAAATTAATTATTTTGTGTGGTAGTGTTATTTTCAAAGCTACTAAACATAACAAAGAAGTTCAGTTCTTTCATAATATGGCTCATAAAATGTCGTCACTCTGCGCCGCTTAAAGAATAATAGATTTAACTTAATGTAAAAACCATTTTATCTTCGCTGTCTTTATGGAGAAAATTCAAGCACATACGTACAACTGAATTTTTTGCCACAAATGCAAATGAGCAGAGAAAGCTCAGTCTGTAAATGGGGATAGAAGTGTCAGTCTGTCGGCTAGTGGGGTGCGTGACGGTTTATATTACCTATATAACTTTATTTGATATAATTTCATTTCAATATCGTGTCAATCAATGTTACATTCTTTCATACAAATGTCATGAAATTATCAAATGAATAAGATGTTTTTGAAAGTGCCAAACCATTTCTATGAACTAATATAGCCCATGTTTTAGTCGACAATAATGTCAACTGTCAATACGACAATAATGTCGTATTGACAGCACAATCCTTTATAAGATCATTTAATATAAATTTTATATAATAAACAAATTAGAATAATAACAAAATAAAACAAAAAGAATTAAAACAAATAATTTAAAGGCGAATAATGAACGATTTTTATAAAATAGTAATAAATTGCTTTCATTATTCACTTAAATAAGTGTAGTCCATACCAATACACATTTTGAAATGAGTTTGGTGACTTAAACGAATCGCAGTAAAACCGCCTTCACCCAGTCTTGTCTGCCCTACCTCAAGAGTGTAATTTGGAAGCACGTGGGCACGGAGGTGCAAGGCGGCCCGCGGGCTGAGGAGCAGGTGGCTGCGAGCGAGGATCCGCGGCTGAGACTGGCCGGCAAAACTTACCAAAAGCCGAAGCTGCGATGGTGAGCGAACGCTATTTGCAACGAACGATTAGCACGTGTGGGACCGCCGGAGCCCCACAGTGCCGTAGCCGTGACAGAAGTCTTGATGTTACATGCATGCATACAAGCCTATACAAGCCAATGCAATGCATACAAGTCTTCACCAGTGTGTGTTGCCCGTTATGACATACGGCTGTGAAACGTGGTCGCTTACTACAGGCCTTTTATGCAAGTTTGCAGTCGCACAACGAGCTATGGAACGAGCTATGTTAGGTGTTTCTTTGCGAGATAGAATAGTCACTGACATAGCTCATAGGATTAGCAAATTGAAGTGGCAGTGGGCAGGGCACATAGCACGCAGAATGGTGGGGCGTTAAAATCCTAGAATGGCGACCGCGTACCGGAAAGCGCAAAGTAGGACGGCCTCCCAGTAGATGGACAGACGACCTGGTCAGGGTCGCGGGGAGCCGTTGGATGCAGGCTGCGCAGAACCGTTTTATTTGGAGATCGATGGGGGAGGCCTTTGTTCAGCAGTGGACATCATAGGCTGGTATGATGATGATGATGCTTTCTTGTTTTGCTTGAACAAAACCAGAAACCTAACTGAGGTACCTGAAATAATGTATACAGGGAGGTGCCGTCAATACGACAATAAAATAAAACATGGGCTATATTAGTTCATAGAAATGGTTTGTCACTTTCAAAAACATCTTATTCATTTGATAATTTCATGACATTTGTATGAAATTATATAACATTGGCTGCATTATTTCATAGAAATGTCATAAAATTATCAAATGAATAGATGTTTTTGAAATTGGCAAACCATTTCAATGAACTAATATAGTCCATGTTTTAATTTATTGTCGTATTGACTTTATTGATTTTATATAAGTAATTAGATATTATCTTCTAAGTATTATACATTAATAATTATACATTATACACCTGGATTTGCGCACTAAATGAGACTGACTTTTGTAACCTGATAGGTAATTCTACTGCCAATTTGCTTATGGCCGACAAATTTATTTCAACAGTTGCGATTGGTAATTAGGTTTGTTATAATGGAACGCGAAAGCTTCAAATCTTATATATCATAATAATATTCATACACTTACACCTATTTTCTAGCCCAAAGTAAGCATCATTAAGAGCTTGTGTTATCGATACTAAATAACGGAGAAATAATAATAGTAATACTTATATAAATATTAGTAATATACTAACTAAATAAACATATACACATCCATAACTCGTCAACAAATGCTCTTATTCATCATACAAACATTTGCTCCTACCGGGATTCGAACCTAGGACCCCTGACCGAGTAGCCTTCATAGCAAGGGGCACAGACCACTCGGCCAGCTGGTCGTCAAGTTGTTTTTAATCTGTAAAGCGGCAATATACCACCGGTGGGCGATGACAATAGAAAAATCAATTGTGTCTGGAATCTCATGCTTGACGGGTTAAATTAATCTTTATTTTTTATGCAGATAGAGCAGATTTTTTATAAACAGCTACAAACAACTGCAAACACTCAACCGATCCAAACGAACCGAGTCGCAAGATGCAAGTTTGTCAACTGCTGCGCGGAGGCACTTGCAGCCTAATCTAATGTACAGTCGACAGCACCTCAAGCATAACAGTTGCACTACGAAAGCCGCCTCTATTACGAGCGTAGTAAGGGCGGTATCAATGTCAAACTGTTACGCTTGATGTGCTGTCGACTGTACATATAAAGATGCAGACAAACCGCTTATTAAATTTACTCTCGACAAATTCATGCATGAACGCAGCCTAAACAATAAACAACAACAATGTTTTGTGGAGATTATGCAAAACAGTTGAACCTCACTTATGCAACCATTTTGTTATTTATTGTGCGCAAAATTAAGTCTCTCTAATAACTCAGTCTAAATAGCACATCAAAAAATATAACCTATGCCTAATATGAAAAAGGGTTTTCATGAAACGATTAATGTTGTGTTGCATAAATTTCTTTGGTCTGATAAATCAACTAAGTCTAAATTTCGTTAGCAAATCTAATCAGTATAACAAAACGTACATTTCTGCTAAATTTTCTTTTAAATTTTATTAGATATTTTAATACAGCGTTGTTTTTAGTGTTTATTACCCCATTCATTATTTAGTATTGAAAAATATAATTGTCCTGAGCACAATGAAATGTCTTATTCGAATATTCATTTGGGACTGGCAATTTTAGTATCAAAACGAACCTTCTTTAGCCTTTGTACTTTGTGGCATTGCCAACATTCCGCTGTAAGCGCATACCGAGTTTTATTTGATTCAGGAGATGTGAGTGACGGATTGAAATAATTGCTTTGCGTTTTCGTGAAGCTTTGCGACGTCGCTCGAATTCTGTTCTTAATGAGTCTTAAACTTGTCATGCATTTTGGGTGATGTTTTCCATGAAGTTACATTCTGTTTAATAGCTAAATGTTTAATGAGTGCAATGTAGCTGTTTTGATTTTAATTACGAAAACAAACTTTTGGCACGGTTGATTGCGGATGTTTCTATGTTGGGAGTTTGTCAGTGTGATAGAATCAGAAATGACGACATCCTAAAGTCACTGACATAACTCATAGGGTTAGCAAGTTGAAGTACCAGTGGGTAGGGTATATATTAGGAGAACGGACGGCCGACAAGGCTACCACGTACCGGAAAGCGCAAAGTAGGACGGCCTGCCACTAGATGATGTACATGTCTAGTTAAATTAGCGACTTAACTGGACTTCTATGATTAAACGCCGGCATTCAATGAAACGGCTGAAGGAGAACTAGCCAAGTCATTGAGCGCAACGTTTAACTAGATGGCAGTGCGTCACGTTCAATTGGATGCCTATACTCCCCGGTAACTCCACTGCCCTTCGCGGGGGTAGCCTGGGCTCTGCCGAAGCAATTTCACCAGCCCACCCCCAGTCAATTGGATGCCTAGGCAGGTCGTTCAAATCGAAGAACTTTTGTTTGACTGTTTGAGTGATTTCAAAGTTATTGAACCTACTAATCATACCAAAACTCTTCAGTACAAGACGATCCGCCTAGGCTAATTGAGCGGACTTTCAATATGCCATGCTGTTAAACGTTGAGTGAGTCTAATTGAATTAACTATCGGCCTAGCCATTTAAATGGATGCCGGCGTTTAATCAACGGGCTAGGCATTCAATTGAGTGGCGAATTTAACCAGATGGCGGCGACAGATAGACGACCTGGTTAGGGTCGCTGGGAGCCATCGGAAGAAATTGATGGGGGATGCCTTTGTTCAGCAGTGGAAATCATAGCCTGATGAACCGGATTGATCAATCAACCAACCTACCATGGGCACCAACCTCAATTCAATTCAATTATTGCTCTCCAAAGTACACGTGACAGCACGTAAAGTGTAACAGTTGCACTACGAAAGCCGCCTCTATTACGAACGCAGTAAGGGCTAACTTGTCTTGAAAAAATATTCCCAACTGAAAAAATGACTACGGCACTTTAGACTACATATAAGTTTAAAAAGTGACTACATAACATAACACAGAAATAACTGGGCAAGGACGGCATTTTATCTTAGGCCTCAGGATGACAACGCACCTGCAGTGACAAATAATTTTACCTTGTTATTGCAGGTGTCTATAGGCGGCGGTAACCGCTTACCACTAGGTGGGCCGTCAATTTGTTTGTCATCTAGTTGTAGGTGTATAAAAAAACCTGGCCGTAAATGAAGTTGCATATAGAACCGTTTTGTTAAATCCAATAAACTGTAATTACACTTCGCAAAATTTTGGTTATTACAAATGTAACCGGAGAAGTTTGGTTAAATATTTTGTTCTGTGTAACCACAGTTCCTGCAGATTAAGGTTTCTTGTTTTCATCATCATCATCATATTAGCCAAAACACGCCCACTGCTGGGCAAAGGCCTCCCCCAAGGATCTCCAAAGCGATCGGTCTTGCACTGCCCTCATCCAACGGCTTCCCGCGACCCTCACCAGATCATCGGTCCACCTTGTTGTTTACACAATTAATAAATTATTTATAGAACGAAAACAAATTTCCACAAGCGCGTATGATAAAATGAAAATACATTTAACTATAAAAACAGACGCAAGCTAAATGTAGATACCTATTCAAATTTATCAGCGAAGCGTGCATTTGTGAACGGAGAGAATTTCAAACACGACGCTATTGAAGTGCTTATTTTACCCTCGAACTCTAAAAAATCGATGCGGTATTCGATAAATTTACGTGTGAAATTGTAAGCTTTTACTTCACATTTGCATGGGGAAAATATAGCCCGTCACAGACGTAGCTATAATATATATTAATATGAATCATAGCAAGGCATATTACAACATATTTTCAATATAAACTTTTGAGTGACAGCACACGCAGCTATAATATATATTTCTATGGCGTCATCAAAATATGTCGACAAATATATCTCGGTATATTTTGGCATATTTTAACCGCAGACCGAGTGAGGGCAAAATATATATTATAGTATAGCTCCCGTCTGTGGTAGTTTGCTATAATATAATATATATCTCGATATATTAATATATATTATAGCTACGTCTGTGACGGGCTTATAAGCTTTTACCTACTTCACATTTGCGTCGGGAAATAAAATGTGCTCTTGTTAATATGCGTCATGATTATGATTTAGCACGCAGTGTCAGAAAATTGGAGTGGTGAAGTACGTAAACAAGAGAGGATGTTCTTATCCTCAGCAGCGAAATGAGGAGCTCGGTGGCGTAGTGGTTTGAGCACTCTGGTTTCGATTACGAAAACAAAGCAACTTTCGCCATGGTCGATCTCGGGTAGGTATCTCAAAAATCTGTAATCTCGAGCTCGATAGTTACTGTTACCGCTTTCAAAATTAAAAATATCTTAGGCCACCCAAAAATATCTTAAAGCACTTTCAAATCGTCAATATACACATTTAAATAACTATCACAAAAAATATACTTATTAACTAACAACGTCATAGTGTCCGTCTGTCTCTCTGTCTGTCATGTCGGAATTTATGTTAACTAAAAATGTCGTTATGTCTGTCTGTCTGTCGTGTACTCGTGTCTGAATTTACACCGGTTCCAAAAGTTGAACTACCGAGAAAATAAAATTAGAAAAGAAGGTACATATATCAACGTCCCAACAAAGTAGGTACCGAATGACAAAAGCATTATCGTTATTTTGTGTTGTACTATGTTATTTTTACCTTTTTGAACTAAGTTTATGGTTGGAAAGTTATTTTTCAGATAATTTGACCACGGAACTATAAAGCGGGATTGTTTTTTTTAATATATACAACTAGATGACAAGCAAGCTGACGGCCCACCTGATGGTAAGCGGTTACCGCTGCCTATAGGCACCTGCAATAACAAGGGGAAATCACTTGATATTGCAGGTGCGTTGTCATGCGTTACGATTGTTAATGAAACTACAAAAATAAGTGGACCAAGACCTCTAATTAAGGCCCAGAGTCCAACTGGTTGGAAAGAGCAATTGGATCACTACCCCGGACAAACATGTATGTTATTCTTAATTTTGATTTTAACATTATTATAAATGTTTGAAAAAATATTTACTAATAAAAATCTGTCTAAACTAGAAACATTTCACGTCCTAAGGCGGGGTCGAACTCGCGACCTTTCGCAATCCGGGCGACTGCTCTAACCATCTGAGCTACCCAGGGACCCCAACCTAACCGAATCGTAGGTATTTGTAAAAATACTCGTTTCGGATGTTGAAATAGAACATTTCGACATTGTAGGGTGGACGTTAGCTCATAACGCAAATACAGATAGACTAAAAGAATTTCACAGGGATATCCCAAGTCCTGGGTATCTCAGATGGTTAGAGCAGTCGCCTCGATTGTGAAAGGTCGCGGGTTCGACCCCCGCATCAGGTCATGAAATTTTTCTAGTTTAGATAGATTTTTATTAGTATATTAATGCATACTTAATCCAAAACAATTCCTACTATATCTATGACAGATTTCCAAATCATTCAACGCAAACAAACCGATCCATTTAGATAAAGCACACATGATAGCACGTGAAGTGTAACAGTTGCACTACGAAAGCCGCCTCTATTACGAACGGAGTAAGGGCGGTCTAAAAGTCAAACGCTTGATGTGCTGTCGTATGTACAATAAAACATTTCCAACTTGATCAAAACTTCAGCACTTATTAAGAAACATTGCCAATTAATCTATCCGGAGTGTTGCTTTGTTTAATTATTTAACTAAGCGCTAAATTTGTCTGTCTAGATAACAAATGAGATGAATGAACTACGTTGAAGTTTCTCAATTAGAAGTATTGTTGTTGGCACTTTACGTCCAGTGTCGTGAGATCAAGAGTTCATATTATCTCAGTTTTAATTTTTTTTTTTTTTACTTCAACTTTATGATAAGCAAGCTGACGGCCCACCTGGTGCTACCTAAGTAGTTACTGACACTGCCGTCGCTTACACCTACAGTATCGAGGAAAACCATACTTGGTATTGCAGGAAGCGTTGTCATCCTGAGGCCTAAGATGAAATGCCTTCCATGCCTAGTAATCACAATGGCTACCTTTCTCCACAGCGAACTGCTTTACGGCCAAAATAGGAAAGGCGGTATATTACTACTCAGAGAATCCAACATAAATAAAGGATTAAGTACCAACTAGAAAATTAGGTAGGTACTAAGTTATTTTAATTCATTAACGCCCAGATGGCATGTTAACTTAACGTAGACAGTTCAAATTTAATTGTATCTTAAAAGTACGTAAAAAGTTAATAACCAGAGTTTACATAAAATAATATTACACTTGAGTGTCACGTTGCCAGAGGAAATATTACGAATATTTAGCGCTTATGTCCTTACTTAAAAAATATAAAAACCATTTCGCTTTCTCTAAAATTATATTTTAAGTTTATTAGTCGAAGGGCTCCAACTCGAGGATTTCTACTTCGCTTAAATATATCATCACTAGTGTCCCGCGCTGGGCATAGGCCTTCCTACATGGGAGAAACACACGAGGAGTTCGGGACATAACACCACCAGTTAGTGGAGGAAAGCGGTTGCAGTACCAACCTGGACCAAAACTATAAGCCAAAGTCTATATGCGGAGACATTTTCAGACTTTATCTATTTAATCGTATTTATGCCTTGTTTATGTAGTCGTTAATCTTCCATAAATAAATAAAAACGGCCCAACATACAGAGGAGCTCAAGATTACCTAAATAATGATACAAAATTAATAAAACAAAAAGGAGCTTAAACATAAATATTTAATAAAATAATGAAGGTCATACAGTCCAATACATTCTTTGAGATCCGAAATTGAAATATATGCTACATATATGTATGTTCTACAATATTCGTAAAAATAATATTTAAATGAAAAATCTTAAAACTCAATTACCGCTCAACAGTTGTGATATAACAAACATAACAATCTTCTGTATCCAGCACCAAATGGAGCACGATTTCTTTTGTGGCATTTCTTCTTCTTCTTCGTCATCTTCTTTAGTCGTAGTTGCCGCTGTAGTCGTAGAACTAGCTTCTTCTTCTTGGCATACGCAGAAGGAAACCATTACTGATATCAAGAAGAGAACTACGAACAGTTTGAGAAACGTCGACTTCATTTTGTGTTTTTCTGTAATTGATGATTTATTTTTCTGTTTTCTAAATGTTTTAGCTCAATTTACGTTGTTATATTACAGCAGCTCAATTCGAAATGAGCTTAAACAAATTGTTAAGCATTTGAAAGCTATTTAGATTTTTATCTATTCAGTTTCTACAATTGTTTGTTCCGGTAAATAATAATGATTCCTAATTATGGTGTTGCATTACATTACTCAAATGGGAAGCATAATTTATTTTAAATTGTTATTTGGTAATATTACTCTCTGATAATATAAATAGTGACATTACACTGGATTCAATTGTCTCCTAAACTACATACTAAGGTAATAATATAAGTGACGTAACATCACAAGGTTAAGTTAAAATACTTTCGTAACTTTTATATTTCGACCAGAATCCTAGCGTGTTACAATAAAGTCAAATCACATTTATATTAATAAAGAAAACAAAGCCCTATCGTAACGTTTGTATTAATAATGGAAATACAGATACAGCCAACACACGAAGAATCACAATGCAGTTGCAAAATAACTCTTATTGCCAGACCATAAGATACCTTGGTATACAGCTCCATCGGATCTAGATTGTACAAAGCCGTAAAATTGTGATCTTTAATATAAATTTGTGCGAGCCATTTTTCTACGGCAGACCATGGGACGACATAAACTCCTATTAGTCCAGCCAGAAAACATAGAGCTATGGTACTTTATGGATTAGATGATCAAATGAGAAAGAAAATTTTAAAAGGCCCCATATACAGTGCGATCCGTCGTTGTGATCGATCGCAACGCGCCAAGCGATCGATTGCATTGACGGATCGCTTCGATTTAAACACAGACGTATCATCGCGGACAGAGACCCCAATAATTCAGTACGTGCCCTATTGTAAAAATGGAAAACGAACTTCTTTTCATTACCTATGTGACGGTAAGTTATTAATAACTAAGAGCATCGATACAGGTTCGAAACCAAGCGAAAAAAGTTTTGATTTGAAAATATAAATAAATAAATGATTTTATTATGTAACTGTTGTTTAATTTACATTTTATTGTATATATCTATCAACTGTAGTTTACTGGTTTAGATAACCAAAACATTCGAGTGATGTCTGAGACAAAAATCGATTCATATATCGCAAAGAGCCATACCCTGTCGATTTGTCGCTACGATATGTATAATTGCGTGGGTTTTTGTTGCGATCTCCGATATCGTCTTCGATTATTCTAATATTATTATTATTAGGTGTGAGTGTATGAATATTATTATTATTATTATCAAGCGGCGATTATTATCGGTCGCCGTAAATGGACATGCACTGTCGATTCGTCCTCTTAATTGGTCTGAACCGACGGATCGCTACGACGAATTGCACCGTGTCTGGGGCCCTTTCTCAAGAGAGGTCAATTTCTGCTGGACGAAGATGGCAGCCAAATACTACATTGGTAGTGTTGTGCTTAAACTAAACTAAACTTTATTGCGCATAATAAGGTAAAATTTGTCGGACTTACTGCCCTGAGCATTCTCTTCCAGTCAACTATGACTATACTTTCTGTATAGTCTAGAAGATTAAATAGGTAATAAAAAAAATGTGTTTACAACTCAAAAAACATATCAATAAAGTTTTTAGTTTGTATGAACTCTACTGAATAGTACTTTTTATTTTTTCTATGTTGTTTTATTTCAACTCTAAAATGGCACGGACAGATATGAAAGTCGCATTGGTTTCCGTAAAAATTATGTATGCGAGCCGGTAAAGGACGATTGTATACAGTATCATGAATAAAGATCCTAATTTATTTATTAATTGAAAGTATACCAACAGCGATACATAAAAAATAAACAACAATAATTAAATTGCTAAAATTTTTATGAATAAACATTTGCTTCAAAACTGACATCTGTTATCTAGCTCAATTCAAGTATGATTATGAGCAGAAGCAATAAATACTATATAAGTATTGGCATCGTGTAACGTTATGATACGTTATTGTTTTTATATGATAATTGAAGTACTTATTGCTTAATGTTTCCTAAAAATAAATAAATAAATTACCCTAGCTTTAGCCCGCGACTTTCTACGGTACCCGTCCATTTTTCCAGGTTGAAAAGTATGTGTGTAGTAGTATAGTGTGTGTATGTGTGTTTACTGAGTAGTATGTGTATATATAATATATGCTTTCCAGGCAATTTCTCTACGTGCCAAATTTCAGACAGATTCTTTCAACCGTTCTAGTGTGACAAGAATCCTTCGCATTTAACAAGAAGTACTTTATCCCAAGTCCTTGGTAACTCAGATGGTTAGAGCAGTCACCTGGAATGTGAATAGTTGCGGGTTCGGTTCGCTAGAACATATATTTTGTTGTAAAGGTGCTGCCACACAGCTGTTTAAAAATGTTTACAAACGTTAGTAGATAAACATTTGTTAAGCACCATACGATAACAATTTTAGAAAATGCTTTCATGTTAGATAATGTTAGTAAACATTTCTAAACTAGTTAAAAAATTGTAACAAAATAAAACATTTGTTATTATTTGTCTGTAAACATATAATCCAGGCCAAATGTTATGTTGTTAAATAATTTCAAATGTTTTAAATGTTTGTAAACATTTTCCATCAGTGTAGGAGCACTTAAAACATTCAACGATTCCTAACAGAATGTAACAATTCCTAACATTTGTTAGTAAATCTATTAGTCTTAGAAAATGTTTGTAATCATTTTTAAACAGCACCTCAACAGCAATATTATAGTTCCTTTCAGTTAACATAGTTAACATGGATCCTGAGACAGTCCTTTGATAGCTGTAGTCCCCTAATGAAACCCAGTCAATTATTTAGGAGGAATCGATAATATTTCAAGGAAAATGGAATCGATATTTTATGTTATTTTTATAACAAGATGGCTACATCGAAACGTGGCCGATTCTGTTCGATTATATTATGTCAATCCCTAGTCAAACTAAATTCCGTACCACACCGTATTTATAAAATTGTTTTTTTATTAATTTTAATTACCAAAAAGATGTTTTCCTTTGGTTTTTGAGAATCATAATTTTATTTTTGTATTTTACAATGATATTACAATAAATAATAAATTACTTTTCTGACAATTTATTTTAGTTTCTCGAAAATAGTATGCGTTAAATGTAAAAATATGAAGTGTCACAGAACTCATAAGATTTGAAAAGAGTGTTTGGCGGGTTTTAATGGCGTCGGTCAAGACTTTTATTTTAATAATTAAAAATTGTGTCGGAGTGAACTTTGTGTTATAAAAGTGGTGTTATTTTGTATCCAAAGTTTTTGTGTTCTAAAATTCTAATAACCTTTTAGTTGTACGTCAGTACAACTAAAAGGTTATTAGAATAAAAGTGATTAAGGTGTGAAATACGATGAGAACTTTTTTGAGGTTATTCACCTCACCAAGTAGCACATATGGAGACTATCATCATATATTTTGCGTCAAATACTCCCAAGATGCATTGAAATTGTAACGCCAGCATTTCAATGCAATAAATGAAGAAATAAGAAATACTGAAGACATGGCTGTATAGACATTAGTTTCCGTTGCCTTCCCATTGTAGGGAAAATGAATAATAAAAAAATAACAATAAAAAATACTATAGTTCCTTCTAGTTAACATGGATCCTGAGACAGTTCTTTGATAGCTGTAGTCCCCTAATGAAACCCAGACAATTATTTAGGAGGAATCGATAACATTTCAAGGAAAATGGAATCGATATTTTATGTTTTTTATGATTAGATGGCCGCATCGAAACGTGGCCGATTCTGTTCGATTATATTATGTTAATCCCCAGTAAAATTAAGTTCCGTTCCACACGTTGCGTAACAATTTAAGGAAAACTTTTATGCACACAAATATGATTATTCTACAAATAATATACCTCATATATTTCCCTCACTCGCACACACTCATACGTGACACACACACACACGTCTATGTTTTGTTAAGAAATTATTATGTCTGAAACATTTGTTATGTTTGAGGTGGGCGCTAATAACTGCGACACAGTCCCTGACTACTGCAGTTAGTAACGCTACTATTGTTTTTTTGTGAAAAATATTATTGTTTCTAATAAATAAATAAATAAATTGTTGTTTTATAAATTTTAATTAACATACCTATAGATGTTTTACTTGGATTTTAAGAAGCATAATTGTTGTATTTTACAATGAAATTACAATAAATAATAAATTATATTTCTGACAATTTATTTTAGTTTCTCTAAAATAGTATGCGTTAAATGTAAAAATATGAAGTGTCACAGAACTCATAAGATTTAAAAAAGACTTTAGTACAGTCCCAATTACATGCGAACATTCGATCCAACTATACAATGTTTAATTAAACTCTGATTGGTCACATCACCAAACACAAACGGTAACTGAAAGCCTCTGTTTTGACAGTTCCAATTTCTGCACTGTAGCAAGTCACTGTAAACTGTACTCCGATATGTAATTAGCAGTGCTATTCTGTGAGGAAATTAGATCTCACTTACACATCACTAGTATCAGGTATAGGTTTGTCTTTGACAAGTGAAGTCAAATGTGATGGTCTAATTTCGTAACAGAATAACTTAACTATGTGCACAGTCACGACTAATAATATACCGTTTCTAAATTTCGGCATCCATTTTCCATTACCTTTCCAATATTAGTCACTTACTGACAAAAGTTAGTAAATATTTAATGCTTGTGACTGTACAGTCGACAGCACATAAAGCTTAGCAGTTTTACGTTAAACTGTCAAACTAAAACAAAGTTCCCGTTCGTTTGTTGAAATAGAATATTTCGATATTGTAGGGTAGATATTAGCTTATAACGCAAATACAGATAGACTACAAATTTCACAGGGTTATCCCAAGTCATTGGTAGCTCAGATGGTTAGAGCAGTCACCCGGACAGTCACAGTGAAAATTTTCTAGTTTAGGTAATTTTCTATCTAAAACAAAGCCCTTCCTTTGTTGGTGATAAGGGCAGCTTTCGTGATAAATTTGATGTGCTTTCCTTTGTACCTCATATGTTCCATCGTAATATGCCTCTGTCGTTGTCCCCATGCAACACCGATTTTAGACAATAGTTTTATCTATCGAGCCATAAGCATAAGTTGTGTTACAAATAGAATCTGGTCACAAATGGAACGTCGTAGATAGCCGCGGAACGCGTGCATGCAGAGCATATAAAAAATGAACTATATGCAGTGCATGCAGCGCTTTAGGAGAAGCCTTTGTCCAGCATTGGACGTCTTTCGGCTGAATTACATGAATGAATAAATATTACAAACCGGCGAGAGTCAATTGCAGGCATAGACATGTATCTAGAGTACCTGCGGCTTCTATTCATGGATGGGTAGTACAGAATTCCGAAGTCAAATTTGAAATTCTGGGGCTGCTGGAGATCGATACCGTAGTATATGCGCGGGTTGTGAGTGTGTATGTGTGGTATAACTGTAGTGTGTCGTACGATACGCAATAGTAAGGTGTATTGGGGTAATTCCGAAAGCGTGTATAATCCAAAAATTAAAAAAATCTACGAAATGCTAGCGAGATTTTTTCTTAATGACAATATTAAACCAGTCGCCAGCTTGATTGCGCTAGTCGCATCAGTTGCCACGAGCCTTTAATGTCATCAGCACGTGCACAGTGTCAACTTTCGCCGAACGAGTGTCGTTCGCGCCATTTTTGTTGCTTCGTAATAACCCCAACAAAGTCTTCTCAGGATTCTGGTAAGTTATATTGATATGTGTTGATTTTTATGATAGATTATTGGTTTTTCTGAGTGTTTAAGATGATGAGAATTTAATAGCTGTGGATATATTTATTTTTTGGAATTACCCCTAGGGGGTAATTCAGATAAACAAAACATTCGGAATAACCCCGTTTAGTTCTTTCATAGTAATAAGCACATGGTTCTCAATCTGTAAGAAAACAAAAACTGCAATATATTTACTTAAAAAATCCCAATTTTTGGTTTGTTATTTTTTTCAGAACCATTCCACGAATTTTTATGAGGGAATAAATTAAAAACTACACTCCACACGATTTAGCTGAAACAATACAGTAGATAAAAGATGGAGAACTTACCAGTTACCTACATGACTGAATGAATATGTCGTTTTATTTAAGAATTACTTTTGTTTATTACTTTAATAGTAGGGAGTTTCAAAAAAGTATTTATTGTATTTCATTAGTAGTAAGTACCTAATTCTTAAGTAAATGTTGATTTTGCCAGAATTATTTTCATTTACAAACTCTTTATAATAGAACCTGCTAAGGCTAAGCTCAGCGGAAAAATATTGTGAACATCCCACAGGAATCTACGCCTATTAACGAACCTACACATTGCTTATTATTTCGCTTGGTTTCGCTTAGCTTTCATCCATACGAATTTTCTTACCCTTTAAACTTAACTGTCATGTTGAGAACCACAGACTTTCACAGGGGTAAATCCGAAATAAAAGTGTTACAAGAAAAATATTAGCGATACCTTAAACAAAATTAGTGGTATTTTGTGTGAGGGTTTTTACGACTGAAATAAATTTAAACCGCCGGTCAAAGTGCAAAAAGATCGAGTTTTCAACTACTTCGGCATTACCCCAATGTAGTTCGAGATAACCCCTACGTCCAAAATATATTCTTAGGTATTTCAGAACTTTAATGTTGAAAAGCTATTAACATTTTATTGATTCGAATGAGTATTAAAAATAAATCGTTTTATTGACTTTACATAGGTAAAATAATTACGGGAGTTGATGATATAAAATTTTAACAATCAACCAAAACATAAGTCACTAGTCAACTCGTAGAAAATTCAATCGAAATTGCCCCCATGCACCTTACGCATTATTTAGGGTTGTCACGAGTAGGAGAATGTCTTTATTAATTTAATTTAAAAATAAAAGTGGTCTGAAATGTGTCAAATTTTCAGAGGTAACTCTTGACAGAAAACACAATCACCAACTCAATTTTATTTCGGACTTTTGAAATACACTGTTTATTGGATTCATTCATTTAATCAGATTATTATAATGAATTGGCCGTAGCAAACATGGTTTAATATTTAGTGTGTACGTTTATTATTTCTTTTGTTTTGCTCACAGTATTTTTTTTGTCAATTAAAAATAAATTGAAATGGGCTTGCTCGTGAATCTTCTCTTACTCTGAGAGAAATTAAGCAGACGAAGTAGCAAGTTACCAATTTTCAGATGGAGTTGTATTTATAACCTGACTGAAGTAAATCAACTACCCCTTTGAGTGAACCTTTAAATCGAATCGAAATGTCTCGATCTTGGTTGCGAATCAGCTGTTTAACTCATCTAAAAAATTAATCCACAACGGAGGCGTTGCTATCATTTATAAACGATTTGACAGCCACGATCGAAACTTACACTATGGGTGCTACTAATTCACCTCACGTCACTAATGCTTCTACAGCCTTCGGTGAACGAACATCACTATTATAACATCCATTTTAATCTGAGATACTACAGTAACCATAATTAATCCTGTTTAAAAAAAATGCAACACTAACCCCAGACGCCTTTAGGGTGGGAAAGCTATCAATAACGATCCTTGAGCCTTTTGTATGGATATGACAGTTTTTGGTAGCTTAATTATAACTGGTAACCGTTATGATTAATGATTCGTTAATTATAGAAACCAATATCCCAGAAAAGCTGAAAATGGGGATATATCGTAATCCTTATCAAGGATGAAGATTGATGGAGAAGAAAAGAAATGACGGTAATCTCTTAAATCCTAATATTACATCTCTTGTCACCAATGTATTTAAAAGAGACAGAGAAAATCCTTAATAATCATGCTAATAAGGCTTGTCGCAGCTGGATTATCAAGTGGAACAAATGACAATAATAATCATAACTTTTTGAACGAGTCCTCTCCATTCATGTTTAAGCAACCTGTGCTGGTAGGCTAGGTAGGTAGAAAAAGGCAGCAGGGGATGCCTCTCACAAGATGAACATACGACCTAGTCCGGGTCGCGGGGAGCTGTTGGCTGGAAATCTATGATGGCGGAGGTATTTGCTGAGCAGTGGACGACATCATAGGCTGGTGTGATAACCATAAGGTAGAAGTTTCGTCAAAAGTCTATACCTAGTAACTTTTGACATTACTAATGACCCTTAATTCCTTCGTACTAAGATTCTCGAACTTTGAATATTGAATACTATCTACAAAACTACATAAACCACAACATAATTATATCAAATGTTACGTCGTAACAATGACTATTGTTCCCTTATTCAGTAACAAACAGCGTCGTGTTCTTTTTATAAGAGCAGCTGCGACCAAAGCCGTAGAAATGCATTGAATTGATCAGGTGCACGCCGGAAAGAGGACATGTCGTAAGTTGTTTCAGCCAGTCTTATAGTACCTTGTTTATTTTCCGCAACAGAAGCAAGTTTTGCGTTTGCTTATATTCCAATTAGTTTAGGAATATTTTATTAGATTGCAAGTAGGCAGATTTGCTAAAAGAAAGACTGATATTTTCCAAGGCTATATTTTTGCGTCGTATAACCATTGAATATCAAAACTACCAATGTGTTATGTTTATCGACATTTGTTTTCCAAAACCTATGAATATTTCGAAGATAAAAAATATTTATTTTAGCTTAGGTATTCTCTAAGAAACACGCGTGAAGACTTTCTTGCTTTTTGTATTGTAGAGTAAGCATCTTTATGAAATCGAAGTTTAGGTTTGTTTAAGATTAAATGTTTCACGTTGTTTTATTACGCAAACTGCGAAAAATTGCGTATATACTTTTTGGTATTTAATTTAAACACTTGCTTTATAAACTGTCTTTGTTAATGATATCATCTTGAACAGGTTTAATTATATTAATCACTATTTCTGTTTATGGGTTTTTCTTTGACCATCCTGTTTTCTTATCCGTTGATATCTGCATTTGAATCTGACTACGAGTATAATAATTTATGCAGTGGTTAATAATCCTCTTTTTTTCAGAGAAATGTTGCTTTTGAAGATTTTGATCTGTGCATTCCCGAGCGTTTTCGCGTTGGCGAAGCACGGTACCTCTGGAACGCTAGTAGACTTCACCGATCCTAAAGTAAGACAGTTTCAAATTTATAGTATTTCAACTATTCATGTCACGATAACTATTAAGCTAATGAAAGAGAAAACTCCACAAAGATTAATATTGAAAAATTCGAACACTCTACTAACCACTCGTTTGTTGGGGCGTCCGGGTTGGGGTGATTCATATACTTACCACTGCAAAGGAATACCGCTCGTTTTAATTTTTAGTAAATGCCATACACAATTCATTGCTTATTTATGTAAACGTAACTGTTGAAAACTGTTGTTTTATTACTTTATTAATAAATTTATTTTTTATTATTTAGAAAAAAAAACATGTCCTGCAGCGGAACTCCAATGGTCAAAGCAGTCATCAGTATTGAAAAAGTTCGCGGGTTTGGTTCCCGTCTAAGAACATCTTAATACCTACTTTGGATAGTTTTTTAAATATCTTTCAAACATTTATTTTAATGTGAATATAAAAATTAGGAAAATTATACAGGATGGTGCCGTCAATAAGACAATAAATTAAAACATGGGCTATATTAATAATAATAATAATAATATAATAATATTAGGCGAGCTTAACACAAAACTGTGTTTTCTACCAGCAAACCTTTGAGTTCAGAGAGAGATCTTGATAGGTAGGTGAGGTAGTACGTGTAAAAAAAAATAAAAAAATGTTTTACATATTTACATAAATAATATAAATACGTTTCGTACATAAATACATACATACGTAAATAATATAAATACAAATCATACATACACACATAATATAAATACAAACCATACATACATACCTAATATAAATACAATTCATACTTATACATATTAGATATATAAATAAACTAGTGAGGAAATGCTCTTTTAGCCTTCTTCTAAATACGTCCAGAGATGAGCACTCACGCAGATAATGAGGAAGAGTTTTCATAATATTTCATAACTGATTTTACCTGTATTTGCTAATACAGTAGTAACTGTTTTTTATTCTGTTAATTTTTGTACCATAATTATTTTCTATTACTTAACACCCCTATTATTTTCCTTCTAGGTTCAAGGCCACCTAGACGCCTTGGTACGCCTCGCCCAATCCTGCGTCATCAAAGTGAGAGCTACCCCGAAGGACGTCAGGGCATACTTCACCAATTCCTCCCCTGTGTCCAGGTCGGGACAGTGCTTTGCTGCGTGCATGCTGGAGCAGAGTGATATTATTAATCACGGGAAGGTCAGTTTCCCGTTAGGATAACCTACGTAGTTTCGAACATCGATTTCGCGAAGCACGCTGTAGCTGTAGCGAAATTTTTTTTCACTGTCTCTTCAGTTCGAAAGCTTGTGAATTTGAATTATGTAGTCGCAAACAACTCTGAAGCAAAATGTTTTTTACTTCCCTATACACTAATGAATATAGGCAGGTACGGTCGACCACAGAAGTAGCTGAACACTTTAGTACCATATCACAACGACTCTAGTGTCAATATAGTACGGTAGCAACTATAAAGTACGTGCACGAGATCGGTGTGACATGGTACTAAACTGTTCAGCTACTTCTGTGGTCGACTGTAGAATCGTGGTTTAAATTTTTTTATCAGTTTTCAAATTAGATTCTCTGTCACACTGTGTGCAGTAAAGACTAAAATGCTAATTCTAGATACTTATTACTTTTTAACATTTTGTGATACTAAAAGAGTTTTCGACGATCAAAGACATTTCTTAATTAAAAAATTGGCACAGTCAAAATGAAATGCATCTGTTACAATGACATTTAATAAAAATATTAGTATACAAATACTAAACAAATAGATGTAGGTATTGTTCTTTGTCCGTGTATATTTTTTGTCTCGTTTCTCAGACAATATTTTGAAAATTTTTGACCAAAAATGTTTTATAAATAACCATCTTAATGCCACCGAATTTCGTGTGTGAAAAAGTCTATGCTCTATGTCTAATCAAATTATATCATGGACCCTTTGACTCAGATTAAGGTGGCAAACATTTTGCATAGTTCGCAATTGTACATCAGCATTGCAGTTTTATAAATGTTTGTATATTTTTTGACTACTTACGAGTTCACAAGATTTCGAGGCAGTGGAAAAATTGTTTGCACCAAAGTTGTTCGCGACTGCATAATTCGCGTTTACAAGCTTTCGAACGATAAGGCGATGAGAAAAGTTTTCGCAGCCGCGTGCTTCGCGACATCGGCGTTCGAAACTACGTAGTAGGACTCCATAAACATGCTCTGCAAATCAATAAATAACGTAAACGTTATTTTTATTTTCGTGTTTTATTCTTGTGTGGATTACCAAACTAGAATAAAACACGTAATTTAAAATACCTCCGTGGTAGGCGCTTTTGACTATCGCTGTATTTACGGTACTTAATTTAATCAAATATTAATGTTAGGTTACAAGTGACTAATTTCAGTTAAGTCACAGAGCCCACCTCTGTGACTTTACTAGAAATAGTAATCTTAAAGTCAATCAGTACAGTAACTGAGCCGTTTACGTTTGAATAAATAAAATACCGCTCTGAGTTTGAAATGGTAAATTAATAAAGACTACAATTTCACATTGATTACTATATTAAAACTTTAAAATATCGTAAGAAGTTCTAGAAAAGGTTGTACGACTAAGTTTTAAAAGACAGCTTTTTTCATACAGACATAAAGCTCTTTTATGCCGCCATTTAATGGCGACTGGCAAGATTTTAATTACATTAAATGGAAAAAATGTCTGTGTCACCCAACAATAACATTGAAAGAAATGATTACAATTGTGAAAGAGGTTGAGAATTTTCCACGTCACCAATGTAGCATCATGGAGACTATCATCATTATACGTACGATAGTAAACTACATCAGATATAGCAGTATGGGTTTGCCCCTTTGCCTTCCCTTCCATAAACTTCATGTGCATTCCAAATGTCCCGCTCTGAAATACTAAAATGCGATTCCAATTTATATCATTGTTTCAATTGGGTAAGTTGTTTTACGATGATCAGCTAGGTATCGTTTACAGTTACTACAATACAGTTAATACAAAATTTGTTTATTCTTTTAATAGCACATCAAACGTAACAGTTGCAAAATTCATAATTCAAAAATTTAAAATTCTTTATTTGTTAACATAGGTACATGTAAAATTAGGTCTTAATGTATAAAAAGAACAGCTATGTTAGCCTGCCGGCGTACAAATATTTGGAAAAAAAGGAAATTAAATCATTAAATATTAAAAATTAGTCACTATGTTTTCAATAGTCAAATACAATAATGTCATCTGTAATACAAACAAAAAAATATTCAAATTAAAATATAATAATAATAATGGATACATGTTCAAAATATTAGAGTATTATCCTCCAAATATTCATTAACAGAATAGTAAGCTTTGTCTGCCAAATAATTGTGCAATGTCTTTTTAAGTCTATTTATATCATTTATACTGCGTATAGTTTCTGGTAGTTTGTTAAATATAATTGCAGACATTCCAAAAACACTTTTCCCAAATAAGGCGGTATTCCGTTTAGAACTATATATTTTGTATGGATGACGCTTACTTTTTTGCTGAGTGAACAAATTGTAATTAGTTTTAACAAATACTATAATTTCATAGATGTAAAGCGAAGGCATCGTCAATAGCTTTTCTTTCTTGAAAAAAGGTAAACAACTGTCCATTCTTTGTAGATTGAACATAGCTCTAAGACACTTCTTTTGGGCTCTAAATACAACATCTTTATCAGTACAATTACCCCAAAATATGATACCGTAACGTAAGACAGGAACAACATTGGCATGGTATGCTATGAGCAGTGTCTCTTTACTCACCGTTTTAGAAAGCTTATATAAGGCATATGAAGATTGTGTTAACCTGTTACATAATACTTCTATCTGATAACTCCATGTAATATTATTGTCAATATTTAACCCTAAAAATTTTGTTACGTTAGTTTCCATAATAACTTTGTCAAAGTATTTTATATTATATCTTCTTACTACATTTTTTCTTAAGCTAAAATTCATGTAGTTAGTTTTAGAAACATTGATTTTTAAGTTATTTTTCTCTAGCCAGACGATTTCTACACAGTTATTTATTTCCGTTTCCAAAGAATGTTGACCATCTGCTTTAATGATAGCTGTGCAATCGACAGCGAAAAGAACCATAGGGTGTTTTATAGCATTTGGTAAATCATTAATATATATTAGGAAAAGTAGTGGTACTCCGCAACTCAGGTGTCTAACTTCAGTAGAATATATTTTTTCAATTTTGGATCTCATGCATAATCTATGTATTTGAGTAAACTGTTTACGATCTCTGAGATACAATTCAATTAAGTCAAGCACGTTTCCTCTAACTCCGTAAACTTTCTAGTTTTTTGATCAAAATATTATGATTTACATTATCAAAAGCCCTGGTCATGTCCATATATAAAGCTGTTACAGGTTTTTTTTATCTAAGCTATTGATGACGCCACTCAGGAGATCATAAACTGCTAAATTAATTGATTTATTTTTCCTAAATCCTTTTTGTTCGTTACAAAGAATGTTATTTTTTTCTAAATATTGGTAAAGAGAACTGTAAATCACTTTTTCAAAAATTTTGCTCTGAAACCAATCTTATACGACTGAATAAAGCCCGTCTAAACTCAAACAGCGTCAGCTTGTGTAATTGTCAACCGTACCGAGTGCAATTTCTTTGTCCATGGAACTAGCACTTAAAAGCGACACCCGTTTAAAATTGATTTATGGAAGCGTAGATCGAAGAATTGGACATTGTAAATTGCTTTCATACTATAATAGCGTTCAGTGAAATACAAATTATATCAGCTCATTTAACTGAAAACCTTTATTTAACCATCAGAAATATTAAAACAGTTTAAATATTAAAAACCCCCGCACATCTGAAGCAACGCTTTTGCTTCTTTCAATCACCCCACGTCAGGAGCATACGTTTCTTCGGCGCCCATCTCCTCGTGTTTCTTAATTGCACTGGTTTAACAGTCTCCCTCTTCACATCAAATGTGCTGAAACTTTCCACTGCTTTAAAACATCTAGTTCACACTCTGATTGTTCTTTTCACTTTCTTATATCCTCCGACTCCGTGACTTAGGTTTAAGGCACGAAAGTTCGACGTACGCTAGTTGCAAAAAAATGGCAAACAACTATGTCTTTGTGTGGAATGTCCACTTCATTTTAATTTTTTAGGCATAGTAGGCCGCTACGTCTGGTAATGCCCAAGTGACTGAGTTATC
The DNA here is from genome assembly GCA_947347705.1 of Nymphula nitidulata. Classification (NCBI taxonomy): domain Eukaryota; kingdom Metazoa; phylum Arthropoda; class Insecta; order Lepidoptera; family Crambidae; genus Nymphula; species Nymphula nitidulata. The sequence continues at coordinate 7,968,470 of OX374636.1, read as the reverse complement.
TCCAACGGCGCGAAACCTGGCCGTTGGCCTGACTTGCCTGGGGGAGGGCTGGTGAATTTGCTTCGGCAGGGCCTATGCTACCCCCGCAAAGGGCAGTGGAGTTACCGGGGAGTTTTAGTGGGTATTCCCAGTGTCTGTAATCAGATTTTTCCCTGACAAAAAAGGCATAGTCCTAACCAAACCTGTTTATTCTTTCGAACTAGCATGCGTCAACCTGTCGTGCATCGCACCTCAGTAACGGAGTGTTTTTTCTAGTGTACCCATTTTTCCAAACAGGAAATGTTATTGCCTCCCAAACCTGCTAATTACTCTAGCTTCCTTTCTTTTCAAACCGAAAAACAGAGAACTGAATAGGAATAATGGTAGTATCTACCCAAAAGCAACCTCATCGCTAATCGAGAAATCATTGCATTGGGAGCATAAGGATTTGTCTCCTCTGCTGGAACATAACACTTCTTTTTTACAGAGGTTTTTTACCTCGTTTACTATTATGCAGGCCATGTTCTTGTTTGCCAACCCTGTTATAATAAAAATATATACCAGGAAAAGGCCCTACCACATCTAGGTACAAAATTCATATTTTTTTTATTTACCACCAGGTGAATAGAGAACTCCTTGTCCACCAAGCAAGCTTGGTCAACGGGAAGAACTCTCGCGTTGTAAGGAAGTTGAACAGCATCTCCCGACTCTGTCTGGACAGCATCGAGGGCATGTCTGACAGGTGCCAGCTGGCGTCTACATATAACGACTGTCTCAATGAAAATATGCTGGAGTTCGCCTTCCCCTTGGATATAGCTGAGGAGGCTGTGAGGAAGATGCCGTTTCATTTAATACAGCCAAAGTAAGTTGGACGGCTTTAGTGACTTCAAGTATTATAATTTCTCGTTTTAAGGACACAGATGCTGCTAAGGTTAGTTCACGTTATAATACACATTCAATTATTATTATAATATTGATTGCCAATAATTACTTACTCTGGATTATGGCTTTCTTTCTCAGCCGAAATGCTTGTAAAAGTATTCTTTCGTATCACTAGATGTGTTAACTTCAATGAGTAGTGAGATAAAAGTTGCTTATTGTGAAGAAATTGGTAGGTTACACCTAGTATTTTGGTGGCGTAGTGGACCACCAGCAAACGGCGGTCTTACCGGACATCAGGAGACGCGGGTTCGATTTCCGCCTGGAGCATATAATTTTTCCATCGTTTTCTTTCTTCATTTGTAATTGTTCCAATTTTTTTCATGAATATTCCCTATGAAATAATAAGTGGAGTCGTAAGTCGCATCGCGTAGTACATGAACTATTGAGACAGTCCTTAGCGAAGCCATACGGGGAGTGGCAGTACTACTTGGCACACCCCGATACCCATACATAGCCGCGGGTCACTATTTTTATTTATTTTATTTTATTTTATTTAGAAAGCTTAAAGCATTATTCACAAAATAAATTTTACAATGGTTAACTATAAGCTAAATACAAGCTTCCACATATAATATACTATACAAGCACGTAGATTTAAGTGTCGTTTCCTTTAGTGTATATTCTTTGATTTAGGCTCACATAGACCACAATGACATCTACCGGTTGCCATGACTACTTAGTCTTCGTTTATGGCTAGAGATAAGAATTATGACCGACTCGTGAATATCAGTAATCGCACCGAAAGTCAGCCTTTGTCCTTTTTCAGGATGAATTATATCTCTTTGCCTTTCATCTAAATCAGTTCAGCATTTATAGTATTAAAAGATATTAATATTATAAATGCGTAGATAACATTGTAAATAACAAAGATGAGGGTGGATGCTACTCTGGTTTCAGGCTGATTGTGTCATTCACCATGCGCAATATCAAATACAATAATATTTTAAATGACGAAATTCAATTCTCCGATGGAAGCTGCTGTTTTTTCGAGGTTTTGAGATCAATTAAGGAATAATGGTTTCTCATTATTTTTTACGAATTCCAAATCTTAAATCGCGTCATCAACCATTCTTGGAAATCAACACAGGAATATGTCTCTTGATAGAAAATTCGACGCCTACCTTTTTTATGCATTTTCAAATAGAGGTAAGGCTTTGCTGTATTTCTCACTCTTTGGAGTGTGTCATCGGTTAAAGAAGGGACTTCGACTTCCCAAAGATAGACAGACAAACCGTACCGTCAATTTTGTTCTTACACATAGCACTACAGTTACAAAATAATATATCAAATAGAAAAAAAATCGTTTAAGTAGGTACCTATGCATCAAACAACCAGTTACGAAGTATGCAAAATCTGAGACAAAAACATTGCTGTAGTGGTCTTTTTAATGCTAAGTTGTTCATATGATTAATTCGTATCTTAATGATGCTTATGTGATAAATTGGGTTACCCAACTGTTGCTTTGGCCCTATGCATTACGCTGCTGTCATAGGTAAGTATTACGAGTGTTTATAGCCTTACCATCAGGCTAGCCGTACCCTTGTAGGCCACTGTTGTGGTGCTTATGAAAAATTCACAAAACAATGCTTGAGGCTATGCTGTTTTTTTGCCAAAAAAGTATTTAGAATATGGGAAACTATAAAAACAAATTTTCTTTTAGCCATTTAGAAGTAACTGAATAAATACTTTAAAATTAATATTCAATATTATGGGTTCATTAAGTAGGTAAAATGAATGAAACTCTACACATAAAATGTAGTACTTACCACCTAAACTGTATCACACGTACTAAACAAATAAATTTCATTTTACTATCGATCAACATTAACTATCTTCCTACGAGTAGTGTGTACATGAACAAGATACTTTCGAATCGCAATGTGGATTTAGGCAATACAAATACCACTGCTTAATACTTTGTAATAATAAAACATGACTATTATGGTCGGAGCTATTATTACTGTTTTCGTTCAGCTATTTTCCTCATTCACTAATTATTTTGAGGGTCCATGGAATGAGGCTTACGTAGACGTGCCTTGGGTAGATAATAAGGTATTAAAGGATATACACACCGAAGATACTATAATGTTTTTTAAAGCTAAAGGTCTACGGTACAATCGTAGACCTAATTATAACAAAGCTCCCTGGCGCATTGAGAGCGTTGGTTTGGATTTCGAAAACAAAGAAACTTTTGCCGTGGTAAATTACGGATGGGTCAATCAAAAAAATTGCTCAAGCGTTATTAGCTATTCCGAGATCACCCAAGGAGTAAACCTTTTCTTAGGGCTGATTTTCAAATCCTCAGATAATTATTATCTAGAGAATAATTTTGACGTTTTGACAGATTTTATACAGATTAACTGTCAACTTGTCAAAGTTATTCTCTGAATAAAGCTTAAGAGGGCGCCTAAAGCTAGAAAAAAATCTAATTTCACCCGCACCCCCCGCATCGCGAGGCACGATTGCAGTGTGTTGTCAATCGAGCTCGTCTAGTCACCTGCGGACGTCATAGCATAGTATACGCAAAATATTCACATGAAAGCAACAGTAGCTTCTTAGAAGTAAATGTAATGCATTTCTAGTCTATAATATTAATTATATTGGCTCAATGCAATATTGAAGTTAAGATTTTTATTGTTACTAGGTGAAGTTGTTAAATTAGAACAAATTTTCGTCAAGGCGACACATAGTTAATTTACTAATTCAACATTTTTTTTCAAATTAAAAAATAATGTTAAATCGTTGTGAACTTAAGATCTAAGTCTTGTTTGATTTTCTCGAGTAAATTTTATGTAGTCTTGTACTATTTTTCGCACACATATCAACTATCCACTGCATTAATATTTTTTGTAAATGGTGCAGCATACTAAACTCATCTCTAATTTTAAATCAATGTGGGTAATTTATTTCTGGGTGCTCTTGAATTAGATGTAGTTGGCACATTAAGAGAAATGAATATATGTCACCCATCTGGAAAAAGTTATAGATACGCTAAAAAATTTAATGGACAATCCAAAACAGAGGTATTTTCAATGGTACTATTTACTTTTGAAAATAAAATCATATTTCGTTCAAAATTTAGGTCACCATAAACTGTACTAAATATTGCTGCTACATCAGTTTGAACTGAATCATTGTAACATTAATAGCTATGCAGATGACAGTGCAGTGCATGGTAAATTGTTATTACGGTTGCCCAGGGGCGGAACGAATGTTTATTTAAAAAAAGTATCAGTAAGCTTGGCACATTGATGTAGCCGGGCACATATAACTAGATGCTCGCTAATATTGGTCAAAGAGACATTGAAATTTACACCGAAGAGTGAAACAGATGCTTTAATAAAGTTTCTTACAACCTGTCTAGAAGGTGTGGAAATGGAAATATTAGTAGCGAAAATTTTTCAGACAATTTTTTTAATCACAAATGTACCAACAAAAAATAATCTCATACCGGTGACACCGCCATGCATTGAATATATTTAACAGTGCAAGGCCGCGCCGCTTTGGCTTTCTGGACCGTAACGTGGACTTAATACTAAATAAAATGCAAAAACTTTAGAATCTCATCCCAAAAATAACTTCTAAAAGGTTTGATTTGTTTTACTAAAAATAATAATTATTTTAGATATTAATTCAAAAAAGCCACTGAGGTTATGCTAGAAATATGGTTTTCAATGACTATCTAGACCTCCCCCAAGGTTCTCCGAACCGATCGGTCCTGCGCTGCCCCATCCATCGGCTTCCCACAATCACCAGATCGTTGGTTCATATTGTGGGGGGCCTACCAACGGTATATGAGTATATTAAAATAAAAAAAAAAGTTTCAAAGGGGTTTCTAATACTATCCATGATTAATTCTTATTGAAGGAAGATATAACAAAGGTGTTTTCGCTATGTCTGGTAAAAAGAGGAAAGTCGGATAGAAAAACTTGAACAGTGAAAAGTGTTCAGCAATTAGTACAAACAAAGTCCCAAAGTAACATAATTGAATACGAAAGGAAAGAAAATTCCAACTGTAATAAAATTACTACCATATTATTTGTGCAGATATTTATTTCAATGTTTTTGCAGGCCTACCTGAAGTATTTTACCAGATGCGAGATGAAACATTGTGATGTTTCATCTCGCAACATGGCTTTGTGCATAACTATTGCCTAAAAAGCAAGAAGTACATCTGTTTATTAAAAAAGCAAATATTCATGAAAAATTGCTATTAAAAAGTTAAGAAATACTATGATGATAAGACAACAGGAGCTGAATAAATACTCAATCTTGTTTACTTTTTTAAAAAAGTGGGAAGAAAAAAAGTTATATATTGACGGGTTTTCAGTCATAGTTTTGTAATTATTTTAATGAAAAATGTCTATAACACATTACTTTATGAGAGTTTAATTTTTTTCTTATCAAATTATACTTAGTCTGGCCATAAATACTGTTACAATTAAAAATACACAAAATATTTCATTTTAATTTGGAATCTGTAATTTTATATGATTGTTCATTGAGTTTTCTCATTTTGGCGCCAATACATTGTACAATATTTTGCGATATTAAAATGGAGTGGGGTGATAAAGAGAACCAAATCGCTGTGATTGCATTACACAAAGTAGGTATGGAGCCAAATGCAATTTTTAAAACTCTCTATACGCTTGGTATTACTAAAATGTTTGTGTACCGGGCTATTAATAGGTACAATGAGACCTCCTCTGTTTGTGACAGAAAAAGATCAGACCGTCCACGTAGTGGTCGTACGGAAAAGGTGGTCAAAGCAGTAAGATGCTGATCTGAAAAAACATTTTTATCATTAAATTGCAATAAAGTTTATTATGCCATGTTTATAATGAACTAAAGTGTTAGATTTTCCAACTGCATATTGATAACTGCCTGATAATATTGTGATTTTTGTATTATAAATACATATGAAAATTTCGACCATCGAAAAAAGTTTTATTACAAATAAATCAAATATGAGTAAGTCACTAAGAAACACAAAGCATGATTTTGTTTTACATATACTACGCCTTCTGAAATTTCAAAAACAATGCGATTTCTGCTCAATGTACATAAAAATAAGGTCGATATCAATAATTAAAAAGTGAGTAAACAAAAGACTTGAGTTTGACACCTAGCCGTCATTTGAATTTTCAGTTTCATTTTATAGCATTTTATTTCAATAATTATGGGAAATCACAATTTACAACGTATCATTCAATTTTTTAAGCAATAGTCTTAAAATATATGAACTAAATTATGGTTTTTAAGTTATAAACTACAAATCATTCGCGAGAATGTTGACGAGGGCGCGCGAGAACGCAGAAACATAGTCTTCCCGTCTCAATGGAGCAGCCGCGAGTGAAACAAAACAAATATCATGCGGCCTACCATGCGACTGACAGAGATCGACGATGGCGTTTAGCGCGGAAGGAAAATGGAGTATGCGCCAATATAGTTTTTTATTAATTACTTGCAAACCATAACATATATTGAAAAATCGCTAGTAGAAGCCCTCGGAAACATGGTGACTCACATATTTATCAATTTTCCCAGTGGTGAAGTAATGTGATTTGGACAATAAATTGAATCTCGTTGAAAGTCAGAGGTAACTTTGTGATTTTTTTCTATCGAGAAAATTTCATAAATTCATGTTTTTGCTCTGACACAACCCTCACAAATATAATGTAATTACGATATTTAAAATGACAGCTCATTTGGATTTGATTTAATACGATTAAAATCAAATCTACGATTAGTAATTTGCTTTATGCCCCCTCTTAATTGGGGATTAAAAAATCAGCCCTTAATAAGGCCGTGAAAGTTTAAGTTAAAGTTAAACCGCACTGTCTGTGATTTGGCAAGATGTCACGCGGGCGAAGCCGCCAGAGCCACTAGTCAGTTATAAATCCACTAATTATGCATATCCGGGTTTGGGTAAATAAAACTGGGTAAAAGAAAACGACTATGATGATAGAGCCGCGTAAGACTCCCGGGAGCGTATATCATCATCATCACCACAAGCTTATATACGTCCCACTGCTGGGCACAGGCCTTCCTACATGGGAAAAACAAATGAGGAGTTTGGGCCATACCACCACCTCGCTGACCCAATGCTCGTGGTACCTAGGGGAAGGGAGGGCAGGATGGTTCACTTAACTTAGAATAATAATAAAAAATACATTGCGGTAGAATACAAAGTATCGTTTATTTTCTCAAAATCAACTACCATTAAACTTTCATAATAACCAAACAGATAACTTTAATTTTTATCACAAGCGTAACAAGAGATCAATATTTAAAATTTTTGTTTTGATTCATCTTACCCTATACTATCGGGCAAGATGAATCTAGCTATCTTATAACAGATATATAACAGATAAAACCTAAAAATTTTATGATAATATTGTTGGAAAAATGTTTCAATACACTTTTATTTACATTAGTTAAGGAAATTAAAACAATTTCCACCTAGGAATCCTGAAATAGGAAACTAAAAACGTACCGTAGCTAAATATTACAGTGGCGAGTACTCTTTTCGTTTTTTTGCACTGACGCGCGTAAACCTCCACTTGCAGTTCAAGTTGTCCTGATTTGCGAACCTCCGCCTCACTGCGCGTACGCACACCTTAAGTAGGTGTTTGTACCAAGCCGATAGAACAAAATATTAGAATAATTCATGTTGCCCGCTATATTCATCTTGCCCTCCCTTCCCCTACTCCTTCTTCCTTCAAAAGAGGCGTGAAAAGGTATCTTATGGGCCGGCAAGGTGGAGGCGGCTAGAACAGTGTGTTTCAAGCTGCACTAGCTGTCTTCGCATATAAACACGTCTTACCACTTCACATCAGGTGGTGTTGTGTCATTTGCCATACTTTGTATAAGAAAATTTTTAAATCAATGCGAATTGGTGGGATAAATCGGTTGCAATAATAACCGGGACCAACGGCTTATCGTGAATTCCAAACACGGAGGGAGGAGCTCGAGATAACAAATTTTGATTCACCCATCTCGAGATTGACCATGGCGAAAGTCGCTTTATTTTCGTAATCGAAACCAGAGCGCTCAAGCCAATACGCTACCGAGCTTTTCAACGAGAGCATATGACAACTTAAAACCAACTGTGTCTGAAATGTGTGGCTTTACAGGATTGAAGAAGTGTAATAAAATTATAAAATGTGCTCCGACATAATTATGTAATACAGTTATTATATCTTAGCTGTGTGTGACAACCTTGATAAATGTATGAAGCTTAATATCTCCTGAGAACATATCATACAATGGTAATTGACTTACCAACTGTTTATTTGGCTTTATTCTACCTGTGTACTCATTATTATATGTATACAAAGCACATTTACAGCAACAAAATTAAGATATTTTCTCATTTGGCGTATGTTTTACAGCTAATAGTTTTCCTGAGTAGGTAACCTTATTTTATACGGCGTTTAAGAAAAGCTTATATAAGCTTCATCAATATAATATACGCAATCAATGAGACCGCATCAATGATCATGAACTTTGCATTTACTGACCTCAATTTGTTTGGTAATATTCAACAAGAAATGATAATACAAAAAATACTTGTCAATTTTGAACAAAAATCATTATTGCTTTTTTGTTTATTTTTATTGTAGTATTATTCTAATATATACAGGGTGAGTTTTTTTTTCGGGTCAGTATGGGGAAATTCTAAACTATAAGAGGTAGAGAAAAACTCTCTTAGGAACCGTAATCTTAATTTTAGATAAAATTAAAATGGTATTGAAAAAAAATTTAAAATCTTAATAGACTTGGAGATGTAAGATTTTTTGAAAAAAAATTTTTTTTTCTTATTTCGATTGTATACAAACCAAAAATTGTTTAGAGACCCTATGGTATAGGTTTGTTCAACTTCTAGCAACTTTAGACATAGGTCTAAAGTTGCTAGAAGTTGTAGAAATTAACGATACTTATAGTTTTCTTTAGTAGTAAAATGTTAATTTCAAGCAATTTTAACAACTTCTAGCAACTTTAGACCTATGGTCTCCATACAATTTTTGTTTTGTATAGTGATATACAATCGAAATAACAAAAATATTTTTTTTAAAAAAACAATATCTCCAAATCTATTAAGATTTTAAAATTTTTTCAATACCATTTTTATTTTATCTAAAATAAAGATCACGGTTCCTAAGAGAGTTTTTCTCTATCTCTTATAGTTTAGAATTTCCCCATACTGACCCGAAAAAAAAACTCACCCTGTATACCAACGAAGTGTTTAAAATAAAACACAAGGAAAGATAACACAAATTGATTTTAATGATTAACAATAAAAATAGCACAAATAAATTGAAATATCACTTACATAAAGGATACTACTCTCATCTAGAGTATCTATGGTAAAAGGAGATTTGTGGATTTCCCGTAATTTTGCAGACACATCAAAGTGTATCTTATGTAATACTGTATCCACAGTGAGTACCGTATTGGAAATGTCATAATAGTCAGTGTCAGTAGTTTTAATAACACGACACGCGGAGCTGAGACGTCCCAGACTTTATAAGATTTTATACTCTACTACACAGATCTTAGTGTCGATTTTTTCATGTCCGCTCTTTTCAACTTCAGCGAAACATCTGCGTCATTTCAAGAAAATTTCATTGTAGCATAACGTTATTTTTAAAGCAAGTAGCTAGAATTGAAAATTTCTCTTCGAAAACATTTTAATTAAATGTAATTTTTCTGGGAATGCTTCTCAGTGAAACCAACGGAATTCTACGAACAAGCATGCAATTACAAGTTAATTTGGTCATTCCTGGAATGCTTAGTAATCTGATGCAGGTTGGGTGAACATAACATTAAACTTAATGGAATTTGTTTCGTGTGTGACCTACTACAGTGATAATCTGTATAATTATGGGATGAGAGGTTTTATAAGTAGTAAAGTAGAGGAATGAGTATCGTATATTAGAAACGTGAAGTCATATCTGTGCGTGGTAGGAATAAGAGAAAGAAATCGGGTCAATTGTGTCATATTTCGGTTTATCAAAACAACTCCGGTTCAATTTGACTTTCTGTATCTGATGAACACTGCGAAACAATGAGCAATGAGTATTTTCCTCCGCTAATTACAACATTCATGATTTTATGTCGAGACCAGACATCGTCAATTACGGAATTAAATTTACGCCACCGCTGGTTAGAAGCTCTTGAAGCGAACGGAAGACTTGATTAAATACCCGAACCTTTAATTACTATGCAGATTAAACTTAAGTACTTATTTAAAATCTTTAACTGTCCCAAAACCTTTTAGTATAAGTATTTTGTGAATTGTAAAATGTAAACAGATTTATATAATTTAACTTCTTTTGTTTCAGTTTGCCTCTGGAAGCACGGCAGCATTATTGATGTTGATTAAGTGAAGGTTTTTTTTATTTTTATACCATTATGAAATCTATTATATTAAATAAAACATGTTTGTATTTTAAATTTCTTGTACAGTAAATTGTAATTCAATGAAATAAAATGATATTCTGTTTCTAACTAATGATTACTTTAATAAAAAAGTTTTCTATCTAAAGAACAAAAAACAAAAGGTCTTGGTATTTTCTTTAACAGTATGATTAATGTTTAGAATATATTCCCGTAGAAAAGAATCTTATTGCCTTTCAAACATTTACTATAATGCTATAATAACATTAATTTAAATATAAAAACCGACCCTCCTAACCGAATCGTCTTGATTTTTTGAAATATACGTTCGGGTATGTAGTCATTTCGACACTGTAGACTTAGCTTTTAAACAACGTAAAATTACAATAGACCACCACAAATCTAACATCAAAATGTACCAGAATTCCGAAAATGGAATTGGTAAGAAAGTAGCATGGAGCTGTAGGTACCTACAGCTCCATGCTACTTTCTTTCTTTCAGTACATCATGTAACCACAGCACGCCCCTGCAGGCCCCCTGTAGTATATTGGCGAGTTTGGAGGCGTTTAGGCATGAAATATCCGATTAGCAAAATGTTCAGTTCATAAAATGGCCAACTCTTAGAATGTCCAAATGGCAGAATGTTCAATTCGCGGAATGTCCAATTCATGGAATGTCCAATTCGGAGAATGTAAAATTTTCATTATAACGTTGCATCCATCAGTCATCTATCATCATCAATCGCAAATTAATTAAATCTTGGGTTTTCATGATTAATCAAGATATTGGGTAAGCTAAGTATAGCCCAGTGTCATTTATGATACGAGTACCAATAACAATCGTTTTTCTATGGTGTCTACTTTGCACGAGATTACCACTGGAGGCTGCTAAGGAAGGGTGACCCAAGTTTAATGTCAGGCACTGTTTCTATAGACCGTTCATCCTTTTATATCATGCTATAAACGGCAAAGTTACCAAGTGTTCATAAAAACCCCACTCGCCCCTAAACAAGTTTAAATAGTGTTTATTTTCCCGCAGCGAATTAATGTTGTGTTTAAAGTAACTAAAATGTAGTAACATATAAATCGCCTCCATATGTTTACTGTACGCTCGCTTATCTCAGAATTTCCAATACAATATAATCGAACCAAACATACTCACAGCTCAGTAGATATTATACAAGTTGCGTGCTGGCATTATTGCTCCTACAAACTTATAAAGCCTTCTCATCAAAGCAATATCGCCCTAAGTCCCATTGTTATACAAGCTTTATTGTTAGCAACCCTTTATGAGAAAACGCTTGGTTTTTCTATGAACAATCCGTCGTAATTAATTCCTTTCGTCCAATGGAAGTAAATACAATTCCCGTATTTGCAGGAGAAAAACTAGGACCTGCAAATATAATATGGGCCAATGGGTATATATAGATACACAAATATTAATGTAAATATACTGTGTTCATCCCTAAATAGATATAAATTTGTCGTTAGTTTAAAAAAAGGTAGAAATGAAATAATAAAAAAACTTATAGATTTCTGCAATGTCTTTGAGATGTGCCTTCGTAACATTTTTTCACTTCAAATTATAAAGTTTGTGATCAAATTTAAATAAGTACTTTTTAATACCTTCTTTACAAAAATTATGTGGTACTAACAGTAATTATTCATAAAGAGGACAATTCTTCAAAAGCTCGCCGCACTCCCTTACGACACTGAACCTGCTAATGAAAGACTAAAAAGTTTGCTTTCATTAGATAGAACGAAACAAGCCTTATCAGCCAGATTTTACGTGTTTCAGGTTGAAAATATATTCTCTCTATTGTAAGTGAAACAGTTCGCTGTGTTTCGGATTGAAGGGGAAGGTAGCCAACCAATTACTGGGCATGGACGGCATTTCATCTTAGGCCCCAGGATGACAACGCACCTGCAATATCAAGTGTTTTTTTTCTTGTTATTGCAGGTGTCTCTAGGCGGCGGTAACCGCTTACCATCAGGTGGGCCGTCAGTTTGTTTGTCATCTAGTTGTAAAAAAATACTAAGAAAATTCGCCAAGAAGAACCTCAAAAGACGTCCTACGAAGATGCAGAGAAATTATTGATTCATTTATAGTAAAATATTGTTTAGCATTAAGTTCACCGCCTTTGTTCTACTAGTGGAGACCATCTACATCATATCTAGAGTACCGGGTTCAATTCGCGTGGGGGTAGAAATTTTCTACTCGATTTGCTTGGTGGTAGGGCTTCTCTAATTCCGCCTGGCTAGCTACCACCATTTCACCTAAGTCTGCCGCCATAATAATAATGTTAACAGCATTATTGTGTTCCGGCTGTTAGAGATAAGTCCTCTGTAGTTGAGGAATTCGGTTCGGGTATAACTTGATTTCATCTTCGGTCTTATCATCACTTGCCATCAAATAAGATGAAGGCCAAGAGCTATCCCGTTATGAATAAAAAAAAAGTTTCGAACTATTTTCCTTATTGATTATTTATCTATCATAGTTTAGTAAGTCCTTTTTGCCCGAAACACAGAATTAAATTTATTTGTATATTGTGAAATAAATTTAATTTAATAAATAATAATTATTATTATTTATATATTAATACTTAACGGGGTAGCTCTTTGAAAATATAAATCAATAAGATGTATTTGAAAGTTCTATGAACTAATATAGACCATATTTTAGTTTATTGTCGTCACCATTCTGTATAAGTTGGCTGAATTAGTAGTTATGAAGATCGCAATCTTCTGTGAGGTAGAGGTGCGGCCCAAGTCAAGCCGCTCTTAATTGTAGGCTTGTAAGCCACCCTTGGCTTGTAAGCCACCCTTGGCATGTAGGGAACGGATACTTAAGTGGAGACCTATGTCTGTAGTATGGAGTGAAGACCGCGGCTAGGCCAGTACGGTGTGAGCCGTCCTCGGGTTCGATGACGATGCTCTCAAAGTGGCTGGCAGTAACTGGATCAGGCTAGCCAAAAATAGAGCTAAGTAGCGTTCATGTGGAGAGCCTATGTCCAGCATTGGACTGTTGTGGGCTGATGATGGAGAAAAAATCCGAGCCGAGTGAATTTATGAACTAATTCTATTTTTATATAATATGATTACACGTAAAAAGTATAAGTAATTTTCGATACGACTGGAATGCTATTTTAGCCTTTCTTTTCTTCAAATTATACCAAATTGGGATGTTGCCTAAGTTTGAACTTGGCGCTTTTTTTCACAAATTCGAAAAATGTACGCTACTGTTACCCATAAAAACAATTCAAATATAAAATATATGGAATATTGTTGAAATTGTACTGTTTTGAAAAGAAAAAAAATGGTCATATTTTTTTTTCAAAATTTATCAAAAATTTTAATGATATTAGATTGCTGACATCAATTAAAATAACTATTACTACGACAACTATTAATAAAAACATACTTAATACATAGTTGTTATCAATTTTGTCAGTATGCCCATACATTTCTTAGTAATATGGGAACATGTGACGTCACCTGTTCCGTAGATTTTCTATGGGTCGTTTTTGGACGACGCTCCGCAACACATTAAACATACCACTGTATCTGTGAAACTATTGATCTTAGACATACTATTTCGTTTGCAATATTACTTTATGAGTTATAAACTTCTTATTTATGAAATAAAAAAAAAGTTGTCAACTACCCTATTTTGTGTTTGCATATCTTACTTACATTGATAAAGCTTAGAGACCTTGCAATAAAAATTGCAGCAATTCCATTTAAGCGTTCAGCATCATTCTTTACTGTCAACTAACAATTTGAACTCCTTGCTTTAGCCCAGGCAGTTAACTAGCCGTTCTGCTAAGATAAATGATTAACTTTAAAGGTGTGGACGCAGAATATATCTTTGGATTGTAGGAGACTCAATTGAACAAGCTTCTAGTCTTATTAACACCAATTTTAGAGTCCTCGCTTTGTTAATTGCATTTGAAATACATAGATTGAGTTGTAGACGATTGAGTTGTTGTCGTGGTCTTCAGAAATGGCCTGAAATAGTTCGTGTATTCCCACTAGTGCCTGTGGAGTCCCATGATCCCATGGACGACTACTGGTATTTTTTTTCCAAAAGGTTCAGGAACAATTTGGCCTACATTGTCGACCCGGCTATGTTTGATTTTTGAAGTCCTTTTTAAAAAAGGGTTTATATCTAATTACGGACAATGAAATTAAACACATAGATACCTACTACTAACAGTCAATACTCACTCAATAGTCCAGTCAGTGGAACCTCTTGGATTAAAATAACCAGTAGTTCAGTTAATAGAACCTCTCGGAAAAAATACCAGTAGTCCCATCATGGGACTACTCCACAGGGGCTAGTTAGTGGGAATACACGAAAAAGTTTTTACAAGCCTGACAACGCACGGGGTCCTTGGTGTTGCCAACATTCACAGGCGACGTTAAGAGCCTTCCATGAGAGGCTTAGATTATACCACAATAAGAGAATGTCGATATTTGTCTATAAGAAAAAGGCTCACTTAAACGACTATTCATTACAAAGTAAATGTACAGAGGCCAAGTAAACAGCGACTTCATTGAGAGAATAGTTCTAATATTGGTTGGGTCTGTAGGTTGGCAAACAAAGTATCGGGGTGATAGAAATAGGAAGGTTCAGAATCTTGGACTTAAAAGGAAAACACTTTTTGACACCTTAAGAGGACCCACCAATAGAGTAATTAATGCGATTGTTTTATAATAGGAAAACTCACTCGCTTTTACGGAGCTCACCATGCATCTCTCATCATCATCACCAGCCAAAATACGTCCCACTGCTGGGCACAGACCTTCCAGCATGGGAGAAACACAAGGAACTTAGACCATAACACCACCATGCTGGGCCAATGCGGGTTGGCGAGGTAAAGCGGTTGCGGTATCAACCGGGGCCAACGGCTTAACGTGCCTTCCGAAGCACGAATGAGCTCACGATTATAAATTTTGATTGATTCTCTCGGGATCGACCATGGGGAAAGTTGCTTTGTTTTGGTAATCGAAACCAATCACTACGTTACTGAGCTCCTCAATTTGAATAAAAATGAATATAAAATTAACATCTAATCGGTTTAATCCAGGTTTAATCCAGTAAAGCGGTTTTATACAGGTCGTCGTATTGGTGCCGTCAATACAACAAGAAATTAAAACATAGGATTTATTAGTTCATATAAATGTTTGGCTAGTTTCAAATACATCATATTAATTTGCTGATTTCATGACATTTTTATGAAATAATAAAAGATTGGCTGCATAATTTCATAGCAATGTAATAAAATTATCAAATGAATAAGATGTATTTGAAAGTAGCGAAACATTTCTATGAACTAATATAGCCCTTGTTTTAATTTATTGTCGAACTGACGGCACTAACTTGTATAAACAAAATTTCATTTCAATTAAATCCATGAGGAGCTAAAGGGTTGCAAAAGTGGGCACATGGAATTCAGGGAACAAAGGGAAGCTGAACCTACTGCGCGACGTATTTATTTCACGGCGTGATCTTTTGATCGCGATTTTATATTTGAACAAAAGCCTCTGGGCGGTCCATTTCTTTCAATCATCCGATATTAGATTCAGCTGTGAAGGGCGCCGTCATTTTTTTATATTAAAACTTTCTGAGACTCCTTATCGCAAAACGTTGTTAAAACTAGGGCCATCTCGTTTTTGTTCATAGAGTCAGAGAGAGACGGCGCTGGTTATCTTTTGACATGTTTGGCAGTGTTATCCGTTGATATTTTTTTCTGTTAAATATTTCTTTCCCCCAGTGAAAAATTATTAGAATCTTCCCTCGGCATGATTAATGTTTAAAAGATATGCCGAAAAATATATACCTACTCCTTTGCTGTGATAACAAAAAGCAAAACATTCACCCGGATGTGAAGTTCGCGAGTTCCCATAACTCCTAAGGACAGTATATAATATATTAGTATTCAAGACTAGACATTGCCCAAAATAAAATCCATTACGATTGCAAGTGAAATTACACAACGTATGTGCACTGAAAACAAAAAAAAAATGCGAGTGCATTAGTCATAAAAATTTTTGGCGAGGTGTATAATTACATATGGGGAACTTGGGAATAAACCATTTTATTTGATTACACAAAACTGGTGTATCTCTATGCACCCTAATGTTTGGCTAGGTTTTACTCCAGTTATGTAGTCACTTTTTAAGTAACAGGTAGTTAGGTAGATCAGTAACTTTTAAGAATTTTTTTTTCAGTGTAAAAACGCGAACTGTATAATGTATAATGCTTATCTTATCTTATCTTATCATGGGGCCGTGACTTGCCACGATGCACTTCAACCCTTCGGGATCTTTTGTGCCACCCCTGCCTTTACTCCTCCCACGTCCTGAATATAGCTGCCATAAGCTTCACTATATCGTTGGCGTGAAAGAGTCTATAGTCTTCTGGCTTTAGATACGCCACTTCCAGAAGACTCATTCGGATTCTAGCCAGGGCATCGCATTGACACAAAAGATGTTCCATCGATTCCTGGCCTTCACTACATGCCCGACAAGGTTGTGCAGGGGAAATCTGCATTTTTTGTAGCATTTAGTTGGTGGCAAAATGTCCTGTGAGTGCTCCCGTGAGGAAGCGAGCCTGTGTTCTGCCGTTTGTACAGATATATTTACTCCATTCAATAAAGGACTTGGAGTGTCTTAGTCGCGGTTCCTTTTGCCATTCAATTCTATGCCTATTCTTGACTTCTTCTTTAATGGCTGTGTTTATAAAACTTTGTGTCAGAGATATGAAGGGCTCAGGGCCTATGTACTTGTTTTCCGAGCCTTTCCGTGCCAATTCATCAGCCTTCTCATTGCCAATCACTCCCACATGACCAGGCACCCAGATCAGTCTAACCCTATTATACCTGCCAAGCTTGTTTAAGACTTGTATGGCATTCAGAACCAGGTCTGAGCTAACGCGCGGTGAGCTCAGTGCCTTGAGGACTGACTGACTGTCACTAAGAATATATATGGTTTTATTCTTAGTCCTCTGTTCCATAATTTCCATTGCACATAGAATAATTGCATATGTCTCCGCCTGGAAGACAGTAGCAAGCCTTCCCATGCTTTGGTATATTTGAGTGTCTCTGTTATAGACCCCAGCACCTGTTCCAGAGTCCATCTTTGATCCATCAGTGAACCAGATCTGGCTTCCCTTTTCCAGGGATGGTGGCCTACATTTCCATTCCTCTCTTGTGGGAATGCTGATCTTAAATTTCTTTTCGAATATGAATTTGGGGCAGATTTTATCCCATCCCATTTCCATATACCCGTCCATGACAGAAGTTTCTGCCCATTTTGTGTGCTTCAACAGAGGTTTAGTAGTGTCCCACAGTCCTGTATGTATAATGCTAATGTGCTTGTAATTTAAAAGTGCTTCTTTGTGGCCTATTTAAATAAAATATTTTTTCTTTCTTTCTTTCAGTGAGAACTGAGTCATACAGCCATGAAAATACATTTTGAATATTTTTACTGAACTACATACTGAGGCAAAAAAAAAGCTAAATAGTTACGATTATCAAACTTTATTTAAGGACGAAATGTTTTACATAAGAACAAATGATATATAATTTATAGTCTATGTATAACTATGTAATATTTACAAATATCAAATGTGTTAGCTACAGAGATGATTACATAAAATTTGTATTTTCAACTGTTCAATAAGAGGCGCTCTTTACAAAGTTTATACCTGTGTAACTAATCATCAATACAATTTTGTTTTTATGGAATGAAATAACCAAAACTTCAATATAAATTGACATAATTTTGTAATCAATATTTGGTATTTAGATTTTACTATTTTGCGCGGTGCGGGAGTAGTGCGGGGCGGGAAGATTTTGTAATATTAATTAAAATTCTAATGTACCCCGTTACACAGCCCGCCAGTAACAAAAATCATCCGCCCCACAACTCTCCCGCACCGCGCTCTATTATTTTGTTTTGCCGGTTTTGGCCTTTAAATGTATGATTATATTTTTAACTCTATAATAACTGCTATACATCATCATCACCAGCCTATATATGACCCACTGTTAGGCTCAGGCCTTCCTACATGGGAGACAAACATGAGGAGTTTGGGCCATAACACCACCACGCTGACCCAATGTGGGTTAGTGGGTTAAAGCGGTTTCAGTGACAACCGGGACCAACGGCTTAACGTGCCTTCCGAGGCATTGGAGAAACTCGAGATTATAAACTTTGATTGACCCATCTCGGGGTCGAACCATGGGTAAAGTTGCTTTATTTTTGTAATCAAAACCAGAGCATTCAAACCAGTACGCCACTGAGCTCCTCGTGATTACTGTACATAATTATAGTAAATATTTACAATAAACTTTATACTTCAATTGAAACGTTTTAATTACAATATGATATGAAATACAATATAGTGAATATTACAAAATGAATTACTAAAAGTTGAATAATTTATTATATGAACAATGCTTTTACTTTACATCTCAAATATACAAGTTTCTATTAGAAAATTATTTGGAAAATTTATAAAATATTTGCCTAATTACTAATTTCAATTCAAAAAGTATATTGCAGATAAAAAGTAATTCGTACAATACTGGCAAAGTTAAAAAAAAATGTATTTCTTAATAATTGTGTATTTGACCGCTTTTTTATTTCATTTATAATTAGCATGTCAATAAACACATATTTCAGAAGCAATACTAACTATATTCAGTGCCCTGTAAAAATGTCGCATCGAATCTTAATCGGATCAGGTGCAGAGGGGTGTGATATCTTTTAATATTTAAAGCATAAGATAGTATTCTACAGCCAACCAACATTTGAATCGCGAGCGTGTGAATGACCAATACGCTTGAAGCGAATACAGCATTTTGAAATCATGCCTTCGAGTACAAACCCATCTTTGAGATCTATGGTAACGTAACTGTACAACCCCACATAACTTTGCACTGCGGTCTATCCGGATACCTCTGTTTGAGCGCCCCGATGATCTTCAAGTATCGCTGGGTGTTAACCCTCTCTGCTCGAGTGTGGTGCACCCCTGTCCGTGGTGCTGCAGCATGGCAGAGGAATCCGCCGTCTATTACCACCATGCGGTACTCTTGAAGGCATAGTTCAAGCATCTGTGGAGAAATTCATGATCTAGCAAAACACTTAATAGAAGGATATGCAGAAACAGAATTGAGATCTTCTAAATGAAGTCTAGGTTCATCGAAATCTTTTTTCCATTAAACTAGTAAAAATTAGTGTAGCCCGTTTTAGACGCCATCTTTCCTTTAGGAGAAATCATATTTTTAAATGGATCGGACGTAAATGGTTGCCATTGACATCATTGCCGTAGCTCCGTACCTTTTAATGACACGATTCACACACAGATTTAAAAATGGACTCGAATTCGCATATTCAATGTTAATTCTGACTCTGACCACTGAGCTACCAAGGAATAACGCTATGTTTTTTTTCTAGTCTATCTGTTGTGAAGATTTGGCGCCATTTAATGGTGTTGGTCAAGATTTTTATCACAATAACTACAAAATTGTGTCTGAGCGAATGTTGTGATAAAATGAAAAATTAACGGGAGTTAAATCCGGTAAATTGGTTTTATTTCAAATGAAAAAATAATTTAAAATGATTGAACCGATTTCAAATCACCAAAAAGAAACAAGTAATTAAAATCGAGTAGGTTGGTAAGCATCTCATAAAAAGGTATCTTTTGCAGTCGGTGCTTCTTTCTTTCTATTTATTCTGTAAAGCGTTTAGCACCAACTCCAAAGCTTACATTTTTATGAGATAAGATATATCCACCAGATTTAACCAGCTCAACGAAGTCGCATCGTGAATTGGCATATATTTGGCGCAAAACTCTCCCACGATGCATTTAAATTATGTTACATCAGCATTTCAATGCAATATCTTCAAGACTAATAAAAAAATTGCTGCATGCATACCTTTGCCTGTCACAATAGATGAAATAGTGGGAATAGACACAAATGTCTACTCCAACAATTTCAAAATATTTCAAGCATTAAACTGCTGTAGCCAAACACCGAATACAGATGTCTACAGAACTGTCCAGGAAGAGCATGCAGGCACTGAGTTACCAATGCATTCCACGATCAGTTGGCTGAGCTAACTTAGTTTTCGAGAAAGTTCCGATGGTTGCGCGTAGTGTTCCCCGAGACGAAGTTCCGTCGTTTGGTGGTTAGACGAACACCAATTTACGAAGTAGTTTATCACTACACGTTACAGGTTGAACTTAAAACTTTCTGAGTTATAGATTGTTATGACCATTGGTATCAGACGCCAACAACAAACATGGTGAGGTTATAGCAGAAAGTTCAGATTTATTCTATGTCATGAGACCATGAAAATAAATCATAAACTTACAAGCTTTTTGTTTTGACATTGTATTATTACCATGTTTGTTCTAAAGTTGTTTGATGATAATAATCTTCAACATAAACAGCACAAAGTACACTTACTTACAAGCCAATAGTGTAGTTTAAACCAAAATTGTTTGTTGTTAACTAATTTTAAGTTCTATTAATTTTATTTTGAATATTTCGATTTATTTACTTGAATAGTTAAATTCCCAAATTATGTAGGTATCTTTTTATATGTATTATTAGGTTAGATATAGGTTTGGCTAATAACAATTGTATTCTTAGATTTGACTAAAGCACATATCTACATAAAAAGTTGTATTTATAATTACTTATCATTATTCGAATGCATGTTTCTTCTTTTTATTTTCATAAACTCATCAATATAGATAACTATATGTATACAATATATAAGCTAATTCAAGAGGAGCTCGGTGGCGTAGTGGTTTGAGCGCTCTGGTTTCGATTATGAAAACGAAGCAACTTTCGCCGTGGTCGATCCCGGGATGGGTCAACCCAAATTTATATTTAAGTATATTGCTTAAAAATTCTAAGAAATTTTGATTCGATTTGACGATTCAAACTACTCACGGGTAATTCAAATACATTTTTTTGATTCGAGTTCCATCACTACTCTGGTTTAGTACCTAGACAACTAGTCGACCAGACGGCCGCCGTAATTATCCATTTCAACGTAGAACCTGGTTGTTAAATGGCTTACAATTGAACCCGCAATTAGTTAAGATAATGTCCTCGCGAAAAAAAATTATGGCGTAAAATGGATTTACATATTTCCTAAAAAGTAATTGTGGTAAAAAGTAATTCTGTAGTACCTAGAAACAGGTATAGTAATTATGTGATAAATTAGTGCTGACTTGCCAAGAAACTGCCCTTGCAGTGTAACGAGACCTATGAGATAAATTATATTAAAATGTACATTTTATGCCTGTGTATTTACATTTAATAAAACCTAACAAAATATTCTTTTCACTCGATTTTAGAGTCACGAAGATGGCACCAAATCGCCGCAAATCGTTTCACGGAGTATACGCGAATTTAAATCATCATAATTTAATCATACTGCCACTTCGAATAACACGTTAGCGTCCGGTATAACGTACAGACGACAGCACATCAATTGTAACAGCTGCACTATGAAAGTCGCCTCTATAACGATCGTAATAAGGGCGGGCTCAAGGTCTAACTGTTACGCTTGATGAGCGGTCGACTGTACAATGCATGAGAATTTGTGGACGATTTTACAGCATTGAACGCAGAGATCGCGAACACCATGAGATTTTGATCATTTTCTTTCAATAAAAATGTACACATTTTATTTTAATCAATTGATGATTTTCTTTCAATTATTAGATCACCATTATGTCGTCGATAAAAAAAAACCTCTGGCTATATCGAACTGGCTGTCTAAGTTATACGCCAAGAGAGACCACATCCTATTATTGTGGAGCGATTTCACCAAATAAATGCCTCATTCATCAAAGACACCTATGTGTTACTGCATTTCGCCCACAATTTCTGCAACTTCCCATAATGTCCAAATTATACAGTTCCCGAAGTCATAAAAGTAATAAAGCAGTAACTAAAACACAAAACCTTTGCTACAAACATTCACAGTAGGTATCTCAAGTCATTGTTTGACCATAAAAAAGTTTCCCCGCTATAGCCGATCACAAAACTCAAACAGAACCCAAAAGTTCGCCAGGACCCGGCCTTAAAAACAAATAAAAAGGATAAATATTTCAATCCTGTTTTACGAAGAGGAAACATAACTTGAACAATTATCTGGACAAGAGAAAAAAAGACTATATCCTTCGTCGTAAAAACGTGTCACTGAAGACGAAGATTTATTATTCGAAGGCGTGCTCTCGGCGCCATACCGCCTTGAACCAAGTTAATTTTGCCATTTACCAAGTTCCTGAGTAGTTTCAGGTCAGCAGAACAATATTGGCCCAGTTAAATATCAAACAAAGATCTTTAAAATCCTGATCTTTGAGAAGACATTGGTATAACAACAGCAAAAGTGGTTACAAGTTGATTAAAACTATTTTAAGACTTGTTTATGATGTTGACAACAGAAAAAAAGACACAACAAGATAAATCCTTGAGTTTCCATCTACTTTCCTCTGAATAAAAAAAGAATCAAGTAAAGGTGTTACTAACATACCCAATATAATTCCATATTGTGAACGACAAATCAAAGTAGATTCTCGTTTGATATTATTTATTTTTTATTTCCCTTTATAACCGAGCACTACTTCAGACCTTTTACTCTGGTATCAAAGCTAACAAAAAGGCTATGGGGTGTCCTTTTGAATAATCCAACTACAAAAGAAATTCCTTGGAAAACATATTTACGAACCAAAATCTCATATTATACTGGTAAGCTGATACCTATATCGTGGTACAAAACGCACGTTTTGAGGATTATTTTAGACCATTTCTCACAAATTTAAAGGGATTTATAAAAAGGTTCAAGGAATACCGATATTTTATAATATGAAAATTTCATTAATCGGTGTGAACTCATTTGACCGTGCTATTTCAATTATGTGAAAGTTAATAAGAGAAGGTATTCTGTTTGGCTCGACAAATTAACCTTTATTTTATTCACGAAAAATATCAGATGTGGTGGAGAGCTGCCTGTTCTCCGGCATATTATTATCTAGTGTCTATAATACAAACTCGATAATCGTTATCATAAAGATGTTTAAATTGTATTTGTAGCGGGAGTGAATGAAAAGCTGTTTTAATATAAGAAAACTTACCGAGCCTCATTTAAGCAGTATAAAAATTTATTACATAATTACAAAATTAAACAATTTTAAGTAACCCCCGGCGTTATTAATCATCTATCTAACACCATGTCATTAAGGCGAATAGCCTTAAGAGCCCAAACACGCTAAATCTGCTGTAAGTTTCAGAAGAATTAAGCATTTCGCAGACATTTTGATGGTATAGCATCAGCTCAAAGTTAGTATGTCATGGAAGTGACAGTACACCAAATTTGAAATCAATTGGATCTGTAAAAGTTAGTTAAATCCTATTATCATGTAGAAAATGAGCTGATAGTCATCAAACGCCTGAACTGATCTTCATAAATTATAGCTAAGAACCATCGTAGTCACATCAGCTATCAAAGAAAAAAAAAACAATTCAAAATCGATCCATTCGTTTAGGCGCTACGATGCCACACACAGATACACAGACAGACACGTCAAACTTATAACACCCCTCTTTTTTCGTCGGGGGTTAAAAATATGTCTATTTAGGCACTTGTTTATTACAAAATATGTCTATTTAGACACTTGTATTACATTTAAAACATGTTTAGGCCTTAGCTAAACCTTAGTTTAATACGAAGGTACGAAACCACTAAAAACTAGGAAATGAAAATATAATTCACCTGGGTCATTTTATCCTGCCTGCCTTCCCAAGACAGCATTTCGCTGTACCAAGGATCTTTATGGGTGCCGAAGTAGAGCGGCTCCCACCTGTGATACGGGTACTCCCTTCTTGCAATTAGCATCGGCTGGAATAAAAGCTTTCATTAGTAGTAATCAAGACTGAAATTGTATAGACTTTTTTAACCCGGCGTCATTGTGGCGACCAAAAATAACACTGCCATTGTGGCCGGGTATAGTATACCCATGTACTTATTGCACACTAAAACAATGTTTTGTCAATATAAGTTGTCTATATTGCAGAAATAGAGAGTTTTATACATTATTGATGAGAATTAAACATTTATCCCAACAATTATTACTTAATACTAAGTAAATCACCTTGAGATCAATGCAACCTTTACATACTGGAGTCATATGTTGCATACAAATCTGCTTGTTATTTTAGTTGCAATGTTTTTTTAACTGTAGCAGTAAGAAGAATAGCTAATACGCTCAATGAAGACGTTGACCACAGCTACTGAGAGCTGCAAATAACATGCATATTTAGTTTTAATGTTTTTAGGATTTTAAAAACCGTCGGGTATTAGCTACCCGGCAACAATGACGCCGGGTTAATTAAAACTGAGACATCTGTGTTGGTCGATATTAGGGAAGAAGCGTATTCATACAACTAGCGCAGCGAGGCGACGGCCGTAATACATCGGTATCATTGTCGCAGCCGTCTGATTAAATTAGCCGGTTAACTGGACGCTTAGCCCGTTAATTGAACGCCGGCATCCAATGAAACATCTGAAGGACAACTAGCTAAGTCTTTGAGCGCAACGTTTAACCAGATGGCTGAACGTCATATCAGCTGACTGGTTTAAATTAGCCATTCAATTGGAGGTCTAGGCAGGGCGCTTAAATCGAAGAGCTTTTGTGTGACTGTTTGAGTGATTGGTAATGTTATTTTTTTATGACCACATATAGGATGGTGCCGTCAATACGACAATAAATTAAAACATGGGCTATATTAGTTCATAGAAATGGTTTGACAGTTTCAAAAATATCTTATTGATTTGATAATTTCATGATATTTCTATGAAATAATGCGGCCAATGTTTAAATTATCCTCATAAATCATAAAATTATCAAATAAATAAGAATATTTTTGAATGTGGCAAACCATTTCCATGAACTAATTCAGCCCATGTTTAAATTTATTGTCGTATTGACCGCACCACCCTGTATAGCCAAAACGATATCGGTTATAAGTGGTCATAAAAAATGACGTTGAACCCTTCAATTAAACCAAAACTCTTCGGTACAAGACAATCCTTTCAATACGCCAAGTTCAAGCTTTTGATTGAATGCCGGCGTTTATCTAATGGTTTAATAATCAACGGGCTGCATCTAATGTCTCTAGTAAAATATATTTCCCTGCAGTTACAAAAAAATCGAATTATTATTATTAATAATAATTATTATTATTTAGAATTATTATTTTTATTATTATTTTAGATTTATTGTTAAAATATTATTATTAAAAGTGAAGCTTTATTCCATGTCTTACAGAAAGAAAATATTAAAAAACTTACACAATATAAAATAACATTTTTCTATCGTTGTTTATCTTCAACGGTTTCAAAGCAACGGCACCCTATACAAAAAGTAAATATATTCTCAACACTCTCCCGATCCGAAAAGAAATGGTCGCAACAAAATTAAGATATAGCTATAACTAGGAAAACTCACTATCGGTTAGGTTGGGGCAGTTATTTTACTTTAACAATATTGTAAAGGTTTGAAAATATATTTACTTTTAAAAATATCCAAACTAGAAAAAGAAATTGACATTGTAGGGTACACGTTAGGATTTGGTTGGTGGGTGCCTCGAACGCATTTTTCATCGGTAGGGTTTTTTCCATAATCGCATTTTGCCACGATCGTGTTTTGTCACGTGTGCTTTATTAAGTATAATCGTATTTTTTCCTATAGATAATTTGGTCTTACAGCATGTTGTCTGATTCGCTTTTTGGTCTATAAAAAATTTGCCTAACAGAATGGTCTTTATATGCTTTTTAATCGACTTCAAAAAAAGGAGGAAGTTATCAATTCGTCTGTATGTTTTTTTTTTTTATGTTTGTTACCTCAGAACTTTGGACTGGGTGAACCGATATTGATGATTCTTTTTTCGTTCGATGCGGAATAGTTCCCATTTGGTCCTATAAAAATTTTTTGAAAATCCATTAGGTAGTTTGGTTTTTAAATAAAAACAACTGAAAAATGAAGTCGTCTACATATGCGAAATTGCGGATTTTTGCTTTCCTATGAATTTTTAGTGAAATGATACGATAGTAGAAATCAATTTAAGCTCACGGTCACCCATCTAGCTTTGACCTTCAAAAGTTATCAGTAAAAATTGTGAAAAAAAATTATATAAACAAAATTTAAAACCGACTCCAAAAAACTGAAAAGCATAAAATAATAAAATTTTACTAGGTACTCATCCCCTAGGAACATATTTTTGGAGTTGGTGCTAAGTTGTTTCCAGAAACCATAGATAGTGAAGCACCGACTCCAAAAATATTTTCCTAGGGGATGAGTACACTGACTCCAAAAATATGTTCCTAGGGGATGAGTACCTAGTAAAATTTTATTATTTTATCCTTTTTAGTTTTTTGGAGTCGGTTTTAATTTTTGTTTAAATATTTTTACCTTTCTGTAAATTAAACAGTTGGGCTATTAAAGTTACTTTTCATGAAAATGAAAATTTTATATTTTTCCGTCATTTTAACCTACAGATACAGACGAAGAGCTCAAAAACATTGACACACACTTATTCTCTTTAATATGCGTTTATGACTAGATGCGACTAGAAAAACTGAGATTATGAAATGGGAGACTAAGGTAAAAATCGATTAAACATAAAGCACACTTGACAAAACACGTGCCTTCCGAAGCACGGATAAGCTCGAG
This sequence comes from Nymphula nitidulata, assembly GCA_947347705.1. Lineage (NCBI taxonomy): Eukaryota > Metazoa > Arthropoda > Insecta > Lepidoptera > Crambidae > Nymphula > Nymphula nitidulata. The sequence goes on along the minus strand of OX374636.1, from coordinate 7,941,383 downwards.
ATTATAAATATGATGACCCATGGCGAAAGTTGCTTTGTTTTCGTAATTGAAACCAGAGCGCTGAAACCACTACGCCACCGAGCTCCTCAACCTCCTCCTCCTTCTTCGCTCGCAGCTAAATGACGTTACTTTGTAGTGCTGTGTTCCAGCTGTAAGTAAGGTCACCAGAGCTCATTGAGAAAATGTTATGTTTTAGAGAAGGAGGACTCGTCTTCTTTGCGGTCAACATAACACTATCTCGTGCTTATGGTGCTACGAGGGTCTATAGGCTATGGTAACCGCTTACCATCAGGGGACCTGTATGGTTGTTTGCCGCTCTTGTGAAAATTTCTGAATCGCTTTAGAATAATCAATTCAAAAAGTTAAATGACGCCACCTCTCTTTTTCTCGCCTGATTGTTATAGAAGAATAGCACTTGTTCGATAAGAGCCATATTATTGAAAAAGTGGAAGAGTATATTTTTTTCGTATTTTTTTTATACAAACTGACGACAAATAAGCAGACGACGGCCTGGCCTGGTGGTAAGTGGTTACCGCCGCCTATTGACTCCTGCAAATAAAAGGGGAAAAAATACTTGGTATTGCAGGTGCGTTGTCATCCTGAGTCCTATGATGAAAAGCGGTGGTATCTACCCAGATGACCCTACATATGGGCCCACCACCGATTTTTAAACTATTTACAATCGGCTGCCAGAACTTTAATCAATTTTGTTATGAACTAAATCGGAATGACAGCTGATGATCCAACGACCATCATACACTAGAAACACCAACCTAGTTTCTCTGCTCCGGTCTAGTTTAAGTCATATTTAAGCCTACCGCTTCGGCTTTCTTCATTGATAAGGTCAAGAAGAGTGGAACTTAACACAAATTTAATTTTAGTTGGTGCAGAACATAATACATTAATAGGACTTAAAACATCTTCAAGGCTTACATTGACTGGCTTCAAAACTTCTCACCGTCTAAGAGCTCAGATGTTGTATTAAAAACTTGGACAAGTTAAAGTAGTGGGTAATTGCAGTGACGTCGTAAATGAGAAAGTTTCAAGTTTGCTCTTAGTCTTCGTCTTCATAACGAGTTCAAGATCTGGGATGACGTTGCAGACTATTCATATTTTAATTTGGTTAAAGAGCCTATCTGTATATGCGTTATAAGCTAACGTGGGTTTGGTAGGTGGGTGCCTCGAACACATTTTTCATCGGTAGGATTTTTTCCCTAATCGCATTTTGCCACGTGTTTTGTCAAGTGTGCTTTATGTTTAATCGATTTTTACCTTAGTCTCTCATTTCATAATCTCAGTTTTTCTAGCCGCATCTAGTCATAAACGCATATTAAAGAGAATAAGTGTGTGTCAATGTTTTTGAGCTCTTCGTCTGTATCTGTAGGTTAAAATGACGGAAAAATATAAAATTTTCATTTTCATGAAAAGTAACTTTAATAGCCCAACTGTTTAATTTACAGAAGGGTAAAAATATTTAAACAAAAATTAAAACCGACTCCAAAAAACTAAAAAGGATAAAATAATAAAATTTTACTAGGTACTCATCCCCTAGGAACATATTTTTGGAGTTGGTGCTAAAAAAAAATATACTCTTCCACTTTTTCAATAATATGGCTCTTATCGAACAAGTGCTATTCTTCTATAACAATCAGGCGAGAAAAAGAGAGGTGGCGTCATTTAACTTTTTGAATTGATTATTCTAAAGCGATTCAGAAATTTTCACAAGAGCGGCAAACAACCATACAGCCCGCCTGATGGTAAGCGGTTACCATAGCCTATAGACCCTCGTAGCACCATAAGCACGAGATAGTGTTATGTTGACCGCAAAGAAGACGAGTCCTCCTTCTCTAAAACATAACATTTTCTCAATGAGCTCTGGTGACCTTACTTACAGCTGGAACACAGCACTACAAAGTAACGTCATTTAGCTGCGAGCGAAGAAGGAGGAGGAGGTTGAGGAGCTCGGTGGCGTAGTGGTTTCAGCGCTCTGGTTTCAATTACGAAAACAAAGCAACTTTCGCCATGGGTCATCATATTTATAATCTCGAGCTTATCCGTGCTTCGGAAGGCACGTTAAGCCGTTGCGTAAGCGGTTGCAGTTACAAACTGCAACCGCTTTAACCCACCAACCCTCATTGGCCCAGCGTGGTGGTGTTATGGCCTAAACTCCTCATGTGTCTCTCCCATGTATATAGGCTGGTGATGATGAAGGAGGAGCTGCTACCCTAGTCAAGTGCTGAGTTCGAGTGGTAAACCTGACATAACATTTTTTAGAAGTCACAATCATCATAATATTAGCCTTTGATGTACTGCTGCAGTGCGATTCACTAACGGAAATATTCGTCATCGAGCTTGATTACGAGCCGCCATTCATTTTGACGTTTGAGCACAGCGCTGCGCGTAAGCGTATTCACTAATCTACGTTGATCTCTTGGCTGTGCCAGTGTCGCCAACGCCTATCTAATGGTTGTCAAAAAGGTATAACAGCGCTGCCACAACCACGAGTTCAATGCTGCCGACTTTAGAGAATCGCATAACTGCACAAAGGCGTCCCCTTTAGTTATCCAAATATAACGTTAACTGTTCCTTCCCTTTAGCAGTTCAGCAAAAACATTTAACTGCAGCGATTTCAAGCTATTACATCACCGCGTGACTGAATACAGCACACGAAATAGCTCCAAAATCTTCGCAAAGCCGTCCGTGTTTAAAATTCATCTTGAAATAATCGTGGTTCTTTATAGAATTCGTAACTAGCTAGTTAAAGAAACTAAGAAGTTTAGCTGGGTAACATTTCTAGAGGAGCCCGTAATTACTGGGCAATTAGTGCGCACCAGCGAGGGGGTAACTGTGTTAGGGGACGACATCTTAGACTTGACCTGATTACCATTTTTATTTCCTTGTGTAATTTAATAAACTGTTGCTATGAAAGAGGGGCATGGAATAGATTATAAAACGATTACGTCATGTAAGGCAACCAGTGATCAACGATATCACTCCTGATTGGACAGAATACATCACACATCACACCATTAGCCTATATACATCCGACCTTCCTCCATGGCAGAAACACATGAGGTTATTTACAACCACCAGGCTGTTGGCCCAATCTGGTTTTGTGGTTTCCTTCCGTTGCACGGAGGAGCTCAAGATTATAAATTTTGATTGTCCCTTCAAGTTGCTTTGTTTTATAATCGAATCCAGAGCACTCTAGACTCCAACCATTAGCACCACCAACCTCCTCACACAGACCATTAGTTTTGAAGAAAAATTCAGATTTTTATGTAACTCCAGAATAGTAAATTGTAATGTTACTTAAAACGCCTTTTTTTGTCAAAAAAATATTAAATTTATGAATCTCTTTTTTTATTCTCAAATCAACAAAAGACTCATAAGAAGATTTGTCTTATTTTATCATCCTTGGTCTTACGGAGAAGGTAACGTCATGAAAGCGGTAAACTTTAAAATGATGATGTCATGTATGGTCTGAAGTAAATAAAGTAATTATGCATATTTAGAATTTTGTTTTTGGTTCTTAGTATAAGCTCTAAAACTATATGATACACTGAATAATAATACTGTGCAAGTGTACAACTTCCCTGTTCTATGAAAGCTGTGATGTTATAAGACAAGGTAATCCTATTGTTCCGCTTCGTTACAGATTCACAAAGATTCTGCTCCATTTAAGGTATAAACATACCACTACTAAATTTTACACGGATATAAATTTCGATTCCCGAACCTGTCGGAAACTATTTCTGGACTTGCTTGCAGTTCGGGTATTATATTTGAAGGAAATAAAACTAAACTTTAGAACAGAGCAGTATTTCTAACTGGATTCCTGATTATTGTCTAGAAATTATCTTCATCATCATTAATTATCATCTTGTTTTGAAGGTAGCGGGAGGAGTTTTCCAAATGCCATTAAGGAAACTTGCTCTATTAATCTTCAAAAAAAAATTTTTGATACCCCTGATATAAAAAGCGTTCAAAAGCCGCGTTTACTTAATTTCCACTCTTGTAAAAATATAATATGTGGAAATGATTTTAACGAAGCTCGAGTGAAAAGAGTATAATATAACATTTGAACGGAGTGAGTGAAAAGGAAATAAGGATGTGAGAGAGATGACTATTTGAAAACCCTCTCTTTAACGAGTGACAAAGAGAATTGTCGACCAAGTTAATAATTGTAAGTTACTCTTGCTTAATCTTGGGATGTAAATCTAGCTTACCTCAACACCAGCAGGCGAAGGTCTAGCCAACCAGCTTTGCAGTCCAGGGAATCTTTGGCAGTGGGAACAGACCTTCTGATGGAAGTAGTTGGCGCGATACGTGGCCACCATCCTCACCAACCTGGTGTGATGATAACATTGTCAGTAGGTAGTCTCTATACTCATCTTGCAATTTTGTGGAATTTTTGACATTCGTCACATACTTTTCACCAGTTACGTTCCGTCATTCTTATTTGTTCCGTTTGCATTATGATTTTATTTTTGAATATAAAAAATTATATCTAAGTTAAGAAATTTCACTATATACAATTTTTGTTTTTCTTTGGCTTTCAGGTGATGTCTGAAGTAGCGTGTGTCAAAATGCCCTACAGTAATAACTAAACATTCTAAGAAAGTTAATTTTGAATTTAATTTGATATGGATCTAACACATTTTAAATTCGGCAAAGTTTTAGACACGCCACACAAACGGCGAAGCATTTTACGAGAGACTGTAGCCAGCAACTCCATGAATACTTTAACGTTGTGACCATAACATGGAGAATTAAAAATTCAAATAACTACAATATTACGCCACTAAACAACCAAATAGAAAAAAAGATCGAAGTTCATTAGTTCGTTCTCTTTCTAGTGTGCAAAATGCAAGGATCAAGAATAGACATTAGTGAAAGACAAATGAGGATTGGAGTAGTCAAAAACCCGTGGTAATAATAGTATATAAGCAAATTTCACAAAACTTCTACGTGGAATACATAAAGACGTAACACATAAAACAAGAAAGAAACGTGATGATAAATCTGTCAAAATTACAAAAACTAATCATATTAATATCTTGTAGACATTACTGAAACTTGTAAGTTTGTAAGAGGCATTATAAGTTGTCCAAAATTCACAATTCTTTGTATATTAGACTGATACAATTATAGTTTCGCTATTCAATTTGGATAAAACTTTAGTAGTTACATGACGTTGTTCAAGTTAACAATTATTCACCGTTATTTGAAATACTAGTTATGCTCTTATCCAAGAAATTATTAAGATTCTATGATCGGAATAAATCAATAATATAAATAATTCGAACAACTTCCAACTTTTCAAATTAAATCTCAATCTAACGATACACCAACAATTAATCAACATTATTAATTAAGAAATTAATATGACAGCTTCTTTCACTTCTGTAAAGCTTAGCATAATAATAGCTAGCGTAGAAAAACCCGTGCTGTGTACAGAATATTACTTTGCCAAAACTTCACAAAGTTAAGAAAAATTTACTAAATTAAATATGGTAAAATATTGGCAGAAATGAACCTTAATCGACAATAGATACCCATCATAAATCTAACATTATACATATTTGCATATATGCATATTTCCACATTTATTAGAATTCATATTTGATAATACCGTCACGTAACTAGAATGAAAGGATGGGGACTTCTAAAAGCTATTTTATAAAAGCGAATGTTTCTTAGTTCCACCGAAAAGCAGTCCAAACTTAAGCATACCCGATGCTGTATTCAACATAATATTACGAGTATAATTATTAGAAACGGACCCTCGAATTTCTTTAGAATCTATTTATTAAATCTAGGAAATAGCGGTCATTCTGTGGTAGCGAAGGCCCTTTCTGTACTATAAATAAATTAGGGTTACTTTTCAGTACATTGTTTGTATTTTGTAGAAGATTTCAGCGTTTCTGTGTTCATTATAATTACACTGATAGAAAATTTATCAGTTTTGTACTTGAATAAGTACTTTATTATTTCCGATATATTCAATGTTTGTTTACCTCTCTAAAAGTGTTTTCTTAGGTTTTGTATTTGCAAATTGTTAAATTACTGTTTGAAAGAGAGAGTTGCAAATAAGTGATTGGCAATGTCTGAGTACATATTGTATGTCAACAATAATTATACTTGTATTATATACTTTTGGTCTAAATCTAACATCAAAGTTTGTGGCGGGTGGGCCAATATACATATCATTTATACTATCTAAATACAACTATTTGCTTCGAGAAACTTTGTAAAATACACTAGACATTCAATTTGTATGAAAATTGCGCGTATTCCGCAATAAACTTAAGCCGTAAGTAATTTATCTACAAACATCAAACATTCCATTTATCAACTTACGTGTCTTTGTCGCGGGGGATTTCCTCCCCTCTCTCTACTTCGAACAGCGGCACTACAAAGACAGTCTTAGCGAATATACAGCCCTCGTCGCGTTTCTTATCGCCCATAAGTTTCCTCACCATTGTAAGGAATTTTGGAGCTAAGCCGACACTCGGCACCATTTCTATGTCGGAAACTATAAAGTAGTTCGTCCTGGAAGCATTCCTGGCAACGTTTCTACCTACGTTTATAGGATAAATCATGTTGTGCTCTTTTCGAAAAGTAGGTATATCAAACGTTTCTAGTCCAGAACAATCAGGAAATTTCAAACTAGGTGCCATAGTTCTCTTGTGCGCCAAGTGCACCATCATTCTAGCGATCTTATTCTTCCTTACCCATTGTATATACTCGGCTCTCGTCTCGTTATTCAAATTCTTGTACTTCTCCATTTTCGCCTTTAATATTTCTGCAGCTGTAGTATTAGGTGTCGTTGTTGGTACAGTTGTTGTTACCGTCATTTCTTCGATCGTCCTAATTCTCGGAGGTTGTTTCTTAGGGAAAAATAGATGCAAAGACACTTTCGACATCCCCGGATAGCAATGACAGAGCTCATACATTATTTGCAACGTTAAATCCAAATCGTAGTCTGGGACAAACACCGAGAGGCTGATCGGTCCATCCCAATACTTTGCAATTTCAACGATATGGTATATGAACTCCGGCGTCGATTGGGTAGCATAGGTGACTGCGTCATATTTGCTATGATTAAAGAAAGCTCTGCCAATGATAGCATTGTAAATTACGCCATAAGAGCTTAGACTTCCTACTTCAGGAGTGCTATAAACTCTAAATCTTCCCCATTTTAGGGCTTCAGGCAAACCGTACTGGAAGTCACAGTAACTGGTGTTTTCATTAGGCTGTTGGCCTCTTAAGAAGGCTGCTGGTCTGTAGTCAAAGTCACCGATCCTTTGCCTTGTGTGGGGATACTCGTGATGCTTGTAGGCATAAAGCTGAAGTATTACTGTTATTGTGACGATAAAGGATGCTATCAACAGCAGCGTCGAGTGCCTCCTGGTCAACCTGAACGAATACGCTCCAAATATTCGCAGACATCTCGTCATCTTCAACAGACATGGTATTTAGTTTATTTGATTAACATATATATTTTTCGGTTCTTGTATAAACTTCTTTTTGTTGTTGTTCTTCTTTGTTCTTTGTATTTCTTCATCTAACTTGAAATTAGAAAATAGTCTACAGTACATAACTGACATATTATTTAAAAAATTGTCTTTCTTTTATATATTTCAATGCTTCCTAAAGTTTATATACATACTTAAACCTGCTTTAGCAATTTCAATTTAGACCAACTAGCTAACCTCGCTAAATGCTGTTGCCATGAAAATTTGGCGCACGTGAAGCGTTATCTACTTGAAAATCATTGGGTTAGTGAATATTTATTTTTATTTATCTAGATACAGCAAAATTTATTGTTAATTGTAAGATATAATCAACGTAAAATTTCCTTTGTTTACGAATAATACGACCTATATTCTAATCAGTATTATTTTCTTATTTAAAAACACCAGCCACTTATTAAAGTCTCTGAATTTAATTTACATTTTTTCGTTTCTTATCTTATCACTGCACCATCACATTTATTTTCATCACAATACACTTGAAATTACCAAAATATTATTTTTCAGTCGGCTTACAGTTCGTCTTGACAGGAGATGCGCGCGCAGTCCGATGGTGACACAAGAGAACAAAAAAATCAATAATCCTGCCAACGTATTAAGGCTGTGTTCACGTATTCAAAATTGTCATCTATTTGCAAACACTTATTTGTTTTTAATTTGTAACTCGCTTCATAAAATAATGGATGTTGTATATACCTAAGGAAAAATAATATAATGATCAAACGAACTTACCAAGTGAAGTTCGATCAGTATTTTATGAGTTGCTTCTGTGCAGCGTCATTATTTTCAGAGTCTCTATTTTCAAAAACTTTCCAGGGAATTTAGGGTGGGATGGGTGTCTTTATCTTCAAATAAAGCAACTCAAATAATACTGATCGAACTTCACTTGGTAAGTTCGTTTGTTTGATCATTACATTTTATTTCGTCATTCTTCAGTATACAACACCAGGTAGATTTTTAGTCCCAAACAAAAGATTAGCTTTAACATTTAGTATTTATGTCATTTGTTTAGACATAGCCGTATAAAATATTATTTATTAAATTTTAACACCTATGAAAGCATTTAAGTATGTATCTATTTATTTGATATTGATATACTTTACACAAATTTGAAATGAATATTAATGTTTGCAACAATTATGACCAAAGTGGTTGGTAGTTATCTGCGTGGTTGCATTCTCTTGCATGGTACATTGGTCATTTCGCTGGCTATATTAACTTCTGCACATGCGACTAAACGGGGAAATAAGAAACACATTCTGTATTATTACACCATTCGGTAGTGTCGTTAGTAAGAAACGAAATCTAAGAAGTAACATAACATACGGCAAACTTAAAAAAATAGTTTGTTACGTTATCTACCTGCTTACCTATTAAGCCTTAACTGATTTATTTTTCAAAATGATAGCTATTGTTTTCAATACATAGCATGTCATGTATTCAGCATTGCAATATTATTGAATTCAGAATATTTTCCATAGATCGTTTCAAGCCATCTAAGTGCATTATAATATGTTTATTTTTAACCGACGTCAAAAAAGCAGGAGGTTCTCAATCCGACTGTATTTTTTTTGTTTGTTGCCTCAGAAGTTTCGACTGGGTGAATCGATATGGATGATTATTTTTTCATTTGAAAGCTGGTGCTTCCCATATGGTCCCATTTCAATTAAGTCCAGTTCTGACAATGGCATACACGAAAAAACCATAATATTCGAATTTATGATTTCTTTTTTCTTAAAACTTTATAAATTAAAGTGAAACTTTGATTTAGTAAACTCTTTATTGCACCAATCATAAAAACAAAATAAAAGTATACAGTAGTATGTAAGAATTTTCAGAGTATTAAAAAAAAAGATATCATAAATTCTTCTGTTCGAGAAAAATGTGGCTAAAAAATTGATAAAACTAACTTTCTTACCTTAGCTTTCCAAAAATAATAATAATAGTAATCATAACAATCCCAAATTTCTCAATAGTTGGTCAAAAACTATGAGTATTTTCTCGAAAAAGTTGTTAGTCAGATTTAATAATTAAAAAAGCTAATACATATATTAAAGTTTAATAAAAGTACAAGTATTTACTGTAATGAAAAAATTCACGCTTTGGATTCATTTGATGGACCCGCATCATTTACCTGTTTGAGTCTTAAACAAATAAAAATATAAACGCTTTCCTCAATACTTTAAGCGCTCATTAACAAAATTCATTTTCTTTTTTCACCCTTCCGTTTTAAAAAACATGGCTGCGAGCAATATTGTGCCCTTACTCAGGAACTTTCCTCTGTCGAATCTCATTAAATTGATACGGCCTAATTTACATATCTTTGTGAGAGGCTGACACTGGCTCGCTAGACGTAATGTTAATATATGTGTCGCAGCCATCTGGTCAAATTAGCAAGTTTATTGGACGCCTAGGCCATTCGTTAATAATTAGTCAGCTCAATGGGACACCAACTAGTGGATCATCTTCTACTGAACAGTTTTTGTGTGATTGCTAGGTTCCAGGTTATTTTTTATGAGCACTTGTAAAGAAAATAATTTCGGTTTCAAGTGGTTATAAGAAACAGTAAAATCTGTTTCATAATTTCAGCCGAAAGACTCCCACTGCTGGGCATAAGCCTCCCCCGCTGCGCTGCCCGCATCCATCGGCTTCCCGCGAACCACACCAGATCGTCGGTCCACCTTGTGGAGGGCCTACCAACGCTGCGTCTCCCGGTACGTGGCTGTCACTCGAGAACCCTTCCGACCCAACGTCCGTCAGTCCTAAATCTGTTTAGCGATCAAATTAACTGATAATCAGACGGCTGCGACAACGCTAAGCTAAACGTTGCGCGCTTAGGGAATGTATGATTTGTTTATGGTTTCAAATTCAGAATTTTTTCTTTTTTTATTGTTGTTAGATTGGCACAACTGTGTTCCATTTTGGCGCGGAGTTTGAGTTGCATCTGTTATTTATATTAAATACAGTGCTGTCTTTAGTTCTTAGTTTTATCATATCTAGTGTGTATTGCGAATTTCATAATGGACAAAAACATCGAACAAAGAGTTTGTCTTAAATTTTGCAAAGCCAATGGAATTGCGTGTTCGGAGTCACTGAAAATATAACAGAAGGCTTACGGTGAATCGACTTTATCAAAAACACGTGCTTATGAGTGCTACAAAACATTCAAAAGCGGTCGAGATATGATGGAAGATTTGCCTCGCTCTGGTAGGCCATCAACGTCTACAACTGAAGTTAACATCGCAAATGTGAGGAAAATAGTGACTGAAAATCCTCATTCAACTTTGACAGAGATAGCCGGTGAACTTTATGAATCTCATGAGTCGATCCATACCATTTTAAATAATCACTTTGATTGGATAGTCCCAAAAGACCTGAATTTTCTCCAAAAATAGAGTTTTTCATGAGAGTGTTTCGCATGAGAGTCGCTGAGGACATGCTTGAACGAATGTCAGAAAACAGGTCTCCCTGTGATCAGCGCGGAAAAATTCGAATAAGCATAAAGCGTGCACCTATCATGTTGTAGCCGCCCTCAAGATCCAAGTAACTGCTTTTCGTCTGCGAGATCATGGAGGTTATTTTTTTAACACATTTACAGTACAGTACATTATTAAGTACCTACCTTATACGAAGCTACGAAACACAGAATATAGAAAACATTATTACTTGCTGAGCATAGCAATTAGGACGCAGCAAATTATGCCAAGTGAATTTAAAATAATTCACAAAAATGGATTCCAAAAAAACATCAAAAATATTATTTTTCCATTACCTTTTTGATCTTTTCGTTTGACGTAATCCACGCTCAATGAGCGAGTCAACAAACCGTGCGGGCAAATTATTTCTGACATTTTCTTTAACAGAACACTTAAATAGGACAGAAGAATGTTCGCCTTAGCATTTTCCTTAACATTAAATAAGGATTCTACAGTTGGAATGGAATGCCCAAGGTTGAATATTTCGCTATTTTTCACAAATTCGGAAAATATACGCTAACTACTGATTGATACTCATAAAAACAATTCAAACATATATGATATGGAATATTGTTAAAGCTTTACTGTTTGGAAAAATCATAAAAAAATGACATTTTATTTTCTAAAATTTATCAAAAATGTTTATGGTATTAGATTACTGACATTAATTAAAACAACTATTGCTATGACATCTATCAATTATTATTAAAACATGAATATTACGGAGTTATTATTAATTTTGTCAGTATGCCCGTATGCCCATACATTTCTTAAGATATTCTATGGAGGGTTTTTGGACGATACGCCGCAACATCAAATATACCACTAAATCTGTTATCATAGACAGACTATTTCTTTTGCAATATTTCTTTATGAGTTAAACTTATCTCAACTTATTTATGAAATAAAAAAAGTAGTCAACTACCCCAGAAAAAAAACATGCCGATTAGCAAAAATAATATACGTCATCCAGACGATTAAAAATAAGAGTATTTACTTTTTACTTGTTAAACGAAGGCAAAAGTACAATCAGCTTGTACGTAGGTAAACATAATTATTAACACAATAATACCAAATACTACTCAACGCATTTTTGTACAAATTACCTTTTTTCTAGTTGTTTTATGTGAGAAAAAAAATTGTATAGGGCTGTCACTACACAACACTTTAAAAATACGTTTATTAACGAGTCAAACAATTATAATACAAGTCACAAATCAAAGAAATTCTGCACTAAGTAGGTAAGAATTTCAATTTGTGAAGTACACACCAACGAGACACTAGATATTGTTCTCTATAGTTAAGAATGTTACACGCTGACTGGCAAGGGACGCAAGGTTCAATCGCAAGTTTATAGTTTGACATATTCTTCAAATGCATACAGCAAAAGTTTTACATTTGACATTAAAATTCTTTCAATATCCCTTCTATTTCACAATCGCAACATCGCAACACGTCTGAATAGCGATTCTACCGTGGAAATGCGATGATTCATCATTTTTAATTTCAGTCGTTATATTAAAACACCTCTCATTAACGTAAATTGATCACAACCAGCTCACAAAAGCAACGATGATTACTTTACAAGAACATGATGTTTTATAAATATGGCAATCAATTTATTTATTAAGGTTGGTGCTACCGTTTCTAGATTAAACGGCTTAAGCTTTACTACTTAATGCTATAGTGCTGATTGTGTTTACATAAGAAAATGTGGGTTTTCCTTTCATTCTCACGCAGTACCTACGAATGGAATAAAATGATTTTAAAGAAATAACTAGATCGTTGGCAGGTAATCAATTTATCTAGCTGAGAGCTTGGTATCTTGATGTGCATTAAACAAAAGAGCTGTTAGGTAATTTAATTTATTAAAATTACGAATGTCCAATGATATTAAGTTTTATCTGTAACTTGTTAAAAAAACATTTTCTTCTTTAATGGCTATGGTTTAGCCTGTATTAAGTTTCTGCATAATAATATCGTTGTTATGCTAAGAGGTTTGTTAACAACTCAGCTTAATATGTAGACTGGCGTTGTGCAGGTACAAGAGCGAATTATAATTAGTGAGGAATTATTAGCAATCTTTTGATAGATTGTAATGAAAGTGTGGCATTGCTGATAAATTTAGTTACAACAGGTTCTATAGAATCAGCACCAATAAACTAAGATCGAGAATGGAAAATGAACAAATAGATTGAAAAATAAAATGTTTACCATATATGAATATTAGAAAAGTAGTTATTTTTACCAGCGTATACAGGTTGGTAACGACAATACGGCATCAAATTACAATATTGGCTACATTATTCCATAGAAATGTTATAAAATGTGTGATGTATTTGAAAGTTGCAATTTATTCAATTCAATTCAATTTATTTAATTTATTTCTATGGACTAATATAGCCAATATAAAATGATTTCACTGTTGAGGCGACTTTATTGGAGAGACAACCGGCTGACCGAGTGGTCTGAGCCCCTTGCTATACAGGCTACTCGGTGTGGGTTCCCGGGTTCGAATCCCGGTGGGAACAAATGTTTGTATAATGAGTACGAGCAACGATTAACGAGTCATGGATGTTTCTATTTTTATTTAGTATATTTCTAATATTTAGATACATATTATTATAATTATATCTCTGTTATCTAGTATTCATACCACAAGCTCTTAATGATGCTTACTTTGGGCTAGATAATAGGTGTGAGTGTAAGATTATTACTATTGTAAAAGCATTAGTGTTTATGTTACTAATTATTGTTTCCTATTTTCATGTCACTCACTGGTTAACTCGAGCTTTTGTAAGAGAAATACACAAATATATAACGGTAATAACTCATCTATAATGAACACACACATGTAACATCAACATTATCATTTGACATTAAACTAAAACCCTTCAGGGGCTGTATTATATTGCATGAAAATCTAGGCATCCTGGTTCAATATTTTTTACTGCGGCCTAATTTGAAGACAAAACTATACATAAATTTCTTAAACTACTTATAACACTAAAAGAAAAAACCAGCACTATGTAGAAATCTGCGAGAGCACAGCGCCATCTGTTGACAGGGCCCAATCACTACATCGGATTTGATAAGCTCCAAATCCTCATCACATCAATAAATCTTGTATGAGCTTCAAATTAGGTCATCACACTCATCATTATACTTCGGAGAGCTTGGCAGCCCTGCAAGGGAAGGAGGAGAAAACAGTATTAAAAGCAAGCTCCAATAGCGACTGAGTGACAGACCACATGACATCAACTCAATTTAAACTTTGTGTTTCTTTTCGTGTGAAAGGAATAGATTATCTTATATGGATACGCTTTTTTGCTAATTTATCTCTATTATGTGATTGCAGTAGAATCCGAATGAACATTATATACCTGATTTAAGTGGTGGATTTGCAATTATTTTCAAATTAAAAATTACAAAACTCAATTTTAACTATGAGGCTACTTACATGTTTTATCGTTACTAACTACATTGTCCATAGTATTCATTTTTTAAGAACATAAAGTGGCAGAGCATGCGAAACGGTTTTAGATTTTTAAGGATAACTTAAGGAGAACTTTCTAAGATCAAAGCTAGATGGGTGACCGTCAGCATATATTGTTACCTACTATCGTACCGTTACACTAAAAGTCATATGAAAGCAAAAATCCGCAATTTCGCATACACAGACAATTTAATCATCCCATTTATTTTGATTTCAAAATCAAACTACCCTATCGATTAAAAATATGGGACCAAATGGCAACTATTCCGCATCGAACAAAAAAGAATCACGTACCTAAATCGGATCAGAAATCTCGGCGTAATCGGTGTACATACATAAAAAAATACTAACTGAATTGAAAACCTCCTCCTTTTTGAAGTCTATTAAATGAAGTCGGTAGGTAGACCCAATGGGACTGGTTTGGAGAGTGTAAAGACCACATAACAGATAAAAAATATCTATTCCGTAGTAGAGACACTTTAAGCTATTTATTCTTGAGTAATAAATACAAAGAAATAAATAGGTGTCATGTTATTTTTTATTCATATATTTCTTATCCACATTATTCCGTACAGTACAATAAAAAAGTTTTGTATGCAGAGCAACGGAATCAAGATTTAGGCACCCCTTGAAGTTCTGTTTTTCTTTAAGGTTCTGACGTTTATTGGATATTATTTCGGTCCATTAATGGCATCCTAACCTTATTTTTTAACTTGAACCTTTAGACTTGTACCTGGAATAATTTCACGTAGATATTCCAATTCTTAAATCAATTCATTCAATCAATCAGTCCGATAATAATACTAGAAGTTTAAAAAAACGATAAACTGGAAAGCTACACAGCATGTCTATATGATATACCTAAAATATTGGTTCGTAAAGAGTAATATAATCGCGTTCAAAAAATTATCATACGATGTAATCAATTATAATAACATATTCTACAAACATATACTGCCTAGTAAAGTAAATATATACATCGTAATTACTCGCATCGATTCCGTTTATGTATGTATTGAGTTCAAACATCAGATAAGGCAAAGTTTGAAATTTGATGGGTAATTATGCTCAGTACACAAACTTTATGCCGCTGTAACTTGAAGGCTGAACACGCTATTTTAGACCAAAGCTTGTTTCCTTAATCAGTTATTCCCGCGTATTCCTTTTGAACACCCGATCATGAAATCATTACGCGATAAATTTAAGCAAAAAGTAAATTTCGTAAAGCCTTTATATAGGAAAGTTAAAACTGGTCAACGTGTGAAGCCTATGAAAAAACTTTTTGTTCGTGTTGATATTAAAAATGATGATAAACTATGTGGCGATGGAATATACGTCAAAACGGAGCGGGTTCGAAACAGAACTGATCACCATTTAATCGCTTTTAAAAGCAAGGACAATACAGAAAGTATTTTGCCAGGTGCTTGTAATTATATTTCTAGAAATATTCCTAAAATTCCTCAAGAATTAAGAACTACAAGGAAGACATTTTATAATAAACACAATAAAAACAATGTGACCCGAAATGAAAACGATACAATGGATAATAAAATAGAAAACACGAATAAATCTATTCAAGCTGAGAACAGTGTTGATATTATACAGAAGGTAAAAAAATAGCAAAAACGCGTTTTTCTTTTAAAAATGGCATTTATTAGGCTATTGTAATAATATCACAAGCAAAAATATTAATGACCTGCTTAATGGGCCAAGTATTACGGCGAAATAATAGATGTTAAGAGCAGTCGCTTTCTGTACCAATATGGAACAAGACTAAACTTTGATGTTCATGTATCTCCTATATTATTCTTTAGATACCTGATACATGGCTTCGGGTTTACCCCGCGGAACAAACTGCTGATGAATCCAAATTATCTGTGGTTCTAAGGTGTGCAGTGTGTCAACTTGGCCTAGCAACATTTTTAGTACTATGGACAATGATTTGGGTCTTTGTCTTACATACCTATGAAGGTAACTTTTACTCTTATAAAATCAGTATTATGTTTTGTTATCATTTGACCTAAAGCATCTATCAGAATGAAAAAGAAAGATAGATCATTTTTTTCCCGCATAACTTTTAATACAGATGCTCTTAAAAGTAAAGATGTGTGTAGTGTAGGTATTTTGTTGTAAATACTAGTGTTGCGGTAGCCTTTAAGAATTAGCCTCTCTTTTTAGTACTTTTCTTTTCAAATCATAGAATCTCCTAAAAAATCTATCATAAGTTCCGTTTATATTTAGAGTTAAGCACGTAACAGCGAAGTCTAAGTCAATATCTTACAACATAGTTCATGCGTAACTAAATTTATGAAATCTGCTTTCTGACATGGGTATGGCCTTGCCGCCCGACAACAATAATATGTGAAGGCATCCGTCAATAACATTCGAACTACAAATGATAAATTAATCTCCAAAACTTTAGGGTAGTGGCTTAAACAAAAACATTGACGAGCCGATATTTGTGTACTTAGGTCCATTTTGTTAATTAATTTTCTATGTATATTTAGTGATCCTTATCATCATCATTAGAGATACCAGAGATTATTTTATAAAGCCTTGTACTCGTAGCAAACAGGCAAATCCACGTCTCCGCGAGAAGCTCTAAAGACTTATGTTATTTAATAACAATCCTTTGCTAAACAGAACTTATAATATTTCTGTACCGATTATATTTGGCATCACAATGCCAAACTCGAGCCATCATTACTCATATTAATATTGCACAATTTTTTCCCTTAATTTTTTCTTCTCGAATATTTGCACAATATTGTTTTTCATTAATTAATTTATTTATTCTAGGACCGTTTGAATCAGAAGTGTCCATCGAGTTTGAAAAACAACAAAATCAACTAGTAATCGATCTCGCGACTGAGTTGCGACAGGTAAGTCTATAGTTTACAATAAAAATCCTGCAAACAAGTATTTGTGTATGTAAAATGAAAATGAAAATTATGCTGAGGATGATAATGGACTTCATGTCGGTTAATGAACAAGTGAAGTGTTTTTCAATCATTACCTAAGTTCCTACTGCTTTTACAAAGGTCCAATAAGTATCCAGCCATTATTGCCATCTGTCATTAATTATTATTATATTAATGATTGAAATTGAACATAATTTGGCTTCAGCTTTTTAAAAGTCAGCAACGTATCTGCTACCTCTATAACGTGGCACCTGTTCATGAGCTACCATCAGGTAAACCACGTGTTCTTTAGTTATTAAATTACTCCTACTAAAATAAAACCATTTTTGATAGGAAGGGAAAAAATATATCACCATCCCAGTTCTGATGCGATTAAACTTATCTGTCAGGGTTGTAGAAGACTAAGGAGGCCGGCTTCAATTTATATTTACTTTGACGTTTTATTGTCATTCTTCTGCTTCAGTTTATTTTACAATGAGTTAAATATAGTTTAATTTCGCTCACTACAATCAACGTCTGATCACACAAATAACAAGGGTGATTCCTTTTAAAAGATTCTAAATTTTTTTATAAAATAAATAACACTGCAAATGACTTAACACCACCTGGTGTGAAGTATGAAGATATGCGAGGACAGCTAGTGCAGCTTGCACACTATCCTAGCCACCTCCACTTTACCAGCTTGTAAGGTGCCTTTTCACGCCTCTTTTGAAGGAACACATAATATTTATAGAAAGGAAAGAACATAGAGGCAAAATATATGTGCCGGCAAAGAATTCAAGGTTTTGGAAGTACTACAATGTACGTCGTGTATGTATAAGTACCACCGCTTTTCAAATATTTTTCCCTTTATGTTACCTATAACATGGGTACCAAAGAGGATAATTATATAGCACTACGGGGTTCCAAATATAATATAACACTACGTTTTGATGGGTTTCTTCAAAAGCAACCCAACCCATGTTTTTTAAGCATGTTGGTCACCCATGTTTTTTCTCAATGCGTATTCCATTTTTAATATTCGAAACTTGAAAAATGAAATAGACATCTGGCAGTTTTATTATTCAAAATACGGACTACAAAGAGGTCAAAGACTAGAAAATCTCTTTGTGTTCTAGGCGAAGGAAACTGAGCGAATATAGGCTATTTTGTCGTTACAAATCTTAGAGATTGAATTGATCGCAGCGGATTGATACATGATGTGACATCAAGGACGTATGAACAGAGCTCTTATAAATATCGAATATTAACCAGAAAAAAATATCGATATATCGAAAGAAAAAAAATTGTTGATAAATATCAATTATTTTCTGACACAATATCGATATTCAGTTATATCGATATTTTTTAACCAAGCCTACTATAAAGCAGTTCTTTGTACTTTGGTTTGAAGGGTACCCGATATAATTTGGAGGCATATGAGTTAAATAATCTCTTGTCTCGTTAATATCGAGGTAGATAAGCGATGGTGATCTTTACCGTCAAGATCATTTTGCTTGTTTGACTTGAAAAAAAATTATGGTAAACACTTTCCATTTCCACGACATGAATTTGATAGGTAATAACTTAATTTTTTATGGGTTGCGTAATTTTTTCCTTTATTTTTTCTATACTTAACTCAAAGTTTTGATTGATTATTTCTTCGATGGTTCGTGACCTCATTAATAAATATTGGATCGCGCATAAGTTTTGTCAGAATTTTGAAGAATTTCGCATGCATAAACTGAAAACAGAGAATATTGTAGGAGCAAGCGCCTATGGTTTTAAATTGTTTATATTTTTACCACTACCACCAACCGATAGAATATTAAAGTAAGGAAATGGTGTGTTGTTAGGATACAACAAATCCTTGACGTACTCTGGTGACGTCACTTCATGAACACAACTTCACGTGAAGTCCTGTCCAGCCTCTGGTAGGAACTCCAAAACATTACTGATAGAGTCATATTTTGGACTCAGTTTTGGAGCACTCTAAATTAATAATTTTTAGAAAAAACCCTCTTCTAGTCCGACACATTCATGTACACCTAACTGCTATAACTGAAAAACACATATACTAAATGCCTTTAACAATCCTATTTAGATATCACATCATAAATATCGAAAATCATTCGTTGTTCTTTCCAGCAATAAGTTAGTTTCCCTGATATTATCAAGGAAATGTTCTCGCAATACCTATTCATAATACTTGCCAGATGCGTATTTGAAGTAAAGGAAAAAGGCAGCAACATTTTTACAATGTATCCATAGAAGAGCACAACACACAACTGTCTTTAATTAAAGTAACTTGGGTGGCTTACCCCATGTCCAAGATTTCACAGTTGTCAGTTTTGTAACAACGAATTTTATGAACTATTATATAGGCAGGGACCAACAAATAAATCCGCCCTATTAGACTTGATTTAAAACTGGGACTGTAATATTTTTGTTAAAAAAAAGACAGAAAAAGACAACTTCATTTTTACCATGCCGGTCTAACTTCTCTTTCTGGTCTTAGAGACGAAGTTTAGAGACCTGAGGCCCCTGACTGCGGCAATCATTTTACAGTTTTACAGTCCCAAAAACACACATTCCACAGCGCCTCATCTTACTCTTGAATTACGAGAATAACTTAGAATTTATCTTTTGAAAAATGTTTAAAATATTCAGTACCTAGCCTCTTTTCTGGTCCTTCGTGTTTTGCCGCAATCGCTCCTTATATGTATTACTTATGTTCCCGCTCTTATCCAAATTAATTTAGCTTTTAAAAATACTTTGAATCCAAAGTATAGTGCGAGTAACAAATTTTTCTCGGTCCTTTTAATTTTATTTTAAATTTAATATAGGAACTGTGACCCGAATACAGCCCTTTATGAGCAGCGCGAGGCGTCGATAAGAATTTGGATTTCCACTAGAATATTCAAATTTCATTTTCGTGAGTTGTGCAAATTGGTGCGTAACATATTTTCGTACACTCGAGCATCGAGATGAATAAGGTCCCATTTATTTTGATAGCTCAAATGATTTGCCAGGTTCGTTTAAATGGAATAGCGCCAGGAGCGACATAAAAATTCTGATACCAGGTTACACAATGATTTTAATATTACCGCGTCTGTATAGAGATAGTTCATTAGAAGCAGCATTCAAAATAGAAGGGCTTCTCAATTAGAAGGTATTAGTGAGTGAGAAATGGTTCATTAAGTGGATCCGTTAATGCGTGATAAATCATTCATTGAAAGCAGTATTCACAAGAATTATTTGCGCGGTGCTAAGTAAATTTTGTTCAAACTGATGAAGAGCATTGTACTGAACAATCAACAATGCAATTATCATTTTCATTCCCGCCTATCCCGCAGTATTTATTTTTTATAACCGTGTGTTTTCGAGCTCATTCTTGATGTATAATAGTCTGTACCATCACACCCATTTCAAGGAAAATGTCTATTCAGAATTTACATTTTTATGGGTTATCATGGGAGAGAATCTCGAGACAGAGATTGAATTTCGAAGATGGACATAAGGTTTTGTGACCTCATCATAAATTCAAATTTGAAGACATCTTTATTTACCGCCTCGCAAAAATACGCGTCTAAAAATTTAATTACAAAAACAAGTTGGATGAAGAAAATTCTTTTATACTCTGATTTAGAAACTGTCTCATTAATCTCCCTGTTTCAGAATACACGTTAAGCCGTTGCCGTTTGTCCCTTTTATTATCGCTATCGTAATTACTTAAAGTAAGGGTTGTTCCATTAAGCTTTCAGGTAATCCACGAGGGAAGATCTTAATGGCTATAGTAAATTCATGTTTACACTAAAAAAAAGGTATAAAAGACAGCACATCAAGTGTAACAGTTACACTACGAAAGCCGCCTCTTTTACGAAAGAAGGGGGGGCGGTCTCAACCGATCCAACTTAGAGTAGCTTTGCAGCATATTCTCGGCCCAACTACCGCAGTGTCTCAAGACGAAAGTCTTTAATTTGTGTGTGTTGCCAGTGATGACTTACGGAACTGAGACGTGGCCGCTAACGATGGGCCTCATAAGAAGGCTCAATGTTACCCAACGGGCAATGGAGAAAATTTATTTATCTATTAATATTAACCTCTTTTAAGAAAATTTAGTTCATTATTATATTATAGTAGACGATCTGCCTAGGCGTCCAATGTTAGCTAGCTAATTTAACCAGATGGCTTCGAGATATACACAACCCTTTTAATACCCATCTGTATCTCCATCATCTTTATGCCTACTCAGCAATGATTTTGTACCAAATCTCAGTAGAAATTTTCTCAAATAATTCCTTGAATTCCTTCCATGAAACAATATTTTGATATTTTAATGGGAAATCGTTTTAGTAAGTTTAGTATTCTGAATTTTTAGCTACCAACTTAATATAAACATAAGTTGATTGGATTATGTTCACAGTAACTGTTATTATTCCACATCACAGAGCCAAAGTTTAATCAGAAAATGATTTATACAGTAACTCGTATAACAATCTGAACCACCCCATCGATAACAGTCGGACGTAATCAACAAACATTGGGCACGTGTTAATGTATTCACAGCAATTAGAACCAAGCTATCAAGGCAGTATTATGCTGCGTCCACGTATACGATTTTAGTCGATAATGCGTGAAATTGATCATATGCATGGCGAAATTCATGGCACGATGTCACCTCGAGCTGTGTGTGCGCTTCCATCGAGCCCCCTAGTAAAAGTTTCTATTCTTTATACAGGGCAGTGCCGTCAATACGACAATAAATTGGCAAAATATGAGCTATATTAGCTCAAAGAAACGTTTTACCACTTTCAAAAACAAATGGATGCAAATGTTAGCATGTATCAAATTCCTAATATATGTATACCTATCTAATTTTATGTCGTTTCTAGTTCGTAAGTTCAAAAAAGTACTTATTTGTAGTTATAACTTAGTTTAGGCACTATTGGTCTATATTGTCTTAGTTATATACAACATGTGAATTATGTATGTAATGACTGTTTGCTGCCAAAATAAGGAGAAAAAAAAAACATCTTATCAACATTTTTCATAGAAATTTCATAAAATTATCAAATGAATGAGATGTTTTTAAAAATAGCTAACCATTTATATGAACTAATAGATGTTGTCTACGCATATTCGATCATCATCATCATCACTAGCCTATATACGTCCCACTGCTAGGTACTGGCCCTCCTTCATGGGAGAAACACACGAGGAGTTTATATAGGTGGCCATAACACCACCACGCGGGCCCAATGCAGGCTAGTGGATTTAAGTGGCTGTAATAGAAACCGGGACCAAGGGCTAATGTGCCTTCCGAGGCACGGAGGAGCTCGAGATTACGTATTTTGTTTCATCCATCCCGGGATCGACCACGGCGACAGTTTCATTATTTTCGTAATGTAATTTGTAAATTTGTACCTGTCTAGACAAAATAAAATCTTTTTATTCATTTATTTATTGTTTGTCGATAGAGCATGGTGGGCATTCGTTTTTTATTTCTTCTTTCGAAGGCGAGAATGAGGTAATTACGAACGCAGGGTAACTCCGAACGAGGTTCTGTTATGAGAGGAAAAGATACGAAGATAATGGTCTAATATCTGGCATTGAACACGAGTCTTTCTTTCAGCCAGTAAAAACAGATTTTCAACCATCCTGTTCTGAATCACACCACTGCTCATACTTACTATAGAATTTACCTATTAACGCACCTCCAAAACATGAAAGATACTTTCTCTAGCGCTAACTTCTTGTGTGGTATTAAAGTGGTAACCACCGATTCAATTGCTTATCCATTCCTGCGTTTACGTTTTAATAAAAAACAAAAGCAATAAAATTACATAACCGAAATAAAACCTTCGCTAGAAATAGAACACAATACATTTCAAACACAATTTTATTTCATTAGTCAAAAGAGCTTAACTTGAAAATACGAATTTAGGAAATCAATCAAGCCTTTGTTTATTTGTTTTGGAGCCATAGCTATCAATCAAATAAAAATATCTCATAAGAATGTGTAGTCATGCAAATGTTATTCGGATGGATGGTGGAAAGCCGATTACATGAAATTAAAACCAAAAATATATTTATTCAAGTAGGCGCCAAGAAATTCTTTCAAATCGTAAAGAATAAAGAGCCTTATACACGGTGCGATCCGTCGTTGCAATGGGTCTTCGTTGGATGCAACTACGAATCGGTTATTTTTTTTTATACAAAGCTCGGCAACTGACTCAACACCACCTGATCTAAAGCGGTAAGAAGAGTCCATATGCGAAGACAGCTAGTGCAGCTTGAAATATACTGTTCTAGGCGCCTCTGTCTTGCCGGCCCATAAGGTGCTTTTTCACGCCTGTTTTGTAGGAACCCATGTACAAAGAATTCCAAGTTCTGGAAGTACGACAAAGAAACGAGGCACTAAATTTCTTTGTGCGTGATGTTGAGGTGGAGACAGTGAATTGATAACTCCGCGCTAACTTTAGATCACCAATACATTCGAGTGTCTCTGTACCCGTATAAAAAATGTGCACAGACTGAGACAAAAATCGAATCGTAGATTGCAAAGAGCCATACGCTGTCGATTCGTCGTTTAGATGGGTGGATAAAAAAAGAATAAGTTTATTAGGTTACGTCAAAAGAAGCACCTGTTAGTATAGACATAAAACTAGCTGATATGTGACGAGCAAAACCCGAAGATATTGGATGGCTTGTCTGTGTGAAGATATGGCTATGAAAGGAATCAATGTTGAGATATCGGATGATACAAAGAGTGAAAGAGTAAGAAATATTGTGCTTGCAAATAAAAATTGGGTCTTTCCCTGTCCTCCGATCGGAATTCCGATTGGTAGGAGGAGCGGTAATATTTTTTCCCATTCCTCCGATTAAATGGTTTTGTTTTTATATTTTACTTAACTTAATAAAAAGTACAGTCAAGCCCAATACACCGACCATGTTCTAAGATCGGAACTCCGATTGGTAGGAGGAGCAGGAATATTTTTTCCCATGTCTTGGTTTTGTTTTTTGCGGATTAACGGAGCCGACACTGACTGTAGATAAAAAAGACATGGCCAAGATTCCATAGTGACTTTGCCTAGGTATGAATTTCCATTTAGATACAGTCGACAGCACATAAAGCGTAACAGTTTGACCTTGAGACGTCTCTTACTGCAATCGTAATAGAGGCGGCTTTCATAGTGCAACTGTTACACTTGATGTGCTGTCGTGTGTACTGTTCCTTTGTTCCCGTTGAGTTACACCATTTTGTGTTACACTGTTAAACATTGGGAAAAATACTACCGATGAGTAACACTGTAACTCAATGCCACATTTTTTCCCCCATTGAGTGACAGTGTAACTCAACAGAACGCTGTATTCCCGTTAAGTAACACCTTCTTGGGAAAAAACATTGTTCAAATTCGTATGTATGTAGCTGGATTATTCCCTGAAGTACCAGGCTACCATAAGTATATCAGAGGTTATTTATTGTTGTATCGGACGGCATTTCATCTTAGGCCCCAGGATGACAACGCACCTGCAATATCAAGTGACTTTTCCTTGTTATTGCAGGTGCCAATAGGCGGCGGTAACCGCTTACCATCAGGTGGGCCGTCAGCTTGTTTGTCATCCAGTAATATATATAATATATATATAAAAAAAAAATTATACCCCTACGAATATTATATAAATAAAATAACATAAGAGTATGCTAAACATCTCCTACATAGATATGGTAGCCTGGTACTTCAGGGGATGATCCAGCTACATAAATACGAATTTGAACATTGATTTTACCCAAGAAGGTGCTACTTATAATCTTTCTGTAGCACCTACCAGTATAAAAGCAAATATTCATATGAAATAACAAATAAGTACAATAAAAAAATCTAACTACTTGATTCTATGAGCGAAAACCCATTCAATAGGGTAGTTGACAACTTTTTTTTATTTCATAAATAAAAGTTTATAACTTATAAAGAAATATTGCAAAATAAATAGTATGTCTAAGATCAATAGTTTCATAGATATAGAGATGATGTGCTGTGCATCGTCCAAAAACACTCCATAGAAAATCTACGGAACAGGTGACGTCACATGTTCCCATATTACTAATAAATGTATGGGCATACTGACAAAATTGATATTAACTATGTATTATGTATGTTTTTATTAATAGTTGTCATAATAATAGTTGTTTTAATTGATGGCAGCAATCTAATACCATTATAATTTTTGATAAATATTAAAAAAAAATATAACCATTATTTTAATTTTCAAAACAGTACAACTTCAACGATATTCCATATCTTTAAAGTTTGAATTGTTTTGATGGGTAACAGTAGTGCATATTTTCCGAATTTCCGAAGCTAAGTAAGTGATGAAAACAAAACCATTCAATCGGAGGAATGGGAAAAAATATTCCCGCTCCTCCTACCAATCGGAGTTCCGGTCGGAGGACAAGGAAAGACCCATAAAATTTTGAACAGAACAATGATCTTGTAGTCATGCAAATGTCCAAACATTTCTAACACCAATCTTTAGAGAGTAATGGCTCTAATAATGTGTTTTGAACTAAATCCTTAGTATTATTTTTGACTAACTGGACATTCTGACTACGTCCCATTAACTCTTATGTATTCAAAAGAGCAGATGATACAATTTCAAATAAAGAAATAATATCATTATCAAAAATATCTATCACTATGTAAATCTTTCTGAATTGCCCTCTTAATAAGGTAAACATTTGTGGGAATTAATGAACTTAATATGCGAGCTGTTCAAGACAGCTACTTTTACGTGCGGTTTTTTATTCACTTTTGTCAAATATTGTCACTAAATGTTCACCTCTAGCATTCTGTTAAAAACTGATTCTAACTTATAAAATGCACTAATTAACTTTCGAATAAACGTGATGTTCAATATCGAAGTAACATCATTCATTTGTTTGAACAAACCGGAATTTAATTTCAAAGTTTCCTCCCACCTAACAGAAGAAGTTAGATTAGAAATAATATATACATTGCTTCGAATCATATTGTAATCTTTGCCAACATAACCTAACTATCATCATGAGCCTATATACGTCCCACTGCTGGGCACAGGCCTTCCTACGTGGGAAAAACACATGATGAGCTTCGGCCATAACACCACGCTGGTCCAATGAGGGTTGGTGGATCAAAGCGGTTGTAGTAACAACCGGGATCAATTGCTTAATGTGCCTAAGGACGGAGGAGCTCGAGATTATAAATTTGATTAACCCATCCCAGGACCGACCATGGCGAGAGTTGCTTTGTTTTCGTGATCGAAACCAGATCGCTAAAACCACTACACCACAGAGCTCTCAACCCAACTATACTTATCTAAAATTTATTGTCAGGTAGCCATGACACCGCCCAAATCCTGCGCGAATTATTTCGAAGGACCATCGAAACGTTCTGCTCTTGACGGCTCTTCCCTGAAATTGGGACGACTTGAGCATAAATTATTTGGGCCGCCCGTGTAATGATATTATTGTACCTAACATTTCCCAATATTTAGTTATTTGAATTTTTATCGAGTTCTTTATCCTGTACCTTTTCCGCAAACATTCAACAATATCCTCTCTTTTTCGTTATCAGTTCTAGCGCATTCTTAGTTGAACTAATATCTTGTTGTAGTTCCTATGTTCCGAACGCATGCTGTCAACTCAACGTTACTCAACAACAACAAAAAGTTTGACAACTATCGATTAAACAACTAATTTGTATTGGAGTGTATTGATCTGCACATAATGTCGACTAAACAGTCGATCCGTTTCTTGTCACCATGGCGGGAACTATTACAGATGACACATAGAAGTTTATTAATAACGCAGATAAAAGGTCTACGCTTTACAAGAGCCCTGAAGAATTACTTTACGCATTCTATATTTAAAAAACGTGGCCCCATCGCGCTAGTTAACAACGTATTTACCAAAGCCATACCAAAAACGTTACGTTGCGCACAATTTGAGTTGCGCTAAACATTGGAACGGCCACCAATTAGCTTTTTTCCTGAACATTCGTTGATGTCTTTGATTATAATTAATACATATTTAACCAAACATACCATATTTAACATTTATAATATTGTTAAAATCAAAAATTAAGAATATTACATATTTAGTATATACAGGGTGGTGCTGTCAATACGACAATAAATTAAACCAGGGGCTATTTTAGTTCATAGATATGGTTTGGCACTTTCAAAAATACTTATTCATTTAATAATTCCATTACATTTATAAGAAATGATATAACATTGGCCGCATTATTTCATAGAAATGTCATAAAATTATTCAATGAATAAGTAAAAATATTGTCTTATTAACGGCACCATCCTGTATTACATTTATTAATAAATAAATTCTTTCAAAATTGTGTATATGTATCGATCGAGTTTTGACAGCATTTGGATACAAAGACGTTACTATGGGAACTATCTATGGGAACGTATTCACCGCTGTAGGTTGAACGTTTTTGATTTAGTTGGTGCTTAGTACCTAACTTTTGTTAGCGTTACCAACGTTTGGAAAAAAGCGTCAAAAATGGTTGTTGGACAGCGGAAAATACGTTCCTATAAATAATGGTTCCCATAGTATCTCTGGATCTAAATGCTGCCAAAAAGCGCTGCAAATTGTGCTCAACGGAACGTGTTTGGTTTAGCTTTGGTAAAAACCATGTAAATGAGCGCGATCGGGCCCTTATCTAGCAGCTTAGAACATAGGATGTACACACAATCTGCTACTGAACATAGGTTTTTTATGTCTCTAAAGTAAAGCACACACTAGAACTTTCTTGTTAATTGACATTGTTTGTAGCACCTTGACGCGAACATTGCCATAAGAAGAATGGTCGATTTGGTAGGAGATAACGAAATCGACGAACAACTACATCAATACTTTTACTACTACTACTAATACTACTTTTGGATATTACTAACAATATTTTAGAGTCACAAGATGCTGGAATGGGTACTATTCTGGTTCTCTTGGACTTTTCCAGAGCATTTGACACTATTAATACAACTTTACTTCTTTCCAAAATGGCTTTTTACGGTTTTGATACAGCTACTATAAAATGGTTCAACAGTTATTTAAGCAATCGTTATCAATATGTTGATGTTAAAAATAGTAACGGTTCCAATACCTCTGCCCTATCTTCAGTAGCTCAAGGCGTGCCCCAGGGATCCATTTTAGGACCCATACTTTTCATTCTTTACACCGCTGATATTATTGATAGTATAAAAAATTGTAGATATCATTTATATGACCTTCAATTATATTTATCATGTCATCCTAGCCATGTCGATATTGCAGTGCACAGGGTAAACGAAGATTTAGAAAGGATTCTCCAATGGTCTAATAGCAACTGTTTAGTTTTAAATCCTTTTAAGTCCAAGTTTATAGTACTCGGTTCCAAAATGCAGATAACTAAAATCACAAGATGTAATCCTCGCATTCATATAGGTAACGTAGTCATTACGATCATGAAGGAAGTTCGTAATTTGGGCCTTGTCATGGATTCAGAATTAAGATTCGAATCGCATATACAGGAACTAGTACGTAATTGTTTCTATCGCTTGAAACTACTTTACCAAGTACGTAGTTATCTTAGCACTAATATGCGTATAAATTTAGTAGAGTCATTAGTTTTGTCTAAGTTCAATTATGCGGATTCGGTTTATGGACCACGACTTTTGGCACGAACCAAATATCTAATCCAACGTGTGCAAAATGCATGCGCTAGATTTTGTTTTAATATTCCAGCAAGAAGCCATGTGTCTCCATTTATAAATCAAGCTAATTTACTGAACATGCATTCACGACGACACCTTCACTTTGCTTTACTTCTTTTCGGTTTAGTAAAAAGTCGAAAGCCTTTATATTTATACGAAAAACTTGACTGGTCCTCCCGTATTCGTCTAACTCAACTCAGAATGCCCACACACAGTACAACAGCTTTTAAGGGTAGTTTTAAATATTCGGCAGCCAAAATTTGGAATAATATACCACCACCGCTGCGTAAATTATCGTTGGTCTATACTTTTAAAAATAGAATTAAAAAGTATATTTTGCTATTACAGTTAAATTAGCTTATAAGTATTATTGTTAACTATTTATATGATTTAACCATGTGTGTGCTTTGCTGATTATTTAAACCTTAATGTTCTTGTTTTTGATTATGTTGTTGTGTTTTGGACACTTATATTTTTCTGTTATTTGCTGATTTCTTGTTACTATTTATTTTCTTTTGATATATATATTGCAAATCTCTGCTTTATTATATTAATGTCGCCATCTTACCCACATCACCGGATACCACTGAAAATCAGCGTCACAGCTTAGCCTGTGACATAAGCTGAGTGGTAGTCCGTTTCAGCGCTAGTAAACTATTTATGTATGACTGTATTGTTTATTTTTAAAATTAGCTGAATAAAGTTTTTTTTCTTTCTTTCTTTTCTTTCAATTATATGCGCACCTCCATCTAAATGGTTCTGTTGTGTGGAATTCACGAGAAGTACACAACTCTACTAAACAGTTTACTCGATTCAAAGTTGAATGTAAGCGTTAGGCCAAAATTTGTTTGCCAATTGTTTTTTTGTATTGAAATTCTCGGAAGAGATTTCAGTTAGAAATAAGCAGAACAGAACCTTTGTAGAATTTTTCCTCGAATGTCTTTTTCAGTGTTTTATTGCTGTGTACGTTAATTAGTGAATAATAATAATAATATATTAATAATATTCATACACTCATATCTATTATCTAGCCCAAAGTAAGCGTTAAGAGTGTGCCCAAGTTAAGAGTGTGTGTTATGTATAATAGATCATCATCATCATCATCAGGCTTCCCGCGACCCTTACCAGATCATCGGTCCACCTTGTGGGCGGCCTACCAACGCTGCGTCTCCCGATACGCCGCCGCCATTCTAGGACCTTTCCGCCCCAACGGCCGTCAGTTCTCCTCGCAATGTGACCTGCCCACTGCCACTTGAGACTCGCAATTCTTTGGGCTATGTCAGCGACCTTAGTTCTCCTGCGGATCTCATTATTTCTGATTCGATCACGCAGAGAAACACCAAGCATAGCCTTCTCCATTGCTCTTTGGGTGACTTTGATCCTTTGTATAAGGCCCATTGTAAGCGGCCACGTCTCGGTTCCGTATGTCATTACTGGCAACACACCCTAATTAAAGACTTTCGTCTTGAGACACTGCGGTAGTTGTGCAGAGAATATGCTGCATAGCTTCCCGAACGCTGCCCAGCCGAGTTGGATCCATCGATTGACCTCTTTCTGGAAGTTGGACCTACCAAGTTGGACTATTTGACCCAGGTAAATGTATTTGTTGAAGTAACAATAAGGAAGTTGTTGAACTTCCAGTGTAGAGCTTCCAACCTTCACAGGAGTGGGTACGACATGGGAATTCGACATAATCTTCATATTATCCATGTTCATTTTAAGACCCACTTGTTAGGAGATTCTACAGAGGTCGTCGAGCATTGTGCCCAAGTCTTCCAGGTTTTTAGCCAAGACTACGATATCATCAGCAAAACGAAGGTGAGTCATGTACTCGCCGTTTATGTTGATGCCAAGTCCCCTCCAGTCCAAAAGCTTAAAAACTTCCTCCAACAGTTTCGGAGATATAACATCGCCCTGTCTCACACCCCGCTGAAGTCGTATACTAGATAACGGAGAAATAATGATGTTATTATCATATGTATATAAATATTAGAAATATACTAAATAAACCTATGAAAAACATCCATGACTGGTAAACAAATGCTCGTACTCATCATACAAACATTTGTTCCTACCGGGATTCGAACCGGGGACCTCTTGACCGCCTGTATAGCAAGGAGTACAGACCGCTCGACCCGCCAGTCGTACAATTAATGAATTATTCGTTATTTTAACATTTTATAAAATTTAACCAATAAAAGGTTCAATTCTCGCAAAGAATATTGAAATCATATTAATTCAGCAGTTAAAGTCAATATTAGTTTGACTCGAAAAATGCTAATTTCTGAATGTAAAGAGCACCGACGTTTTTATTAATTTTCATACAAAAAGACTTTAGATTTTATCGTTCCTCCTATTCTGGGAAATATCCAATATTTTAATGCTATTGTTAGTATTGTATTACTTATACATGATTGGCTGTGCACAGTACTTATTACGTAAAACCGTGAACCTGCTCCCAGGCCAGCCGTTATCAAAAACTGGGGCAACATGCCCGTGGGAGAACATAGGTTAATGTATACGGGTGTAAGGGGAACGCTCTCGAAAAAGAAGACATATGACAGTTCTGGTGACCTTAATATCGAAGGCATATGACATGGGTTAGTGCCATAAAAACGAAGGCATATGACAGTGCTGGTGACCTTAAAAACCAAAGCATATGACAGTGCTGATGACCTTAAAAACCAAAGCATATGAGAGTACAGGCGACCTTAACAAGAATGCTTATGACAGTGCTGAATACCTAAACCCGTAAGCATATGACAGTGCTGTTGACTTTAAAAACCAAAGCATATGACAGTGCTAAAGACCATAAAAACGAAGGCATATGACAGTGCTCGTGACCTTAATATCGAAGACCTATTACAGTGCTGGTATCCTCAATATCGAAGACATATGAGAGTGCTGGTGACCTGAAAAACGAAGGTATATGACAGTTCTGGTGACCTGAAAATGAAGGCATATGACAGTGCTGGTGACCTTAAAAACGAAGGCATATGACAGTGCTAGTGACCTGAAAAACCAAAGCATATGACAGTGCTGGTGACCTTAAAAACGACTTGTTAATAAAATGCAATCGCTAAAAATTTTCAGCTGTCACACTTAATTGTAATACCTATACGATGTGTTTAAATGAAACAGATAAAGTATTAAACAAATTTATTTTTCAACATGTCTTCAAGTTTACATACAAACTTTATATTCTAAAATATATAGATACACTCAACATTATAATAATAATATTCATACACTCACACCTATTATCTAGCCCAAAGTAAGCATCATTAAGAGCTTGTGTTATGGATACTAGATAACGGAGAAATAATTATAATAATATGTGTATAAATACTAGAAATATACTAAATAAACATATAAACATCCATGACTCGTAAACAAATGCTCGTACTCATCCTACAAACATTTGCTCCTACCGGGATTTGAACCCGGGACCTCTTGACCGAGTAGCCTGTATAGTAAGGGGCACAGACCGCTCGACCAGACGGTCGTCGAACATTGCCACAGCATAATAAATAAATAAAAAATATTAACTAACATAAACTAGCCAAAGGGTGGCCAAATATTATTTGGGTGTTCCTTGTGCTACGCGTGCTGGCTGCATTGCCATCTGCCTTCCTGTATATTTCTCTATACAGGAAGGCAGATGGCATTACGGATTAGGTTAACAGGATTGACAACGGCAACGCTTATGCCAGCTTCGTGATTGACGGCTACCTAATTGCTAAAGCTTTTATTTGTAGACAGTTCTCTGACTCCTTTATACTGCATCATCATCATCATCATAATTTCAGCCGAAAGACGTCCACACAGAATAAAATTACAACAAAACTGCCGACTACCAGTTGCTCAAAAAAATGACTACATAACTTGGAGTGAGGTTACAGCCTCCGGGAGTTAAGATTGCGCAGCAATCACCTGCTCTGGTGGTGGAAATGGATGACATGTCACCACAAGCTGCCCACAATACCACCAGCTGGCAGTAAAGGTGTATGGCAGAGGTTTTAGGTGGGTGCGAGTCCCACACACCACACTCTCTTCGTTTCCCAGAAGAGAGGACGCGGCGCATAAGACGTTTCCCATGCCACAAAAAAAAAGTGTAAGACCTAACCAAACATAAAGTTGCACAAAGATACACCGTTTTGATGAATCATTAAACTGCAAAAATTACAACTTGCAAAATTTTGGTTATAACTAATGTAACCGAAGTAGTTTAGCTAAATATTTTTTTCAGTGCACTGCTGGAAAGTGTCTTCCCTAATGATTTACACTACGATTGGTCCTGGATGCATTCAGCGGCTACCTGCGACTTTTTTAGATGCTTCCAGACTATATTTTAGAATAAGGTGTGGATAACCAATATACAGGGATCTACATAAATATTGAACTGAAGTATAAAAAACAGCAGGTTTGTTGAAATGTGACTAGTACTTATAATTTTAATTACTCTCAAAATCTTCATTAGATACAACAGTATGAATATCATGATATGGTTCCCGTGCCGGGAATCGAACCCGAGCCTCCTGGGTGAAAGCCACTAGACCATACGGGATCCTATAACCTTCTCCAGATGGTGGTCTACCTTGTTGAGCTTTGCCCACGCTTCGTCTTCCGGTCCATGGTCGCCACTGTAGAACCGTTACGCCAATGGCCATCGGCTCTGCAGCAGATGTGTCCTCACTGCCACTTTAGTTTGGCAGTTCTATGAGCTATGTCGGTGACTATGGTTCTCCTACGGATCTCCGCAATTCTCATTAGATTCCTCCGTGCGGTGACGGATTAAGAATACAATTCACCGCCCCATTTCTTCCCGTGGGTGTCGTAAGAGGCGACTAAGGGATTACCGAGCTACCAACTGCTCGACTGGTGGTAGGGTCTGAACACCCGTCTGGTTAGTGACCACCGTACGCATGGCGTAAAACCCGCCAAG
Organism: Nymphula nitidulata; assembly: GCA_947347705.1. Classification (NCBI taxonomy): domain Eukaryota; kingdom Metazoa; phylum Arthropoda; class Insecta; order Lepidoptera; family Crambidae; genus Nymphula; species Nymphula nitidulata. The sequence goes on along the minus strand of OX374636.1, from coordinate 7,907,274 downwards.
TGACCACTTGTGGTCGCGTTCCGGGATCAGTCAGCGTACAACCAGAGCTTGGGGAGACGTTGCGGCGATGGATGCGGTCAGTGACGGCTTCCGTCTAACCAGAGCCAGGTAGACTGCATTGACCCGCCGACCAGGGAGACCCGAAGAAACGGCTGTTCCGCTGGCCGCCCGTGGTACAGTACAGGGGCCCAAGCGAACCTAACCAGTTCGTGAGGCTGCCCTATCATGCCACGCATAATCTTGGGGTGGTCCGTCGTGCCGGTTGGTGACCGGGTGGTGGGGTCCCGGCGGCCATTCCCGGGGGGGTTCGGGGGCCCTTCCGTTCGGCGGGTCAGCGCGTCTCTACTGTCGGCTATTACCTGGGGAAACAGGCCTCACGCTTTGACCGTATATATCGCGGCAACGTCCCCCCAATTCACGCCTCTCCTCCTTCTATCTTCAACTATGGCAGCGCTCAAAAACAGTTCCGGTCGTTCAGCGGTGCACACCCCCACCACAACCACGCTGTTTGAGGTCGGGCTCACTAACATCCGTGGGCTCCATGCTAACCTCAATGCCGTCCACCAACATCTCGAGACGGCTCGACCCGAAATGCTGTTTTTGACGGAGACGCAAATACTCCGCCCGGCAGACACTAGCTACTTGGATTACCCCGGCTACGCTCTTGAAGAGTCCTTCAAAGCGAAGGCCGGGGTATGCTTGTTTGTCCGGGCGGATGTTTGCTGTCGCCGTCTGCGCTGTTTGGAGGACCCTTCCTACTCTATTCTTGGGGTGCATGTGGACCTGGGCACACATTGCCGAATCTACGTGTGCCTCTATAGATCCCACAGCGGTGACATGGAGACAACTCGACTTTTCGAACATCTTAGTCGGGTGGCAGATGTTGCGCAGGAGCAGTTTCCAACCGCAGAATTGGTGTTTTTAGGGGACTTCAATGCTCACCACGAGTCGTGGTTAAGTTCCTCTAAAACTGACCATGCTGGTAGAACTGCCCACGCTTTCGCTCTCACGCACGACCTGACCCAACTGGTAAACCAGCCCACCAGGATTCCAGACATTGTCGGTCACGCGCCCTCATTGTTGGACCTTCTGCTGACGACTCGCCCGGATGGATATCGGCTAGAGGTTCGTGCTCCTTTAGGAACATCGGATCACTGCCTGGTATCCGCTGGGGTGCCACGGGCGTCGCCACCGGTACCTATGGTTGCCAAACGCCGCATCTGGCACTATGCGTCGGCAGATTGGGACGGTATGCGGGATTACTTCGCATCTGTCCCTTGGAGGCAGCGCTGTTTCAGTGAGCTGGACCCGAACGCTAGCGCTACTGCTGTTGCTGATGAGATCATGTTAGGGATGGAGTACTATATCCCTCACTCCGATCTCATCAGTAGGGGTAGGCGTAACCTCTGGTTCAACCGCGATTGTGCCTTAGCTGTTGAAAACAGACAGTCGGCATACCGCGCTTGGATCAGGGGCCGAGCTTGCGGGGATCCCAACATTGACTCACTGAAAGCAGCCTATAACAACGCCACCAAGTCCTGCAAAAGGGCCTTCATCAGAGCGGATGCACAGCGCGTTGCACGAGTTGGCCAAGAACTTCTTACGCATCCTACGGGAAGCCGTAGCTACTGGCGTCTGGCCAAAGCCGTGCAATCTAACTTCTGTCAACCCTCGCTGCCCCCGTTGAGATGTTCTGACGGCTCGCTAGCTCACAAGCCGCAAGAGAAAGCCGATCTCTTGGTAAAACTCTTTGCTGCTCACTCCCGAATCGATGACTGCAACTTACAGCCACCAACACTCTCCCACTGTGGCCACACAATGCCCGATATTCGTATTAGGCAATGTGATGTACGTGCGGAGCTTCAGTCAATCGACGTCCGGAAAGCTAGTGGACCTGATGGCATTCCAGCGATAGTACTGAAAAACTGCGCAGCGGAGTTGTCTCCTGTCTTAACGCGGCTATACCGTCTTTCTCTCTCTTCTGGGTGTGTGCCGGAATCTTGGAGAGAGGCCAATGTGCAACCGGTCCCCAAAAAGGGAGACCGATCAGACCCAGCTAACTACCGCCCGATAGCTGTCACCTCAGTTCTTTGCAAGGTCATGGAACGGATCTTAAACCACCAGCTGATCCGATACCTAGAAGATCACTCATTAATTAATGATCGACAGTACGGGTTTCGGCCGAACCGGTCAACGGGTGATCTTCTAGCGTACTTAATGCATGTCTGGGGTGAAGCTATTGACAAACGTGGTGAGTCACTGGCAGTTAGCCTTGACATTGCCAAAGCGTTCGATCGGGTCTGGCACAAGGCTCTTCTCTCCAAGCTCCCGGCATACGGTCTGCCCGCTCAGCTCTGTAACTGGATCGCCGGCTTCCTGCATGAGCGAAGAATCCGTGTCCTCGCAGATGGATGCGCTTCGCGGTTCATGTCAGTGAATGCTGGTGTACCGCAAGGCTCTGTTCTATCCCCCACACTCTTTCTTCTTCATATCAATGACATGATTCCGTTAGGAAACATTCATTGCTATGCAGATGACAGTACAGTTCATGGGGGATATTACGGTCGCCCAGGGGCTGGGCGCGCTGAAACCGAGAGAGAGAGAGAGAATCTTACCATTGAGCTCGACAGGGTGTTGAACCTCGTATCTGAATGGGGATCTAACAATCTTGTTGAGTTCAATGCTAAGAAAACACAGGTGTGCGCGTTTACAGCCAAAATGTCACCGTTCCTTCCCCTTCCGTCTCTTCAGGGCACGACTCTTTCGGCACAGGGCTCCCTAAACTTGCTAGGTATGGAGATATGTTGCAATCTGAATTCCAGGAACTATATCGAAACCGTGATAAAAACAGCCTCACGGAAGCTCGGTGTCCTGAACAAGGTGCGTCGATTTTTCACGCCTGACCAATTATGCCTGCTGTATAAAACTCAGGTTCGGTCTTGCGTGGAATATTGCTCGCACTTGTGGGATGGCTCCGCCAAGTACCTACTCGATGCCCTGGACAGATTGCAGCGTCGTGCTGTCCGTATCGTTGGCGATGTAGAGGTCACCAACAACCTTGAGCCTCTGCAATTGCGTCGAGACATTGCGTCGCTTAGCGCCTTCTATCGGCTATATCACGGAGAGTGTTCTGAAGAGCTATTTGACCTTATCCCACCTTCCCCCTTCCTACTCAGGAGCACGCGTGCTGGTCTTCGGAGTCATCAATTCACTGTCTCCACCTCAACATCACGTACAAAGAAATTTAGTAGCTCTTTTCTTTGTCGAACTTCCAGAACTTGGAATTCTTTGCCAGCACATGTGTTCCCTCCTTCCTATAACATGGGGTCCTTCAAAAGAGGCGTGAAAAAGCACCTTTCGGGCCGGCAAGGTGGAGGCAGCTAGAGTAGTGTCTGAACTGCACTAGCTGTCTTCGCATATGGACTCTTCTTACCGCTTCACATCAGGTGGTGTTGAGTCATTTGTCGTGCTTTGTATAAAAAAAAAAAAAAAAAAAAAAAAAAAAAAGATCCCTACGAGTAAGTCCGAACATTGCTTCCTTAATAAGGTCAAATTTAATACAGTGTCCCATCAACTTTTATCCCTTATCAAACAGACCGGAATGAACACAAACAGAAGGTCTGTTTTATTACATTGTTTAATCAACATCTTTATTACTCTTCGAAACAATGAAATACATTTTACTTGAGTAGGCGCTGTGACCGAAACATAAAATGGTTCGTTGGTTTTATTTCTTATTATATGGAATTAGAAAAAAATAGATTTCAATTAATCTAATTTATTTTTTTTAGTGGCCCGCCCACGCGGACGGTCCTTTTTCACGATGTAATCTTTCTCCTTGGTAAGTTTCATCTAAATCAGTTCAGTGACTCAAGTGTGGATACGTAACAGACAGACAGACAGATAGACAGACAAAGTTACTTAAACATTTTATAGTATTAGTATGGATTATACAGGGTCGTGCCGTCAATACGACAATATGGACTATATTAGTTCATAGAAATGTATTGCAACTATCAAATACATCTTATTCATTTGAAGAGAAATGTTATCAAATTATCAAATGATTAAAAAAAAATCAAAAAAATATATGGAACCTATTAGTAATTAAAATAATATAAAACTAGAAAAATTTCACGTCCTGAGGCGGGAATCGAACCCGCGATCTTTCGCAATCCGGGCGACTGCTCTAACCACTGAGCCACCCAGGACTTGGGATATCCCTGTGGATATTGGGATATCAACCCTTGGGATATCAAATCAAAAATTAAGAATATTTGAAAGCACTGCCCCAACTTAACCGAATCGTAGGTATTTGTAAAAATACTCGTTTCGGATGTTGAAATAGAACATTTCGACATTGTTGGGTGGACGTTAGCTCATAAACGCAAATACAGATAGACTAGAAGAATTTCAAGGGATATCCCAAGTCCTGAGTGGCTCAGTGGTTAGAGCAGTCGCCCGGATTGCGAAAGATCGCGGGTAAGGTTCCCGCCTCAGGACGTTATTTTTTCTAATTTTATATTATTTTAATTACTAAGTAATTAGTAATTAAAATATAATAAAACTCGCTCGCTCGCTCATAATATAATAAATATTTTAATTACTAAGTAATTTTTCAAACATTTATAATAATGTTAAAATAAAAAATTAAGAATATTGGAACCTTTTACTTAAAAATCCTAAGATAAAATAGTACTAAGTATATAATAATGTGTGATTTGTGTTATTTGGGAGGATTGATTTGTGAGGACGTGCTTGTGTCTGTGTGCAGTATGGATAAATAAGGATAATTTTCTGATATAAAAACATGGTTAATAATAAATATTGCGGTTGGCGCTAAGGTACAACGCAAGGCCCTTCGCTTGGGCTGTTTATCATTTTATGTCATGATCTAAGCGGCTTCTTTCGAAGTCACCCCACTCTACCCTTAGCATAAATAGTTGGAGCAGTTATTTACTTCAAAAATTAAATTAACCTTTTTTAATAAAAATCATTAATAAATGATTCAAAATTTTTGACTTAAAGAGAAAATTACCTTAGGAATAACAGCGTAATTTTTTTTTAGTTAGTGCAATGCAAATAATTATAATATTCATACACTCACACATCATCATCTAGCCCAAAGTAATCTTTAGGAGCTTGTGTTATGGATAGGTACTAGATAATGCAAAATATTGATAATAATATGTATATAAATAAACTAAAAAAATGAACTAAATAAATATATCCATGACTCGTAAATAAATGCTCGTACTAATCATACAAACATTTGCTTCTAACGGGATTCGAACCCGGGACCCCCGATCGAGTGGCACTCGGCCAGCCGGTCGTAGATGGATATAAAAATAAAAAATGTAGCAAATAATAAACGTTGTCAAAGTTTCTTGCAATTATTAACAGCCTGAGCTCTAACGCAAATTTTAATACAAAAAAAAAACCTTATTTACACCTGATAACAGTTTTTGTAGAGGCTTCGAACAATCTTGACTTTTTTGATTAGAGAGAAATAACTGATTTAGATAAGGCAAACAATAAATTGAGCAACTAAAAAATAGCAAAGTGGGCGACAAAAATTGTGAAGTGGCATCTAATCGTTCAATAGATGTTCAAATCAGATTTTTAGATGCCCACTTAGTATTTTCGTTAGTTAGGTTAAAAAAGTAAGTATAATGCTCAGTCATGCCTAAGATCATTCTAAGATCCAATCGCTGAATGCTCGAAGTTATCCGACTATCCCACAAGCGAAATCTTCTGGCTGCCATCGCACGAAATGCCGATGAACTAGAATCCACTGAATTTAGGATTGGTCTGGAGGGAATGTCATCTGCAAACTTGTGGTTAAACGGTGAAGCTAGGCTTTACTGGGGAATACCAGTGTCTAATAGAAACTATTAGCAAATTTAACAGTAGCTGAAAATGTCTCGAAGACTGGCGACGGATCCAACATCGGTACGAAACATGAAGGCGGACATAAGTTAGTGGAACTCGGAAGTATGACAACTATATCGTTTACGGTGTGGAGGATGAACGCGAAGAACGATGAATTCGTTTGACGTGCATTTGCTTATCGTATACCTACATAGGTATAGTCTTCAGTCACAAATACTTCTAATTCTAAGCAACTTATGTTATGATGCCCTGATGCTGTCTATAAGACCTAGTATAGAAGATTTCATCCCCTCATCTCGGAAAGAGTATTTTTGCTCTTCGATATCTAAGTGCAAAAGCCGTTTTTATCCGCTAGCTAGAGGATAAAGTAAATTTAAATTTAGAACATCGTATGCACTAAGTTTGTGAATTCCAAACATCATTAAACCTCTTTACTTCTACCTCCATGGTGCCGAATTTAACATACAACCTTTTATAACTTTCTTGGTGTACTTTTTGTTTAATTTGCTTTGCGCGCGCCATTTTCTTTTCACGACTTATTTGTTAAAACTATAGGTTTAAAACAAGAAACTAGAAAACAAGTAAAAAACCTCGTAAAAAAGTAAAAATTAGTGATTCTAGCGACGAAGAAGTTTGTTTGATGCCAACAGAATTGACTGAAACTGTTAATAATGCGCAAATGTTTTTTTTGCATTTAGTCATTTCCTCGTTGAGGTGGGATGAAAAGTAACTTGTTGCACTCGTGTGCAAAGATTTTTCACCTCGTGCTCTTTTGATTCCCTCGCTAACGCTCAGGATTCTAATTTTAGAATCCTTCGCTTGCTCGGTCATCAAAATTGAGCACGCGGTTAAAAAGCAACTTTGCACTCTTGTATAACAAATAACTATTTCGCGCTTATGAGTTGAAAATAGATACGGTATGTAAACAAGTCATATAATGACCATAAAAATAAAACATAATCCGCTAAATCTTTCGTAAAATATTGGGCCTAATTCTGAAGACTTGCTCTAAGTGTAAATTTAGGTACACAGTATATCTCTTTCTCGCAATATGTAACGGCAAGAAGAAAGCAAGAATTTTTTAAAGCTGTCAACTAAATTTATATAAGATTTCAAAGAAACCATAGACAAAAAGTACATGCCGTACGGAGGTGCTTCCTACACATTGCATTTTATCACGTCAGTACGGTCAAAAATTGAACGCACGTTTCTAAATGTCAAAATATATGACAGGCGTCTTTTTCGTATTCATATTGAGGGAAAGAGATGCACTGAACTTAAATTTAGACTTGGCATGTATTCTCCAGAATTAGGGTCACTACCAAACGACAAAAATTAAAACGTCTTTCTTAATACACAAATCTAATCAGTATTATTTTTAACCGACTTCAAAAAAAGGAGGAGGTTATCAATTCGTCTGTTTTTTTTATGTTTGTTACCTCAGAACTTTTGACTGGGTGAACCTATATTGATGATTCTTATTTTGTTCGATGCGGAATAGTTCCTATTTAGTCCCATAAAAAATTTTTGAAAATCCGTTGGGTAGTTTGGTTTTTAAATCAAAAAAACTGGAAAAATTAAGTCATCTACATATGCGAAATTGCGGATTTTTGTTTTCCTATGAATTTTTAGTGTAATGATACGATAGTAGAAATCAATATAAGCTCACGGTCACCCATCTAGCTTTGACCTTCAAAAGTTATCACTAAAAATTGTGAAAAAAAAATATTTAAACAAAAATTAAAACCGACTCCAAAAAACTGAAAAGGATAAAATAATTAAATTTTAGTAGGTACTCATCCCCTAGGAACATATTTTTGGAGTTGGTGCTAAGTTGTTTCCAGAAACCATAGATAGTGAAGCACCGACTCCAAAAATATGTTCCTAGGGGATGAGAACCTACTAAAATATATTTATTTTATCCTTTTCAGTTTTTTGGAGTCGGTTTTAATTTTTGTTTAAATATTTTTTTCTTGTGTTGTGTTGATTAAGTTTGCGCTAAGCAGTCAAAACATTATTATTATTTTGTGAATGTATAAAAATAGGCTACTCAAATTTTCAAGTTATAGTAAAGGCACGGTTTATTAAAAATGTTTTGAAAGAAAAAACTATAAATAACCGTTAAAAAAGTAATTCTGCGGAAATTAGAAAAACATGTCATCGAAAAATTTCAATCTTTGATAGTTACAATTTGTGATTCTAGAAAAAATACCAAAATCAAATTCCAGAAAATGTTTCTTCATTTTATTGGAGTGTTATTAAATCCCTCACAAAAGTAAATTATGAAACGGTAATAAAAACTTCATCGTAAAGTGCTAGATGGTTTCATTTTTTGCGTTTGAAAAATGAATTCCGCGAAATACCTACCTAATAAATGAATACCTAAGCGAAAAAGCATTAGTACATTTCATTTTCAGTTAGCACATTGTGTCTTGTTTTAATTTTCCAGGAGCGAAATTCAATATGGTATTTGCCTCTACACCTAGGTAATTGAAGAAGAGGCGGGGAGCCCCGGAATAGGAAAGCTTAATATAGAAACTGTTAACACTCTTAGTGTTGTCATTGGTGGAAAACTAAAAAAAAACGTCTCACTTTTTTTACCTCGCGCTTATTTTATAGGATACTAGTTAACCCCGCAAACGTCGTTTTGCCAAAAAATGTCCATAAAATAAAAATAAATAAAATAGATAGTACCCGATTCTCATACTTACTGAATATACTTACATATAAAATTTCATGAAAATCAGTCAAGCCGTTTCGGAGGAGTATGGTAACTAAAGTAACACGAGAATTTTATATATTAGAGAGATAATATTATTCGGGCCCCTTTGTGCAGTAAATTGTAAAGGACATTTGGCTTAAATAGTTGGCTTACATATATATATTCAATTACAGTTTCAAAAGTTCGACATCAAAAAGTAAAAGGTCAAGAGAAGGGGAGATTTGGAGCATAGTCAACAACTCAGACATACATAACACAACTTTAAATGGATATTTCAGTCTAGATATGTCTATAATCTAATCCAAGTGTTAAGACATGCCATATAAGGGAGGGTGGGGTGATTTCGAGCGCGAGATAATTTTGTAAGAGGCCGTGTACCTATATGTCGCAGCGGTCTGGTTAAATCAGCCGCTTAACTGGACGGCTAGCCCGTTGATTGAATGTCGAATCCAATCAAACGGCTGAAGTACAACTAGCCAAGTCATTGAGCGCAACGTTTAACCAAATGGCTGAATGTTATATCAGCCGTCTGGTTTAAATTAGCCAATTAATTAGACGCCTAGGCAGGTCTTAAATCGAAGAGGTTTTGTGTCTGTTTGAGTAATTCCGGAAACAGCGCTTAAAAAATGTTTTGATGATTGGATTATTCGTTGGTGTAGGTAAGTGTGTCGTTTCTGAAGGAGCATACTTTGAAGGTGATAAAATAAATTTGGATGAATAACTAACATTTTGTGTATTATTGATCTTTTCCCGGTACTTTCTTGACAGAGTAGTACGTCTCCTCTCACGGTCAGTAATACAAATGATTTTTGAAAGGTAAAACAGAATGAAGCGCGAAAGTATGAATTTGAATTTCATTACTTTGAATATTGCCAGTAAAGGAAATATAAACGAGGTGCTATAACATCGCAATGTTATAGTACCACGTTACAAACAAACATGGAATTTTCCTTATTATACAGGATTGTAACGGACGCAGTGGAGTTCATAAAATAGAATATTTGAAAGCAGTCCCACATTTGAAATGAAACGATTTATTTGGCTTAATCAGATACGAAGTCCTGATCGTAATAAATAAGGTTAATTTATCGGACCCGCATTTTATTTGCGGTTTTTCAAATTTGGCATGATTAGGACGGTTTTTTAATGTGTGCGCCCGCCGGTGGGCCGGTGAAATTCAAAATGTAAACATCTGTTTCTTTCAGGCCGAGTAAAATACAAATTGAATTTTAAAGTGTCAGCTGTGGAGCTTTTCACATTCGCTAACTTTTTTACCGACTAATGGCGCGTTTGTTGTGTCGTACCTAAAAGCTTTTAAATTGCACGCGGGCGTTGTGATGAGTTGAATTAAAGTGTTTTCAATAGATATATTTAAGTGATAATTAAATACTACTGTTTATTTATTAAATAATATTTTGGAAAAGACACGTAGGCCATTGTGTCATTCGTCGCCGGCGCAATTCGAAAGCGTTGACGTCGCTCGGCTACAAACTTTAATTAGAAAATATTGGAAATGAACAAACAGATTCTCTTAAACTTTACATGCATAGGTAAGTCAGTAGGGCTTCGATCACGCTAATCTTCAACGTTTTACCAAAGCAAAACTGAAAAAGATACGTTGCGCACAATTTATGTTGCGCTAAACGGCCGTCAAATCGATTGTTTTTTGGAGCATACGTTGATATTTCTGATTTTATTTATATTACATATTTATTTAGTTTATATTACATGAATAAATAAAATAAAAACTATCTAAAATGTGTAAATATATCGAGCGGTTTTTGACAGCGTTTAAATGGGATGGGAACCTTCTTTAAGAACGTTTTTTCCCAAAGATTTGTTTTTTTTTGTTAAATTCTTCCTATAAAGGGAAGGCAAAGGGTACTCATGCCCATATACAACCATGTCTTTAGTACTATTTCATTTTTTTTTCATTTATTGCATTAAAATGCTGGCGTAACACATTTTAATGCAGCTTGGGAGTAGGCATTTGACGCCAAATATATGATGACAGTCTCCATATGATGCTACTTGATGAGGTGGATAACTACAAAAAAATCTTATCGTATTTCACACCATAATCACTTTTATTCTAATAATCTTATAGTTGTACGTCAACACAAACACACGATTTATAAAACTACAGCAATTTTATAACACATTGTTCCTTCCGACACAATTTTTAATTATCGTAATAAAAATCTTGACTGACACCAAGAAATCCCGCCAAACACTCCCCCAAACGTTTGTTATGCCCAAAAGTTGCTTGGCACCAACTAAATCAAAACCATTCGTCCGACAGCAGTAAATTTCCCATAGACGGTTGCCATAGTAAAAAATAGTAAATTTACTTAAGTACTTATTTTTTTCCACGCATAATAAAGTTAAATTTTATTTTCATTTTCATTTTCAAACGTAAAAAAGCAAATTATTCGCAATTTCCCGGCAAAGTATTCTTTTGTTAGCTTTTCTGATTTATCAATAAATAAGTATCGTGTCTCAAAAATCGTTTTATTATTATCTCGATACTAATATACTTTTTTTTTACAACTAGATGACAAACAAGCTGACGGCCCACCTGATGGTAAGTACCGCCGCCTAACTTACCATTACGATAATAACTTGACAAGAATTTTATTCCAAAACTTTACTAAAATTAATTTAATGTGTAAAGAAGTTGCAAACTTTAAATATACAGCCACAACGTTGCTTCTAAATTCTTAACCTAAAATCTAAGGACGGTATTCCTGAGGGAATTCAAGGAATTTCGTCCGTCGCTCCTGGACGATATGTTCCTTTGTGATGTTAAAACTTTGCGTACGTTGGCGGCGACATTTGGTGCAAAATTGGACCTTTTTTTGCATAAGACCAAATTGAGTCGTAAGTACTTGAGATTTTTATAATTTTAATAAAAGGAAATAGGTTTCATAAATGAGAAGTTCCCCGTCTTACTGGTTTGAACGCTCTGGTTTCGATTATGAAAACAAAGCAACTTTGGACATGTTTGATCCTGGATGGGTCATTCAAAATTAGTAATCGTTCTTACCAAATACTAAAGCCAGCACACTCTTAAGTTTTTTCATGTAGGAAGGCGTGTAGCACACGTGGCAGTGTGTCGTATTCAGCCTGTCGATGACTATAAGATATCTAGATTCAAATTTAAAAGTGGGGCGGGAATCTACCCTGTGACCTTTCACTATCCGGATGACTGCTCTGACTTCTAAGAATCCTATGAATTTTTTTCATATCTTTCTGTTCTACCGACCGACTGTGTTTTTTGTGTTAGCTGAACCATCAAACACAAAATTCTTCGAAATCGAAAGAAACTTTTTGATAAGCCACCATTTTATTAAGAAAAAAGTGTACCGTCAGCTTGTTTGTTATTTAGTTGTATAAAAAACCTAACTTTAATAAATATAGCCCGCGAAGATTCCTCGATTATATATTTTTTCTCTTTACGTGCATTGCAAAGCATACCGGTTACCGAGTGCAGCTGGTAATGTAATAAAATAAATATTACAAACACAACAATCTTTCATAGGGGTTCACTAACAACATCGGCATTCACCTTTAAATATTTCTATTTTTAGAGAACGTTATTTACTGCAGTGCAATTTAAAATTAAAACCAGAAACACAATATCGCACTAACCTGTTTTCTTTATCAAAATATCTCGTAATGAACCAGGATTATAAAGTAATTTTTTAAATTGGATAAATAATCGAGGTTTCGATGAACAAATAAAAGGAAGTCGGAATTCATTTTTCAAACGCAAAAAATGAAACCATCTAGCACTTTACGATGAAGTTTTTATTACCGTTTCATAATTTACTTTTGTGAGGGATTTAATAACACTCCAATAAAATGAAGAAACATTTTCTGGAATTTGATTTTGGTATTTTTTCTAGAATCACAAATTGTAACTATCAAAGATTGAAATTTTTCGATGACATGTTTTTCTAATTTCCGCAGAATTACTTTTTTAACGGTTATTTATAGTTTTTTCTTTCAAAACATTTTTAATAAACCGTGCCTTTACTATAACTTGAAAATTTGAGTAGCCTATTTTTATACATTCACAAAATAATAATAATGTTTTGACTGCTTAGCGCAAACTTAATCAACACAACACAAGAATAAAATATTTAAACAAAAATTAAAACCGACTCCAAAAAACTGAAAAGGATAAAATAATTAAATTTTAGTAGGTACTCATCCCCTAGGAACATATTTTTGGAGTTGGTGCTAAGTTGTTTCCAGAAACCATAGATAGTGAAGCTATAAATAACCGTTAAAAAAGTAATTCTGCGGAAATTAGAAAAACATGTCATCGAAAAATTTCAATCTTTGATAGTTACAATTTGTGATTCTAGAAAAAATACCAAAATCAAATTCCAGAAAATGTTTCTTCATTTTATTGGAGTGTTATTAAATCCCTCACAAAAGTAAATTATGAAACGGTAATAAAAACTTCATCGTAAAGTGCTAGATGGTTTCATTTTTTGCGTTTGAAAAATGAATTCCGACTTCCTTTTATTTGTTCATCGAAACCTCGATTATTTATCCAATTTAAAAAATTACTTTATAATCCTGGTTCATTACGAGATATTTTGATAAAGAAAACAGGTTAGTGCGATATTGTGTTTCCGGTTTTAATTTTAAATTGCACTGCAGTAAATAACGTTCTCTAAAAATAGAAATATTTAAAGGTGAATGCCGATGTTGTTAGTGAACCCCTATGAAAGATTGTTGTGTTTGTAATATTTATTTTATTACATTACCAGCTGCACTCGGTAACCGGTATGCTTTGCAATGCACGTAAAGAGAAAAAATATATAATCGAGGAATCTTCGCGGGCTATATTTATTAAAGTTAGGTTTTTTATACAACTAAATAACAAACAAGCTGACGGTACACTTTTTTCTTAATAAAATGGTGGCTTATCAAAAAGTTTCTTTCGATTTCGAAGAATTTTGTGTTTGATGGTTCAGCTAACACAAAAAACACAGTCGGTCGGTAGAACAGAAAGATATGAAAAAAATTCATAGGATTCTTAGAAGTCAGAGCAGTCATCCGGATAGTGAAAGGTCACAGGGTAGATTCCCGCCCCACTTTTAAATTTGAATCTAGATATCTTATAGTCATCGACAGGCTGAATACGACACACTGCCACGTGTGCTACACGCCTTCCTACATGAAAAAACTTAAGAGTGTGCTGGCTTTAGTATTTGGTAAGAACGATTACTAATTTTGAATGACCCATCCAGGATCAAACATGTCCAAAGTTGCTTTGTTTTCATAATCGAAACCAGAGCGTTCAAACCAGTAAGACGGGGAACTTCTCATTTATGAAACCTATTTCCTTTTATTAAAATTATAAAAATCTCAAGTACTTACGACTCAATTTGGTCTTATGCAAAAAAAGGTCCAATTTTGCACCAAATGTCGCCGCCAACGTACGCAAAGTTTTAACATCACAAAGGAACATATCGTCCAGGAGCGACGGACGAAATTCCTTGAATTCCCTCAGGAATACCGTCCTTAGATTTTAGGTTAAGAATTTAGAAGCAACGTTGTGGCTGTATATTTAAAGTTTGCAACTTCTTTACACATTAAATTAATTTTAGTAAAGTTTTGGAATAAAATTCTTGTCAAGTTATTATCGTAATGGTAAGTTAGGCGGCGGTACTTACCATCAGGTGGGCCGTCAGCTTGTTTGTCATCTAGTTGTAAAAAAAAAGTATATTAGTATCGAGATAATAATAAAACGATTTTTGAGACACGATACTTATTTATTGATAAATCAGAAAAGCTAACAAAAGAATACTTTGCCGGGAAATTGCGAATAATTTGCTTTTTTACGTTTGAAAATGAAAATGAAAATAAAATTTAACTTTATTATGCGTGGAAAAAAATAAGTACTTAAGTAAATTTACTATTTTTTACTATGGCAACCGTCTATGGGAAATTTACTGCTGTCGGACGAATGGTTTTGATTTAGTTGGTGCCAAGCAACTTTTGGGCATAACAAACGTTTGGGGGAGTGTTTGGCGGGATTTCTTGGTGTCAGTCAAGATTTTTATTACGATAATTAAAAATTGTGTCGGAAGGAACAATGTGTTATAAAATTGCTGTAGTTTTATAAATCGTGTGTTTGTGTTGACGTACAACTATAAGATTATTAGAATAAAAGTGATTATGGTGTGAAATACGATAAGATTTTTTTGTAGTTATCCACCTCATCAAGTAGCATCATATGGAGACTGTCATCATATATTTGGCGTCAAATGCCTACTCCCAAGCTGCATTAAAATGTGTTACGCCAGCATTTTAATGCAATAAATGAAAAAAAAATGAAATAGTACTAAAGACATGGTTGTATATGGGCATGAGTACCCTTTGCCTTCCCTTTATAGGAAGAATTTAACAAAAAAAAACAAATCTTTGGGAAAAAACGTTCTTAAAGAAGGTTCCCATCCCATTTAAACGCTGTCAAAAACCGCTCGATATATTTACACATTTTAGATAGTTTTTATTTTATTTATTCATGTAATATAAACTAAATAAATATGTAATATAAATAAAATCAGAAATATCAACGTATGCTCCAAAAAACAATCGATTTGACGGCCGTTTAGCGCAACATAAATTGTGCGCAACGTATCTTTTTCAGTTTTGCTTTGGTAAAACGTTGAAGATTAGCGTGATCGAAGCCCTACTGACTTACCTATGCATGTAAAGTTTAAGAGAATCTGTTTGTTCATTTCCAATATTTTCTAATTAAAGTTTGTAGCCGAGCGACGTCAACGCTTTCGAATTGCGCCGGCGACGAATGACACAATGGCCTACGTGTCTTTTCCAAAATATTATTTAATAAATAAACAGTAGTATTTAATTATCACTTAAATATATCTATTGAAAACACTTTAATTCAACTCATCACAACGCCCGCGTGCAATTTAAAAGCTTTTAGGTACGACACAACAAACGCGCCATTAGTCGGTAAAAAAGTTAGCGAATGTGAAAAGCTCCACAGCTGACACTTTAAAATTCAATTTGTATTTTACTCGGCCTGAAAGAAACAGATGTTTACATTTTGAATTTCACCGGCCCACCGGCGGGCGCACACATTAAAAAACCGTCCTAATCATGCCAAATTTGAAAAACCGCAAATAAAATGCGGGTCCGATAAATTAACCTTATTTATTACGATCAGGACTTCGTATCTGATTAAGCCAAATAAATCGTTTCATTTCAAATGTGGGACTGCTTTCAAATATTCTATTTTATGAACTCCACTGCGTCCGTTACAATCCTGTATAATAAGGAAAATTCCATGTTTGTTTGTAACGTGGTACTATAACATTGCGATGTTATAGCACCTCGTTTATATTTCCTTTACTGGCAATATTCAAAGTAATGAAATTCAAATTCATACTTTCGCGCTTCATTCTGTTTTACCTTTCAAAAATCATTTGTATTACTGACCGTGAGAGGAGACGTACTACTCTGTCAAGAAAGTACCGGGAAAAGATCAATAATACACAAAATGTTAGTTATTCATCCAAATTTATTTTATCACCTTCAAAGTATGCTCCTTCAGAAACGACACACTTACCTACACCAACGAATAATCCAATCATCAAAACATTTTTTAAGCGCTGTTTCCGGAATTACTCAAACAGACACAAAACCTCTTCGATTTAAGACCTGCCTAGGCGTCTAATTAATTGGCTAATTTAAACCAGACGGCTGATATAACATTCAGCCATTTGGTTAAACGTTGCGCTCAATGACTTGGCTAGTTGTACTTCAGCCGTTTGATTGGATTCGACATTCAATCAACGGGCTAGCCGTCCAGTTAAGCGGCTGATTTAACCAGACCGCTGCGACATATAGGTACACGGCCTCTTACAAAATTATCTCGCGCTCGAAATCACCCCACCCTCCCTTATATGGCATGTCTTAACACTTGGATTAGATTATAGACATATCTAGACTGAAATATCCATTTAAAGTTGTGTTATGTATGTCTGAGTTGTTGACTATGCTCCAAATCTCTCCTTCTCTTGACCTTTTACTTTTTGATGTCGAACTTTTGAAACTGTAATTGAATATATATATGTAAGCCAACTATTTAAGCCAAATGTCCTTTACAATTTACTGCACAAAGGGGCCCGAATAATATTATCTCTCTAATATATAAAATTCTCGTGTTACTTTAGTTACCATACTCCTCCGAAACGGCTTGACTGATTTTCATGAAATTTTATATGTAAGTATATTCAGTAAGTATGAGAATCGGGTACTATCTATTTTATTTATTTTTATTTTATGGACATTTTTTGGCAAAAAGACGTTTGCGGGGTTAACTAGTATGCTATAAAATAAGCGCGAGCTAAAAAAAGTGAGACGTTTTTTTTAGTTTTCCACCAATGACAACACTAAGAGTGTTAACAGTTTCTATATTAAGCTTTCCTATTCCGGGGCTCCCCGCCTCTTCTTCAATTACCTAGGTGTAGAGGCAAATACCATATTGAATTTCGCTCCTGGAAAATTAAAACAAGACACAATGTGCTAACTGAAAATGAAATGTACTAATGCTTTTTCGCTTAGGTTCGCATTATGTACTTAATTTTACTTAATGCGCTCTGTTTGGTAATTAAAAGCCTAAGCGAGGTTACTCGTGATGCGACTCAACTAAACGTAATGTAGCGTTCATTTCTTTTGTGACATTTTCCCAACCAAAATACAGACAAGAACTCATCTCGGACAATAACTACTTACACTTCCTCAATGGTTACTATTACGAAAGAAATAGAGACGGTTTATGTGCGGTCAACAGTAAGTGCCCGAGGGTTACGTGTCGAGTTGCGTCATGAGAAAATTCCATAAGAGATATATCAGGTACATTATGCTTTTATCTCAACCAGCATGTTCATGTTGCGCTCGCTGTCAACCCATAAGGATCCTATTGCCGTTTAACATCATGTATGTTGAGGAGCGCTCTGGTTTTCATTACGAAAACAAAGCAACTCTCGTCATGGTCGATCCCGGGATGGGTCCAAAAAAACATTTGATTAATCAAACCTACCAAGTTAACTTCGATCTTCGTGATATGAATTGCTTCATTCGAAGGTAGGTAGACACCTATCTTCACCCATCCCACTTGAAATCCCCTGACAAGTTTTGCGAATAGGCTCTGAAAAGAATGACGCTTCACGAAAGCGCGGAAGTGGGAGTTTACATTGTCAAACGTAGGTTTTTTACTTCTTCCCTGAATTAACAAAAAATACGTTAGTAAGTGTTAAATATCCAGCGACGTTGCCTTGTAGGTTAGGGGAACTACCTTGTTATGTCTATATTCAAAGAGGCAGTAAAAATAATTCAGATCCTGTGTGCCAATATCCGGAATTTCAAATTCCTGATTGACCTGATTTAATGAATGACTTTCCAATTCGAGACACGTCTCTGGGTTCACGTTTCTTTGCACTGCAAATACGTTCCCAATTTTGCGAACCATTTTTTAAGACTATTTATTAATAGAAAGGTATTTTCGTACGTACAAATTAAATAAGATCTTAGTAAAACAAATCCAGAACTATATTATTAAACGGGAAGCGCCCCATAAAAAAATGTGTGTTTTTAACTGATTTTCTTGTTGAGTAAGAAAAACTGGAAAAAAATTAAATAGCAGCTGTTTTTAGGGAGATATCAACGCAGCAGCAGCCCAATAGCTTACCCGTGATCGTGGACATGCAACTGGGCCGAAATATTAGTTCATATATTAATAGAATTGCAATCGCGAAATTCGAGCAAGTATCATCTACATGTAGTTAAATTGCATCGTTAGGCGTTACCAATATTCACATATCGGCATTTCTGAAACCCCGATCAGAGTAAGGAAGGTCGAAATAACGAGTTGACGTGTCGCCGCAACTGACAACACCTGCGCAACCAACCTAGCTCGCAGTGGATACTCGTACACTGAGGCATAGTAATTGGGCTAACTGGATAGGATTACTTGTTCAGAAGATTCCAAAATTAATAACAGAATATTGTAAACCTTTCTTGTCATTTTTAAGCCAAGGACAGCGAACTATAGTAAATGGCCACCTCACCTAATACAGAATCCAAATTAGAAGACAGCTAATGAAGCGTAAATCCTATTTTACTATCCTGCTGGCCCATAAAAAGCCTCGTTTAAAGAAACCCTAATATAGGAACTAGCAAGGAGGAAAAATGTGTACAGTCACGGGCAATATTATTTATTTTTATATACAACTAGCTGACCCAGCGAACTTCGTAGCGGGTGTCCAATATTTAAACGATACTAACGTCACTCAATTGTTTTGCCTTCCCGGAATCCCTCCACGAACACTTAAACTTTATGGTATGGTATTAAAGTTCAAATTGACTTTTATACGAATCTGGGAGTATAGAAGAGTGTTGTTTTAGACTTATTCAGGCAGTTTTTTAATTTTTTCTCCCCGTAAGAACCATCCTCGTACCTACTTCAAGGAATATTATAAAAAAAAGAATAAGCGAAATCGGTGCAGCTGCTCTCACTGCCTGTGCCCAGCAGTGAGATGTTTATAGACTGTTGATGATGATATACTTATATCGAAACGATTTCATTTCCGTATCAAACGAGACATTCAGATAACTTCCATAAAACGGCCATTTGTAATAAAAAATTGCGTAGGCACGTAAATTGAAATGAATATTACCATTTAACTTTTCCATTCAAATGCCGTTCAAGTGTTCTCGCGGTGCGTGAAACAGCTCATGAAACTCGCCCACTTGACAGCTAATTTGTATTTAATTAAAACTTCGCCGGGTGTGTGGCTCAGTCGGCTCCCAAGAGTACCCCATGCGCACTCTCATAGAAAATCGTCCTTGCTTCCAAGGCGTCTAGTGAACCGAGAAAACAGATACAGCTTGAATTGAACTACGAAGTTACGAACAATCGATGAATAGACGTTTTCCGAGTTTCTAAACAAAAGGCTGACATATATTTTCACAACATTCTCAAAATAGACATTTCAATAGTCACCATTATGAAAATTAAATGAGAAATGAATGACATTTTCATGACACAATTTAAAAAGCGCTGATTGGTTCGCACTGAAATGCGAGCACAGAGTATTTTCTGTACAGAGACCTCAACAGAGACTTTTGAAACTGGCAGTAATAAGTTTTAGATTTAGAACATAATCAAGAATGTCTTCAAAACATTTTTTTTATACAACTAGATGACAAACAAGCAGATGGCCCACCTGATGTTAGGCAGTTACCGCCGTCTAAAGACACATGCGATAACAAGGGAAAATCACTTGATATTGCAGGTGCGTTGTCATCCTGAGCCCTAAGATGAAATGCCGTCCATGACCCGTAATTACACTGGCTACATTTCCCTTCAATCCGAAACACAGCGAACTGTTTCACGGCTAAAATAAG
Source organism: Nymphula nitidulata (assembly GCA_947347705.1). NCBI lineage: Eukaryota > Metazoa > Arthropoda > Insecta > Lepidoptera > Crambidae > Nymphula > Nymphula nitidulata. Next base: position 7,887,200 of record OX374636.1, on the reverse strand, counting down.
AAAGGCGAAGGACCTACCCAGACGACCCTACATACAGGCTTACCAGTTACCACCAAGTAATAAAATAGTTCAGTGTCCCTCGACCAAGGAGGTTGAACGAAAATTTTGTACGAACAAAAATACTGGCCGCCAGAGTCGGTAGAGAAGCGCGGCGCAGCAAAACACCAAGGAACTACGTTTTCTTCTGTATATTGTCCACGTATTATTTATGCACCAACAACATTAAACACTATTTTAGTTTCTATTTACGTCACAGGTTCTAAATTTCCACTTATTTTTTTACTTGACATCCTAATGATACTCTAATAGTTGCATCAAAAAGCACTTCTCTTTTTTCTCATAGATGAGATAAAAAGCAGAGCACAGTCACAAAGTTATTTTTGCCTCGGGCAAGGTACACACGCCAGCATATCAAGTGTAACAGTTGCACTACGAAAGCCGCCTCTATTACGAACGTAGTAAGGGTGGTCTCAATGACGTGCTGTCACTCTTAGATGTGCTGTCGCCTGTACATTGATTCCACCTAGGCCACGTCAGGCGGGGCGTCTAGCGCCGCGGTGTGCGAAGAACAAACACACGGCGATGTAAACGACGCGGCAAATGAAGCGAAAGCTGCTAACTACGCCCAATAAATCATAAACTGTTTTATCTTTAGTGTACTTTAATCGCTCAATACTGCTTTCTTGTATACACAATGTATTTGAAGTACTTAACTAAAATAAAATAATTTATTATAAGTAACTATACGTAAAGTATAGTTTGTACGTTACAATCAAAGGACTGAAAAACTGCAAAGATTCGTAAACAAGATAGAACGTGCAATATTTTTTGTTAAATAAAATGCCCGAGCATATTGAAGGCACAATTTGCTCAGAAGCTCATTGCTGGACAATGAATTAAATTAAATGCAAATACTGTACGCTTGCATTTGATTAATTGCAATGTTTCACTTTAATTTGCTACGTTATTTACAAAGGAAATGTTTATTTCCGTGTTTTTACTGAATACATTACCTATTTATTATCAATCCAATGCTAATTTAAAATGGATTAGTATGAAAATTTGTGTTTTTTATTAGTGACTTTGAATTCGTACAAATAACTAATATTTTAATAAAATCAGATCCATGGCTTAGGTATTCATTATATGTATTTAAATGTAGATTTCCTTCCTAAGTGTATGTACTAGCCTTTCAATTTCTTTCTTGAAACTCTACATCTCGTGTGTCTGAGTTTCTGAATACTTTTGATGTTGGCTGTGTATCTATTATGTTAATTTTAGATTTTACTTCCTTAAAGATAACACCACTCTCTCCTAAGTGGAAGAACGCGATAGAGAAGCGAATAGAAGATGAGAGGAAGCTGACAATGGAGGCTATGGGGAGGGGCGCAAAGCTCCGCCCAGGAGAATTTTGGAACTTATCCGGAACTTTCTTGTTCACTATATACGTGATGACGGCGCTGGGTAAATAAATATTATTCTAAGCAGATTTGTTGAAAATATGCCATTACATTCAGCCTTTAAACATTGTTTCAAGTTTAAAATTACGCTAGAAGAGAAGAATTAAGCTCGAGGTGAAATAGGTACTCTCACATAAAATGTTACCGCATACTCCGCCGTGTAGCGCAATCTTTATCCTTTAGGGTTTTTTTCATTTTCATTAATTATGTATAAGCATTACGCCTAGGAGTTTCACATTACGATAGTAAATAGGCTGAATGATCGCACCTATTTGGCAGCCCTTTTTTGAATACGCTCATCTCGCTTTAATAATATAAAGACACTGAGACAAAAGATTGCAAATGCGCGCCATTTTCTTATTAGAAACATCAAATTGTTGCGAGTATCCAACTGACATTTAGCTGTTTTCACGCAAATGTGTTGGAAAACGTATGACAAACGTGCGGAAATTGATATTTGCAAAGTCGTGATTATTTTCATTCGTCTATTTACTCATTTGTAAAAGCACTTTACCGCATTAGTATCCATACTAATCTTATAAATTCTAAAGTATGTCTGTCTATCTGTACATCTGTTACGTCTTCACGCTTTAATCGTTTAACCGATTTGATCCTTTAATTTGAAGCCGATGGATGCGGGCAGCGCAGGACAGATCGGTTTGGAAATCCCTGGGGGAGACTTATGCCCAGCAGTGGGCGTATCTCAGCTGAAATGATGATGATGATGATTGTGTTCCTGAGTCAGACCTCGTCAAGGAAACATTGCGCTAGCAGCAGGGGTGGGACTCTACGCTGTCACTACTATACCTATGCTGTGAACAGAACACTTCCTAGTAACCTTTATATGTTGGGTAACGAGCAAGAAGTAGGTACGCTCTGTTGGTAAATCAGACAAGCAGCTACGGTAACTGCTCATACTCAGCATTATACTTGTTTGCCGTGCTTATTACAAAACAGTGGCCCTTTTTTTAACCTTAACGGGTTAGCTCTTGGCCTTCATCTCACCTGATGGTAAGTGAAGATAAGGCCGACTATGAAAGCGAGCTTCACCCGGATTCCTCAACCACAGAGGAACTGGCTATCTTACCTCTAACTGTCGGAGCACAACAATGCTGTTAACATTATGTTCTCAACCACTAGACCACAGAGGCGGTTTATGACTAACAATAACAGACCATGCTATGTCTAAAATAGACATCGTATGTTATACACCACAGGTCTGTGTTGTTAACTCAAATGGCAACAGACATTTTTTTTTTCTAGCTTTTACAGGATGGTGCCGTCAATGCGACAATAAATTTAAACACGGGCTATATTTGTCTATAGAAATGGTTTGCCACTTTCAAAAATATCGTATTCATTTGATAAATTCTTGACATTAGTATGAAATAATGCTGCCAACGTTACACTATTCCATACAAATGTCATGAAATTATCAAATGAATACGATATTTTTGAAAGTGGCAAACCATTTCTATGGACTAATATAGCCCATGTTTAAATTTATTGTCGCATTGACGGCACCACCCCGTATATTTTTTTAAGAAGACATGCAAAATTTTAATTAATCAATATCTCTCGTAGGATTCGGAGCGCCTGTACCTCAGACAATGTTGGGTAGAAGTTGTGCATTAATCTACGCCGCCTTAGCTGTGCCGACGCATATATATCTGAGTGAGTGTCAGTCAACCTGTCAATCAAACCACGCTTCGCACGCAGTTTAGTAAAAATTTTGCGTTGCTTACACGTAGGTGTTTTAGTAATATGTGAGCTTAAATTTCATGCTTCTGAAGTTCATTATCTATGTACAGAAGATAGCACATCAAGTGTAAGTTGCACTACGAAAGCCACCTCTATCAGGGCGGTCTCAAGGTCGTACTGTTACGCTTGATGTACTGTCGACTGTACAGTCGACGGCACAGCGTAAGTATCTTATTCCGTTCACAATAGAGGCGGCCGTTTATATTGCAACTGTTTCACTTGATCTGCTGTCGTTTGTGCAATACCTACAACATGTGCTCCGCTTGTAAAGAAATCTTGAAATATATAGAGTAGAAAATTTACAGCCAAAATCGTATCAAGCACTCATTAAGAGGGCGCCTAAAGCTAGAAAAAAATCTAATTTCACCCGCACCCCCCGCATCGCGAGGCACGATTGCAGTGTGTTGTCAATCGAGCTCGTCTAGTCACCTGCGGACGTCATAGCATAGTATACGCAAAATATCCACATGAAAACAACAGTAGCTTCTTAGGAGTAAATGTAATGCATTTCTAGTCTATAATAATAATTATATTGGCTCAATGCAATATTGAAGTCTAGATTTTTATTATTACTAGGGGAAGTTGTTAAATTAGACCAAATTTTCATCAAGGCGACACATAGTTAATTCACTAATTCAAATTTTTTTTTAAATTAAAAAATATAATCAATCGTTGTAAACTTAAGATCTAAGTCTTGTTTGAATTTCTTGAATGAAATATAATGTATCCTTGCACTATTTTTCGCACACATATCAACTATCCACTGCATTAATAATTTTTGTAAATGGTGCAGCATACCAAAATCATCTCTAATTTCAAATCAATGTCGGTAATTTATTTCTGGGTGCTCTTGAATTAGATGTAGTTGGCACATTAAGAGAAATGAATATATGTCACCCACCTGGAAAAAGTTACGACTAAAATAGATACGCTAAAAAATTTAATGAACAAACTATTTACTTTTGAAAATAAAATCATATTTTGTTCAAAATTTAGGTCTTCATAAACTGTACTAAATATTGCTGCTCCATCAGTTTGAACTGAATCATTGTAACATTACTAGCTATGCAGACGACAGTACAGTGCATGGTAAATTGTTATTACGGTTGCCCAGAGGCGGAATGCAGTGACACCGAGAAAGAGAGAATCAATATTACCGTCGAGCTTAACAGGCAGCGTTGTTGTGTTAGTTAAACCTTATTATATCCAAATGCGGTTCGAATAATCTTGTTGAGTTTAATGCTAAAAACTACGAGTGTGCGCGTTCACAAATAAAATGTCGCCTTTCATTCCCCTGCCTTCTCTTCAGAGTATTACTCATGGAGATATGCTGTAATCCAAATCAAAGAAACTACACGACGAGGTGCATTGATTTTTCACGGCTGACCAAGTATGCCTGCTTTATAACAAAGGACCGATCGTGCGTGGAATATAACTCGCACCTGTGGGATTGCACTCTAATAAGCATTGGAAAGATTGCAGTGTTCGAGCTGTACATATAATTAGTGATATAGAGGTCACAAGGACAATTGAGCCTCTACGAGCGAGCTTATGAGAAGCGCCTTCTATTGGCTATAATAATGAAGAGTACTGTGATGAACTTTTAGGCCTTATCTCAGCTTCCTTTTTCCTACTCAAGTGCACGCGTGCCAGTTTTCGGAGTCATCAATTCACTGTTTCCACTCCAACATTACTCATACAGACGTTTAGTGACTCATTTCTTTGTCGTTCTTCCAACACTTGGAATTCTTAGTGGCTGTCTGCGCTTCAATACTCATCTAATCGCTGTACATGAGGTGGTGTTGAATCATTTGTTATGTTTCAACACCACCGTCAAAATGTGTTTTTTTGACGATTTAAAAGTGCTTCTTTGTGGCCTATTTAAATAAAATTTTTTTTTTCTTTCTGTTTATTTAAAAAAAGTGTCAGTAAGCTTGGCACAATGATGTAGCCGGGCACATATATCGAGATGCTCACTAATATTGGTCAGAGAGACATTGAAATTTAATTTTTTTCAATCACAAATGTACCAACAAAAAATAATCTCATACCGGCGACACCGCCATGCATTGAGTATATCTAACAGTGCAAGGCCGCGCCGCTTTGACTTTCTGGACCGTAACGCAGACCTCTATACTAAATAAAATGCAAAAACTTTAGAATCTCATCTCAAAAATAACTTTTAAAAGGTTTGATTTGTTTTTCTAAAAATAATAAATATTTTAGATATAAAATCAAAAAAGCTACTGAGGTTATGCTAGAAATATGGTTTTCAATGACTATCTAGACCTAAAGTTCTCCAAACCGATCGGTCCTGCGGTGCCCCATCCATCAGCTTCCCACAATCACCAGATCGTTGGTCCACCTTGTGGGAGGCCTACCAACGGTATATGAGTATAGTAAAATTTGAAAAAATGTTTCAAAGGGGTTTCTAATACTACCGATGATTAATTCTTGGTACGCGCTCTATACTCTTGGTATTACTAAAATGTTTGTGTCCGGGCTTTTAATAGGTACAATGAGACCTCCTCTGTTTGTGACAGAAAAACATCTGACCGTCTACGTAGTGGTCGTACGGTGGTCAAAGCAGTAAGGGAAAGAATTCGAAGAAATCTTGTCCGAAAGCAAAAGATTTTATCTCGTGAGATGAAGAGAGCACCTAGAACCATGTCGCGTTTTTTGAAAAGATAACTTAGGATTTGCAGCCTATAAGAGACGTACTGGTCATTTCTTAACTGATTAATTTAACTGATAAAATCGAAACAACTACTGAAGCGGTACGCAAAGGGAAGTCACAGAAAAAATTTGTTTAAGTACGGATGAGAATATATTTACATATAAGGTACCATTAATTTAAATGATTACGTGTCAGAAATCGCCAAAAAATTTTTCATACATTTTGTACTGAAAAATGCTAAATTAATTCGTAATATTATTTCGACAACTTTCGACACAGCTGGTGAACCGCAATCACTCTTAGTACATGTCCTTTCTATAAAATAGTGCAGCCAATGTTCTGTTATTTCATACGAATGTCATAAAATTATCGAATGAATAAGATGTTTTTAAAAGTGGCAAACCATTTCTATGAACAAATATATCCCGTGTTTTAATTTACTGTTGTTTATCTTACCACTCATTGAATTTAACACCTCTAGTGATCCAAAAGAAATAAACTTTAACTAACATTATGTTATGACATCTATAATGTATTTTTGTTATTAATAATCTTATAGTATATACCATATTTTATTTATTACAGACTTCGCTTTATTAAAATTTTTAATTAGGTGTAGTTTTGGTGATATTAATTCGATGCTGATCTGTAAAAACATTGTTATCATTAAATTGCAATAAAGTTTATTATGCCATGTTTATAATAAACTAAAATGTTGGATTCTCCAACTGCATATTGATAACTGCCCGATAATATTGTGATTTCTGTATTATAAATACATATGAAAATTTCGACCATCGATAAAAGTTTTATTACAAATAAATCAAATACGAGTATGACTTACTCGGAAACACAAAGCATGATTTTATTTTACATATACTACGCCTACTGAGATTGCAAAAACAATGCGATTTCTGCTCAATGTACATAAAAATAAGGTCGATATCAACAATTAAAAAGTGAGTAAACAAAAGACTTGAGTTTGACACCTAGCCGTCATTTGAATTTTCAGTTTCATTTTATAGCATTTTATTTCAATAATTATGAGAAATCACAATTTACAACGTTTCATTCAATTTTTAAGTAATAGTCTTAAAATATATGTACTAAATTATGGTTTTTAAGTTATAAACTACAAATTATTTGCGAGAATATTGACGAGGGCGCGCGAGAACACAGAAACATAGTCTTCCCGTCTCAATGGAGCAGCCGCGAGTGAAACAAAACAAATATCATGCGGCCTACCATGCGACTGACAGAGACCGACGATGGCGTTTAGCGCGGAAGGAAAATGGAGTATGCGCCAATACAGTTTTTTATTAATTACTTGCAAACCATAACATATATTGAAAAATCGCTAGTAGAAGCCCTCGGAAACATGGTGACTCACATATTTATCAATTTTCCCAGTGGTGAAGTAATGTGATTTGGGCAATAAATTGAATCTCGTTGGAAGTCTGAGGTATCTTTGTGATTTTTTTCTGTCGAGAAAATTTTATAAATTCATGTTTTTGCTCTGACACAACCCTCACAAATATAATGTAATTACCATATTTAAAATTTCAGCTCATTTGGATTTGATTTAATACGATTAAAATCAAATCTACGATTAGTGATTTGCTTTATGCCCCCTCTTAAGGCGGTACCTCTAACAGATAACCTTTACCATAATAATATACTCCACGTCGTCCGCTCTTGCAAAAAACACATCTGAATTTTATAAATATCTAACTAGCTCTACCCGGCATGTTTTGCAATGCCCGTAAAGAGAAAACTGTAAGGGTCAAAAATAAAAAACATAAAAATAGTTTTCATAATGCAGGAACCTCCGTGAGTGTCCCCAGAACATACCAAAGTTTCATCACAATCTGATCAATGGTTTTGGAGCGCACAGGGGACAAAAATACAATCATTAGTTTTTACTTTTAGGAAAAAATATTTGATTTCGTTATAAGATTGTCTATCGATTTGACTTAATCGGGATTTTACATGGCTGCAGGTAAATCTTTTGCTTTTCAATTTTAGTAGTTCATGTTTCCGTGATTTAATAGTGAATATTATTAACAATAATATTCACAACAATTTAGAAAAGTCTAATTCTAATGGCAATTATAGTTTCATGAAGTGTAATTAAGACGTATTAAAAATCTGCTACAAATAGGTTTTCTAATAGCCGTAGTGATTCCAAGCATTTTGAAAGTTTCAGTTTTTTAGCTATGTATTTTGAAAGGCTGCGTTAAAGTTACTGAAAGAAAACACCATTTATTTTTTCGTGCGGCTACATTAGATACGCCAGCTAGAACTTTGCAACAAGCCACATCTTCCACAAAATGCAGATTTCCCAACACAACATGCGACAGTTTTTTTTTTTTTTTTTTTTTATACAAAGCACGACAAATGACTCAACACCACCTGATGTGAAGCAGTAAGAAGAGTCCATATGCGAAGACAGCTAGTGCAGTTCAGACACTGCTCTAGGTGCCTCCACCTTGCCGGCCCGAAAGGTGCTTTTTCACGCCTCTTTTGAAGGAACCCATGTTATAGGAAGGAGGGAACACATGTGCTGGCAAAGAATTCCAAGTTCTGGAAGTTCGACAAAGAAAAGAGCTTCTAAATTTCTTTGTACGTGATGTTGAGGTGGAGACAGTGAATTGATGACTCCGAAGACCGGCACGCGTGCTCCTGAGTAGGAATGGGGAAGGTGGGATAAGGTCAAATAGCTCTTCAGAACACTCTCCGTGATATAGCCGATAGAAGGCGCTAAGCGACGCAATGTCTCGACGCAATTGCAGAGGCTCAAGGTTGTTGGTGACCTCTACATCGCCAACGATACGGACAGCACGACGCTGCAATCTGTCCAGGGCATCGAGTAGGTACTTGGCGGAGCCATCCCACAAGTGCGAGCAATATTCCACGCAAGACCGGACCTGAGTTTTATATAGCAGGCATAATTGGTCAGGCGTGAAAAATCGACGCACCTTGTTCAGGACACCGAGCTTCCGTGAGGCTGTTTTTATCACGGTTTCGATGTAGTTCCTGGAATTCAGATCGCAACATATCTCCATACCTAGCAAGTTGAGGGAGCCCTGTGCCGAAAGAGTCGTGCCCTGAAGAGACGGAAGGGGAAGGAACGGCGACATTTTGGCTGTAAACGCGCACACCTGTGTTTTCTTAGCATTGAACTCAACAAGATTGTTAGATCCCCATTCAGATACGAGGTTCAACACCCTGTCGAGCTCAATGGTAAGATTCTCTCTCTCCCTCTCGGTTTCAGCGCGCCCAGCCCCTGGGCGACCGTAATATCCCCCATGCACTGTACTGTCATCTGCATAGCAATGAATGTTTCCTAACGGAATCATGTCATTGATATGAAGAAGAAAGAGTGTGGGGGATAGAACAGAGCCTTGTGGTACACCAGCATTCACTGACATGAACCGCGAAGCGCATCCATCTGCGAGGACACGGATTCTTCGCTCATGCAGGAAGCCAGCAATCCAGTTACAGAGCTGAGCGGGCAGACCGTATGCCGGGAGCTTGGAGAGAAGAGCCCTGTGCCAGACCCGATCGAACGCTTTGGCAATGTCAAGGCTAACTGCCAGTGACTCACCACGTTTGTCAATAGCTTCACCCCAGACATGCATTAAGTACGCTAGAAGATCACCCGTTGACCGGTTCGGCCGAAACCCGTACTGTCGATCATTAATTAATGAGTGATCTTCTAGGTATCGGATCAGCTGGTGGTTTAAGATCCGTTCCATGACCTTGCAAAGAACTGAGGTGACAGCTATCGGGCGGTAGTTAGCTGGGTCTGATCGGTCTCCCTTTTTGGGGACCGGTTGCACATTGGCCTCTCTCCAAGATTCCGGCACACACCCAGAAGAGAGAGAAAGACGGTATAGCCGCGTTAAGACAGGAGACAACTCCGCTGCGCAGTTTTTCAGTACTATCGCTGGAATGCCATCAGGTCCACTAGCTTTCCGGACGTCGATTGACTGAAGCTCCGCACGTACATCACATTGCCTAATAAGTATATCGGGCATTGTGTGGCCACAGTGGGAGAGTGTTGGTGGCTGTAAGTTGCAGTCATCGATTCGGGAGTGAGAAGCAAAGAGTTTTACCAAGAGATCGGCTTTCTCTAGCGGCTTGTGAGCTAGCGAGCCGTCAGAACATCTCAACGGGGGCAGCGAGGGTTGACAGAAGTTGGATTGCACGGCTTTGGCCAGACGCCAGTAGCTACGGCTTCCCGTAGGATGCGTAAGAAGTTCTTGGCCAACTCGTGCAACTTTTGCAGGACTTGGTGGCGTTGTTATAGACTGCTTTCAGTGAGTCAATGTTGGGATCCCCGCAAGCTCGGCCCCTGATCCAAGCGCGGTATGCCGACTGTCTGTTTTCAACAGCTAAGGCACAATCGCGGTTGAACCAGAGGTTACGCCTACCCCTACTGATGAGATCGGAGTGAGGGATATAGTACTCCATCCCTAACATGATCTCATCAGCAACAGCAGTAGCGCTAGCGTTCGGGTCCAGCTCACTGAAACAGCGCTGCCTCCAAGGGACAGATGCGAAGTAATCCCGCATACCGTCCCAATCTGCCGACGCATAGTGCCAGATGCGGCGTTTGGCAACCATAGGTACCGGTGGCGACGCCCGTAGCACCCCAGCGGATACCAGGCAGTGATCTGATGTTCCCAAAGGAGCATGAACCTCTAGCCGATATCCATCCGGGCGAGTCGTCAGCAGAAGGTCCAACAATGAGGGCGCGTGACCGACAATGTCTGGAATCCTGGTGGGCTGGTTTACCAGTTGGGTCAGGTCGTGCGTGAGAGCGAAAGCGTGGGCAGTTCTACCAGCATGGTCAGTTTTAGAGGAACTTAACCACGACTCGTGGTGAGCATTGAAGTCCCCTAAAAACACCAATTCCGCGGTTGGAAACTGCTCCTGCGCAACATCTGCCACCCGACTAAGATGTTCGAAAAGTCGAGTTGTCTCCATGTCACCGCTGTGGGATCTATAGAGGCACACGTAGATTCGGCAATGTGTGCCCAGGTCCACATGCACCCCAAGAATAGAGTAGGAAGGGTCCTCCAAACAGCGCAGACGGCGACAGCAAACATCCGCCCGGACAAACAAGCATACCCCGGCCTTCGCTTTGAAGGACTCTTCAAGAGCGTAGCCGGGGTAATCCAAGTAGCTAGTGTCTGCCGGGCGGAGTATTTGCGTCTCCGTCAAAAACAGCATTTCGGGTCGAGCCGTCTCTAGATGTTGGTGGACGGCATTGAGGTTAGGATGGAGCCCACGGATGTTAGTGAGCCCGACCTCAAACAGCGTGGTTGTGGTGGGGGTGTGCACCGCTGAACGACCGGAACTGTTTTTGAGCGCTGCCATAGTAGATGATGAAGGAGGAGAGGCGTTGCCGCGATATATACGGTCAAAGCGTGAGGCCTGTTTCCCCAGGTAATAGCCGACAGTAGAGAAGCGCTGACCCGCCGAACGGAAGGGCCCCCGAACCCCCCCGGGAATGGCCGCCGGGACCCCACCACCCGGTCACCAACCGGCACGACGGACCACCCCAAGATTATGCGTGGCATGATAGGGCAGCCTCACGAACTGGTTAGGTTCGCTTGGGCCCCTGTACTGTACCACGGGCGGCCAGCGGAACAGCCGTTTCTTCGGGTCTCCCTGGTCGGCGGGTCAATGCAGTCCACCTGGCTCTGGTTAGACGGAAGCCGTCACTGACCGCATCCATCGCCGCAACGACTCCCCAAGCTCTGGTTGTACGCTGACTGATCCCGGAACGCGACCACAAGTGGTCACTTGGCGGGTTTTACGCCATGCGTACGGTGGTCACTAACCAGGCGGGTGTTCAGACCCTACCACCAGTCGAGCAGTTGGTAGCTCGGTAATCCCTTAGTCGCCTCTTACGACACCCACGGGAAGAAATGGGGCGGTGAATTGTATTCTTAATCCGTCACCGCACGGACGAAAAGACAGTATCAAAGACGTGTAATTACTGGGCATGGACGACATTTCATCTTAGGGCTCAGAATGACAACGCACCTGCAAAATCAAGTGCTTTTCCTTGTTATTGCAGGTGTCTATAGGCGGCGGTAACCGCTTACCATCAGGTGGGCCGTCTGCTTGTTTGTCATCGTATTAAAAAAATAAGACGTTGTGGAGATCCATAAATTAGGATGTGATTCTTAACACGACCTTTTGACAATGAAGTCTTAAATGTCAAAATTCATGGTACTAATTCTTTCGAAGCATTTTTTCTTTATGAATGATGCAAGCAACTGTTAACATCAGCATTGCAAATAAAAAAATAATAAAAAAAACAAATCGGTCCACTTTTGTTTGTGGCGTAGTCAACATTTTATTTTCGAATACTTTCTATGTCTAATATCTCTCAGCTATTATCTCTCACATTTCCACCTGATTTGATTATCTTTGAAAATTCAGATTTAAAGGCATTCCGCAGAGCATGCCGCACAATAGCTATTCAAATACGCTCAAACATTGTACGTAGACAATGTTTTGTCTTGTGACAAAGCTCTGACAGTATTTCAATCAGTTCGAAGGTTTCACATACGGATAGTTTGAATTTCTGGCTTTTCATTAGGTGTTCCTGCTATTCTTATATACATATTAGTATTATTATATAGGTATGATTGAAAAACGAGATCCGTCATTAAGAGCCTTGAGTGGGTTGGTCTTGGACTGTCTAAAACGTGTGAGTTTTACGTCAAACGCTACTACAGCGTTCATCGTCTAGACTCCATAAAAAGCAGTCTAAAGCATATTATGGGACCAAAAATACTCTGACGTATGGACAGACCAATCGCCTATAGTCACCCGCAATAACAAGGAAAAAATCACTTGGGATTGCAGCATCCTGAAGCTTAAGCTGATAACTACACTGGCTACCTTTCTCTACAATCCGAAACACAGCGAACTTTTTTTTTACAACTAATAGGCTAATAATTGCTGTGCCCGACAGGGTCCATGATGTACAGACAAAATAATTTTTTTAGACCTTAAGACCACTGTGGAAAAGCAATAAAGTTGAAATTGAAATTAAAATACATGACTATGATCACACCTGATGTTAAGTAATGACATGGCCTATAATGATACATGTTTACCTAGAAGGTGCCTATTGACTCTAGCCTTAAAAACGTCCAAATTGTAAGTTTCGGGAATGAGATTGGCGAGCAGAGAGTTCCACTCCTTGGCAGTTCGCATTAGAAAGGACTTGGCGAAATGCTTTGTGCGAACGGTTGGAATATCCAGACATAAGGGTGAAAAATTCTACGTCTGGTCGCTCAATGGTAAAAGGGAGCTGGTGGAATTAATTAATTCCCTCGCACACCCAAAATAGCAAAGGCGGAGGACCCTACCCAGATAACCTTACAATTACAATAATTTAAATAGCTTAGACCTTTTAACCACTCGACCTTTCCTGTGTCCTCGCTGGTATAACTTCTGCTGTTATGCAAGCACCCATTTTATAAAAATTAAAAGCAAAAAGTTATCCACAAACTAACGCAACCGACACTTGGTTCGTTAAATTCTCCAGCAAGCTGTGACTTAATTGTGTCTCCTTAATGATCCTTTCTCCTTACATTCCCCTTTGTCTCCATACTTGGTCACATCTGTTGATAATGTTTACCATTTTTTTATAATAAAATTGCATTCTATGCAATTTTATTACGACTCATTTAGTTCAAAGATTCATGAAGTACCTTCTGGTGACCAGAAAAAAAAATGTAGTTTTGCCTTTGCTGTTTCTATTCCACATTACTTACTTTTTAATGAATGAAGGATTTTAGTTATACAGCAATGAAAAGTAAGTTATTGTTATCATTGACTTTGTCTATTAAGATTCAAATATTCAAATTATCGTTTAATTATGTTTAATGTAAATGTAAAAAGGATAAACCTTTTCTATCCCCTGTGCTTGTGTGCTTTGGCTGTGCGTTTATTTAACCTTTGCTCGTATGTAAATTACAATCATCATTTCAATTTCAATTGAGTTCTTTCGTATAGATATATTATACATATAGGTGTACTATGAAATTTTTCATATTATTGCATTTTTTCAGTGGTTAATGCAAGTACCTGCTTGGTGGCAAACGTGGAATCAAACTTACACAAGATCAAGACTTGTCTTCGGAGGGAAAAAACAAGAGATAAAAAGTCTACGAGTGACAGATCTGGTACTTGTTATTTATTTATAAATAAATATTTATTAGGTGTCTATTATTTTAAAACAATAAATTCAACAGCCTATAGGCGGCCCACTGCTGGACATAGACTTTCCTACATAAGATGTGTTTCTCCGATGTAGGTAATTTGAGTGATTACAAAAACAAAGCGACTTTCGCCATGGTCGATTCCGGAATGGGTCAATCAAAATTTGTAAACTCGAGCTCCTCCGTGCTTTGCAAGGCACGTTAAGTCATTGGTCCCGGTTGTTTCTGCAACCGCTTCAACGCTTGGTGGCTACCAAGTCTACCAACCCTTTTTTTTAACGCAGGGGAAAGGCGGTTGCGCCTATCGTTGAGCCCAGGGGGACCCTGACGATTATGTGGGACTCCAGCACAAAAAAAACATTACTGACTCACAGAAGGAAACTATTGCCTCCCAGGCTCTCTCACTCCTGAGCATCGCACTGATGTCGCTTGGGAGTGACAGATCCTGCCAATGAAAGCCACCAACCCGTATTGAGCCAGCGTAGTAGTGATAAATCCCATTAACCCAAGGCCCCAAGTGCCCGGCGGTACCGGAGGCCGTGTCGGCGGTGACGGACGTCAGCGAGGCGCCGGGACCAGGGGTGCTAAGAATCCCCGGGTGGCGACGACTTCCCGTCATACGGAACTGAGACGTGGCCGCTTACAATGGGCCTTATAAGAAGACTCAATGTCACCCAAAGGGCAATGGAGAGCGCTATGCTCGGGATTTATCTGCGTGATCGAATCAGAAATGATGAGATCCGCAGAAGAACTAAGGTCGCCGACATAGCCCGAAGAATTGCGAACCTCAAGTGGCAGTGGGCAGGCCACATTGCAAGGAGGACTGACGGTCGTTGGGGCGGAAACGTTCTCGAGTGGCGGCCACGTACCGGGAGACGCAGCGTTGGTAGGCCCCCCACATGGTGGACCGACGATCTGGTGAGGATCGCGGGAAGCCGGTGGATGCGGACAGCGCAGAACTAACGGTTTGGAGATCCCTGGGGAAGGCTTATGCCCAGCAGTGGGCGTCTCTCGTTTGAAATGATGATAATGAGTAGCGTTATGCCCTAAACTCCTCATGTGTGTCTCCCATGTTGGAAGGCCTGTGCCCAGCAGTGGGAAGTATATAGGCTGGTGATGATGATGAGTATGTATGCTTATATTGATTAAAGATCTCTTCCAGCCAATCCGTCACTTTCCGTACGTCTCACAGTTATTCGTTAACATTTATATTGTAGAGTTTACAGAACTAGCTATTTTAGCGAAATGGGTCGATAGAATTAGCACGATCCTAGCATTATCTATGAGCCGCTCAATGAACCTCGGAGTCTGAGTATGTCTGGAATAGTTCCCAGTGACGTAACTGATAAGATGTTGCAGTGCACCAAGGCCTGCGCTATGTGGGCCACAGAACATATTATATGTCTAGCAACTCTACCTTGTCAATTAATGATTAGGTTAAAATAAAAAAATGAAAAAATAAAACAAATCCATATCAATCCTGACTATCTGTATAGTAATTATGTATTATAAATGCAAAAATGAGTTTGTTTGTTTAGCTTTCACGCCTAAGCCACTGAACTTATTTAGATGAAGTGGTATGGAGACAGTTTGAGACACTGGGAATAACGTAGGATTCTTTTTTGGAGTGATAACCGACACCCACGCGGGCGGAGCCGCGGGATAAAGCTAGTAGATATTAAAAATTCGAAAGAAACTGTGTCGATCTGTCTGTTACGTTATCACTCCTAACCAGCCGAACCGATTTAGATAAATTTGGCAAGTAGATAAATTACATCCCGAGAAAAGACGTAAGCTTTTCTCTGGATGTAACCTTTTGGCGCGATAACTAACATCCACGATTTCCGTTGGATAATACTTTGTAGACCACGTGTCCCGTACACGTGGTCTACAAAGTATTATCCAGTAATGAGTAGTGCCTAAGGTGCTACGAGCGTCTACGAGATAGGCTACGGTAACCGCTTACCATCAGGCGGGACATGTGCTTGAGTTCGCTTTGTTGCCCAAGTCATATTTTAAAAAAACAACTTTCGAATCGTCAACAATCCCTCTGATTAAAAATATTTGCTAATTAATGTTGAAATATTTTGCAAATAAGTATATTAATATAATAAATGATTTTTTCTCACTTCTTTTCGTGATGTTATGAATCTTGCTTCAAATATTTGCATGATATTTTTATATGGCTAAATAGGTACGTTAAAGCACAAATAAATGAAAATTAACACCACACCCTGTACCCTATTTATTAGCAAATAAAAAATATTTGTATTAGAATAAGGCCTAACAGTGTCATAATGTCTGTCTGTCCGTCATGTCTGAATTTATACCGGTTGCAAAAGTTTAACAGCGTGAACTAACTAGCTACTCCCTGCTTGTTCCACGTCAGTATCACAACAACCCTCCTAGGGATTGTACAGTCGACAGCACATCAAGCAACAGTATGACCTTGAGACCGCCCTTACTGCGTTCGTAATAGAGGCGGCTTTCGTAGTGCAACTGTTACACTTGACGTGCTGTCTTGTGTATGTGAAACCTTTGGATTTAAAATCTCAACGGTTGAATTCCACTGTTCGCTGTGTAATACTTATTTATTCTGTAACAAACATTTTGAGCAAACTTTCCTGGCCCTGCTATACAACTTTACCCGGATAATTCGCTTCGATAGCCACACGGTAAAGCTTGGTGCTTTTCTAAATGCGCCGTGTGCACATATTAGTAACACATAGCAGTAAGAAGAGTCCATATGCGAAGACAGCTAGTGCAGCTTGAAACACACTGTTCCAGCCGCCTCCCAAAAGGTGCTTTTTCACGCCTCTTTTGAAGGACCCCATGTTATAAGAAGGAAGAGACACATGTGCTGGCAAAGAATTCCAAGTTTTGGAAGTCCGACAAAGAAACGAGTTACTAAACTTCTTCGTGTGCGATGTTGAGGTGGAGACAGTAACTCCTGAGTAGGAAGGGGGAAGGTGGGATAAGGTCGAAAAGCTCCTCAGAACACTCTCCATGATAAGAAGGCGCTTAAAATGCAATGTCACGACGGAGTTGTAGTGGCTCTAGGCTCTGGGCTCTTTTTAATACGAAAGCAACTCTTAATGTCTGTTACGTTTTTCACTAAGCTACTGAACTTACATACAACTAATAATATGTCAAATGTCTAATGAATTTGTAAGGAGTAGATTCAACCTGCCTAATCATTAATAATTATGCTAGTGGCCGTCCAGAATCTCTCCCCACGTAGGTGTCAGTTATCGCGCCAAAAAATCCATGCCCTTTCTCGGGGTGTTATCTATCTTCTCCATGCCGTAAAATAGTTCGCTGTGCTTCGGATTGGTGATCTTCAGACTCAGTTTCACAACGCACCTCCGATACCAAGTGATTCTTTCCTTATTATTGCAGGTATCTATAGGCAACGGTAGCCACTTACCACCAGGTGGGCCGTCAGCTTGCTTGTCATCTAGTTGTAGATAAAAAATGCTACAATTACAGAGCTAATTTCGTTTTCATAATACCAGTATGAATTTACATTTAATTCCCAATGATTAGAATAGCCAAAAATTAGAATGACACGTTTCAGCGCCACTGTTTAATATTTAATTTAGTTTATATTGCCTTATTAAAGACTGGTAATGACCGAGGTGTGAGATAACCGGAGAAAACAAATTTCTACTAGGTCCGCTAAAATAGTTAATTTTAAGACAGGCACGTAATAAGGGTGGTTTCCACGGGTAGAGTGTATACTCTCTACCCGTGGACAGCACCCTGTTCTTGAAGGTTTGCATATGTCATAAATATATAAAGACGGTAGTGTAGGTAGATTAAATTTCATGAAATAAGATCTGCATGATTGAGTGTTATCTATCTGGGCTATTAATAATAAAGAGATTAATTCCTAAAATTTTGCTCCTTTTTCATAAATGAAGTACCTATATATTAAGCATATTATTATCTATCGGAATGATATTGTTTCTGCATTTTACTGGTACTTAATCTTTAAATTAATAATCATCTCTTTTAAATTCAAAAACTTTTGACAATTTGGACTCGCGTTTTCATGTCAAGCTATTTCATTATTTTGTTGACAGCACAGAGTACCTTTAGGAATAATTATGGTTAGCCGTCATGGGAGACGTATCTTGGCTATGTTTAACTTTAAAAGTATCCCGAAAACATAAACATTTAGCTGATTGGAAGATTTAAGCTGTTTAATCTTATTTAGTCCGGAACAGTCCTGAAAATCCCTAAGCGAACAAAAGAGAAGATACATAAATATCGTACGAATCAGGGCACTTCAATCTATGCCTTTAAAATTAAGATACCTTGTAATATATAGTAAAAATAAATAATACTGGCGTATTCCAAGAGCCATAATTCTTGTGCATCCTTCTACCACACTGTTACGCAACAGCCCTATTAAATATTCTTATTTTTTTATTTTAACATTATTATAAATGTTTGAAAAATTACTTAGTAATTAAAATATAAAACTGGAAAAAAAATCTAGTTTTATATTTTAATTACTAAGCCCTATTAAAATCTAAGTATACTCAGCAATGAATAATAGTAAGTAACGCTACTTACACCCTTAATATGTACCTTCCTTTAAATCTACATCTATTTAGGTCCGCACAGATTAAACGAAACATTAACTAATTATTAGAACGCCTGGTTTTACACCGATAGCCTTAAACAACCCACCACGGTCCGATTTGTTTACATGGTTGCGGACACAGCGTTCCGTGTAATTAGTAATTAAATTGATTAGAAAGTTTCATGATTTTATCCATATTAAAAAGTGAGATTAGGCTTTGACTGCTGTCAGTTTTTATCCAGAGCTCCTGACTATAATCTACTTCGGTACCAAATTTCATCCAGATCATTTCAGCCGTTCTGTCGTGATTGCGTAACAAACATCACTCCAAACTTTCACATCTCTAATATTAGTAGGATTACTTACGACTAATGTGTGTCACTATCATTATCATCACCAGCCTATAAACGTCCCACTGCTGGGCACAGGCCTTCCTACATGGAAGAAACACACGAGGAGTTTGGGCCATAACACCACCACGCTGGCCCAATGCGGGTTGGTGGGTTAAAGCGGTTGTAGTAACAACCGGGACCAACGGCTTAACGTGCCTTCCGAAGCTAGGAGGAGCTCGAGATTATAAATTTTGGTTGACCCATCCCAGGGTCGACCATGGCGAAAGTTGCTTTGTTTTCGTATTGGAAACCAGAGCGCTCAAACCAATACGCCACCGAGCTCCTTCTAATGTGTGTGTATTCATTTATATCTACACCTATTTTTCATGAAAGGCGTACAATTTTAGGTTATAGGTACTCTGCTTATGTAGTAAGTCAGGGACAATCCCTATCCATTCCTAGATTATTATTTATTCTAATTTTATTTATTTATTATTATTAGGTATGTTATTTACTCAGCAATGGTCATCATAGGCTTTTATTATATGATGATATTCAAATATTTCAGCATCGACGTTTTACATTTCAGAAAGTACAAACTACAACAGGAATCCGGAACTGAATAAAACTCCAAACACGAGCAACTTACACAAAAAATTAATGGTAATCAGTATTATTAACACCTACTAATTATCATTTATCACTTATGGAAAATGGCATCGAAAGTAGTAATAATAATAGTTCGAAAAAAAGGAAGTCGACAACTTTTTTTTATTTAATAAATAAGAAGTTTAGAATTTATGAAGAACTATTGCAAAAGAAATAGCATGTTTAAGATCAACAGTTACACAGAGACAGTGGTATGTTTGATATGTTGCAGAGCACCGTCCAAAAATTACCAATATTAAATTTGTTGCGGAACAGATGACGTCACATGTTGCTATATTACTGAAAAATGTATGGGCTTATTGACAAAATTAATAATAACTCTTTAATATGCATGTTATTAATCATAGAAGTAAAAATAGTACTTGTTTTAATTTATGTAAGCAACCAATTTAATATCATTATAATTTTTGATAAATTTTGGAAAAAATCTGCTCTGAAGTATTATCGCCTGCTACGCGCCTCTTGTTGACGTATAGATAGAGTAAGCTTTGTTATGGTTTCAATACATATTTTAGCCGTGAAACAGTTCGCTGTGTTTCGGATTGAAGGGAAAGGTAGCCAGTGTAATTACTGGGCATGGACGGCATTTCATCTTAGGCCCGAGGATAACAACGCACCTGCAATATCAAGTGATGTTTCCTTGTTATTGCAGGTGTCTATAGGCGGCGGCAACCGCTTACCATCAGGTGGGCCGTCAGCTTGTTTGTCATCTGGTAGTATAATAGTACATTATGGTACAAGTGTGTAATGTTGGTGATTACCGCTGAGGCGCATTGAGGCCCGAGCCGTCAGGCGAGGGTCTTAAGGAGCCGAGGACGCTAATCATCAATACACACGTGTATCATACAACGTTTTTCAACACACTTCTGAATAAAATAATACTTAAATAAAAAACCATTTTACATAGTAGATAAAAAGTTTATTTAGAGAAACAATTAGTAAATGTGCAGTTAGTAAAATTATAATTAACTATTTTTGATGATATAGCGGTCTCATCAGATAGATTATTTACTGAAATACTTTCATGTTCTATGTGATGGTTCATTATTCGTGTAGGTAGGTGAAATCCAATCATTGGATGTACTTGGTATTTCGCTAGTAGGATGCGTCTCAGAATCAAGTTTAATTCTTTTTGTGATTTTCGCACAAATTTCCTTCTTGTTTTGTATGGAATCTTCTACGTATGCAAAAGCATCTGGCCATGGTTTTCTATATCTTTTACAGTTATATTTGTTAATTCTTGTATCCTACAGGCACCAGTTACACCAAATATTAAAGCAACCTGAAACTAAAGAAACAATAATTAAAGTCAACAAGCTGCTATTAAATATTTAATTAAAATTAATTTAACTAACCTTTGTAGCCAAATATTGGATATCTGGAGTATCTTTAATAAATTTTTCAATATCATCAGATGATAAAACCTTTGATTTTTTGCTTCTAAATCCATCAGATAGTCTCTTTAGATAAGCTGACAAATTCGAGTATGTTTTTAAGTCCACTCCATTCTTTGTTCGGACTGTACTTTTTAACATTGAGTAAATACACCACAAAGAGCTAGGTTTGTACTTAGAAGATAATTCTTTAAAGTACGCCATGAACACATTTTCTGAAAAAGACTGCGTATTCTTGTTGTTCTGCCATTGTATGAAATTTTGGTACGCTAATAGATATTTTTCCTTTGAGTTTTCTGGTAGTAAACTTTCCATAACGTTCTGGGCTTCACATCTTATATCGGGCGGTGTACAACATAAATCATTTTCTTCATAAATTGTATTTGCAGACATCTTAATTAATAACTAACTAAATAACTTCAAAAGAGAAAACGAGACGAGTTGTGAAAAATGTTTCGTAATGGCGGGAAAAATTAATCAGTTTTCCTATGCGCGCGCATCGGCCATAGACTAAAAAATGAGGTTTCTTTTTTTTGGGATTTTCGCGGATAGCTTTTTAGCGCAAATGTAAGCGTAACTCAACCAATAATATTAAAGAAAGAAAGAAAAATATTTTTATTTGACATGCACATAACAAACAACAACAAGAAGCTTAAACAATAATAAAAAAATAAAAAAATAGACAAATACAAACAGTTTATACTTAACAATAAGTGCAGTCAACAAGGCCCTATCTCAGCATAAAACTTTTGCGACATTATAAAAAACGTCGCAGAAGCGCTGTTATTATGATAGGGCCTTGGGCGTGACTTTGGATTTTAAACTACATATACTTACACATATACATAAATACAAAAAAATACATATACTTACACATATACATATAGATAAGTGACATAAACTCAATCACATCAGACATGGCTGTATGGGCATTAGTTCCTTTTGCCTTCCCATTACAGGGAGATTTAACAACAAAAAAAGAAAAAATATATATATTGGCAATTTTAATTATTAAAAAAAAACTATTACTCACTAGTGAATAATAGTAATGAAAAAGTCGCAGTTTCATTATAGGTGTCATTATGTGCCTAATTGCCATGGGATTAGAGCCACTTTATGAGGAAGTGTGTTGAAAAAAAACTTTGTAAACAATCCCTTGAAACATAGTGTAAATCAAAAATCAAAAACCCACAAAATGAAAGGTTAGATCTCGGCCATGCAATTATTTCCCCGCATTTATTTTTCAGCATTGAGGAAAAAATATCTACACCAAACATAAACATGTCCGGGAGCGGGATGTGAACTTGAAACTTTTTACAATATGAGCGATTTTTCTATTATATAAAACTTTCAAACTTTAATTCATCTCATGCCAATATTACCAGGTGTAGTCCGGAAGTACCTGAGCGTTTTAAATAACAAAATAATACTATTGTATAGTAAAACTCAGGAGCTCTCGACAACACTTTATTCTTCACAAACGTACAGCTCAACGGTTCGCCACAGAATGTCGTCCATCGGCCAAGTGTCACCTTTTTTAAAACGTCGGCTACCCCCACATTATTTTATTAAGTCGCTGTCACGAGTTAACGTAATCGAAAAGATACTTTTTATTTAATATTTTACCACTATTTTTCTTAAAAACCCTACACTCGACCATCCTGACAATGTGTATGTCCCCATACACATGTCTTTCAGTAGAGACCCTACACTTGGCCCATGTACGTACCATGAAAATCGACAGAGTATAATAATTATGCTTTAAATTAACTTTGATTGAGATACAATGCAATAATACATATAACAAAGGAAAATATTAATGAACTGTTTTTTACAAGTATACACATTTTTATTATATTTTTAATAGGAAATTCTGTTATCATATCATGCATAATTCCTTTTATTTATTACATCTTTTGTAATTACGGTAAAACAATAGATACTTATAAAATGAATCCATAACCCTTTAATCTTAAGTGAATTTATACAATAACTAATTATTTATAAGGTTAACAATATATATTTTTTTAAATTGAATTTTTATTTTTATAGTTATTATTGTAATCATCGTGTATATACTTAACAAAACTAAACTCTCAATTTCTTAATATTAATCTATAGCAAAACACAGAAGAATAAGATTAATATTATTAAATACAGGCTTTATTCACTATTAACCAGCTTTAACGAACCAATCAATTCTCGCTAAAGAAGATTTTATTACTTCTATATATATAGACTATTAGGTCGTGAACCAATCTATTCTCACGCCTAATCAGTCCCTAAATGACACACGAACCAATCAATTCTCGTGGTCATTACCTTTCTAGAAACGAACCAATCAATTCTCGTTTCTCATCTCGTCATCACTTGACCCGGATCGCGAACCAATCAATTCTCGCGCCCAGGCTGAAACAACAAAAACTTTTTGTAATACACAACATATCTAATGAGTAGCTTCTATCATATATTATCATAAATCAATGCTATCAATAATCTCATCATCAGTATCCCTATCTTTATTTTGCTCAGCATCAGAGTCGTCATGTAGTTGTAGTGACGCCACATGAACCCATGGTAAGATACGATCGGCTGCCACTGTTGTAGTGCGACGGTTTGCGCTACTAAATCCAGGTATAGACGCAATCTTATATCTATCTTGACCTAAAACTTTAGTGACACGGAATGGCCCCGTATAAGAAGGAAGGAGTTTCTTACTCTTCCCGTCATTTTTAAAGGATATTTTAGTTATTTTAACTAAATCACCCTTATTGTAAACCCTAGCCGGGCGTCTATTTCGATCATAGAACTCCTTCTGTTTTTCTTGTTCTATATCTGTTTTATCCTTAACCTCACTACGAATCGTAGACACATCTATATCCTCACGAGTCTCGCGCAATACCTCATTCAAGCTAGGAGTAACTTCACTGTTCATTGCAGTTCCAAACATAACTTCAGTAGGTTTTCGTCCCGTAGTTTTCTGTGTCGTATTATTAAGCCCCCATTGTATTTTCCCTAACTGGTTATCCCATTCCCGTTCATTACATCTTAGATTTTGAGCGGTCAGGGAGCTAAGGATAGTTCTATTATATCTTTCTACCTGACCGTTGGATTTAGGACTAGCGACAGCGTTTAGTATATGCTTAATTCCTTTATCATAACAATATCTTTTAAAAGCATTGGATGTGAAACAACTGCCCCGATCACTTATCAATCGATCAGGTACTCTAAAAGTGTAAAAAATATCGTCGAGAACCTTAATCACATTTTGAGTATTGGTATTGCGAACAGGTTTGATGAAAATAAATTTGGTAAATGCATCTACCACTACTAAAAGATACGAGTTACCCCTAGTAGACTTAACAAAGGGCCCGAGATGATCCATATGCAAAGTATGAAACGGCAACTCTACTTTATTAATAGGATGAAGTAAACCTTCTTTTGTATTATTAGTTTTCTTAGCATATGCACAATCTATGCAAGCGGTTACGTACTTTTTGACGAAACGGGACATCTTGGCAAACCAGTAATTCTTTTTTATCCTATCTAGCGTTTTCTCAAGCCCAAGATGTCCTATTTCGTCATGGTTCATCCTACATATCTGCCATCTCGCTCCCTTTGGTACCACCCAACGTAAATGGCTTTTATTGCCATTTACGCACCGATATAATTTATTGTCTCGTACAATATAATTGTCCTTAATATACTGTAGTTCCTTCGTGTCTAAATTATCGTCTAAAATCTGCCTAATTCGACCTAACTCAGAATCTCCAAGTTGAAGAGTATGAAGCCAATCGTCATTACATATCACCGAAACCTGCGAACATATATTTATATTCTCTACCAAACCATCGTCAAAAACTGGATTTCTCGATAAAGCATCTACGTGAGCCATTCTTACGCCTGGCCTATATTCAATGCTACAGTTAAACTCCTGTAGCAAAAGCCACCATCTTGCTATTCTAGGAATCAAGTCCCGTTTCAAGAAAGTAGAGCGTAAAGCACTACAATCCGTTACAATCTTAAAATCCATGCCCAACAAATAAACCCTGAACTTTTCTAAGGCACGCACTACAGCCAGAGTCTCCAATTCATAAGAATGGTAATGTCTTTCTTCTGGTGATGTTCGCCTGCTACAGTATGCTACAGGTCTAAAAGTACCATCTTGAGACCGCTGTAGGAGCATACCTCCAACTCCATCCTTACTTGCATCTGTATGCAACTCCGTCTCTGCTTTATGATCATAAATTGCTAATATAGGTCTTTTAACTAATTTTGATTTTAAAGTTTCAAAGGCAGTGTCATGATTTTGGGTCCAGTCCCATGTCTTATCCTTTTTTAGTGACTGTGTTAATGGGGCTGCTATACTAGCGAAATTTCGTATAAACTTCCTAAAATAGCTAGCTAGTCCGAGAAACTGTCTAATGCCGTGAACATTTTCTGGCTTTGGGAAATTTAATACAGACTGAATTTTTTTCTCGCCTGGCCTCACTCCCGACGCACTAATTTCATAACCTAAATAGTCAATTCTGTTACGCAAAAAATCACATTTCGATAAGTTAAGTGTCAGGTTTGCTTTTTCCAACATCTGTAAAACATCCTCTTATCTATCCAAGCACTCGGCAGGGTCTTTACCATAAATTAATACATCATCCATATAAGCCGTGGCCTTGGTAAACCGAGCCGATCCTAAAACCTTATTTATCATCCGTTGGAAAACGGCAGGCGCATTAGCTAATCCGAACGGCATACGATTGAATTCGTACAATCCGTCCGGCGTCACAAAAGCTGTAAGGTGCTTACAATGCTCGGCTATTGGTACCTGGTAATAACCTGATGCCAAATCAAGTGTTATGAAGCACGCCTGACCTGATAGTCTGGCGATTTCATCTTCTATAACCGGCATCGGGTATCTTTCTTTTACCGTAACAGAGTTAAGCATTCTATAGTCGACACACATCCTGGAGCTACCATCTTTCTTCCGTACTAAGATAATCGGACTTGCAAACTCTGAAACAGACTCGCGAACTATCCCAGCGTCTAACATTTCCGCTATCATCGATTGCACCTTATCACGTTCATGATGAGATAATCGGTAAGGACGATAAACAATAGGACGCTGGCTTTTTAGTTCGATGGCCATTTGAGTAATTTCAGTGCAACCCAAATTCATCAAGTTATTAGCGAAGCAATGATGGTAACGTTCAAGTATACTCACTAACCTTTGTCTGTCACCCTTAGATACAGAATCCCCTATTGAATTATTAAACGCCTAACGAAGTCTACTGTTTCTCCTCTACTAACTACAAAACCTTTTGGAATATTGCAAGGCACTGAACAAGGAATTATGGGAATATCTAATTGCCCTGCATGAACATGGTATACCCCACCCGAAATAATAAATTCCATATTTGGTCTGCCAACTATTTTATTGTCTAACATAATACAACCACTAAACACAGAGTTGACCAAAACGACCTTAATAGACGCAGGACCGAAAAGCAAAAAACTATCGAAAGCCCGTACTTCTAGCCCTCGATCGTTGGTCTTAGCCTCTGGCATAAGTGTAGCTGTATTAGCCTCGTGGAACTGCAGCGCCATAGAATTCTTAAAAACTATTATATGGGGTTGCTCAGTAAACGACTGGCCTATCAAGATAGATTTTTCTAACAGACTATCATTTACAACCCGACATGATACATTAGCAACTACCCCATCCACTGCAATGCTTAAAATTAATGTGCCTAGCGCTGAAACAGTATCATTTCCGAATCCCTTCAATAATGACGGAAAATGATCATGACCTAACCCAAGCATTGAAACTAAGGAATTTTTAACTAATGTAACTTCGCTCCCAAAATCTATGAAAGCCTCTATTTTTAAACCATTAACTCTTACCTCTTTTATGTACTTAGAATTTGGAGAAGTAGCCGCAATACACATTGCTTTTGAAATCTCACCCCTGCTAGTTAAGTTTTCAATTTTCGAAAGACACTTTTCCGTTGTGTGACCAATTTTGTTACATTTTAAACACTTAATTAGTGGTTTAGAACATTGTAAATACGGGTGGCCACGTTCTTTACAATTAAAACAATATATGGAGCCATATGCCTGATTAGGCTTGTTTTGAATATTTTTAATATTATTTTGAGTATTGTCGCCCCCATTCCTATGCCTATTAATACTATTATTAAATATACGATCCGAAGAATGGACTTCCTTATTACTCATCAAGAATTGTAAAAGGTGATCAGGTTGCGAGCAGCATAATGCCAAAGCGCTTGATTTCATTGTCCTATCCGTAATACCATGGATGATGCAATCAACCGCGCGTTTTCCCGTTATGTCACATTGATTTAACAAAGCTAGTTTTTCATAATAATAAACTTCGATTGGCTCGCCTAACTTGCTTTTCCTTTTTAGCATGTCCTCCAAGGTTTGGCCATAGTTTTGGTCATAAGGGAATGCATTCAACAATTTTTCTTGCCATTCTACCCACGTATATAAAATAGTATTCAAGCCATCATACCAAATCTTGGCCAAACCCTGAAGTTTTTGCATTGCAAAATGTACAGTGGTCTTTTCATCCCATCCGTACACCATAGCGCATTCATTTACTTTACGTAACCAAACATCAATGCGCTGGCTTCTTAATGAGGGGTCAAAACTAGGAAGCATATTTTTATGATCGACGTTTTTTGACATTGAAACACTAGGTGGTAAAGGCTGAGTTTCAAGATTACTTTTTATCGATTTAACTATATCTAACACGTCTTTAGCAGAAAAAGAAGGAGTACGTGACCTTTTATCCTTTTTGGCGGAGTCCTCTGGGCTGACGCGGCTCCTAGCTCTCGGAGTAGTGCTGCGGCTGCGCTTTCGACGGCCTCTTCGCTGGCTTGGGCTGCGCACGTGGCGGCGACTGGCCCGTGGACTGCGGCTGCGGCTGCGGCGGCGTCGACTGCCGCACCTTGAAGACATCTCGTGGTTTTGGTGCACTTCTTGTTCCAAAACACGAAGACGTTTTCTTGCTTCTTCTAGCTCAGCTTGCTTCTCACGACGATCAGAGTGACAGCTCACCCCGCTACGGCTACGTGTTCGACTGCGGCCCGCACCCATACCTCCAACTGGTGTCCGCAAGCGTCGCTGACTTTCACCTCTGGCGTCCATAATCTAAGTTCTCGTTGACGTAACGAGAGGAAAAAGGAAAAAATATATATTAGTCGATAGCAAACTATCAATAAGTTCAACAAAATATAATACTCAACTACGATATGCCTATACGAAAGTAACAAGAAGCTTATTTCTATTTGAAACATAAAACATAATTTTTCTCAGAAACGGTGCGTCCTAGCGCAAAAATAACGATTTTTTTTTCACCCTTTTAATAACCCCCTTCATGCTGCTACCATTGCGTAAAATAGACTTTTTTTTTTTTTTTTAAAAAAATTATAATTGGTGGGTTTGGTTAAAAATATTTATGAGTGTGAAAGAAAATATTTTCGTAGATAACAAAACTGATGCATGTTTAACTAATTTACTTTAACTAATAACGCAAAAATATTCATTCTTAATTTTTTTCTAACATTATTATAAATGTTTGGAAAATTATCTAATAAGTAAAATGTAAAACTAGAAAAATTTCACGTCCAATCGAACCCGCGACCTTTCGCAATCCGGGCGACTCTAACCAACGGAGCTACCCAGGACTTGGGATATCCCTGTGAAATTCTCCTAGTCTATCTGTATTTGCGTTTATAAGCTAACGTCCACCCTACAATGTCGAAATGTTCTATTTCAACATCCGAAACGAGTATTTTTACAAATACCTACGATTCGGTTAAGTTGGGGCAGTGCTTTCAAATATATTTATCAAAAATATTTATCAAATTTTCCAAATCTTTCAACCTGTCAGAAGACAAGGGCAGGTTTACAAACTGACAAAGAGAATTGTGTGCACGTGTTCTTAAAACCACGTGTTCTTAAAACACTCTTCTACTCGCGCACGTGTTTAACTTTTTTTTTTTTTTTGTGTACAACAATAAAAACAATTTTTCATGATTTGCAGGCAAGTACTTACATTTTAGATCCCACTTCTGATGTATAGTAAAACTCAGGAGCTCTCGACAACACTTTATTCTTCACAAACGTACAGCTCAACGGTTCGCCACAGAATGTCGTCCATCGGCCAAGTGTCACCTTTTTTAAAACGTCGGCTACCCCCACATTATTTTATTAAGTCGCTGTCACGAGTTAACGTAATCGAAAAGATACTTTTTATTTAATATTTTACCACTATTTTTCTTAAAAACCCTACAATAAGTAGACACAATATCGAGGAGACGCAAAGCCGTAAAGGGCATAAGATGTTATTATAATACGAGTAAACCGCATTTTTCAAAATTAATCCTACGTTAAGTACACATATTATAATATAAGTTTTACCTGAGAGTAGTTATCTAACTTTTCAGTGGATTCTCAAGATTTTATCCATCGGTCGCTGCGTGCCAATAGCTACTGTATTCTACTATACTTTAGGCACAATATCCTTCGGTGTGCTTCGAGGCAGACAACCTTTGGAAATTGTGATGTTCCCGTTGGAATTCACCACTACAGGAGGATTAGAGCACGTTAGTAAATAGAATTCTAGAAACGTCTAGCTTCAGCCAGGCTTTGATCAAATATTTGGACTGAATAACCCTCGGTTTCTCGAGCGACGATCAAATAGGTTGTGTTAAATTATGTAGTGACACTGTCGTTGACTGCATAAGGATGGCAGACAACAAACACGAGCACGGTGCGCGTGGTGGTTAGCGGTTACCGTAGCCTATACGCGCTCGTAGCACCTTGGGCACTACTCTACGACGTAGCCGATCTTACGTAGCGCCATTGCCACTGACTGTTGCCAAGTATGAAAGGAGATTGGGCAAATTGGGGATTTTTATCTCTCAATTGTACACTAATGAAAATATTGCCAAAAATCGTTATTTAATTATTGACGACTTAATACTAAGTTTCAGCTATTTTCGTACTGTCAGAAAAATATGCGATACATCTAAAAGAACGTAATTTGACCTCTATAGCCCCGCGCGGCAACCGGCTCCCGCATTCCGAAACGCTGACTTATGCTCACAGTGTTAATTTATTAATATTATTAACTTGAACAAAACTAGCTCAAGATACAATAAGACATACCTATTTAAAGAATAATATTACATTTTGCACGTTGAAATATGATTTGATTACTAAAAACTATTAAAACAAAAAACGCTAAAATGAAATCTAATCGGGACTCCAGAAATAAGTTCTGGAACAGTGAAAAAAAAACTATGACGCTGTCAATCGCGCTTTTAAAGATTTTGACACCTTGTATATAGTCCTGAGAATATTTTTATCAGTTCCTCAGTTTCTTGGATGGATGGAAAGGAAAGCCCAATTGATTGCCCATACTTCCAGATGTGGCTATACGTTACCTAAAGCTCTATTCAACCCCCTTTGGGCTTATGAGTGTGATTATTGTTTGTATGTATGTAAAATTAAACTTAAACTAGTTGTATAATAGCGGAGATAGTAACAAGAGGTTATGTAGTTACCCTCTTTTAAAAGTCAATAACTTTACTCGGACACTACGGATTTTGAAGAAATAAAAAAATCTTAAATATATAACATATAAGTAATTTCTTATGCTTATTTGATCGATGTACAAAAATCCTAAGCTCGTCCCCAAGCTCCATAGTGGGACGCTCAATCTCCTTTATATAGACTGTGTTGTTTCTTTCCACCGTAGCTGCTCCTATGTTGCGTGGTAGCCGCCTAGCCGCTTCTAAGTAGCCCCGTAGCCGTCCTATGTAGCGCCGTAGCCGCTCCTAAGTAGCCCCGTAGCCGTCCTATGTAGCGCCGTAGCCGCTCCTAAGTAGCGCCGTAGCCGTCCTATGTAGCGCCGTAGCCGTCCTATGTAGCACCGTAGCCGCTCCTAAGTAGCGCCGTAGCCGTCCTATGTAGCGCCGTAGCCGTCCTATGTAGCGCCGTAGCCGCTCCTAAGTAGCGCCGTAGCCGTCCTATGTAGCGCCGTAGCCGCTCCTAAGTAGCGCCGTAGCCGTCCTATGTAGCGCCGTAGCCGCTCCTAAGTAGCGCCGTAGCCGTCCTATGTAGCGCCGTAGCCGCTCCTAAGTAGCGCCGTAGGCGTCCTATGTAGCGCCGTAGCCGCTCCTAAGTAGCGCCGTAGCCGTCCTATGTAGCGCCGTAGCCGCTCCTAAGTAACGCCGTAGCCGTCCTATGTAGCGCCGTAGCCGTCCTATGTAGCGCCGTAGCCGCTCCTAAGTAGCGCCGTAGCCGTCCTATGTAGCGCCGTAGCCGTCCTATGTAGCGCCGTAGCCGTCCTATGTAGCACCGTAGCCGTCCTATGTAGCACCGTAGCCGCTCCTATGTAGCGCCATAGCCGCTCCTAAGTAGCGCCGTAGCCGTCCTATGTAGCGCCGTAGCCGTCCTATGTAGCACCGTAGCCGTCCTATGTAGCACCGTAGCCGCTCCTAAGTAGCGCCGTAGCCGTCCTATGTAGCACCGTAGCCGTCCTATGTAGCACCGTAGCCGCTCCTATGTAGCGCGGTGGCCGCTCCTAAGTAGCGCCGTAGCCGTCGTATGTAGCGCCGTAGCCGCTCGTACGTTACGGAATAGCTGATTTTACGCTACGTCGTAGCCGCTCTTACGTAGCTTGTAGCAGCTTGTAGATGCTACAGTAGATGTATTAGTATCGCAAGCGAGCTATCACCCGTACCCAGTATTGCGTTGACGACTGTCTGACTGCGAGGCGGTGATAATTTGATGAAGGGTTGATGTGTGCGATTGATAGCCTTTGATGCTATAAGAACTCATTAAGCCTCTGGCAAAAAACTGATACTGTCTATCAACCAAGATACAATGACTTTCATAAAAGTACCTACCTACTCTAAAGTATAACATTAAATCTCTGTGAGTGATCTCTGTGAGCGGAGAATCCGTGTCCTCGTTAGTGGTTGAGCTTTGGGGCTCATGTCAGTGAAAGCTAATGTACCACAATGGTCTGTTCTATTCCCAGCTCTTTTTTCTTCATATCAATGACATGCTTCCATTAGGAAACATTCATTGCTATGCGAATGACGGTACAGTGCATGGTGAATATTACGGTCACCCAGGGGATGGCTGCGTTGAAACCAAGAGCGAGAGAATGAATCTTACCATTGAGATCAACAGGATGTAGAACCTCGTATCTGAATGGGGATCTAACAATCTTGTTGAGTTCAATGCTAAGAAAACACAGGTGTGCGCGTTCACAGCCAAAACTCTTTCGGCACAGGGCTCTATCAACTTGCTCGGTATGAAGATATGCTGTGATCTGAATCAGAGGAATTATATCGAAACCGTGATCAAAACAGTCTGACGGAAGCTCGGTGACCTGAACAAGGTATGTCGATTTTTCACGCCTGACCAATTATGCCTGCTGCACAAAACTCAGGTTCAGTCGTGCGTTGAATATTGCTCGCACTAGTGGGATGGCTCCGCTAAGTACCTCCTCGATGCACTGGACAGATTGCAGCATCGTGCCGTTCGTGTCATTGACGACGTAGAGGTCATGAAAAGCCTAGAGCCTCTACAATTCCGTCGTGACATTGCATCGCTTAGCGCCTTCTACCGGCTTTATCATGGAGTGATTTGAGGAGCTTTTGTCGTTGTCTTGAGTAACCTCCTTCCTTAAAAAAAATCATAACTAAGGGACCTTAGTTATGAAACTTTTTAATTCTTCGTCCACCTTGATAATGCCTAAAGTATTAATTTCAACACCTAAATGAGTCTTATTTAGAAATACCGGCGATTCTGTTAAGTTATAATAGGAATTGCTTATCTAAAAACATAATTTTTGTAAATATTAAACTTTACTCAATAAAATACTTAGGTAAATTTTTTGATGCACCCAATTTATAAGTACAGTTGGATGCCATAATATTTTCTACCGTTTTATTATTTTGACAAACCAATTTTTATTTTGTTTCAGGTAGAAAGCTACGTCCGTATCTTATACGGTTTTTACGTGGAGGGAGCTATGACTCTCCTGGCTTGCGCACTGGCCACGCTGCGTCGTCACAGCTGTTCGACAATGACTTACCTATCGCAGAAATACAGATTATTTTCCATGGAAAAATGAATATGTATCCATCGAACTTTTCTACGCAGACCCTAAGAATATACCCCTAACACTGTATTGGATTCGTACGTCTTGTGTTGTATCGATCGTTCGGTGGGATTGAATGACATTCTCAATTTTCGCCCTGACTTAGTCGCTTTATTAGCCGTGTTCGTCCAATCCAAGTTGAATGAGTATAAAGAAAGGGGATAGGCATAGGCCTATCGATGTGCCTATCATAGGTACAATTGGACTGGGTGAGAATGGTGTATGACTTTAGGTACACTATTTGTACCAATTGTTGTCTTTGTTTTGTGCGATGAAGAAAAAAATAATAAATACTTACTTTCATTATAATCATTGTGACATCTTGCTAAATGATTACCTAAATAATCTTTGCATATTGCATTATTACCTACAAAGCAAATGGTT
Organism: Nymphula nitidulata; assembly: GCA_947347705.1. NCBI lineage: Eukaryota > Metazoa > Arthropoda > Insecta > Lepidoptera > Crambidae > Nymphula > Nymphula nitidulata. The sequence goes on along the minus strand of OX374636.1, from coordinate 7,853,478 downwards.
AAAGCTTCTGACAACCAGACGTCATACGAATCCAATGTTGGAGCGGGATGGTATGGAATAACAGCCATGAGATATTTTCGACCTAAGATTCGTTTTTTTACCTTTCTGTGTTTCTCTCTCCAATCTTTAAGTTTTTTCTGACAATGGCCCTAATTCTGGAGAACACATGCTTAGTTTAAATTTAAGTTCAGGGCATTTCTTTCTCTTAATATGAATACGAAAAGGAGGGCTATCATATGATTTGACATTTAGAAACGTGCGTTCAATTTTCGACCTTATTGAACGTGATAAAATGCAGTGTTAGAAGGCACCTCCGTACATACCGTCTATAATTGTCTATGGTTCCTTTGTAATCTGTCTAAATTTAGTTGATAGTTCTAAACAAATTATTGCTATCTTTTTTCTTTTACATATTGCGAGAAAGAGATATGCTGTTCTTAAATTTAAACTTGAGTGTGTCTTCAGAATCAGCCCCAATGTATTTCGAAAGATATTCACACCCGTATTCACAAATGATACATAAGTAAGTAAAGGAGCAATACTAAGCGAAGTAAGGCATTTCTCAGTGCGTTCACTTTGACAAGCCTTTCAATTCACAAACAATACTCAAACGAATCTTTACTATGCGGACGCATAGCACTGAATATAGCTGTGATTGGTTGATTAGTGTTACGCAGTTCACTTCACTGACTGACATCATTTCAATTTTATTGTTTGTTTGCTTTTTATCTTAATCTCCGTAGTGATTACATTCTCTTTGGTGAGCTCGACACTATGTGTTGATTAATATAGCTATCAGGCTCCCTTAGCTAAATGTTCATTATGATAAACGCATAGTGCCGATTGTCACTCAAGTATTGTTTATGAATAGGAATTTGGCACCCTGTGCGCCCGAGGGCACTGTGAGACCTCATGTGTCGTTTGTGAATACGGGTGTCAAAGTCCTCAAACAGCCACAAAGTACTTAAGGTTCTTTAATCAAATATTGGTTCTTTAATCAAATATTAAATCGGTGTTAGAACAGACAGGAATTCGATATTTAAATAATTGCGATTTGTCAACTAAAGAGATTAGGATGGTATCTACCTATGTTTAGAAAGTGAGTGTAAAAAGGGTTAAGAATAAATAAAAACAAAGAATATTGTAATAATTTGTTGTTTTAATTTCCTACAACTAGTCAACGGCTATGTACAGCATTCTTTGATTATTTTTCAGGTAAACGTCGCAATTTTGTAAATGAAAATAGTTCTTGTATATCTACGTCACATATGTCGTAAGCAAATCATGACCCACGTACATGTTTACAATTTCATCATGAAAAGACAATAAAAGGAGTCGAACCAAAAAATAAAACGTCGCAATGGCTTCTCGTATCACATCATGAATATGTCTCGCCGCCATCTAGTTAAATTCGCCGCTTAATTAGATGCCTAGCCCGTTGATCAAATGCGCCGGCATCCAATCAAATGCCTAGGCCGATATTTGATTTAACTAAACTCACGCAGGCCTAGGCGGATCGTCTTGACTGAAGTTTTAATGTGATTGGTATGTTCAAGTTTATTTTTTATGACCACTTATCACCAAAACTATTTTGGCTATATAGGTGCTGACACACTGCTGTTTAAAAATGTTTACAAACATTTTCTAACACTAATACACTTACTAACAAATGTTAGGAATTGTTACATTCTGTTAGGAATTGTTAAATGTTTTAAGTGCTCCTACACTGATGGAAAATGTTTACAAATATTTATAGCATTTGAAATTATTTAACAACATAACATTTGGCCTGGATAATATGTTCACAAACAAATGATAACAAATGTTTTAGTTTGTTACAATTTGTTAACTAGTTTAGAAATGTTTACTCACATTCAATTACCTAAACATGAAAACATTTTCTAACATTGAGAACGTATGTTTCTTAACAAATGTTTACTAACGTTTGTAAACATTTTTAAACAGCAGTGTGGCAGCACCTTAAGTGGTCATAAAAAAACCTTGAACCTACTAATCACTTAAGCAGTCACAAAAGGTCTTCGATTTAAACGAGCTGCCTAGGCGTGTAATTAAATAACTAATTTAACCAGAATGCTGACATGACATTCAGCCATTCTGGTTAAACATTGCGCAAAATGATTTTGCTAGTTGCCCTTAAGCCGTTTCATTGGATGCCGAATCGACGGCCTAGGCGTCCAGTTAAGTGGCTAATTTAACCAGACGGCTACGACATATATACTAGAATTAAAACTACCAGCGTCAAAAATTGCAGTAGGTAATATGATGCTAAATGAAAATACCCAAAATAAAAGTATTACCAAAACGCTATATTTTGAGGCAACCCCACTATCAATTATCTAAAATTGGAATATTTTAATAATAAACCCTATTTAGTTAGCTTAGCGCTCATTATAGGTGGCCTATCCTTTGCTTCTCTTAGATTCCTTCAAGACCTCATCGTCAGACCGTTCTGTTGGTCCATCGATGGATTTCTTTGCCTTCAGAGCTTCTTTGACTGCGTCTACCATGTCTTGGGGCTCCGACACTGATATTTTCTTACCTGTAAATATTGTAAATGTGTCTTCAAAGTTCATAAAGCATCTTTAGTCAGACGGTTTGTCGCAGATAAAATAATCCCGATGTAATTACTTCAATGTCAACTAAGCTTAACACTGTATTTAAAAATGACTCTTATTACAAGCCCATAAAGGCCAACTGTGCTCCTGAGTCCTGCACCCTTAGGAAAAGTTTCAATCGAATCGAAAACAGACAAAAAATGACATCAGCGCCTTTGCTGTGGAGATTGGAGATTGCTTATTGGCTTTGACAGTTAAACGCAATCGATATCGAGCGAGAAGTTTAAATTCGATTGAAACTTATACTAGGGGTAATAATGCGAGTAATATTAGACGTCGGTACGGAAATTAAAAATCTGAATGATCTGATATCGATGTAACTGAATATGAATCATACTAAAGTAGTAGACTATGGTAACTGATAGTAGGAGTGTTTTTTTTTTCGGAGTGGAATCCGCTTACAGACGATACCCTAAGCCGCTGGTTAGGTGGACCAGCGGACCGTCGGCTAGACGTGGGCCTGTGCAGGGGTCGCCCAGCGCCTGATCATAGCGGCACTGGGAATACCTGCTAAACCACTCCGGTTTCCCCATGCCCATAATGGAGACGACCCGGGGTTTGCCGAAGCATTTCACCGAGCCGCCTCCGGGCAGCCCGACCCTAGAACCGACCGGAGCCAGTCCTAGGGCGGGGCACCAGGCCTCACCCCACGCCGTTCGCGGCCAGCAGGAGTGTGACCTAGTAAAAAGTCGTTTCAAGTGATTTTTCTCATGCTACCTAATGATGAAATGTTTCATCCCTACTCCAAACGCAAAACGGAGATGCCTTTGGAGACGGAGATCTTTATCCAGTCGCAGCGGTTTTACTCAGACGCACACAGATAAAACGCGCAACAGATTGTGTGCGCACATGAAATGTAAGCATAGCCTGCGCCTGCGCACCTGCGACTACAGACCTCCACGAGTACTCGTCGAAGGGTGCAGAAACTAAGATTGGTGTGGGCGGACGGTGGCCATTCTAACTTGATTTACTACGTATTCTATGTACTAAGACATTGCTTGGGTCTTAGGTAGATTAATATAACCGAATTATACTAAAAACCCATGTTAGATAACACAATATCAAAGTGATAATTTGATATAGCATAATGCATTGAAGCGTCTACAATTAAACTACTTTATATTTGAAACAAAATAACTCACAAGAATATTGCTTTTGTTATATCTTGTGACCTATAAAAAGCAAAAATTACCATGAATATCATTCCAATACTGAAAATTTTATTTATTTCAATAACTATTATAGCATGATGGCGTAGAAATTTAAGAGGGATATTAATTAGGATACAAATGAAACAACAAGTGCCATTAGAATATAATATATTCAATAAATTATTTACAATGTCAAACATATATGACCATCATACTATAATATATTATTTACTATAATACATAGTAATTAAAATAGAATAAAACTAGAAAAATTTCACGTCCTGAGGCAGGAATCGAACCCGCGACCTTTCGCAATCCGGGCGACTGCTCTGACCACTGAGCCACCCAGGACTTGGGATATCCCTGTGAAATTCTTCTAGTCTATCTTGTATTTGCGTTTATGAGCTAACGTCCACCCTACAATGTCGAAATATTCTATTTCAACATCGGAAACGAGTATTTTTACAAATACCGACGATTCGGTTAAGTTGGGGCAGTGCTTTCAAATATTCTTAATTTTTGATTTTAACATTATTATAAATGTTTGAAAAATTACTTAGTAATTAAAATAGAATAAAACTAGAAAAATTTCACGTCCTGAGGCAGGAATCGAACCCGCGACCTTTCGCAATCCGGGCGACTGCTCTGACCACTGAGCCACCCAGGACTTGGGATATCCCTGTGAAATTCTTCTAGTCTATCTTGTATTTGCGTTTATGAGCTAACGTCCACCCTACAATGTCGAAATATTCTATTTCAACATCCGAAACGAGTATTTTTACAAATACCGACGATTCGGTTAAGTTGGGGCAGTGCTTTCAAATATTCTTAATTTTTGATTTTAACATTATTATAAATGTTTGAAAAATTACTTAGTAATTAAAATAGAATAAAACTAGAAAAATTTCACGTCCTGAGGCAGGAATCGAACCCGCGACCTTTCGCAATCCGGGCGACTGCTCTGACCACTGAGCCACCCAGGACTTGGGATATCCCTGTGAAATTCTTCTAGTTGAAAATACAATGTTGAAATAGAATATTTCGACATTGTAGGGTGGACGTTAGCTCATAAACGCAAATACAAGATAGACTAGAAGAATTTCACAGGGATATCCCAAGTCCTGGGTGGCTCAGTGGTCAGAGCAGTCGCCCGGATTGCGAAAGGTCGCGGGTTCGATTCCTGCCTCAGGACGTGAAATTTTTCTAGTTTTATTCTATTTTAATTACTAAGTAATTTTTCAAACATTTATAATAATGTTAAAATCAAAAATTAAGAATATTTGAAAGCACTGCCCCAACTTAACCGAATCGTCGGTATTTGTAAAAATACTCGTTTCGGATGTTGAAATAGAATATTTCGACATTGTAGGGTGGACGTTAGCTCATAAACGCAAATACAAGATAGACTAGAAGAATTTCACAGGGATATCCCAAGTCCTGGGTGGCTCAGTGGTCAGAGCAGTCGCCCGGATTGCGAAAGGTCGCGGGTTCGATTCCTGCCTCAGGACGTGAAATTTTTCTAGTTTTATTCTATTTTAATTACTAAGTAATTTTTCAAACATTTATAATAATGTTAAAATCAAAAATTAAGAATATTTGAAAGCACTGCCCCAACTTAACCGAATCGTCGGTATTTGTAAAAATACTCGTTTCGGATGTTGAAATAGAATATTTCGACATTGTAGGGTGGACGTTAGCTCATAAACGCAAATACAAGATAGACTAGAAGAATTTCACAGGGATATCCCAAGTCCTGGGTGGCTCAGTGGTCAGAGCAGTCGCCCGGATTGCGAAAGGTCGCGGGTTCGATTCCTGCCTCAGGACGTGAAATTTTTCTAGTTTTATTCTATTTTAATTACTAAGTAATTTTTCAAACATTTATAATAATGTTAAAATCAAAAATTAAGAATACTATAATACACCTACGATCACATTCAAAACTTTCCAGAACTTTCATACTATGTTCATCTATCTAAACTCTTCGTAAATATAACAGTGCATCATATTATACAAATAAAGTTATCCCCGAATACAATATAAATATTTAACGACACATCTGTAATTTTATAATTTTTATGTTCAACTGAAGACTATTAAAATTATGATTACTTCAGGGAAATATTGTTTTTTTTTTATAGAGAATGCTATAATTTTGTCTAATAATCAGGATACACAACTGATGCTTATCATGGCAACATAATTTTCACTGATAAGGAATTGGGGACATAACAGTTCTGAATTAGTAAATAGAACTATAACTAGCCACTATTGCCATTTGAAATAACTGAAAACCTTTACAGGATGGTGTTGTGAATACGACAATAAATTAATAATGCAGCCAATGTTATATTATTTCATACAAATGTCATGAAGTTAACAAATGAATAAGATGCTTTCGAAAGTGGCAAACCATTTTTATCAACTTTAATAGCCCATGTTTTAGTTTATTGTCATATTGACGACACCACGGTGTATAATTTAGAAACATTAAAGGTATTTTTACCAAAGAGGTGATATTATTAATGGGCTATATTTTTGGGATTGCTATATCAATTACAGCGAAAGTGACACGCTAAGTTGTGTGTTTAAGTTAATCGACATTAGGTACCTAATATTGTTTTTACGGCATGAATTCCTAGATATTTGTAAAGCCTAATCAAACGACAGAATCTAAGTACGGTCAACCACAGAAGTAGCTGAACACTTTAGTACCATGTCACACCGATTTTGTGCACGTACTTTATAGTTGCTACCGTACTATATTGACGCTAGAGTCGTTGTGACATGATACTAAAGTATTCAGCTACTTCTGTGGTCGACTGTACCTATTTCTTTATCTGAATACTCGACAGTATACAATTGCTGCACATCGCTCTATACAACTCTGTCATTCAAGCTTCATACAACTGAGGGTTCTTCTCCCTCTCCCTTCGTGTTGTTCTTTCATATCCAATAGGTTTGTCTACATCCCTAATCTCCCTATTATCCCACTTGTCAATATACTCAGACACCTTATCATGCGAGTCAATAATACCAACATACAAACATAAAACTACAGATGTGAAAAAACCAACTAGAAACAGAGGTTTGTTATTTTTATATGTGTCCGCAAGACTCTCTAAAAATGTCCACCCCTTGCCCTTGTCTCGATCAGTATCGTCGCTATCTCGATTCATTTGGTGTATTTTTTCTGAATCACCCGTTTTGTTACTACTGCTATTTTTTGGTTTTTCTGCAAAACAAATTTACTTTTATCGTGTGCGGATATGGCTTTGATGGATGTAGCAAATGACTACTGGAAATGAAATTTTCATGAAAAAGCGGGTAGTTCTACACTAAAGCCTTCTTATAACAGTCAAACCTGGACTTCACTCAATTCAAACGTTAACAAGGCATAAAAATCTTTGACCATCTCTAATTGGTCTGGTCATAACTATAATGTCAAATAGTATATTCGTCCTTTTTACACTAAATACAATGGATAAATAAAAAAGTCCGTCATACAGCCTGTCGCATGTTGAATGATGATGATGATTATCTATTGTTTCTTACCATCTCGGTCGTATGAGACGCCATGTATCTGACCCGGTGTGTCGTCTTCCAGCTCTGCGTACGCGCACACTAACGCTTTCTGCTTGTCGGTCAGGGATTTTGGTACCTGTGACAAGAGTGAATAAGGTGGTTATTTGCTCGGCTTTGCTCCCAAGTGCTCCGCTGTCTGCTTGTATGCTTATGATTTCAGAACAACTGAATGGATTTTGATATGGTTTTTACTGTAACGGGATTTCTTAAGGAAGGTGTTTGTCATTAAATGAGGGCGCAATTAAAGTTTCAGAGAAGTATGTCGTAGTTTCGCCACTGTTTTCGAATGCTTACATGATTTAAGCTGGATGAACTTTATGAGAAAAGTAAATCAATATACTAGAAAATTTAGGTCTTAAAAAGGCCTACAGAAAAGTCCGCGATAGCGTTTGCCTATCGCCCAATGATAACTGATACTGGGCCTAATTCTGAAGACACACTCTAAGTCTAAATTTAAGTACAGTATATCTCTTTCTCGCAATGTGTAATAGGAAAAAGATAGCGAGAATTCGTTTAGAGATGTAAACTAAATTTAGACAGATTTCAAAGGAACCATAGACAATTTTAGACAACAGATACAGTAGGCCTGCCTACTAAACACTGCATTATATCACATTCAATAAGGTCAAAAGTTGAATGGCCGTTTCTAAATGTCTCTAGAATAAGGACCAGTAACAATTTTAAAGATCTCGCGAACGTAGCCGCAAGCAAAAGTTTAGTTACACTTAAAATGCAAGTCATCAAATAAATGATAATACAATTTTAACGAATTTTTTGGTGATCCAATAATTACATAGCAATATAGTAGCCCAATATTTATCCAAAAAACCCTAATATCCAATTATATGATATGAAATAAACCTGTATTTTAATGTGGACATAGTGGTCTCCATATCCGTGCTGGCTAACTCGCTTCATACCCTTCCTTGAAAGCCTAATGGTGTTATGTGATGAGGTACCAGGAACTATCTATAATAATGTAAAAGTTTCAAACATTAAAAAGAATCTAAATAATAATGCAAATCTATGTATTATTTTATTACTTAGAATTCTTAATCACCAATTATAATTCCACTATTGTTGTATATTTACTTTCTTATGAATGGGAAATGCTGTACAGCTTAAGTAATTTGTACCAATTTGTGTGCAATAATTAAAAAATAAATAAATCTCTTCATTAAATAAGTTGTTTTTGGGACTATTTCAACTATTTCCGTCGGCCTTTAGAGTTACGCCCCAGGGTTTTATGGAGGCGAGAACCTTGGCGAGGCCCAAGTAGTAGGGCGATTCGCGTCTGGAGGATGTTAATCGACAGAAATCGCCTCCTTGGGAGGTGTCCCACTGTCATTTAGTCCTCCTGGGTGCTGAAGCTATAAGGGATTTTATGAAATAAAATTAATTTTACCTGAATGGTGTGATCCTCATATAACCCTTGTATTCTTACAGTTCCACCTAACAAAGCTTGCGAAACAGATATCTAAAAAACAAAAAAACATAAATTAATAATTTGGAGTTAATATTCTCAAAAAAAAAGGCTAAAAAAATAAACTCACAGTGCAGTCAGTATGAACATCAGGACCATCTCTCTTGAAGTATGTAGAGTTTTCCACTTTGAAAGTAATAAATATCTCATTGTTACCAACAGCCATGCGGACCGTCTGGCCATCTTCCACGCCTGCTGGCACTGGCACTGTAACTTTTTTACGTTGAACCTGTAATATAATAATTCAGTATATTAATATGTGAAGCAAAAACTTTCTACCCCTTTTTACAAAAATTGTGCAGACGGAGGAGTATGAAATTTCGTACACTTATAGTTTATACAAGGTGTTTGGTACATGGTATAACAAGCGGGCACCTACCCATGTTAAAATAGTCATTTAAGTACTATGGCGTTATCAAAAATTCAAAATTGTAAAATTAATTTTGAAATTTCCCATACATTTTGTTCTACTGACTGAACTTTTTGTATGAAGAAATTTGAATTTAATTTTATTATTTTGAATTTTTGATAACGCCATAGTATTTATATGACTATGTTAAAATTGGTAGGTGCCCACTTGTTATACCATGTACCAAACACCCTGTATAGAGGAGTGCAGAATGCTATTTTTTTTAAAATGAATAAAAATACATTAAATCATTAACAAAAACATTACAAACACTACCATGTATGTCAAATACATGGTAGTGTTTGTAATGTTTTTGTTAATGATTTAATGTATTTTTATTACATTAAATAATGTTAAATATTATACACACATATAATAATGTCAAATTGATTTGTCTATTGTAAAACTAAATGACAAACATAACCATAATAAAATAAAAACATAAAAATGAGAATAAAAACGGAAAAAAACTGTGACTATAGAAGTATTGTCTTTGACAATAGAACTTTATTAATGTTCAAACTTATAATTTAAATAAATTATTGTCGAATTTCGAGCACAAGGTGACAACTAGTATATACAGGGTGGTGCCGTCAATGCGACAATAAATTTATTATTTCATACAAATGTCATGAAATTATCAAATGAATACGATATTTTCGAAATTGGCAAACCATTTCTATGGACGAATATAGACCATGTTTAAATTTATTGGCGCATTGACGGCACCACCCTATATTACAATGTTAAACAAAAAGACATAAGGTTAAAAATAGACTATAGAAAATTAATTCTTCATAATAATTTTGAAAAATAAAAATGAAATATTTTTACCGATTGCCCCTTCCCTTCACACTCCACACACGGAAACTTGATCAACATTCTAGTTCCATGACAATGTCGACATGTGGAACGCATTACAAATGGACCTACAGGAAAAGAAAACACTACATATTAGCATTTAATTTTGCATTATCATGTGAAAAATATCGACTATTCAAGCAAAAATGTTTAAAAATAAATCCGTAGAAAGTTGCCAACCATTATTTATTAAATATAAATTAATGACTCTTTCATCAATTTACATTATATGAAATAGCAGCAATAATATATAAATTATATGAAATAGCAGTATTTATAAAAACAAATCCTAAAAATAGTGTAGTTGATTGAATATGGTATTAGACCTAGAGACAATAACATAATTCAGGTACCAAAGGTAAATACAGCACTGCTACAAAAAAGTATATTATTAGTTATTCCCGATTATTTATAATAAGTTGCCAAGACCTATAAAGGATCTTAATTTACACCTTTTCATAATGAGACTAAAGGTTTTTTAATTCTAAAATGCTACTTAGTGACGAATTAAATATCTATTGTTATAAGGACATTGCATTAGTAACATTATAACTGACTACTGATTTGTATATATTTTTTGACTGCAAATGATTAGACTAGAGTATCATAAATTTATTGATTATTGAATTTACAGTTAGATTAAATTATTTAGTAATTGTTATAAATTGACTACCTACATAAATTTCATATACATATTTTTATCTTAATCTGACATTGTTTTTTTAATTAATTGAATTTAATTGAACTATTTTGTGATCTAATTGCTTAATTCAAAATTATCATAAATACTATTAGTCTATCGACTATAATACACATAAACTGTTTGAAATATTTTATTGATAATTGACATGCATAGTAAATAAATTGACTTTTACTAATAGCTACATAATGTAGAATAATTTCTCAAACAGGAAATAATCTCTTTGTTTACTAATTACCATTAATTACCGAGAAATTATGAGTTTTTTTCTGCATGTAATGCATTAAATTTCTTTGTGTGTAACTATTTACGACTCATAGAATACTGAGAACAAACCAGTTAGTTACATGTAAATGTGATTGCAATTAATTGTTCCAATTGTTAAAGCAATAGTAGAAATTTTCATCACTGATACCTCTTGAGAATGTCTCCATTCCCGATCCATTACAAAAAGTGCACTTAATAGCTTTGGTACCGAGTTCACAGCGGGAACCTTGACATTTTGGGCAAGTGTCCACAACATTGACATTAATATCTTTGTTCACACCACGAGCTGCTTCAGTAAACCGGAGCTGAACAATTACCTTAAAATAACAAAATTATATAATTACGCTGTGAATAAAAAATATACAAGCATCTTTTAGGAAATATCACATAGATAAAAAAATGTCAAAATTCACTATTAATTATGTTGAGCCTTGTCTGTAATATTATTATCAAACTGTCCAAATATAAAAATTTTGAATTTCTTAGAAATAAAAATTTTGCCTAAACTTGGGACTGATTCAATAACTTTGAATAGGTTACATACTTCCTGTGCAGCTCCAAAACCAAATTGACTCTCAGCAAAATCACTGAATGTATCACTTTTAAAACCGGCATCACCAAATATCTTGCGGAATAGCTCTTCAGGATCTATGGTGGATTTATACTGCCATTGGTGGGTGAATCCGTCTGCACCACTAGGGCCGCCACTGCCCATGCCCATCTGCTCTGACGTAGTGCCAAATGTATCATATTGTTTGCGTTTAGACTCATCTGAAAGAATCTACAAAATATTTGGTTTAAATAAGCTTAGATCTTGATTGAAAGAATGAGTAAATGACAATAATACTAGAAATAAGGCCATTTACTTCATATGCTTCAGAAACTTCCTGGAACTTCTTTGAGGCCTCTGGGTCAGACTTGTTTGCGTCAGGGTGATACTGTTTAGCAAGTTGATAGTATGCCTTCTTGATATCTTTAGCGGACGCGTTCTTAGACACACCGAGCACCTTATAGTAATCTACTCTGGCATTTAAATGGTTCGTAGTATGAATATATCGATACTTTGAAGATGGGACATCTAAAAAGTAACAAAATTGAGGTTAGGTTTAGCAACACTAGATTTAAGGTGTGTAGCAATTGGAGAAGCAGGATACAAATAATATGAAAGATATAGTCCAATAATTCAAATCGAGTAATATATCGAGGAAAACAACGCAGATGATGTAATGAAAGCATGTAAACTTACAGTTAATTTTTTTTTGGCCTAGAAAACCAGCAGAAAGTACAGGCGTGCCTAAATGATGATCACAATAATTACGACATTTATGTACAAATCGACATGGAGTTTTTGATAAGTTATTAGTTATTACGGCGTTAATTGTTTTTGAGTTCAAAAATCCTAGAAAACTCCGGGTAGGAGCCATTTTGAAAGAAATGACAACATTGACATTTGTTTGACAGATGGAAAAACAGATAAGAAAATAGACAATTGCTAAGACAAGACGAAAAACTCTCAGAACAATAGCTTTAGTTATTGTTCTGAGGAAAACCCCCTCAGAACTTAAGAAAAACAATGCACAACGGCTGTCTACATCTGTGGATAAATAGCATAAAGTCATCAAAGAAGAAATTGAAATGGACGAAAAACAAATTGATTAAATGTATTAATCGTTTGTATACATTTAATCGATATGTTTAATTGATTGGCTTAAATGGGCAAATCAAACATTTTTCATAGTTTTAGAATTATTACTACTATACATTTAGTATTATTACTAAAACTATGAAAAAAGGCAGATTCGTTACATCCCGACCAGAGGGCCTAGACAAGATGCCATTTGACAGTCGCTACCGCTATCGCTAAATGGAAAATGTATGGGATTTGACATTTATAATCGAAAGTCAATCGAGAGCTTAAGTCAAATCCCATACATTCTCCTCTTAGCGATAGCGATAGCGATTACCGAAAGGCATCTTGTCTAGGCCCTCTAAGCTCTTAGCAGAGATTGAAACCTTCTATGGACAGCTTTACGCGATATCACGCACACCTGTCACTCAGGCCACCGATCTAAGAGCCAAATTAATCCGACATTACACGGAAAATTTTCCAGACGTCAACCTGTACGAGATTAATGTAGCTCTCAAACAGCTTAAGAACAACAAGGTGCCGGGTAACAGGATAGGCTGCAAGAGCTTCCCCTCAGCGTAACAAAAAAAAAGGTAGGTTCAACATCGAGAAAGAGATGAATCATACCAACTCGGATGGGCAGCGTTCGGGAAATTATGTAAGATCTTCTAAATAAAAATCTTAACTAGAATTTTTTTTCCTCGCCTCAGAGGGCCTAGACAAGATGCCTATCGATAATCACTATCGCTATCGCTAAGCGGAAAATGTATGGGATTTGACATAAGCTCTCGATTGACTTTCGATTGTAAATGTCAAATTCCATACATTTTCCATTTAGCGATAGCGGTAGCGATTGTCAAATGGCATCTTGTCTAGGCCCTCAGGACGTGAAATTTTTTTCTAGTTTAGATTTTTATTAGTAAATAATTTTTCAAACGTTTTTAATAATGTTGAAATCAAAATTAAAGAATAAGATCTTCTTGTCAGAAATTCCTCAGTGCTTTATGTCAAAAGTCTTCGACCAGTGTCAAGGCCTTCTGTTACCCAAAGAGCAAAAATTAGAAATGAGGATATCCGTAAGAGAATCAAAGTCACTTACATAGCTCATAGGAAGAGCAAGTTGAAGTGGCCATGGGCAGGGCACATAGACCGCATAACAGATGGTCGGTGGGGCGTTAAAGTTATTAGAATGGCGACCCTTTGCTGGAAAGCCTATGACCCTACCTGAGGGCCTAGACAAGATTCCTTTCGATAATCGCTATCGCTATCGCTAAGAGTAAAATGTATGGGATTTGACATAAGGTCTCGATTGAGTTTCGATCTCAAATGTCAAATCCCATACATTTCCATTTAGCGATAGCGAAAGCGATTGTCAAATGACATCTTGTCTAGGCCCTCTGACTACTCCAAGCGAACAATTTACCTTATATTGTTAATATAAAATGTGTGTGACATATATATCACTCGAGGGCTTGCTCGAGAGTAAAGCGATGAGTTATGTCAAATCACAAAATGATTGTTTATGGGGCTATGTTTGTCATACAATAACTATTTCCTCAGAACAATAACTAAAGCAACTAATTCATTAAAAAATAATATTTTTAGTATTATTAGTTTACTGACAACAATAATCTGTTGTGTTTTTATAGTACGAAATATTCAAATATCGATATTAAATACATTGAATGAATCGATATACGATATAAATAGAGAACAAGATAAAATGAAACGAATACGCGAAGCGGGCAACATTATTTTCCTCGGCAACGGTAGGCAAGATGATTTATAAACAAAAATGAGCTTCGAAATGCCAATATTATAATTAATTTTTGAAATGGAAGTATAAATCAAATAACAGATAATTGTATTAATTTATTGTGTTCTCTAATATTAGCATATAAACAGTGCGAAACAATGGCTTCAATAAATGTACGAGACCAGAAGATAGAGCAGCAAGTGAGCGAATATATTTTTTACAATACGAGATTATAATTCAATAGAAAATTCAAAACCGCTTTTCTTACAGCGTCAATTAATGGAGCAAAAAATGAAACAGAAACGTCAGAACGCAGGAATGGTTCAAGCAAATGATCTCAGAGTTGGGTCAGCAAAACGTCCTATTTCTGGAAGTCGGTCAAGGGAGCTCCATGGTAAACCCCTTACTTTATAATTATTGCATTTCGATTAAACTAAATTTTTGTTCAGTATTGCATGTTTGTTTCATGTGTATTAAATTTCGTTTCGCGCATTTTATTTTCGTAACAGGGTATGATGGTCCGATGCAATTTCTTATGTCTCCAGTCAACCCTGACCAAGTTATTCCTCTTCAAACAAATAGAATGTCAACTTATGACGGTAAGTACTTGCTATCAATGGATTTTATTTCACAATTAACCTAGTGCAGTGCTGTATTTTACTGTTTGCAGCATGTTTTTTCTGCTAGTTACTGTTTTG
Organism: Nymphula nitidulata; assembly: GCA_947347705.1. Classification (NCBI taxonomy): domain Eukaryota; kingdom Metazoa; phylum Arthropoda; class Insecta; order Lepidoptera; family Crambidae; genus Nymphula; species Nymphula nitidulata. The sequence goes on along the minus strand of OX374636.1, from coordinate 7,838,308 downwards.
ATTTATTCTTGTCTTAAAATATAACAACCTGACAACCTGATAATAACAGGTTACCCTGTCCCATAAAAGCTGGTACTAGAAGGACCTACCCAATGAATTTCTTGTGTGCCTACTTTCTTTCATGAGATTTGGTAACCCACCTTGCTATGGAATGAAATCTTGTAATCTTCTGTAAAGTAGAGGTACTTTAACAGTGGAAAAAAGTACTTCTTACTACACTTCAGCAACAAATAAAGAAAATTATATAAAAAAATGTATGCTCCAGGTGAAAATTGAACCTGCTTCTTCTGGGGTTTGGCCAGACGCAATAATGTCTTAAAATTGGCATTAAATTTGAAGACTGGCTGGGTGAGTGGTCTACTGTGCCCCTTGCTATACAGGCTACTTGGTCGGGAGGTCCTGGGTTCGAATCCTGGTAGGGGAAAATGTTTGTATGATGAGTACAAGCATTTGTTCACGAGTCATGAATGTTTATATGTATGTTTATTTAGTATATTTCTAATATTTATATACATCTTATTAATATTTTTTCTCCGTTATCTAGTATCCATAACACAAGCTCTTAATGATTCTTACTTTGGGCTAGATAATAGGTGTGAGTGTATGAATATTATTATTATATTATTAACCACTATACAACTGGAGTACTAGGTGTAACCTACCAATTTCTCACTGCATTCTACTTTTAACATTCAATTCAATTTCTTCTTTGATGGCTTTCTGCTATAATTTAGCCAGTGTCAAGTTTCTGTGTATCTTTGTTGTATTTGGACGTTTGTTAACAACTCTGCTTAGTATGTAGACAGGCGTTGTGCAGATACAAGAGCGAATTATGATTGTTAGCGAGAAATTATTAACAGTTTTTTTTTTTCAATAAAAGCAAAAGTAAAACCTGAAACTGTTGAATCACCTGAAAAAAAAAATACAGAGTGTTAGTATGTTAGAATAGCTGACAAAAGCTATAACTTTATGTTATTAGAGTTAATATACGAGCACAAGACGTCCACAAACGGCGAGTTTACATACGTTAACAGGGTTTTTAAGTTGATGGGTCGAGGAACCCAAGAAGGAAGGAGGGAATATAGGGAAACGTTCAATTTAGGGCAATCAAAAAATATGTGATCGGTAGTACCTTCATCAAGACCGCATTCACAAAGGGAACTGTCCTTAACCCTAATTTTGGCGAGAAAAACGGGGGTGCATACATGACCCAATCTAAGTCTGCAGATGGTGGAGGTTACACGTTTATTAGCAGTTGGAAATTTAAAAAACCATGGTTTGTGAGGTATATCAGGCTGAATGCCTGCGTAATGAGAGCCTTTCGTTTCACTACTTTTCCTCCAATGATCAGACCAGCTGAGGAATAGTCGACCCTTGGCAATCTGTGCTAAATCAGAGGTGTATACTCCACAATGGGAGGGGCAGCCATTGATCGTCGCTTGTTTAGCGCATGCATCTGCTGTTTCATTGCCTTTAATGCCTGTGTGACCTGGAATCCAGGCAAGAACTACGCGAATTCCTTGCTGATGACATTCGAGCATGAGAGATTTGATTTTTAGTAAAACTTTAAATTTTAATTTATTTCGGAATTGGTTGCTAAGGAGTGCTTGTAAGCAGCTCTTTGAGTCTGAGAAAATAATACTTTTATTAAGGTTATGAGATTTAACAAATTTTATTGCCTCCAAAATTGCAATAGCCTCACCAGTGAAAACTGAAGTCATCTTAGAACCTTTGAAATTTAAAATAATCTTATATTTCGGTATCCAGACTGCCGATCCCACGTGTCCTTCATTCGATGTTTTTGACGCGTCCGTGTATATAGTAAGCCAGTCCTTCCACTCGGTGGAGATCCTTTCATTAAGATTGTTGTTTGCATCTAGGGAATTTTTTGAGATACCTAGATCTAGGATTATGTCTGGTCGGTAAATTATAGCTTGATAAGGAGTTTCGAATAGGGGATTAAGTCTGAACTGGTATACTGGGCATGGTAAACTAATCAGTTTTCTATAGCTTTTTAAAAGACAGGGGAGTTCTTTGTGCATCCAATAATCGCTAGAAGAGCTCAACTGTTGTAGTTTGTGGAGTTTAGGAATAAGAGGGTGGGAAGAGAGCTGGAATGCTTTAAACAAAAACCGGTCTGATAAATATTGTCTTCGTATTTCCAATGGAGGATCTCCACATTCGACCTGCATGGCGTTGATAGGAGAGGACTTCATGGCCCCTAGTATAATGCGAAGACATTTAGCCTGTATCTTGTTTAACGAGTTTAAAGCAATCTTGTTACAGGGTTCTAAGAGAAACGATCCGTAGTCCATTACGCTACGAATAAGGGCGTTGTACAGAAGTTTTTGTGTAAAAGGGTGGGCTCCCCACCAAACTCCAGAAAGAGATCTTAGCATGTTGATGTTTCTCTCACATTTCTGAACAATATAGTTAATATGGTGTATACCTGTCATTCTAGAATCTAGAATTACTCCAAGAAATTTTACCTTGTCATGAACAGGGAATGTTTCACCCTCGTATGATATATCAATATCTGGTATGGTTTTTGTTCTAGAAAAAACAACTACACTGCTTTTGGGGATTGAGAGAGAAAGGCCATGATCAATGAGCCAATTATTAAGGTAATAAATGGCGTAATTAAGTTTTGAGGAAGCATCTGAGAAGTCTCCTACAGAAATATACAGAGCCAAATCATCAGCGTATTGGAGGATGTTACAAAAAGAGTTAACTGTGAGATCTAGGTCATATGTGTAAATACTATAAAGCAAGGGACTGAGGACTGAACCTTGGGGGAGACCTTTCCAAGTTGACCTGGAACACGAACTGGAATTCTGGGAGTTGACAAAAATCGTTCTGTGGGTTAGAGAGTTAAAAACAAAGGTAACTATCTTCTCAGGGATATTCAGATGTAGCATTTTCTGCCTGAGCACCGGAAGAAGTACATTATCGTATGCGGACGCAACGTCCAAGAATACGCCTACAACTGATTTTCGTTTTGAGAGAGCAAGTCGGATATCAGTAACAATAGTACTGAGACTGTCCATAGTGCTCAATCCCTTGCGAAAGCCAAATTGAGTTTTCGATAACTTGTTATTGTTCTCTATAAACCACTCTAGACGATTCTTAATAAGGTTTTCTAAAATTTTGGCCATAGTATTTGAAAGAGCGATTGGGCGGTAGCTAGAAGGTTCTCCAGGAGGTTTTCCCGTCTTTAAAATGGGAATGATAATTTGAGTTTTCCATTCATCCGGGGGAGTTCCCGAGTCAAATATCATGTTGATCATTTCAAGGTAACGATTTTTGGCAACTTTGCTACTTTTCACCATAAATGAGTATGGGATTCCATCTACACCAGGGGCAGAGTCCTTAAGTTCTGACAGGACCAATGATAGTTCATCATAAGTGAAAGGGGCCGTCAAAGTGTCATAACTGTAGGAAGAGGAAGAGGGACAAACTGCAATCTCATCCAAGGTAGGAACAAAGGGAGGTGCTATTTTATGGCAAAATGCTTCTAACCATGGAGATGTATCATTTGATGATAAATTATTATCTAGTAAGGACCCACGGAATCTCTTTATATTTTTCCATACAGAAGATGGGTGTGAGTTGGGTGACAGGGACAAACAAAATGATGACCAGCCTGCCTTTTTTTTAGAACTTAAAAGCTTGACTGTCTCAGCAGCAATCCTCTGATAGTTAAGGTAGTTCTGTAAATTCATTGAGGAAGAATATATCGTCTCTGCTTCCTTTCGTTTTTTGCATGCTGCAGTACATTCCTTGTCCCACCATGGGGGGGATGTAATTTTATTTGAAGGATATTTTCTTATAGGTATGGATGCATCTGCTGCAGACAAGAGAGCTGTTTTAAAATGTGAGTAATAAGAGTGAGCATTATCTATATTTATGGAAGGTAGATTGTTCACTTGATCTGTAGTAATAGTATAAAATTTATTCCAGTCAGCTTGACTTAGTTTGTACTTTTGTCTATATGTATATTTCGGGAGATCTCTTCTAGAAGAAGCTGGTAACGAAACTATTATAGGGTAGTGATCACTTCCATAGGAAAGGGGTAGGACTTGCCAAGTGATCAGGGAAGTCAAATTTGCAGAGCAAAGGGATAGGTCTACAGCACTTCTGTAATTTTGTGATGGAGCCACGCGGCGCGTAGGCGAGCCATCATTTAAAATACATAGATTAAAATCATCTAATATATCTAAAAGTTTAAAAGATAGAGAATCAGAATAATATGATCCCCATATACTATTATGCAAATTAAAGTCACCTAGTATGAGAACTGGAGGTGGAATAGTGGAAATAACCGCGGAGAGATTTGACAGCAAGGTGAGACTAGGGTTTGGCATATACACTGAGATGAAAGATATATCCATAGCACGAACTGCTACTATGTTAAACATGTCACTATGAGTTGGTAAATTTATTTGTGAAAATGAACATTTCCTAGAAATAAGAATGGCAGAACCAGCTTTTCCATCATTCCTGTCATCCCGCAGACATGAATAGCCTGGCAACCTAAAGTTGCTTCCAGGTCTAAGCCAAGTCTCCTGGATGGCAAGAATGACAGGTTTGTGTTTATTTATTAAATAAATAAGGTCAGTTTTTTTATTTTTAAGACTCCTACAGTTCCACTGAAGGATTGGGGTGAATTTGACTAAAAGAAGTTAGCTCAGTAAGTTTTTGCTTAATGTTGTACGGTAGCTCCACATCATTAAATCGTTTAATAAAGTTAATTAAAGTTGATAATTGTGAAAATAGCATTTCCAAAAGATTGTCATTGGGTTGGATTTGTGAATTGCCTTCAATAGGAGAATCTATGAATGCACATCCATTTGGGACAGATGATGATGGAGTGGAGGTGATGTTCATATGGGCTTGGCGGTCGTAACCAGGGCTAGCCGCTGGGGCATAAGTGTGTTGAGGGATATAAATGGTTTTGCGGTATGATTGAACAGGAGAAGGCTGATGGGTTGTTCTGGGATATACTGGAACTTGTAGACTTTGTGTAGCAGGAGTAAATCGGGTAGTGTCAGCAAATGTTTTTTTAACCGGTGCATACCTAGCTGAGGCTTCTATGTAAGATATGCTTTCCTGAGACATTACTAACTTAATTGATTTTTGTCTGTCATGTTCTGGGCAAGAGGAAGCCGTAGCTAGGTGGTTTCCAGAGCAGAAAAGGCATTTAGGGGCGGTTTGGCTTTGACATGATTCTCCTTCATGCATTTCTGAGCATTTAAAACAACGGGGCTTGGATCTGCATTGGGACTTGACATGACCAAATCTGCAACACTTATTACACTGAATGATTGGTAGGCGGTATATTTCCACTGGCAATGAGGTGAAATAACAATAGACATGAGGCGGTAATGTTTTTCCTGTGAAAGATAATACTACTGTCTGAGTAGGTATCCAAACTGGAGCACTACCTTCCACAGAGGATTTCCTATGTAATCGTCTTGCACGGAAAGCTTTTCCAAATCCTGAGGGTATTTGAATATTTTGTACTAATTCTTCCATAGACCATTCCACTGGTACTTGTCTAACAATTCCCATGCGGGACACATTATATGAAGGGATATTAACTAAGTAATTGTCACGATCTAAGGCTGGGTGGTCTATAAAAGAATTAGCTGCTGCTGCGGACTTAAACTGAACTGAGATACGATTGCGACCCACGCGTTTAACGCCGTCTATTACAATGTTCTTAATATTATTAGTGTGTAAGAACTTTCCAAAATTTATGGGGCGAAGTATAGTTCCTTGAGAAGGATCAGATTCTTTTTTGGAAACGTGGACAATGTATGGAGCACTATCACTTTCAGAATAACTAGTTTTGTCGTTTAGAAATTCTGGTAAGACATAAGTTGTTTGTTGTGAAGCTGTAACCTGTGCGGAAGAAGACTTTTTTGCAGGGATAAGGGTAAATTTAATGTTGTCTTGGGTACGTTTTCTATTCGTATTTGCGTTTAAATTTTGAGATTGTGATGGGAATAAATCTTGAGAGGGTAGATTACCGACCCCCGGGTCGGGGGGATCGGCATCCATAATTAGAACTTAAATTAATGTATAAACTATTTTAGTAACTCACCAATTACACAAAAAAACGAAAATAACAATGCAAACGTAAGCTTAAAGCGAGTCAACAGGACAAAAAAGGACACAATATAAGGAACACTTGTATCACGCACTCAACCTAAAAGCAGAGTCCCCTTTTAACATTTATATAGCAACATATCTCACCACTCATTACATTAAAACTGATGCTGTCACTGTCTTTCTTTTATCAAATAATTGTGACAGCAACAGTTGTAAACTTTAGTCTGCTTAAAATTTGGTAATAATGTAGATTGTGTCTGATATATGTGACTGGCTGGACAGTTTAAAAAACTTTTTATTATAAGGGTGATTGCTTCAGGAATATGGCTATGGCTTCACACTTTAAATAACATTTGATAATAAGGGGAATTGTGTCTGGAATATGTGGCTTGACATTATAATTTATATTTTGCATTGTCATATTTTCCTACTAAAATATTTTTATTCTCACAAAGAGGAACATAAGTATTTTTTAAAAAAATATGCCTACAAGTATTTACCTCAAAAAGGGTAGAACCTTGTATTATTTTGTTGTATAATGATTCAGTGCTGTTTAAGAATTCTAACATGAGTAATAAAATTGATAACAACACATTTCATTCATAAAGTGTATTAGCTTAGGGTTATAGGTACCAATAACAATTAATTGTACATGTAGGTAACCAAAAAGTGAGTAATAAAAGAGCAAACTAACTGCTATCAATACAAAAGTATTTTGTTTTTTCATTACTCACTTTGATGAATAAACAACATTACTAGCTATCAAAATTCGTGTTGTGGTAAGACCCCAATACTGTGTCTGGTTTGTATAGTGTATTCTGTATTCTATCAAAATTAATAACCTAAAGATATTATAACAGCTATTACAATAAGTTATTTCATTACAAATAAAAATAAATTATGTTAAAAAAGTCTGTAAACCATTTTTTTACACAAAGAAAATATGTTGTAATGGAACTTTCATAAATAAATTAAATTAAATAGAATGGGTAACTATATGGAATACTTAATCTTTCACTATATTTACGTAATACAAATAAAAACAGTGTATGTGGTGTACTATAATGTTATTGTAATTTTAAGTTCAGTGAGGAATGAACAACAGCCCATACATAATTACACCTCTGATTCTGTGGTTCCCCATATACATGTAAGGGCCACATGCGGGAACTCTATAATGTTTACCACCATAGTCCTACTAAGTGGTACGCCCGTGTAGTTTGGGTAGGTACCACCGCCTTTCTTATTTCAGCCGTGAAACAGTTCTCTGTGTTTCGGATTGAAGGGAAAGGTAGCCAGTGCAATTACTGGGCATGGATAGCATTTCACCTTAGGCCTCAGGATGACATCGCACCTGCAATATCAAGTGATTTTTCCTTTGTTATTGCAGGTGTCTATAGGCGGCAGTAACCACTTACCATCAGGTGGGCCGTCAGCTTGTTTGTTATCTAGTTCTATAAAAAAACTCATAAATTTAATCTAATTGGTTTAGGAGTGAAATCGTAACAGACACTTTACATTATTTTGGACTACATGTACCTATTTGTCTATATTAGACCACGCAACAAAAAAATTCGCCTACATGAGAAAACGGTTATTTCGCCTATATGTTGCATACATATTGATATAAATAAATATCAATATGACTAAAGGAAGAGACTAAAGAACCTCAGTGGCGTATTGGTTGGAGCACTGGTTTCGATATAAAAAACAAAGCAGCTTTTTGCCATGGTCGATCCTGGGATGGGTCAATCAAAGTTTGTTTGTTATCTCAAGCTGCTCCGTGCTTCGAAAGGCACGTTAAGCCTTTCTGCAACCGCTTTAGCCTTTTAACCCCCATTGGTCAGCGTGGTGGTGTTATGGCCCAAACTCTTCATGTGTTTCTCCCAAGTAGGAAGGCCTGAGCCCAGCAGTGGGACGTATATGGACTGGTGATGATAATAATAATAATATTCTTACACTCACACCTATTATCTGTTATGGCTACTAGATAACGGAGAAATAATGATAAAAATATGTATACAAATATTAGAAATATATTAATTTAATATGTAAACATATGTTTATATATGACTCGTAAACAAATGCTCGTACTCATCATACAACATTTGCACCTACCGGGATTCGAACGCGGGACCTCTTGACCAAGTAGCCTGTACAGCCAGGGTACAGACCACTCGGCCAGCCGGTCGGTGATGAATATGACTAAAAGACCAAGACAACATAGATTTTCATGAAAGGAAGCAACGTGATTTCACTCTCGAAAATTACCAATTACTTGTACTGCTCACTGACACGCGACTTGCGTAAAAGCTTTGTGAAATGAGTCCTTTTGAGTGGTTGTAATTTGTGTAAATTGCGACAAGAAGCGAGTTGAACCCGGTAGTGAGGTTTAAAATTTGTTGAAATATTTATTAATAAGCATTTTGAATTAAAATATAAAGCACCTACAAATCAGCCATCGATTTGTAGGCACTATACCGTATCTTAGTAAACGTATCTTATATATCTTTTATCATTGATTTTATGACCTTATGCCGCGCGCCGCTCATTGTCTGTGAGTAGGTAGGTACCTACCTCATCTGTTAGGTCAGCTGGATGCACCAATTTTCTATAGTACGTGCGTTTTTATATAAAAGAAGTCTTCTATTCGCCCTTTGTCATACAATATTGATAATAATACTGAAATACAATGAAAATCTTTTCATTTCCATAAATTTTTCAGACTTAGGCAACCAAATAGAAGTATTAACTGTCGGAGACGGCTCGGGAAGTGGGGAAGAAGAGGAAGAAAGTGTTCCAGTGTGCAGCGTCGGACGCGACGTGAGCGCCGACGATATGTGCGCAGACGCAGCGGTTGCTCCAATGCAGGGACGAGCTGTGAAGAGGGATGTGTCGCCCAGTCAGGTTAGTTGGCGTGGTTAATAGAATTAAGAGTAAGTATTAAAAAAAAATTGCCGAGTCTTTGACTGATTCAAAGCAGGGGAAACGATAAGTCTTAAAAATAGGTTGAAGCCATATTTACATGTTTTTTGAGTTTCTAAAATTACAGCAATAAAGTCTTATTGCAATGGTTTTTTGAATAATATTGTGATCAATTAGAGGAAATGAACGGTCGGTTTTCAATGTGTAGACGAAAGGTCTTGTAGTCATTACGATCTATAAGCAAAAACCTAAAGGAAAACGTGTCAGTAATTTTTTTTAGTTTTACTATGTTCACATAATGTGGGGACGTAAGACAGATGCGGTACTTTACATGGTAACATACGTATAACCATTGACGTTAACGGGATACCATGATATATGACGAGTCATAGGTACGCCTTACAGATTGAGTCATAAATACCTAGTCACAATCCACTTAGGACGTCAGTAAAACCGATTAAAAGTTAAGCTATTAATAATAACTACATAATGGGTATGGACTCGACAATATCAAGTGTTACAGTTAGTAAATTTGAATCCCAAACCGTACAGTCGTTTTGGTTATGGCCAAGAATTTTTGCGATTTTTCGCCGAGAACCGAGATCCGAGTTCTGGGTTGTAGCCGAGAATGCCTGAGACGAGCCTTACAATAGGGTAGTTGACAACTTTTTTTTTATTTCATAAATAAGAAGTTTATAACTCATAAAGTAATATTGCAAAAGAAATAGTGACTATGTCTAAAATCAATAGTTTCACAGATATAGTGGTATGTTTCATGTGTTGTGGTTGTGGCGCTTCGTCTAAAAACGCTCCATAGAAAATCTACGAAACAGGAACGTCACATGTTCCCATATTACTAAGAAATGTATGGGCATACTGACAAAATTGATAATAACTATGTATTAAATATGTTCTTATTAATAGTTGTCATAATAATAGTTGTTTTAATTGATGTCAGCAATCTAATATTAACATTTTTGATAAAATTTGAAAAAAAATATGACCATTTATTTTTAATTTTATAACAGTACAACTTCAACAACATTCCATATATTTTAAGATAGAATTGTTTTTATGGGTAACAGTTGCGTATATTATCCGAATTTGTGAAAAATAGCGCCATATTCAAACTTAGGCAACATCCCACTTAAGATGTTTATTTTTACAAATTCGGAAAATGTACGCTACTGTTACCCATAAAAACAATTCAAACTTAAAATATATGGAATATTTTAAAGTTGTTCTGTTTAAAAAATTAATTAAAATGGTCGTTTATTTACAAAATTTATCAAAAATGTTAATGCTATTAGATTGCTGACATCAATTAAAACAACTATCATTAGGCCAACTATGACTAAAAACATACATAATACATAGTTACTATATTTCTTAGTAATATAGGATCTTATGTGACGTCACCTGTTCCGTAGATTTTCTATGGAACGTCTTTGAACGACACATCAAACATACCACTATATCTATGAAACTATTGATCTTATTAATACTAATTTTTTTGCAATATTTCTTTATGAGTTATATACCTACTTCTTATTTATGAAATAAAAAAGAGTTGTCAACTACCCTATTAACTCTGTAATCATAATTAGGTTATCAAAATAAGCTGTAAATTAAGCCCGCAGGCAAAAACTAGGGCTTGAAACACACAAACACGTATTCAAGAGTAATTATGTAATTATTGTCAACTTCCAGACAGCGGAAATAGAGGGGTCAGTAGAAGGTGCCGTAGAAACATTTGTAGTGACCCCAGCTAAACACGGTACTCTGTACAAATGTCGGATAGCTAGAGACCGCAAGGGAATGGACAGGGGCCTTTATCCCACTTACTTCCTGCACTTAGAAAAGGATTACGGGAAGAAAGTGTTCTTGTTAGCTGGTAAGTTATTTTGTTAACTTGTTGTTAAAATCGATGTGGACTGTATATAAAAATGAAAATGTTGTGTTTTATGATCGAAAAGTTAATAAAAGTGTTGCGGAAGGATAATTATTTAGGTACAATTAATTCGAAAGAAAGATTTAATATAGAGAATCTCTAAAACTTACGATCTTTATCATCATCATCAGCCTATATACGTCCCACTGCTGGGCACAGGCCTTCATACATGGGAGAAACTCACGAGGAGTTTGGACCATAACACCACCACACTGGCTCAATGCGGGTTGGTGAGTTAAAGCGGTTGTTGAATCAACCGGGACTAACGGCTTAACGTGCCTTCTAAAGCATGGGGGAGCTCGAGATAACAAACTTTGACTGACCCATCCCAGTTGTTTTGTTTCCGTAATCAAAACTAGAGCGTGTAACGTTCAAACCACTACGCCACAAAGCTCCTCAAGCTACAAAATGATCTTTATAGCATTTTAATAAATGTTTGATTTTTTTTTTCGATATTGTGAGGGCAGACGTTAGCTTTTATCTCAAATACAGATTGACTAGAAGCAAATCATACGGTTATCCCAAGCAAGTCCTTTATTGTTCAGTGGTTAGAGTAATCACCCCGATTGTAAATGTCGCGGGTTCCCGCCCCAGGACCAAACTATTATTTTTCTTGCTCAGATATCGATCTATATGATCAAAATTGCTCTTTTTTAATGCCAAAACACGTGAATGATTCTTTATTCTGCTATCATGTCGTCATAAATTTATTTTTTTATTAATATGAGCAGAGAAACATGGAAACTAAATATTTAGTACTTATAACCAAGTATTTTATTAGCTCATTTGAGTAATCGTACCATATCGCTTTATTGATATTTCGAACATGCTGTTTGAAAACTTAATTTCGTCTGACAAAGTAGTCTTATTGGTACAAGTACTATCAATAAATGACTCACTGTTTACGGTGGAACGAAAACCATGGTGACGAACTTGTGAGGTCATCGTGGTTCGTAAGACACGCTTGCGGATAATTTCTTCTTAAACTAAGTTTTATGTATAAATTTTTATACATCAATAACAAGTATTTGATTCATCAACGTTACTTATTAAATCGAGCCTCAAATGGAAGTAGGCTGGCCACATTGCAAGGACTGACGGCCGTTGTGGAAAGGTCCTCGAGTGTCGACCGCTTACCGGGAGACGCAGCGTTGGTAGGCACCCACAAGGTGGACCGACGATCTGGTGATGGTCGCGGGAAGCCGATAGATGCGGGCAGCATAGGACCGATCGGCCTGGAGATCCTTGGGGGAGGCTATGCCCAGCTGTGGGCGTCACTCGGCTGAAATGGTGATGATGATGACATAAAAATACTTTTAAATATCGTCAAAATGGTAAAAGACGTGTAAGCGCCGGTGCCCACTGCCACTCTGGCATGCCCCCTTGCCCCCGCGCACCGACCGGACTGCGCCCATTGACCGAGAAATGACCGCTGCACAAGTTTCAACCTTATTTCAACTAGCTTAGCAATCATAATTCCTCGACACAAAGTCTATACTTATCGCGGGATGCAATGGCGCGCCGCGGCAGCATCTCGCGGCGCGTCGCGTCATGCCATCGAAATAAAGTAACATGAATTCTAAACTTATTGAAATAAGTATTAAAATAACTTGATTAATAATAAAATCCTTTGCCATGACACGCCGTGCCGTGCCGGTATCTAAAACGAATTTGACGAATTCACAAATATGTTTTTACTTTTTACCTATTTGTCAATTCGTCAGATTCGTTGAAAAGGGTGCTTTTGCTGCCTAAAAACTCGCAACTAGTTGCATATTGCTCACATGTTTGCAAAATTTATTTAAATTTTAAATGACACAAAGTGCTCAGTAGTCTATTTAATAATCACTCGATAACCAACATAGGCTCGTGACTGAATTGTAGACAGCTTCGCTTGCAAAAAATAACTTTGTTTGTTGAACAAATAATTATTATTACAAATATCGTTCGGATTTCGAATTACATCCTTTTGAAAAAATTTCAACAGTTACTTTGCCTCAACTAAGAGATCAATCAATATTATTTGCAGGTCGGAAACGCAAGAAATCAGCAACATCCAACTACCTAATCTCCACTGACCCAACAGAGCTGACCAGAACAGCTGACAGCTTCGCAGGTAAACTGCGGTCGAACCTACTGGGCACTGCGTTCACGGTCTACGACAACGGGAAGGCTTGGAGGAAGCATGACCATTCACGGACCAGACATGAACTGGCAGCTGTAGTTTATGTGAGTAGTATTCATCAGTAGTGATTAGAATCATCATCATCACCTGCCTATACAGGGTGGCACATTTAGATCGGTTAGTATGGGAAAGTCTGAAACTATAAGACATACGATTGAGATTTAAGTTCCTTCTATTGTTGTCTTAAATGCACTTCGTGTTCCTACATTTCACCAGTATGTCTCACACATTTATGGGTTGGCTGGAAGAGATCTCTTATAGAGATAAGTCCACCTTTGCCAACTTATTTTATGAATCATGTTTTTGTAATTTTTTTATAGAGCAATAAAGAGTATATAATACGAAAATCTCTTCTTAGGAACCATGTCATCGATTTTAGTAATAAGAAAAACTGCATTCATACATTTAAAAAAAACGTGTAATCAGCTCGGGAATCGGACCCGGACGTTTTTTTTTTTTTTTTTTTTTTTTTATACTAAGCTCGACAAATGACTCAACACCACCTGATGTAAAGCAGTAAGAAGAGTCCATATGCGAAGACAGCTAGTGCAGTTCAGACACTGCTCTAGCTGCCTCCACCTTGCCGGCCCGAAAGGTGCTTTTTCACGCCTCTTTTGAAGGAACCCATGTTATAGGAAGGAGGGAACACATGTGCTGGCAAAGAATTCCAAGTTCTGGAAGTACGACAAAGAAAAGAGCTACTAAATTTCTTTGTACGTGATGTTGAGGTGGAGACAGTGAATTGATGACTCCGAAGACCGGCACGCGTGCTCCTGAGTAGGAAGGGGGAAGGTGGGATAAGGTCAAATAGCTCTTCAGAACACTCTCCGTGATATAGCCGATAGAAGGCGCTAAGCGACGCAATGTCTCGACGCAATTGCAGAGGCTCAAGGTTGTTGGTGACCTCTACATCGCCAACGATACGGACAGCACGACGCTGCAATCTGTCCAGGGCATCGAGTAGGTACTTGGCGGAGCCATCCCACAAGTGCGAGCAATATTCCACGCAAGACCGGACCTGAGTTTTATACAGCAGGCATAATTGGTCAGGCGTGAAAAATCGACGCACCTTGTTCAGGACACCGAGCTTCCGTGAGGCTGTTTTTATCACGGTTTCGATGTAGTTCCTGGAATTCAGATCGCAACATATCTCCATACCTAGCAAGTTGAGGGAGCCCTGTGCCGAAAGAGTCGTGCCCTGAAGAGACGGAAGGGGAAGGAACGGCGACATTTTGGCTGTAAACGCGCACACCTGTGTTTTCTTAGCATTGAACTCAACAAGTTTTGATAAACATTAGAATTTATTACTATTCGGCCAGTCAAACCAAGACGTTCCATTTTCAAATGAGGTTTATCACGTCTTTGTATCTACATAGGTACTATAAGTGGGCTTTTCAATTGATTATTAGTGTAAGTATGATTAATAGAGGTAAGCAATTACAATCATAGAGAGATAATATTATCGAAGATAACAATGTGTAAAGCAGTGTATGTAACAAGTTGCGACACCAGCAAAGAGCTACAAACAACCATAGAGACAAGATTACGCATCTAAACAAGTTGAATGTTGTATTGAAAAAATGGTGGTAATTTCGAACACTTACTAAAATAAATTAAAGGATATGAAAACAATGCATTTTATTTATTTATGACATCATGTTTCATAGTAACGTCTAACCAATATCTAAAGAGAAATAGTGTTAGTTTTATTTTTCAAAACGACCGGGTTCGATTCCCGAGCTGAGTACACGTTTATTTTAAATGTATGAATGCAATTGTGCCGATTTGTGCCATCCTACTGCTCCTACTGCTGGGCACAGGCCGTCCTACATGGGAGAAACTCATGAGGAGTTTAAGCCACAACACCAACTGACCCAATGGGGTTGATGGGTTAAAGCGGTTGCAGTACCAACCGGGACGAACGGCTTAACGTACCTTCCGAAACACAGAGGAGCTCGAGATTACAAATTTTGAATGAGCCATCACGGATCGACCATGGCGAAAGTGGCTTTGTTTTCGTAATCGAAACCAGTGCGCTCAAAGCACTTCGCCACCAAACTCTTCACTACCGGCATAGATAGATCTATTTCTCCCAAAATTCTTCAGTTATTTCGGCTGAGAAAAGGACATATTATTTTTCAGCGCAAGGAAAAAAGATAACAATAGCTGTCCAAGATAGTCCTTCTATTGTTACATTAGTCAATATCAAAAGTCCTATCTCGGTAACAGATAGACTAGACGAAATTCACAGGCTTATCCGAAGACCTCGGTATTTCAGAGGTCAGAACAGTGACCCGGATTTAGAAAGATTCCGGGTTCGGTTCCCGACCCAGGGCATTTTTTTCTAGCTTAGATCTAAGTACGTACTATCTCCTTAATTTTGCAGGACACAAACGTCTTAGGCTTTAAAGGTCCTCGCAAAATGACAGTAATATTACCAGGCATGACTCCAGACAGGCAGAGAGTCACGATAGCACCCCAAGACGACAGCGAGACCCTCTTAGAACGTTTGAAAAGCCAAAACCTGGATGATATAGTGGTTTTACACAACAAAACACCTGTTTGGAACGACGAAACTCAATCCTATGTGTTGAACTTCCACGGCAGAGTTACTCAGGCAAGCGTGAAAAACTTCCAAATAGTACACGATTCAGAACCAGACTATGTAGTAATGCAGTTCGGACGGATATCAGAAGATGTCTTCACCATGGACTTCAGGTATCCTTTGTGCGCTCTGCAAGCATTCGGCATTGCTTTAAGTTCATTTGATAGCAAATTGGCATGTGAGTAAGTATCAAGTATGTTTAATGACGAATTTGTAGTTTCTAAATGCAATGAAAGGATTTGTTTCATGAACAGAACTCGTCAGTTGCAATAGTAAGATACTGAAAGAAAATGCCTACAAAAAGAAGACTTTAATTCTGTGCAATAAGAGTCACTTCTTATTTACAAATCCTTTCATTTCTGACCCAATTTTAAAAACCACAGAATTAGCAATGTTGTGTTTACAGGATAGACTCACAGTTTAGTGTTGGTGCTTGTGACATAGGTTGTGTTGTCAGTCATCGATATTCCTACGAAGTTAGCGGTAGATGTTATAGTGGCATGTAGCTCAACAATAGTTCCAATTCTGTTGCTTCTGACTAAACTAAATCTAGTATCAATACGTCTCTTTCTTTCAAGTTCAGCAAGAATGGGAAGGACAAACTATTTATATTTTTAGTTGCAAAGCGAATAACTGCTAACTAAACAAAATTTACTTGTCCGTTCTTGTAACAGAATACATATAAAGCTATAAAATGCGAGTTTGCCCTTACTGTCTCAAAATGGGGTAGCTTATTTGATCGTAAAGAGGTTTATCACATTACTGGCGAAATGTCTTATCCGCCTCTGTGGTCTAGTGGTTGAGACCACGGAACTCAGATGAAGGTCAAGAGTTACCCTGCTAAGATAAAAAAAATCTTCAGAACATAACACCAAAAAAGAATCTCTCTGGCACAGTATATCTCTTTCTCCCAATATGTACAGGAATGGGATAGCAACATTAACATATCTTATCAATTTTGTCGTATCGCATTACCTTAATGAAATTGGACTTTTTTTGTGTAAAACGAATAGCTGTATTTATAAATTGAGTATTTAGATATGATTAAATGAACTTACTAAGTGAAGTTCGATCCATATTATATGAGTTTCTTCATTCGAAGATATAGACATAAGAGGACTACCTGGTTATGTCTATATCTTCAAATGGAGCAATGAAATATAATCAATTGTTCTTATAATTTCTGATTTGCCATCAATGGACACCTATAAAATTCACTCTGTCTGTTGAATAATAAGGTCTGTGGTTTAGGTTTAACTAAGTTAGAAAGAAAGAGATGGAATTTATTTATTTAGATAAAAAGCAACAGAATTAGCATTATCAGCGGTCCAAGGCACGAGGAATTGCTCATATTTGCCTTAGTCATGGTTCGTTTCAGTCGTTAAGTACCTGAATTATGAATTTATGCATTGACGTCCCCAGCCATCTAGCAGTATTATAATATGTTTTATATTAAACTGTACTAAATCAACGATAACAGACAATACACATTGGTGATGTTTATATGTCAATTTTCCTTTAAAAAATCGCCAAGTTCCGACCATACATGAATGGAAAGGCCCTAAAAATGTGTGGTGGCCTGGCCAAGTCTATGTACACTCTATTAAAATAGCCAAAAATATGCAGAACCGTTATTATTTATTGTCCATTTTGTTTTTACTATTATGTAAGTCGTCGTAACAATGTTTTAGATAAAACAGCAAATAACAGAGTTTGGTGTCATTCCGAATCACACTCATTGGCGCTCACAGTAATGTGAGAGCACTAAAAGTAGTTTCATTTCGTGCTTACACAAACTGCTATGACGTCACGAATGATGTCAATAGTAGTTCACACAGTGCTCAGGAAAAAACGTCAGCACTGAGCACAAACGTCAATGTCAAAATTTTCATTTGTTTTTTTAATTTTCTCTGAATATTTTCCATAGTAAACAATTCGTTTCATACATTCTGTAATGATTTGTAGGTCTATCTAGTGCAAAAAAAGGTCAACGAACAGCGATATCGTAAACAATACTAAAAATGAGATACTGTTTGTGATAAACCATAAACAATTTTTAGGTTATGTTTTGATGACAAATGTCAGTTACTATAGCACGCCAATAGCGTGGTGAGCGCAAACATCGAATCGGATCATCCGTCGGCACTGTAATCACTGATTATCACTGTGAGCAGCGTTCGATCAAAACGGGATGCACCCTATATCGCCCGCCATATTGCAATATTGAATAATGGTGAAATAGACATTTTTTTTTAACTTTATACTAGTGAACTATAAATGATAACGAAATATTAGTATTTTTCCTTTATTCAAAAGACTTTTTGTGATTTTTTGAGATAAGTACATACACTTGGCCGGACATGAAACATCTTTTGAGTCTTATTGCGAAGAGAGTTATATGTCTTCTATCTCTTTTGTACTCGTCCTAATCGTATTCTTCGTCCTACTATGAATTTAATATTACTTGAATAAGGTATGATCTTGTTATACAAGGATTGCCCATCTGATAAGGGGCTATCATATCCTAGACGCTTAAGTATCAAAGTCGATTTGTCGACTCTTATTATTAAGATATAAACACTCAGAGTTCCTCAAGGAGCTCCGGCGACCTTACACTGAAACGTTAAACTAAAACAACTAGTGTTATTTTGCTGCGATCCTGTTGCGACTTCAGTTGTATAGCTTGACGTTCCGCTGTAGACTTTAATGCAAAAGATAACATATACAACTTTCATTTTCAGTAAATATTATGTCTGTTTCCTAAAATGTGTTTTTTCCTATGTCGCCATTTTCATATCATTGGTTATATGGGTTATTGTTTCTTGTAATATCCGCCTCCTAAAATGACTATTTCGTACATTTGAATTTATTACGTTCTTCTTGCCCACAATGATTAAGTTGAAAAGATATTATGTGAATTTAGACTGTGTGTCTAAGGCACATTATAAGACACAGACTTTATAACTCATAACCTAGGGGTTTTATAATACAAAACTTAGCTCAATAAATCACAGCAAGGTTTTCACGAGATAATGTTATGTTGTAATAAATATTTGTTTTTTATGATCAACGAGGAGAGACATATTATAATGAAATAAAAAAAGTTTTTAATTTAATATGCCATATTTGCCCCACTTTTACCATAACCAATGTCACAAATGTATGTACAAAGTATTCTGGTACAGATTCGTTTTAAGTTTTTTGCTAGTCATTTAGGTAATAATTTTCTGCATTTAATCCTATTTTATAAATGATTTTTTTATTAGTTTTAATATGTCACCACCCTATATTATTATATGTATAAGAAGTCATAGCTTTGGTTTGTTTTGCTATTTGACATATTTGTATCCAGCTAACTATGTAAGACAAATTAGCATCGATTTTTCCTATATTAAAGCTTCATTATAGGTTATTATTTTAGCATTGATTGGTGAAATTTATAGAAATACATACAAATAAATATATTTTTGCAAGACGAATAATAGTTTGAGCTTAATAATACGTGATTATTAAATGATAAATTCAGCTATTATTTTTATGCTATTACTGTTCTGGTAATACCTTTTCATGGTTTTGGAATTTTTTTAAAGCGGTTCCTAATATAATTCGGATTAAACAAACATTTTTAGAATGACAATAAAAATCTCTCCACTGCCTATCTTAAGACGATACCTCGTCGGAACTAGCGACACCACTTATTTATATTAATTGTGGTGAATATAGAACATAATAAACAAAAACGCTTTAGTGAATGACTAAAGAATGGTATTTGTAATTTTTTGAGATGTGTTCGGTATAAGATATTCCTCTACATGTAACCTATTTTTTCATTATTGCCGAAAGTGGCCACTTTTAACAATTATAAAAAGTTTAGACACTTGATACAAGATACATCTTTAAAAAATACAAATACCGTTCTTTAGCAATTCTCTAAAGCGTTTTTGTTTATTATGTTCTAAATTCACCATAATTAATAACAATCAATTGGTGTCGCTAGTGTGCACGAGGTACCCCTTAAATGCATTGGAAATACGCTTATTCCAAGTAACTAAATGAAATTAAAATAAAATAAATGTGTGCCTAAAGTCACTACGTGTTTAGCTAGCTGAAACGGAAACTTTCATGAAATATAAAGAAACCGTCTCGGTATACAGGATGTAAGGGTATACTCTCTAAAGTATGGGTACGTCTCGGTATACAGGATGTAAGGGTACATTCTCGAAAATATGGGTACATCTCGGTATACAGGATGCAAAGGTACAATCTCGAAAATATGGGTACATCTCGGTATACAGGATGTAAGAGTACACTCTCGAAAGCGAAAAAAGATACCAGTATTGCTGATCTTAAATACATGTTGAAAACAATTTGAAAGCGCAAAAAAAAATCTGCTGTTTCTTACTAAAGTGTAGTACCTATGTCGCAGCTGTTTGGTTATATTAGCCGCCTAGGCCGTTGATTAAACGCCGGTATCCAATAAAACGGCTGAAGGACAACTAGCCAAGTTATTGAGCGCTACGTTTAACCAGATGGCAGAACATCATGTCAGCCGTCTGGTTAAATTAGCCATTCAATTGGACGCCTAGGCAGGTCGTATAAATCGAAGAGCTTTTGTGTGACTGTTTGAGTGATTGTTAGGTTCAAGGTTAATTTTTTTGTGACCACATATAACCAAAACGATGTCGGTTATAAGTGGTCGTAAAAAATAACCTTGAACCTACCAAACCAAAACGCTTCAGTACAAGACGATCCTTTCAATACGCCAAGTCGTTAACGTTAATTGAGTCTAGTTCAATTAACTATCGGCCTAGGCATGTAATTGAATGCCGGCGTTTAACCAACGGGCTAAGCATCCAATTGTTTGTATGGAACAGCTGTTTTTTCGCGGTTTCCTTTACACCCAGTATTCAATCACGAGCTTTCAGAAAAAAAAATGATTAAGTATAAAAAATTGTAAAATAACAGTCATGTATCTTGTATATTATATTTGTCTCGATGTTAGGCGTCAGTTAATTTCGATCACTTCAAATACTTTTTGCGAAAGAAAGTATTCCTCAACTACCCCTAGCGAAAGTTACAATCGAAGCGAAATATCTCGATCTCGTTCAGCTGACAATTTTGACAGCTAAAGGCAATCGTGGTCGAGGCGCCTGCACATTTCAATTCAATTGCAACTTGCACTAGAGGTAGTGTATCTGTCTATGTTGAAATAGACTGCACGTAATTAAAAAAAAAACTACTCATCAAAGTGAAATATAAAAAAGTAACTTGGCTAATTATAAATTAATATAACCAGTCCCTAGTATGCGCACATAATATACCAAATTGTAAAAATATGAAGTATCCCATTGGTGTTATTCGCATATCTATTTGTATTTACTAAAATAGATTTTGAAAAACGCATTATCCTAATAGAGAACTTTGTTAATGAATTGTACTACGCAATGCATTAATACTATATGTATAATAACAGATTATTCTATATCGAGATTACTTAAATTAACAATAAGTATCAAATAAATCTTATTTTATATGGATTTTCAACAAATCTAGTGCACCTTATTGGCTTGTAATAGAAGTTATTTTACAACTCCCGTTTAATAAACCTTAGCCACATATTTTCTTGTTGTAGCGAGTGTCACAAAATCACTACCCTTCAGGACCCGTAGCACGGGATGTGGACAAAATCTCTCTCCACCACTTATTTGAAGACAAAATGTGTTTTATCTCTTTCTTTTGGAGGAAGCAAACTTAAGTCCACTCCGAGAGTTTGATTGAAATGCTACGGGGGCAGGCAGAGTCGTACAAACACGACAGGCGATACGGCTGTCGATGTCGTCACGATTCTTTATTACTAGATCTGTATGTACCCCTAGTATAACTGTCGATCGAATCGAAACGTCTCGATCGAGTCCGCGTTCAATCGTCAAATACATATTGTAAAAAGTAGTTTCTAGTAATTCTCAACAGAAGTGCTACTGCCGATTTAACAGATACACGTAATCGAAACCGAGACGTTTCGATTTGATTGAAACTAACAATAGGGCTACGTACGAGCTCGCTTGTCGTGTTACTAACTGATAGGTACTTAATTTAGGCACCCTAATTATTTGTAACGACACCGTTCCGACATATTACAATGTAAAACGATTCTTGGTTGAATTTTGGATTCTACTTTAAATCGTAACAACATCGTATCCACAGTGTAGCAGTTAGTAATCAATCAACAATATTTATCTGATAGTGGCGTACGATCGCAAATGATCAAACTCTGCTTGAATATTCTTCTACTATTTTAGTACTATTTGTCATCGTCTTCTTTTCAGAGCGACAAGGTTCTAAAGTAATATGTATGTATACCTCATAATATCTATCTCGTGATTTTATTTTTTTTATGATTAATTCTACATTCATAATAATTATAATCTCGAAAATATAATTGTATGAAATATATTAATTATACAGTACCAATGTATAACATGTGAATTTTGGTGTATTGTGCCTTTGTAAAGATAGGTTAAATGTTTGTGCCTTTTATTTCTTCACGTGTACCGTTGTATTTTGTACCTGGAGCTTTTCAGTAATAGCTGTCCTAGAGTAGTGTAGGACTTAGTAGATGGATGTTTATAATCTAAATAACATATAACCGATACATGTATGTACCTACTATTTGCCGATATTTACCTACCTGTTGTATACATAATCACATGCACAAATAATATTTTCCTGATGTATTTCTGTGACGGATTCGTAAATAGTAAGATATTGTTGCTATCTATTTTCACACAGACCTTATTGTATGTATCTTAGTACCTAACAGTCAATAATATTAACTGCTAATGTGTGTTTATTATGTTGTTTGTAATATATAAATTATAATTATTGGCGAGAAAATGTAAGACTTACATAGTAAAAATGTTGAGTTTGTCCCTTTTTTAGTAATGATTTGAAACGAAATTAACCCATTCAATTCGTCCATCGGCGTCCAGATATTTATGCACACGCTGATTCAGAGATTGCCAAACTGTTTACAATATTCATAGAAAAAATATAATTGGTATCTAAATAATCTAATCATATTTTGTTTTTTTTTTTTGATGCGTTTAAACGCCTACTTTATAACAATTATTACAAATGAAGAAATAAACGATGAAAAAATAAAAAGAAGAAAGAAATAAAACAAAGAAAAAGTAACATACAAATAAAAACACTCATACCAAAACCACTCATCCATGACCGGCATCAAATTATTATATGACGGCATGGGGCGGTGAATTCCTATTTTGTAAGGGCGTCAATGAATGGGTTAACTTCATTATACCTATATGTAAAAAGATATAAACAGTAACTATCTGTATATCTATTGTATTTGCTTAAATTCTGGAAACGAATCAACACCTAGGAACCTATATAACACAGAAAATGTATTTGTGACTGATAATCTATTGTAAATAAATCGTCTAATTAAATGTTAATAACAAAATTGTATGGATTTAGGAAAGCACTGTGCATTATAAAGTATTTATTGAAATATTGTCCATTTACATTATCGAATTATGTAATTTTGGCAATAGAATTATTTAAAGATTATTATCTTACTTGTGAATTCTCATTAAACCTATTTTACTAAAACCTATCGTTTCCCTCACTTATTATTGGTCGAATGAAAAAGACAAACTATGTAAAACTGGTATAATGAGCGTTTATGAGCAAGACTACATAATATGAGGCTAATATAAGTCGCTGCAATTGAAAATGATTGTACGTAATTTTATTTTACATTCCAAATTTAAATGATGGTCATGATATAAAAATCATGGTCTGTTTTAATTTGAATTAAAACAACTGATTCAAAACTAGTTGTTTCATTTTGCAGCCATCATTAGGTACTATCTGCAGTATCCTAAACATTGAGTTTACAGCAACATTGCTGCTAACTCTATTCACTTGAAAGTTGAGCCTAATGAAATTTAATCATCTGTTTGTGTGTGCTAATAATTAGGTAGGTACCTACTCATAAACTACAGTAAGCGCAGTGGCGGACTAAGCCTGTCAGAGACCCGAGGCGGCAAAGCTAAATGAGGCCCCTGCTTTTAGAAGTTATTTTAAAAAGTTTTTATTCCAAAGACCAATTAGTAAAGATAAAGCAATAGAGTATTGTGACTTAATAAGGTTCCGTCCCTTCCTGTGGGGAGGGCTGTAAGAGCTAAGACACTACGTGCGAGCTGGTGCGTTGGCCCGCCGACTGGACTGTGCAATTAAGACACGGTCTCCAACCGTGCTCAGTGCCCAGGAAAGTTTTGCGCTATGGCGCAGGCAGCTGAAGGTGCCCCTTGTGTGCTCTGCACCCAATCAAGTATCGCCTCTGCGACTCATGACTGACTCACAGAATAAATTACCTGCCACCTGCCATGCCCTGTCACCCTCGATCATCTTTACGATGACGATCAAGAGGGCGGTCAGTGCTCGACGCTCCTCATGCAGGCAACTCCTCCAGCGCGTGTTCCGATCCGGAAGGCACGTTAAGCCGTTGGTCCCGGTTGTTAATGCAACCGCTTTAACCCACCAACCCGCATTGGGCCAGCGTGGTGGTGTTATGGCCCAAACTCCTCATGTGTTTCTCCCATGTAGGAAGGCCTGTGCTCAGCAGTGGGACGTATATAGGCTGATGATGAAGATGATGAAGTTCCAAGGCTGGACTCGTCAGATTTGCTAACAGCCAAGTGCTGCAGCCGCTCCTAAACTTTGGCACCAGTTCTTCCAAACTTTACATTAAACTAACCTATAGGCGGTGGTATCAGTCTAATTATTGGCATAACTCAATTTCACCTAGCTGATATTTTCTTGCTGAGGTAACGCACTCGCCGTCATCTTGTTTGTCATCAGTTGTCTAAATTTTTTTTCAAAACACCTAGTCTATCAAACAAATTTATCCGTATGTAACATACTTAGTAAAAAATTGCCTATAGGTACAGCCTGTATTTATTTATGGGTAATTTATGTGCACGGAATGCTATTTGTATGGGAAGTCTCAACTCAAAACCGCCTCTTAGATAGGTACCTACTAAGCATATTTTTAAAGCCTTGTTTAGAATTTGATATAGGGAACATGGAGGCATTTAGGGTCCCATACAACGAGAGGCCTGGGGCGGGCCGCTCCTTCCACCCCTGGGTTAGTCTGCCACTAAGTGGCAGTAGTAACAATTATTTCATCATCATTTCAGCCAAGAGACGCCCACTGCTGGGCATAGACCTCCCCCAACGATCTCCAGACTGAAGCCGCCAGGCTCCAGGCTTCCCGCAACCCTCACCAGATCGTCAGCCCACCTTGTGGGAGGCCTACCAATGCTGCGTCTCTCAGTACGCTTCGGCTCGAGGACCTTTCCGCCCTAACAGCCGTAAGTCCTCCTTTCAATGTTGCCTGCCCACTGCCAATTGAGGCTCGCAATTTTTCGAGCTATGTCTGTGACCTTATTTCTCCTGCGGATCTCATCATTTCTGATTTAATCACGCAGAGGCCCATTGTGTCAGTTCCGTAAGT
The DNA here is from genome assembly GCA_947347705.1 of Nymphula nitidulata. Classification (NCBI taxonomy): domain Eukaryota; kingdom Metazoa; phylum Arthropoda; class Insecta; order Lepidoptera; family Crambidae; genus Nymphula; species Nymphula nitidulata. The sequence goes on along the minus strand of OX374636.1, from coordinate 7,812,987 downwards.
CATCACTGGCAACATAAGAATTAAAAACTTTCATCTCGAGACACTGCAGCAGTTGGGCCGAGAATATGCTGTGAAGCTTACCAAACGCTGGCCAGCTGAGTTGGATCTGTCGATTCACCTCTTTCTAGAAGTTGGACTATTCTTAAATCCGAGTATAACAATAGTTTTCCTTTAGTAAAAACTAATATGAATTTTTGAAATCCTAAGAAAGTTCTGTACTGATACAAAGTCATACCTATGTAGGTAATAATGTGTGTACATTGTTGGGGAAAATGACTTTATTAATCCGTCAAGTGGTGTTATCCGACCAGAGGGCTATAACAATTGAAAAATCAATTGTGGAATCTGATGCTTGAGTGTTTATACTTACAGTTTCCAAATGATTGATTGCTTGATTTTTTTGCTCACATGAGGTAGTAGTATCACCCATCATACAAACAAACAACAGGTAAGTATAGATATACTGGGTGGTGCCGCCAATACGACAATAAATTGAAACATGGGATTCATAGAAATGGTTTGCCACTTTCAAAAACATCTTATTCTTTTGAAAATTTATGACATTTGTATGAAATAAAATAACATTGGCTGCATTACTTCATAGAAATGTCATAATATTATCAAATAAATAAAATGTTTTTAAAAGTGGCAAACCATTTCTAAGAACTAAAATAGCCTATGTTTTAATTTATTGTATTGTCAGCATGAACTTGTATTTCAATTCCATTTGTAAAAAAATATATATAATTTGCTTTAGAATTTTAGAATATTCTTGCATGTTCACATGATAGTGTCTAACTTTAGAGTGTAAATAAAAGTGTGCTAATTTTATGAATATGTAGGTAAATTATATAAATTAAATATTGTAAGAAAAATGGTTATACATAGAAAATAAGTAAAATCATAGAATTGTAAAAATCAAAGAAAACATAAGTTTTGAGTTTTTTTATTACCAGCCTAATATAAAACTTATTCTGTCTTAGCCGCTGCTGCTTTCGGTTTCTTCGCCTTGATGGGCCTTTGAGACCTGAGGATTGCAGAGGCACGGCGCAGTGTGGCCTTAGAGAGGTCTGTTCGGTAGTGGTTGCATTTCAGCAGTTTTTTTACCTTGAAAAGCGATCTCCTGGCGCCAGCTTTGAATTGGCGGCGTATGGTGTTCTTGACAGGCTTATTTGTTGCCCTAGCCTTTTTGTACACAACTGTGAAACCTTTCCTGTCGGGATTCTCAACCACGCCGACGGCTTTCTTGTGAATCAAGCCATTGTATCTGAAGGCATTGAGGTTAGTCACGTTGTTGGGCTCTTTACTGAAGGGCTTTCTGATGTTGCGTTTCTTCACTAGGAAAGCGTTGTTGTTGCGGATGATCATCCAATTCAGATGGGCCGACATTTTTGTAGTTTTCTGTAAAACTACACAATTCTGAAACGTGCTCACGACGTAACCGTAGACAAAAAGAAATTAGTAGCACAGATTAGAAAGAATAGTAGGACACAGCACAGATGACAGATCATTAGTAGTGATGTAGTGATGTGTCAACTCGATTTTCTGACTCGAGTTGTATTCTCTCAGACTCGAATTAATAATTATTAATAAATAAATAAATATTAGCTTATGTATGTATTACCGGCGAACGTAGAGAGCCTAGAAGCATAACTTCATACAAACCTCGACGCAAAATGGGTACCCTCGGCGGCTAGAAGAGCACGTCGGATAAAATCGGCTAATATCGAAATTGTATAGCGCCCTCTCGGTCTTCTGATTTACACGCGCCGGACGGGTCATATATGCAGGATGTAACCATGCAAAATTTTATAACGACTTTAATAATTATATATCGTCATTTTAAATAAATATAGTAACGTTGTAAATCGGTGAACTTATTCAATTTTAGACTTGAGATCAGAAATCAGAAATAAAATGGGTTCGCTTCATTCATTTAAATAAAAAAAAATGTAATTATCTGTCATGATAATATTTATTTGTATTAGGTAAGGACATAAGAAAAAAAAATTGTCATCAAGTGGTTTTATTTCTTGAAATAAAACCACTTTACCGGATTTAACTTGCGTTTAATTAGATGTCACATTATGATTTTTTATACCCAATGTGTCGATTACTTTATAGCGATCAAGGTCACGGGAAGACTGAAGTAAAGATGTTAGTTGTCTTTGATAAGTTTAATATTAAATACCGTCATATTTTTTATAGTTATATTTTGAGTGTTCCGATTCACGCCATGGACCTTACAATGTCCGAAGGTCGGGAAGAGTATATACGGGCTTGACACTTTGTAATTCTCATGATAAGATCCCAAGCTGGTGTGGTCCAACTATCTTCTCTATTGAAATAATGATGTTGTTTTATTTCAATAAGCTCACGAAACTATCTTGCAGTTTACAACTTTACTTACTACGACTTATCCTTAACAGTTTAAAATAGATACCTATATTATTTCCAGATCATTTTGTAAATAAGTAAATTATTAAAGTAATAATTAAACATACACATGTTAAAATAATAATGCTTAAATTTATTGAGAAATGTGTTGAAAGTGGCATCGTATTGTAAGGAACTGTGGCAAAATATCCATAAAGTGGAGGTTTGTTTATCATTCTTACAAAAGTCATATAAGGCAACGCTGTGTAAAGCCATAATTGCTTATTAGTAAGTAAATTAACTATTAAACATACACAATAACAATAAGTCGTCATAAAAGTTTGCAGAGTTAAAAGTTGAGTTGGAAATAAATAAATACTGTCACACACAAATGACTGCATAACATCATCCACTCGTGTATTTGTTCAAATTGTCCACAAATATTGGGCCAACATGGCGGCCAATATTATTGTTTATATTTGACTCGATTATAAAGGTTTAGGAGAGACTTACATGTAAAATTTGATTCCAGTGCTCTTATTATGTTCACCTACGCGGCTGACATTTTACTTCACTTTTGGACATATTAACTGAGATTTTATTGTTTTTTTACGAGTACATCACCGTGACGCAGTCAATGACAAACTAAATCATGGCGCGGAGTCCGATTTAAGCCCCGCCCACTTTGGAGTCTCTTTCGGGGTGTCATTTTGGTTGGGCTAGTTACTCGTCTATGTTATTATCGGTCGCCGTGTATTACCATAAAATTAGACTAATGTTATTTTGTGGACAAGACTAGTTTTGTTGTTAATTAATAAAAAATACTTTACAATAAGACGATATAAGCCAAATAACCATGATTACCCTCATTTAATTCCTTTTTTCTAATAAAATTATACCTACTTCCACTCAATATAATTCTGTCCCAATACAGTTAAAGTGATAGCCACATAACTTACCCTTTTATCCTCTCTATTCCTTTGACGACGTTACAATTGGGCCTAATTCTGGGGACACACTGTTCAATTTTAGAACAGTTCATCTCTTTCTTGGAATATGTGACAGAAAAAAGATAGCAAGAATTCATTTACAGCTGTCAACTAAATATAGATAGATTTCAAAAAACCATAGACAATTTTAGACGGCATGTGTACGGAGGTGCTTCCCTATCACTGTATTTATCTCGCTTAATAAGGTCGATAATTGAACGCACGTTTCTAAATATCATAGGCCCAATGGAACTAATTCTGGAGAACACATGCTAAGTCTTAATTTAAGTTCAGTGCATTTCTTTCTCTCAAAATGAATACGAAAAGGATGGGTGTCATATAATTTGACATTTAGAAACGAGCGTTCAATTTTCGACTATATTGAAAGTGATAAAATGCAGTGTTTAGGAGGTACCGTCACGCAGGCCGTCTAAAATTGTCTATGATTTCTTTGAAATCTTTCAAAATTTAATTGACAGCTCTAAACAAATTCTTGCTATCTTTTTCCTATTACATATTGCGAGAAAGAGAAATACTGAATTTAAACTAAGAATTAGAGTGTGTCTAACTTACAATAATGTCATGTGTGGTCAAAATTATGCAGAATTTGATCTACAAATTTTACTGGTTGTCACCTGAGTTTGTTAACAAACTAAGGTGGCAATTATTTGACGAATGAAAGAGTACATACAATAACTTAAAATAAATTATAATCTGTGTCAGTATTAGGGCTATTGGGCCCAATTAGGAAGGATTATTCGTCATAGATTGGGCCAATGTAATAAACTGCAAGGCCAATGTTAGTCTTTTTGTCTATGAAAATTACCATTGTTTCTTTACTTTTTTTGGCAGTTTGCTTATGGTGTTATGTCAAATTCCAATTCCAAACCAAACTTGTCGGGGACAATTTCTTGTTGGTTTATTTATTATTACATCTTTAATCTTTATATATTTACAGTATTCTTTTATATTTAACGTCGTTCATTCTTAAAATTAACGAATGTGATTTTTGTGAAGTGCCAAATTGATGTTTCAATTTTGCTTAATATGGATCAGGTTGATCAAAATATAAACAAAGATATGGTTGAATTTGATCTGATCGATGTAGAATCTTTGGATTATTCTGATGATCAGACGTGGTGAGTACTATGATATCTACGTTACTCCTTTCATCTTTCGCCCTTCTGCTGTTCATAATAATTTTTAGGTCATACACTATGTCGTCAATGCAGGACATGTCAGATTTTTTTTTATCGTCAGGTAACTTGTTCCAATTCAACCAGTTTCGTATTTCCAGTCTTACCAGTGTATCTGTATAAGTTCTACTATTGTAAGAGTATTTAAGCCTATTAATATGTACCTTGCTATAGTTTATTGATAATTGTAAAAATATATGATGACCTGAAATTATAATTACTTATCCATCAATCTAAGTTGATGATAAGAGAGATTAGTAGATAACATGTTCTGAGATCCTTTCAGACAAAGAATAAAGTTGTTCCACAGTAGTGGGCCCAAAATATTTAAAAAATATATCACTACTGTTATGTCTGTGAATGTATTTATTTCAAATAACAGGATTGATTTTTCAAATAATTATTTGTATATTATGATATATTATCAATAGTAGTACTCTATTACTAACTGGCTCTTGGTTCCCAACCCACTCAACTTTAAAATACATATTTATTCCATTTAGTTTTTTTTAAAACTAAATGGAATAAATATGTATTATCTTTTTGAATAGTAATGAATAGTAAATATCTATTTAAATATTTTAAAAAATATATTGAAATATAGTATCTTGAAAAGCTTTATTTCTTATTTACTGTTTAAATATCAATACTTTTATTACTGTTTAATTAATTTTTCTAATAAGACTGGCTAATTTCTTAAGGAGATTATTATAGGGACCTACTATTGTTAAAAATGTAATAAATGTTACCTTTATTTATTAAAAAAATTCAATTTTGTAATAGCCGTTGGCCCTTTGAATTAGAGTTATATTTGGGATATTTACCATGTAATGTTAATAACCATGAAAGTATAAAGTGCTATAGCCATTAGCCCTTCCAATATAAGGTACCTTCTATTGTACTTTTGACTGGCAGATATGAAAAGGATTGATCGGATATAAAAAAAAATGATGGACAATAATATTGCCCTACTTATGCTATAATACCGTTAACAGACATGCGGTGCAAAATAAATTATGACATTCACACGTAAGTGAATATTTGAAAGCAAGTAATCAAAGGAAATTATGAAAAATACGTCAATACCAACATCAGTGAAAGGCAAAATTCTGAATGTATGTATAACACCATGCCTGTCCTATGGAAGCCAAACGTGGGCCCTGGAACGTGGAACAAAAGATAATCTAAGAAAGTTAGAAGTATGTTAAAATTTGATGCAGAGAAGTATTTTTAATATAATAAGAAAAGATAAAATAAGATTAGTGGACATAAGTCAGGAAACAAAAGTAACACCAATAAACTTAACCATAAAAAAACTTAAATGGAGATGGACAGGTCACATGGCAAGAGGCCTACCTAAATAGTCACAAAAGGCAACTCATTGGTACCCCAGAGGACATAAGCGAAATAGGGGAAGGCAGATCCGTAGATGGGAGGATGATATAAGGAAGGTTGCAGGGGGAACATGGATAAGAAAAACACAGAATAGAGCAGAGTGGAAAAACTTAGACGAGGCCTATGTCAGTGGACAAGCTAGGAATAATTAGAAATTAAAAATAAATAAAACATTGTAAAGCTTATATGTATATTCTTAAACATAAAGGCTATCTTTATCTTTATAATTACATTCACACCTCAGTGAATGTCATAATTGAATTCAATATGACAATGTGACTGTGTCATAAGCCATATTAAGTTCATACCAATAAAGTTAGTTGGTTGAACCACAGGTTGGTTAACGGCATTATAGCTTAATTACGGCAGAATATAAAAAAATAAAAATTGTATGAAGTCATATATTTTAAACACAGTCTGGGCTGATTTATAACAGTTTAAAGGTCATCAAAGGTATAATATATAAATATTTATGACCCAAAACTCCGTGGATGAGTACAACAATTCTTCTCCTCTAACTGCTCAGTACTTGCAATCTTCTGAGCATGGTCTCTGAGACAGGACATTTCCATGAGATGGTCTCTGAATTATAGAAGCCACGTTAAAACAGCGTGGTCAGTTCTTAGCTTATACTTGCAGCCTAACAAATATTTGCTGAACTGCTTCAATGTCTTCACAACACCCAGCAACTCCATTTAAGTCACGCAATAGTTACTTTCTGGCTTACTCAGTGACTTACTAAAGTAGGCTATCACTATACTTCTTGATCTCCTCTGCGTTGTGATATAACACCTACAATTCCAGTATTACTGGTCTCTGAGTCTACAATGAATTCGCCTTCAGTGTCTTGATAGCCAAGAATCGGAGTATCACATAGATTTAATGGTCTTTTATCTTCTGTAAGTTTGTGCAAAGGTTTTGCTACACCTGAAAAGTTCTTCACAAAACGTCAGCAGTATGAGCACAGTCCCAGGAATTTTCTGACTTCAGTGTTGTCCTTTGGTACTTGGCAGTTTTTAACTGCTGTCAGCTTTTCAGGATTCATGCAAACACCATCTGAAGACCCTATGTGACCCAAGTACTTGACTTCTCTTTTGAAAAATTAGTAATTCCAGGCTTGATTTCAGTTCAACGGCACGAATCGTTTTTAAAACCCTCTTCAGTTTGTGCAGATGTTCGTTAAAGGTACGTCCGATGATGACAATGTAATCCAGCCAGATACACTAAGCAGGCTTCTTCAATTTTTAAAATTGCAGGAGTATTACACAAACTGAAAGGCATGACTTTGAACGGCCGAAGACCGTCGCAAAGACTTCCAATAGAAAATGCTGACGTTTTCTTTGGTCTTGGGTTCTGTTTCCACTGTGTGTGTGTTATTAAAAACATAGAAACAATTAACGCTAATCAAAAATTAATATTCTTCATCTGTCCTTGTCTAATATAGCGCGCTGTCTCTTTTACTCCTTTCTCAAAGGTTGCGCAATGCAACGGCAAGGGTATGCTAGGCACTGGGGTGGCTGCTGTCTAATATCCCGGGGCCAGACGTGGCGAGCCGAATGCTCGAAACCGGCATCATGGGCGCAAGAGGACGGCCTTCGGACGACTTCTACCCTCCTAAACATCTTTGGGTTCCGTGCATAGTTGGGGGTCGTTGCCCGGCTTACACAGCCCATTCGGCGTGTCAGTGCACCGGCAAGTCGATTTTGAGTAACGCAATTGGATTGGGGGGTCACTACAAACCCCCAAAAGGATGATACTGGTCAGACTTCCCCCACTGACACACCAGTAATGTCTTCGGGCTACCTTGTGACATCGACAGAAGCAGCAAAGAGGTACATCGCTGAGGGGTTTAGTGGGTGAGAGCACACACCCCTCTTTCTCTTCCCCAAGAATTATGGAATAGGCACGAGCATGAGGAGTTATGGAAGAGCTTCCCCTCAGCGAAGAAAAAAGCCACCACGCTGGGTACACTGTCATAAGTCATAACATTATTTTATTTCCCAATTATTTATATTCTAGTTCAGTTTTTATCCCATTTGTCATGGGATGGTCTTTTGGATGTTAACTGCCAGACCTGCCTTTTGCTCTTGTTTAGTTGATGTATCATTGCCCCTGATGTGCTGCACCTACAGCAAAAAACACCAAATCGTTCAAACCAAAAGATGGCAACAAACCAATATGTTTGTTGCTGTGTTTATATCTATACATTTTGTTTTCTTACTCTTACATATGTTTGGACTTATTGTTTTTTTTTTCAGCTGATGTTTAATTTTTATTATGTGAAGAATAAGTTAATGTTAAATTACAACCAGTATTATTGTAGTGAAAATAATTTATGGCAATGTATGAAGAAGGAATAATAATGAGATTTTAATTTAATAAGTGTGTAACATTTATAAGGGGATTTTCTAAATAGATGACTGTCAGCATCATCATCTTGTCTCCAAAGATATTGCACTCTCACATTTGTTCATTTTATTAGGACTTAGATATTTATATTTTACCTTTATTTAAAATTGATATGTATGGAACAATAATAGTTCTATCATATTGTTTGGATGCAATGTGAACAAACACTATCTACATAATGGGATGTGCCTCCTATCTAGATGTTACTAGGAGACCACAGCATTCGCTACACAATTATTACAAATCATCTAGGTTATGGTTACCATATATACCATTAAGCAGGCTCTTAGCTTGTTTGCCACCCTTAGAAAAGAAAGTTTTAAATCAAAATGTTTTCAGTGTAAAAGTAGTATTATTTGTTCACATTTAAACTCATTTTAATGTTTTTGATGCGTTTAAACGCCTCCTTTATTGTAACAATTACAAATAAAGAAAGAAAACGATGAAAAAGTATTCTTTCGGATCACTAGGTATTAACTTCAATGAGTGGTGACATAAACGTTGCTATAAAAACGTTGGAAAAGGAAAGAAAGCGGTGAACTAATTAGCAGGTCATACCTAGTGCTCCGGTGGCGTAGTGGTAATCACGTCTGGCCGGAAATCAGGAGACGCGGGTTTGATTTATTTATTAGCATATATTTTTTCATCGTTTTCTTTCTTTATTTGTAATTGTCACATTTAAACTGTTTGATTTTTTGTTTCTCTGTATAGGTTGTATGTGGTCCCAGATGATTCTGGTAACAAAGTGGATATTGTGGACTGGAATATTTCCTGCGATTGGCCACTGAAGGAAGATGATGAGTACATACGGATAGAGAAACAACTTAACGAGCTCCTTGACAATATACTTAAAAGTAAGTGAATGATATTTTCTGTTTATGTATGGTCCTGTATTTCTACAGCATGGATAGAGTATTCAAAGTACTCTGTGATGGATAGATAAATAGATAAAGTAAGCTTTATTATACACCATAAATTACAGATAAAAACATAATGTTTAAATTAAATTTTACATGGGCGGTCTTATTGCTAAATAGCATATTTCACTGTGTTTTGTATTTTCTTTTTAAGAGTAACTTTTATCGCTAATGTTGATTACCCGACAAGCATCAGATTCCAGACTCAATTGATTTTTAAATTGTCATAGCCTTCCAGAGGGATAAGGCCACTTGACGGATTAAAAACCTTGTTTTACACAAACTTAGGTTTGTTAATTGCTGAGTAAATATTACCAATGAATACTGTTATCCATTCCTTTTTAATAATAACCAATAGTCAATTATTTCATCGTCAAAGCCATTAGTCAGACGGACGAGACAGTAATCGCGAGTCGCGACTGATCCCTGATATCCGACACGCACCATAAGCCCAGGACAAAGATCCGATTTCCTATTACATACACATACTTACATGTATCCACCTCCATTCACCTGGAAATATGCCTAAAGCATGATTATATACCTACCTTGGGTAAATACAGGACGTAAAAGTTTTTTTTCAAACAAGACAAACTACTTCTGAGATTTAGGTATTTATATATCTTAACAACACTTGTCGCTTGCGACTCCGCTCGCGTAGGTATGGGCTATGACACCAAAAGGTAAGCTGTCCTATCTCAAGATGGAATCTATCTCCAAGGCAAGTTGAATTGCAGCAGTTTACGAATTGAGTTGAATTGCAGCAGTTTACGAATTCAAGGTATATTCTACAATATTTTATTACTTACTAGCTGCATCCGTATGCTTTGTAATGTCCGCTAAGAGAAAACAGTTAGGTTTTATATTTATAATCCAGGAAACCTTCGCCAGCGTCTCCAGAACATTCTACCAAAGTTTCATCACAATCTGATCACTGGTTTCGGAGCGCATAGGGGGCAAACATACAAACATTGTTTGTTATTTAAATAGATGATCCCACGTTTTTCTCTTGTCAAAGTGATCTTTCAATCTTTAATCGTAAATTACTTGATAGTACACGATAGTAAAAGTTTTCAAAGGAAAACTTTATTTTATTTCTTTTAGCGAATTTAAATAAAAGCTTCATGTTAAAAAAGATATTTTGACCTAATTGAACTCGATAAAACGTGACAAAATGTGATGGGAAGCACCTCCATATGCCTTCTAAAATTGACTATGGTTTCTATAAAAGCTACCTAAATTTATTTGACAGCTGTAAACAAATTCTTGCATTTAGATTGTGTCTTCAGAATTAGGCCCAATTTTAGCCTAAAAAATAATTCATTGTTTAATAACTAAACTAGCCAAATCGGTTATGACGTAGTTTATCCCTTTTTTATACCAAGCATACTCCCAACAAGATGATAAGCGGTTACCGTAGCCTATGAACGCTTGCAACACCAGGGGTATCACTTGCGCATTGCCGACCCAGTAAAAACTTTTTCAAGCCCTTTTTCATCCCATTGATCTGCTATTGACTCATTCTATATTTCTTTAGGTTGATGATGTTCCAATCATTGTATGTGCGTGTAAGGTTGATTATTCGATTTCCAGACAGCACTTATTGTAGATACCTACTCGTATTGTGAAGTTCAATGTTAGCAAAGCAATTTTTCAATTACTCAGTAATTTTTACATGCTATGCCATAGTATAGGACCATTATTAATCTGTGGTATACCACACCAGGTAGGAAGCTGAAACATATGGGAAAATAAATTCACTGGCTCCCTTATTATAACACGCGGACTAAAGTCAGGCTTAAGTCTGATGCTGTCTCTCTCTTTCTTTTAACAAATCAAAGTGACAGCATAAGGGGGTAGAAGTTATCCATCAACTAGTCAATCACTATTAGCTGTATATGTGTAGTTAGTAGTAGTTACTTCACCCGTTTAGATATTTTTTAACTATCATTTACGGTAGTTACTTTCGCTTTTACTCCTTCAGTAAAACGAGAATCGTCGTCTTTTAATCTAATTGACAGCGATTTGCATTTACACGCGGTCTATTTTTACACAAAAACACATTCTCTTCCATAAGGATCACATTCTTCGCTCATCCCTTTTGCAATTTGAATTAATTTTAGGATTAATCGAATAATTGGGATGTTGCCTAAGTTTGAATCTGGCGCTTTTTTTCACAAATTCGGAAAATATACGCTACTGTTACCTATAAAAACAATTCAAACTTAAAAGATATGGAGTATTGTTGAAGTTGTACTGTTTTGAAAATTAAAAAAATTGACATATTTTTTTTTCAAAATTTCTCAAAAATGTTAATGATATTAGATGGCTGACATCAATTAATACAACTATTATTATGAGAACTATTAATAAAAACTTACATAATACATAGTTATTATCAATTTCGTCAGAATGCCCATACATTTCATAGTAATATGGGAACATGTGACGTCACCTGTTCCGCACATTTTCTATGGAGCGTTTTTGGAAGATGCGCCGTAACACATCAAACATACCACTATATCTATGAAACTATTGATCTTAGACATACTATTTCTTTTGCAATATTTCTTTATGAGTTATAAACTACCTTTTTATGAAATAAAAAAAAAGTTGTCAACTACCCAATTGTTTGAGTGATAGGTATGAGAAAGTAGAGAAATTCTAATCTCTACCTTCTCACATCTATCACACCCATAGTTATTTATTTCATGATACTCTACCGTAAGTTCATTTGGTAGAGATCACTTTGAGCGATTTTTTGTCATATAATGTAATCTTTTATCTCAAATTTGCTCCTAAATGTGTAAAATAATGAATTTCTATCTAAATTAATTTAAACATGCATGTTGCTAGCGTATAATAAAATAATTCTAGTTTCACTATATTGGTTGGAGCATAAACATTTACTACATGATACCGAAGGTGAAAATATTATAAATCATTTGCATTGCTATCCAGTCGCAGCCCACTCAACTTGTAATGTTACGTCGATTGCACTGCGCATAAAATCGTATCACAATATGCCAGTTTCCGCAGTTTAAGTAAAAACAACAACAGCTAATTAGAATTCTTGTCAGAGGAAGTAATGGAGGAAATAAATTGTTCAAGCTAGAATTTTCCCATAATAGAGACTCCTCAAAACCTTTATCAAACTGGTTAGTCCGGTACCGCTAGGTTTTGAGGTTCCAAAAATATTAAAGTTTATGATTTTTTGCATACAGTTAGTATACTATTAGACCAACCTAAATCATGATTTTGTGTCATTTTTGGTGGTTGCTAAGGTCACAATTTAGGTATTTGTCTTTTTATGCATTATTTCGTTGAAAAGAAAATTAGAGTTGAAAATTTAACTTCCATGATGATAACAAAGTCATAACTGATATACATAAGCTTTTTGTGCCATCTCACTCCATGGGAATAGTGGTTTCACCCAAATACCTTACCCATCGCTGTAATAGCTATAGAAAAATATTAAAGTTGGTGAAATCAGTGTTAACGGTTCTCTAACTCTAGTATCTATTGTTTAAATCATTTTGTGTCATATTCATCGATGGTGTTCGGAACTATAATTTTTTTTCCTATTTAACCCCCTGTAATAGCCATAAAAGAAAATTCAAGTTATTAGAGTTTATGTCTTTATGAATATTAAGGTAAAACGAAGCCCTATGCTTAATTTGTGTCGTTTTTATCCATGGGATTATGATTTAAATTATTTTCAACGTTTTGGTGCGAAGAACACTAGCGCGGCCACAGCGCGCGTGGCAAAGGAGCGCGTAGGCAGTCACTGGCTCCGCCCGGCGCGGCGACCGGCTGCCGGCCGGGAGCGAGGCGCTATTTGTTTGCTGTTCTACGAGTAGTGACTTGTGATAATTGCGTAGAAAATGGAAACTAATAAAACATGTCATATTTGTGGGCTAATGTTGGGTGGTAAAGCTGTTTTTTTTTCTATGTATGTACACCGATCACGCCGGGATTACTGATCCGATTTATGTAATTCTTTTTTTGTTTGATGCGGAATAGTTGCCATTTAGTCCCATACATTTTTTTTCATAATCAGTTGGGTAGTTTAGGTTTTAAATATGCGAAATTGCGGATTTTTCATTTCCTATGACTTTTTAGTGAAACGATACGATAGTGGGACACAATATAAGTTGACGGTCACCCATCTAGCTTTGACCTAAGAAAGTTAACACTAAAAATTGTAAAAAAAAATTTTTACACAATAATTAAAACCGACTTCAAAAAACTGAAAAGGATAAAATAATTAAATTGAGTAGGTAGGTACACTGATGAGTGTAGGGGATGCCCTAGAAACAAAATTTTTGAAGTTGGTGCTAAGTTGTTTTTAATTTAATTAATTTATACAGTGATTTGAGTATCTCGGTGGCGATAGCGTAGTGATTTGAACGCTATAGTTTCGATTGCAATAACAAAGCAACTTTCGCCAAGCCCCGAGATGGGTCAATCATAATTTATAATCTCCAGCTCCTCCGTGCTTTGGAAGGCACGCTAAGCCGTTGGTATCAGTCGTTACCACAACTGCTTTAACTCACCAAACCGCTTTTTATATACAAAGCTCAGCAAATGAGTCATCACCATCTGATGTAAAGCGGTAAGAAAAGTCCATGTGCGGAGACAGCTAGTGCAGTTTAAAAACACACTGTTCTAGCCGCCCCCACCTTGCCAGCCCTTTTAACACCTTTTTCGAAGGAACCCATGTTAAAGGAAGGAACGAACACATGTGCTGGCAAAGAATTCCAAGTTTTGGAAGTCCGACAATGAAACGAGTTACTATACTTCTTTGTGCGTGATGTTTAGGTGGAGACAGTAAATTGATGACTCCGAGGACCGGCACGCGTGCTCCTGAGTAGGAAAGGGGAAGGTGGGATAAGGTCGAAAAGCTCCTCAGAACACTCTCCATGATAAAGCCGATAGATGGCGCTTAGCGATGCAATCTCACGACGGAGTTGTAGAGGTTCTAGGCTGTTCGTGACCTCTACGTCGTCAATAATACGGACGGCACGACGCTGCAATCTATCCAGCCCATCGAGGAGGTATTTAGCGGAGCTATCCTACAGATGCGAACAATATTCAACGCAAAACCGGACCAGGTCAGGCGTGAAAAATCGACGCACCTTGTTCAGGACACCTAGCTTCCGTGAGGCTGAGTACTAGGAGGACCCTTTGCTACTCACTCCTCATTAGGAGTGAGTAGCAAAGGGTTTTACCATGAGATCGGCAATCTCTTGCGGCTTATGAGCAAGTGTTCCGCCAGAACATCTCAACGGGGGCAGCGAGGGTTGGCAGAAGTTGGATAGCACGGCTCTCGCCAGACGCCAGTAGCTACGGCTTCCCGTAGGGTGCGTTAGTAATTCTTGGCCAACTCGTGCAACGCGCTGAGCATCCGCTCTGATGAGGGCCCTTTTGCAGGACTTGGTGGCATTGTTATAAGCTGCTTTCAGTGAGTCATTATTGGGATCCCCATTGACTCGACCTCTGATCCAAGCGCGGTATGCCGACTGTTTGTTCTCAACAGCTAAGGCACACTCGCGATCGAACTAGTGGTTAGGCCTGCCGTTACTGACGAGATCGGAGTGAGGGATATAGTACTCCATCCCTAACATTATCTCACCAGCTCACCCAGCAGTAGCGCTAGCATTCGGCTCCGACTCACTGAAACAGCGCTGTCTCCAAGGAACAGATGCAAAGTAATTCCGCATACCGCCCCAGTCTACCGACGCATAGTGCCAGATGCGGCGTTTGGCTAACACAGATGCCGGTGGCGACGCCCGTGGCACCCGGCGAAAATCAGGCAGTGACACGATGATCCCAAGGAAGCTCGAACCTCTAACTGATATCCCTCCGGGCGAGTCGTCAGCAGAAGGTCCAACAAAGAGGGTGCGTGACCGACAATATCTGGAATCCTGGTGGGCTGGTTAACCAATTAAGTCAGGTCGTGCGTGAGTGCGAACGCATGGGCAGTTCTACCAGCATGGTCAGTTTTGGGGAAACATAACCACGTCTCGTGGTGAACATTGAAATCTCCCAAAAACAACAATTCCGCGGTTGGAAACTGCTCCTGCGCAACATCTGCCACCCGACTAAGGTGTTCAAAAACTCGACTCGACTCGAAACTTGTCTCCATGTCACCGCTGTGGGATCTGTAGAGGCAAACGTAGACAGGTAATGAGTGCCCAGACCCCGAGGATGGAAAAGAAAGGGTCTTCCAAGCGGCGTAGATGGCGACAGCAAACATACGCCCGGACAAACAAGCATACCCCGGACTTCGCTTTGAAGGCCTCTTCAAGAGCATAGCCGGGATAGCCCAGATACCTTGTGTCAGCCGGGCGGAGTATTTGCATCTCCGTCAAAAAAAGCAGCGCTGCCCTAGCCGTCTCAAGATGTTGGTACGACATTGAGGTTAGCATGGAGCCCACGGAAGTTAGTGAGCCCGACCTCAAACAGCGTGGCTGTAGTGGGGATGTGCACCGCTGTACGACCATACACATTACTTGTCGCTACCATGGATGGATATAGGCAGTCAAACCGTGAGGCCTGTTTCGCCAGGTCGGCAAAGTCAAGTCAAACAGCCGACAGCAGAGAAGCGCTGACCCGCCGGACGGAAGGGCCCCCGAACGCTCCCGGGTATGACCGCTGGAACCCCACCATCCGGTCACCAACCGGCACGACGGACAACCCCGAGAATATCCGAGGCATGATGGGGCAGCCTCACGATCTGGATAGGAAAGCTTGGGCCCCTGTACTGTGCCACGGGCGGCCAGCGGGTCAACGTAGTCCACTTGGCACTAGTTAGACGGAAGCCACCATTGACCGCATCCATCGCGGCATCGTCGCCTCAAGCTCTGGTTGTACGCCGACTGATCCCAGAACGCGGCCACAAGTGGTCACTTGGCGGGTTTTTGCGCCTTGCGTACGGTGGTCACTAACCAGGGTTTTCACACCCTACCCCCAGTGGAGCAGTTGATAGCTCAGAGATCCCTTAGTCGCCTCTTACAACACCCACGGGAGGAAATGGGGCGCCGCACGGTACAATTTTTTAAATAAGATTTTAGAGATATAACTGTTTTATTACTACTATTAATAAGTTTACTATCTCTAGAATTGTTCAATCAGCTTCAGAAAGAAATGGGATGTCCATATTTCTGAGCACTAGTCTTTGCCTCCCGCAAAAAGAAAAGAAAAAAAAAGGTTATACAGGGTGGTGCCTTTAATACGACAATAAATTAAAACATGGGCTATATTAGTTAATAGAAATGGTTTGCCACTTTCAAAAACATCGTATTGATTTGATAATTTTATCTATGAACATTACATTTCTATGAAGTAATGCAGCCAATCTTATACCATTTCTATGAACTAATATAGCCCAAGTTTTAATTTATTATCGCATTGACCGCGCCACCCTGTATAAAATTATTATTATATGTATAATTTCGCTCACAACGCGCGGTACCCGCACATGTTTTATTTATCAAATAAAGTATGCTCTTAAATTTTTCATTATGTAGGGCTGTATAACGGATATGAAATTAATTCGGATTATCCTATCTAACCATTAATAATGTGCAAATGTTTATAAATAAAAAATATACCTACTTATAATACGAAAATGTTATGTTCTGTACACTATTGTCACAAGAATTGATAAATTTATACTTATATGTAACACTACAGACTACAGCACATCAAGTGTAACAGTTGCAATACGAAAGCCACCTCTATTACGAACGCAGTAAGGGCAAACTCGAGGTCATACTGTTACACTTGATGTGCTGTCGACTGTACAAACAACAGCAGGTCAGGTAACCGTAATATGAGAAAAAAATCCAATCAATTTTCAACCTAAACGAAATCGTATTAAAGTACTAAACGTTTAGCTTAATTCGGGCGTTTGTGTTAAAGTGACCTTCGGTTGACTGTTCCTACTTGCTACTCTTTGCAAACGTGTGTAAATGCTCCGTGCGGTACACAACGCGCGAGCGAACTAATATTTATGCAGGAAATGAAATTTATTTTTTAAGTATATCATGGATTAAAATGACACAAATTTTTATAGCAGATATTTTATGCTTTTATGATATTAAATGTGCAAACTCTAATAACTTTAATATTTTTTTACAGCCGCTATGGCTTGGAAAAGCTAAATTATTAAATATCTTAATAACCCATGGCTTAGTTTGGCACAAAATCACGTCTAGGTCATATTTAGGTGCCCTGAGTTAGGTTGTATTTCTTTTATAAACTATAAAATTTTTCTGACACTTTAAACATATATTGGGCCCCCTGTCAATTTGCACTGGACGAAAACGACACACACTTAGTTTGCACACAGCCTGGGCTATTTTACACTCAATATTATTAGCATTTGACACATTAAATTATTTTTGGCAGTTTTATTTACATTTTAACATTTAAGTCACAAAATATTGAATTACTGGAAATGCAATAGCAAGATTTGACACAAAAATTAAATGTAAGCTTTTTAGGTAGAACTGTATCCCCTTGCAAAAATTTAGAAACTTTAGAATTTTTGGAACTTAGCACCTCAAAATCGCCTAGCCGTACCGGACTAGGTATCAATATACTCGTGCCGGATGAAATGGTACATGTTATAAATTATAAGAAGTTAAGGGAAATTATTATTTTCTCAACTATATTAGCTTTACATTGTTTTATTTTAATACCAATTCGTAAATAATTTCTTCAATACAAGGAAATCTATATACCCATTACTCCAGTTTTCGTAAGGGACATCAGTATGACTCGGGGGCGAAACCGGTATTTGCTTGAGTTTACTTAATTGTGCCTTGCATACTATTTGTAGCCATTCGAGTCCTTTTAAGCTAATACTTGTATTTGGATGTAAAATTGTAAACGTTACGTTCAGGTAACTCATTTCTAATTGATCAAAGTTTCTATACCACATTTGCTTGGCAAAATATCATTGATACTTACTGTAAACTAAACCCTAGCTCAAGTTACAATCAGGACTTTCCATTTTGGATATCTATTACAGTAAACATTGACACTATTTATGACGTACTTAGCTCGATTATTGTGTTACGCTTACGATTGTAATGAAGACAGTCCATATTTATAATAACGAAAGTCCCGCCTACGTCGTCGATCTACGTTTGGAACTCAATTCATAAAATGAGTGTCATTAGTTTCACTTTTGCCAAAATAGATTTTTATCTTTTGATTTAGAACTTTAAAAAGAAAATATATCCGTAGTGTGATTTCTTATTTCTTGACTTATGTCTTTTAACCACCGATTGGTATTTTATGTGTCGACAATATTAGATATTAACCTATTTATAAAAGTAGAGCGTAAAGGGCAAACTCGAGCTGTATATAGGCAGCAACAACTCCTTTAATATTCTATGGTAACGGAATATATTTAGTAATGAATATTTTCGATTGTCATTAATATTAAGCTCATTAGCAGCAAGAACTTTTTCTTTCGTGTTATTGTTTCTGAGTTGCCTTTCGTCTCTTATACGATGTAAGCATAGTTATCCTTCTTTCTATGATCTGAGTAGTTATCTAACCTTATCTTATTTTGTATCCTTTTTAGTGAAACTTGCCACGTTTGAAATATTATCAATAATTTCATCAAGTAGATGGTTTACCTCTGTTTACTAACTGAAAGAGCAAAACGTGGAAAGGAAATCAGATACGAGAGCATCATGCATGGCTAACTAACGCAAACCAATGAATTGTAATAAATTACTTGTTTTGCTTTCATTTCATTGTCCTCGTAACTCTGCAACTGATTTGAATGTAGTGCAAAATGTCTTGTCTCTTTCGATATCGTTCATTTAGCTTCTCGGATATTATCTCCGAAGTGTAAATGTAGTAAGTTTTCTTTTGTGACTATTCGGTCGTCCATTCAACCCGAATTTAGCGTTTTGATAGGTTAATGGCTTAAAATGTTATGCTTCCGCACGATTTAGTAATGTCTGCTGTTGAATCGGATAGTACAAAGAAAGAAAGACGTGTTCAAGTTCTTCTGTGCTTACCAGACTTTTCCCATTATTATTATGATGTCCATTAAAAAGGTTTACTGTAGGTATGACCTAAAAGATGCTGTTACTTTCATAATAAGTGTTTCCTATCGTAATTTGTATTAACAACTATCGTAATTTGTATTAACAATTATTGTCATATGTGTCCTGATTATATAGGACTGACTTTGCATACTTAATGTCCACCAGTCATTATGGCGTAAGGCAATGCGAGCTGAATTTCGTTCTTGCATTCCTGCCATCATCAGTTCAAGAGAAATTGCAACCTATCGTTATATGCATGAAGACACATATTGCAAATACTTGTCAAATGAGCTTCTCTGCGATTTTTTCCAATGGGTTTGTTAACCTTATCTGACCAGTTATCTATCGCTAGCACGTGTCTATAATTAGAACTGATGTAGCTATGCAGTCGTCGTGGTTTTTGGCATCAGTAACATCAAGAAAATAAGGGTGCATAACTGCTGAATGTTACCTCGTAACTATATTTATCCTTTCATGTGTCAGGTATTAAAATCATTTTTGCATTGCTTGCGTTAGCGAAATCCGTGGAGTGGGTCTGATGACTAGTAATACAGGTATTTCAAAAGCTCATCTCAAGCACAGTTTACTAAACAACTTGCAGTGAAGCGAGCTATTTAAATCATGTGAAATATTAGATTCAAGTCAAAAAAGACTCCTAAAATGTTTTAGCAGCTACACTGGTGGCAATGTTTTAAAGGAAATTAAACTGATGAAGCATATTATGGTGTCTCTTTTTTTATTTGTTTGGGAGTTTGGTACGAGCTAATTTATCAAAATTATGATAAATTATGACACCCAGCAAAAGCTTTTAAATAAAATGTCTTTGAATAAAATTAAAATATGTATTACAAGGTCACAAGTGTAATCAATTTTTTTTATTATATTATTATATTTAGATAAGCAATTATGTACTATCTTATTATTTCAGATGAAGTCCTCGCAATACCAGATAAGCATAAATTCGACTCGCGCACATACGTTAAACCTAAGAAACGTGTACAAAGACCCAGCATCCAGAGTATTGTCGAAGTACCCAACAACAACACTTCGCCCCACGTCTCGCTCAACCAGTCGGCCAACAAATACCTAACGTACAACAAATACAGCATGCCATTGGGCCCTATTAGTCCAATGTTAAGGCTAAAAACTTTTAATGTTGACACGAATACAGAGAACAGTTCCATTCTCAAAGATTACGCGACAAAGAGGCGAAGTTTGGTGCAAGATGACGATCCTCAGGTATGTAGATGAAATGCTCTTAAATTTTTGAAGGTTTCTCTGTACAAATCAAAAGCAATATACCTACTTATATTTATAATATCAATGAATGGTCGCCAACGGGCTGGCAAGGGTCCAAAATTGTTTGGTTTCTTACACCACTAAAAAAAACTATGCGGTTACGCTTAGAACACTAGGAATATCACTTGCGCGACCCTGTTAAAAGGCCCCTTTTTTTTCCGGCGGTTTTCTCGGTCCTTTTGTAGGACCGAGAAAACCGCCGCTGGGCACTCATTCCAAAACCTAAACGTACGCGGAAGTAAGTTTCATTGAAACACCGTACAGTACGCGACCACTTCGGTCCTACTCCCTAGCGGTTGCGTGCGATTCGATGACAGACAGAGGCCGTGGGTATCATGTCAAATAACTCCTCAGAACAGACCCTGTTAAACAAACAGTAGAACACTCAGGCAAGTGGGAATTCAAGAGCGTGTCACCCGCGCGCCAATGTCGCGGCATGATGGTGTTTCAATCGTTTGGAATTCTGCGTGGGTATCGATATTCACGAGCGGATTTTGGGGAGCTGTGAGCCATTTGGGACTTTCGTATGGCACGGGTCAAATGACTCACCCGTGAATGCCGGCTTTTAAGGATTCAATGCCGCTTGTGCGCTTGGAATCGTCGACAATTCTCATAGCGCTTTTTAAAAAATCTATCTGGGAAAAATGTAGTGTTCCCGCCCTAGCAGCTTGGACCTTTTTTATCTTCATCATTTTAAATTTAAATGTACAATCGACAGCACATCAAGCGTAACAGTTTGACTTCGAGACTGCCCTTAATGCGTTTGTAATAGAGACGGTTTTCTTAGCGCGTGCCTTACCATTTTATTCCTATTGCGGAAATTTCTAAATAAGCATATTTTAATCTTTCGTCTCTTGCCAGACGGCAGCCCACAATAGAAAACCTATTGTTTCTAATATTTGGTTACTTGGCGTATTACAGCGATCTAATATAATCATTATGCATTTTAGTGTTTATTTGTCATTGTGTTATGTTAGGATAGTACGTAGTATCCCACCTACTCGTCTAGTTGGCAATCACCTTCGGAGTGATTCATTAATACTTTAGAGTGTAGATAAACGTTTCATTATGTAATGCCAAATAGTGAAATCTGCTTGGTAGTATGATTTTTTCAATGAAATACGCTTTCTTGAACAGAGGGACACATACATAATAAACAGCAATAACAAAATAAAAATTATACAATAGGGTGCCTTATTGCTAAGCAAGCTCTTTCAGGCATCCTGGAGCCAAAGGAGTGAAAGAAAGATAGTAAAATTAAACTATACCTACTTATAATAAATATACCTACACTAACATAATACTTTTACATTTTGACGACCGTCTGGTCGAGCGGTCTGTACCCCTTGCTATGCAGGCTACTCGGTCAAGAGGTCCCGGGTTCGAATCCCGGTAGGAGCAAATGTTTGAATGATGAGTATGAGCATTTGTTTACGAGTCATGGATGTTTCTATGTTTATTTAGTATATTTCTAACATTTATATACATATTATTATCAATATTTATCCGTTATCTAGTATCCATAACACAAGCTCTTAATGATGCTTACTTTGGGCTAGATAATAGGTGTGAGTGTATGAATATTATTATTATTATACTTACATATACATATACTACTACTATTACATTACATATACATAATAATATGATCTAGTTAGTCTATCTAATTTAATGTTTTAGAATTTAGAACATCACTTCCCATTATACTGATTTTTCTTAATCACTGCCTTCATCATCATCATCAACGCGTCCCACTGCTAGGCATAGCCTACAACTAGGGATTGCAATCCGGTATCATATTCAATCCGGCCGGATTTGACCGGATTGACACGAGTCCGGTCGGATCCAGTCGGATACGTCGTGGTTGACCTCAGATCTAGAGGAAGTTCAATTACTGTGGCGGCAGACATTTTCTGCTCGGTTTAGTTGGTTATCTAAGTCCACCTCGCTAACTACCATCACCTCATCATACCTAAGTCTGCCACTATAACAACATTGTTTACCGCATTGTTGTGTTCCGGCAGTTGGAGGTAGGTAATATAGCCAGTTCCTCTGTGGTTAAGGAATTTGGAAGAAGCTCGCATCCATCTTTGGCCTTATCATCTCTTACCATCAGTTGACAAGAAGGCCATCAGCTACTCCGTTAAGAATAATATTGTCTTTTATATATTTTTTATTTACCAAAAACATTAAAGGATATTTCCTAATTTAATAGCGTTGCCTTGATCTATACAAAATTAAATACTTCAGAGTATATTTTTGCGAGCACTAGCTACACATTTGAAATAGAACTATTGTACAGGATTCAACACGCACTAGATCGACCCGATAACTATTTCAGATTTTTCTAAGCCCCAAATCCTTGTCAAAGAACACCGCTTCATTCCTAGAATGTTACGTTAGGCTGGTAAAACAAAAAAACATCCTAATTTCAATAGAGAAGATAACAAAAATCTACCAAGTCCGAACCGAACGTAAGTGACCAAGCAAGCGTAGAGCATGCCGATCGGTTTGACATTCGGCTCGTAAGTCGTAACTGAGCGCAATTTTGCATGGAAATAATTTCTTTTCGGTCCCAAAACACGCTGGATTGCAATCGTTACCTACAACCTATATGAAAGAAACACAGAGTGATAAACTCAGATCATAGAAATGATCTAAAGTGATATAACACTGACTTAATGCCGGTACAACCTGGATATTACAACGAATTGCCTCAACACGCGTTTCGGTGTCTTAATGAATTTACGTCTTATCACGTTTTATTACTATAATATACAAAAATTATTAAAGATTAAAATGGTAACTGTTCTGTGTCGCGCAGTTGCACAAATAGGCCGTATTATTACAGCGATTACAAAATAAAGCGTGGGTACTAAGTTAGATACACTTGCTCGTGACCTTGTTCAATATTGAACTCTCTGTTTTATGTAATATGTATCATGTTTAATTGGCTAATAGTAAAATTGACTTCTTTTGTCTGTGACCAAGTCATACATATTGTACCTATGTTAACTGAATAAACTACACTACGTTACACTGGTATTAAATGCCTCGATCTTATACGGGTAATGGCTGAAGGGCTGTTCATAGAGTAGATTGAATATGGGGCTGTTCAGCCATGACTCAGTGTGATATATAACACAAGGCTTTGTTTTATATATCACACTGAGTCTAGGCTCTTTACTTACTGTAGCAAACATTAAATTTTTTTTTCTTATAGATTACAATATAATAAAAAATAATTCAGCAAACGACACTAAACTACAACTAACAAAAGACATAAAACAAACATAAAAAGTATAGACTCTCCTGCTTCACAGGATACTTTTTAAGCAAAATGTATTTTTTAAATAAATTTTTTTTACGTTACTAGGGGCTTGCCTCTATGTACTTAGTAACGAATTTAACATTGCAACAATTTTCGAAGAATGTATCTTGCAATTTTGTACATACCTATAATTTTATAGGCATGTACAACATTGTTAAACATAATAATAATGAAGGACAAAGTTTTACAGACTACTAAAAAAATTTAGTTTTGCATATGTAATTATTATATTTGCAAAACTTCATGTTCGCAATAATATTCGCCTATATCGCAAAACCGCATTGAGCCCCAGCAGTGAGAGGTATTTATAGGATATTGATGATATTATATTGCATATTTTATTATAAATAAGCCAGATAATATTTAAATATACCGGCTGGTCGAGCGGTCTGTACCCCTTGCTATGCAGGCTACTCGGTCAAGAGGTCCCGGGTTCGAATCCCGGTCGTAGCATATGTTTGTATGATGAGTACGAGCATTTGTTTACGAGTCATGGATGTTTATATGTTTATTTAGTATATTTCTAATATTTATATACATATTATTATCATTATTTCTCCGTTATCTAGTATCCATAACACAAGCTCTTAATGATGCTTACTTTGGGCTAGATAATAGGTGTGAGTGTATGAATATTATTATTATTATTATTACTATAAATGCTTACTTTATCTCGGTATGTAGCCGGTTTATAAGAGTAACACGGGCCTGAGCCAAGTGTTAGCCATTGTTAAATATTTGGTGTGTTGACTTATATTGGCGGTGGGATGTCTGAGTTATGTAATGAGTAGGGAATCTGTATTTGTGTCTTCAATTTGTAAAAATTTTCTAACTATTCTACATGTATTGAGAATTGCCGCTTTTTGTTATATTATTATCTCATCTTATTAAGGGGCCGTGACTATGTCACGATGCACTTCGACCCTTCAGAAACTGTTGCGCCTCTCCTGTTGTTACTCATTCTGTTTCCCGAATATAGCTGCCATAAGCTTTACTATATCCTTGGGCTGAAAGTCCTCTGACTTTGGATATGCCATTTGCAGGAGACATATTCTGATCTTAGCTAGGGCATCGCATTGACTTCCGGGGATGGGCTGGTGAAATTGTTTCGGCAGAGCCCAGTCCATCCCCAATAAGGGCAGTGGAGTTCCCGGGGAGTTTTAGTGGGTATTCCCAGTGCCGTTACGATCAAGCACTGGGCGACCCCCACACACGCCCGTCTAGCTTCGCCAGCGGCGGGTAGCCCCGTAAGCGGGTTCCTTCCTCCCCGAAAAAAAAAGGCATCGCATTGACTTAAAAGATGTTCCATTGATTCCTACCTCCACCACATGCCCGACAAAGCTGTGTTGGGGAGAGTTGGATTTTGTTGTGTTTAGTAGAAAAATGCCCCAGAGCGCCCCAGTCAATAAGTGACCTGTGTTCTACCGTCGTATAGATAAGTTTACCCCATCCCCCCACCTCCTTCTGTGAAGGGCTGGATATGTTTTAAAACTAGTATTTTTTGTCATTCAGTCATGTGGCTTTTCTTGACAACTTTTTTGCTGGCTGTGCTGATTAAACCTTGTGCATAGCATGAAGGGCTCAGGGCCTACATATTCGTTTTCAGAACCACTCCTTGCCAATTAGTCAGTCCGCTCATTGCCCATTACTCCCATGTCAGATAAGTTTCATCTTGAGTGCAATGAAGAATATTTATTATTATAAATATTTTGTTCCAAAACATGTTGTTTTAAAATAGTACTCAAAGTCAATATGAATCTCTAACTTTTACGTCGCAACATGTTTTCATAGGTGCATTCATATCAAAAAACGTGCCGTAACACCTGGCTTATATGTAAACATTGAGCAGCTGTTACTTGCTTCAAGTCATTGTTACCCATCTAACTTGCTGTTTAGGTATTTCTAGACGCTAGATGAGGTAGGAGGAGCTCGGTGGCGTATTGGTTTGAGCGCTCTGGTTTCGATACTAAAAACAAAGCAACTTTCGCCAGGGTCGATCCTGGGATGGGTCAATCAAAGTTTGTTATCTCGAGCTCCTCCGTGCTTCGGAAGGCACGTTAAGCCGTTGGTTCCGATTGTTCCTGCAACCGCTTTAACCCACCAACCCGCATTGGGCCAGTATGGTGGTGTTATGGCCCATACTCTTCATGTGTTTCTCTTATGCAGGCCTGTGCCCAGCAGTAGGTAGGCCGTATATAGGCTGGTGATAAGACGCTAGATGAAACGTTTAGATAGATATTATGAGCTAGCTCTTTCTGAAGAACTGTTAAAGTCCATTCTTCTAGTCTATCTTATTTTTGTAACAGTCGTGCTGCAATAAAATACTTAAATGCTATGTTAAAATTATAATGAATAAATTCTGTCGACACAAAAGAAACAGTTGCAAAAATTTCGAACTTAGTTCTGTTGTTATACTGGGTATTGACGACAATAAATTAATAGAAAAACATGTGCTAAATTAGATCATAGAAATGTGTTGCAACTTTCGAATACATCTTATTCATTTGATAATTTTAATAACATTTCTAGGTAATAAGTTAACATTGGCTGCATTTTATAACACACTAGCTGACCCCGCAAACGTTGTTTAGCCATAAAAAAAATAGTCAAAAAAAATTGGCTAAAAAAAAATTAGTAGTAGCCGATTCTCGGACCTGTTGAATATATGTACATATAAAATTTCATCAAAATCGGTCAAGCCGTTTCGGAGGAGTATGGTAAAATGGTAACTAAATTTGTAAGTCGAGAATTTTATATATAAAATATTGTATCACACATTTATATGATGTAATATAGCTCATGTTTTAATTTATTGTCGCATTGTCGTCACCATCCTATGTACAAAACAGATAGGTACCTACAGATTTATTATTTAAATCGGTGGTTTATTTCTTTGACGACAGAGCTTTTATCCAGGCAATAAAAGCTCTTCAAATATACAGGAAAAACATTTGTTTAGTGATTCAAACTTAAAGACTTCTGTTTAATTTGACAACAAATTTTCTGTTAATAGGTAAATTAGACACTTTTTGGTGACAAATATAAATTTTAGTGGCGGACAATATTGTTGCCATTTCTGGCTCATGGGTTAATGTTTCTATAAAAGCACAGGCCAAGTGAAATGTCCTTGACATTCTGACTAAAGATCAAGGCGATGTTCGCAGTTGATCAATGCCACGGTTGTTTATGTATAAAAAAGAACCATTATGTAGTTAAAAATAAATAATTGCAATGTCAAGAAAGAATATCTCATATAATTATTAACCTTACGATTTTTTTTATACAACTAGATGACAAACAAGCTGTCAGCCCACCTGATGGTAAGCGGTTACCGCCGTCTATAGACACCTGCAATAACAAAGAAAAATCACTTGATATTGTAGGTGCGTTGTCATCCTGAGGCCTAAGATGAAATGCCGTCCATGCCTAGTAATTACACTGGCTACCTTTCCCTTCAATCCGAAACACAGCGAACTGTTTCACGGCTGAAATAAGAAAAGCGGTGGTACCTACCTAGACGGCCTTACATACGGGCCTACCACCTAGTAAAAACGAAATGTCGAAACGGAATGTTGTACAATATAAAATAATATAGTATAAAAAGTCAATATTTTCCATGTATGTTACAGCTGGAAGATCTGGATATAACGCTTGCCTCGGAAGTGTCTGAGCGATTGTCTTCAGAAAATCTACCCTCAAAGCCTATCAACATAGATCTATCACAACCGGCGCACAATTTCCACAACACCTATAGCAAGTATGTCCTGTATAACTATTATTTAATAAATTTCTGGTCTGTCAATCGGTTCTACAATATTTAATTTACTACGGCAGTGACAGACAGAGACTAAACGGATTATAGATACTCTGGACAGAAAACCATCCCTAATGGATTATTTAAAGATTATTCAACAAAAAACTTCAACTGTGGAGTGTACTCCTGAGTACTATTTGAGCAGATGTTCATCTTTGTCAAACTTATGTAAAACCATTAGATGTGGACTGTTTTCCTGTTCAGAGAACCGCCGAGAACAACAAAATATATTGCTAGCGTGTTTAAAGGCATAATACTAATTAACAAAACAAGTGAGAACCGCATTTGTTATCTCAAATGTATCAAATCTATTAACCTATACGAACAATCGTTCGAATTAGAAAGTAAATCGCAGCCATTGCATTTAGAACCGACATGCGCTTTCTCTCTATGTGCTTTTTGTTACATCAATGCTAAGTCATCCCAGGTAATTGTCATGAAAGTCATGGCGCTTGTTATTTTATTTTGACTTATTAATTTGTCCATTTTCATTTGTCACTTATCAACTTACCATTTTATTCTATTACATAAGTCACTTGACTTTAGTAATTTAGCTAATAGTATAAAATTTATGGTTGTCATGCTTTTTAATGGAATTCACAACTTCGTATTAATTTCCAGAAGCGTCGTAACGTATTTTTTAGTAATTTAAGTCAATCAATCAAATTTAAGGGTCAATTACATATAAGACGTTTCATATATTATTATTAGATTTCGATATATTGAAAACAGTAATTTGAATTTCAGAGGTCTTACAAATATAATAAACGAACGAGGTAGTCTAAATATGTATCAGAGCGGTGAATCACTCATGCGCATGTCTCCACCGAGCTTAGTGTCTTCATTACTTATGGAAGAATCTGGCACATTCAACCCAGAATCGCTTGATGGCAGGAAATCGATACATTTAGCAGCACATAGGGATTCTGGTGAGTATAAACTATTGAAAATTATATAGAAATATCAGACAAAAAAAATATTTAAACAAAAATTAAAACCGACTCCAAAAAACTGAAAAATAAAATAATTAAATTTTAGTAGGTACTCATCCCCTAGGAACATATTTTTGGAGTCGGTGCTTCACTATCTATGGTTTCTGGAAACAACTTAGCACCAACTTCAAATTTTGTTTAAATATTTTTTTCCCCCAATTTTTAGTGATAACTTTTGAAGGTCAAAGCTAGATGGGTGACCGTGAGATTACATTACATTGATTTCTACTATCGTATCATTTCCCTTAAAAATTCATAGGAAAGCAAAAATCCGCAATTTCGCATATGTAGACGAATAAATTTTTCCAGTTTTTTTGATTTAAAAACCAAACTACCCAATGGATTTTCAAAAAAATTTATGGGACCAAATGGGAACTATTCCGCATCGAAAAAAAAATAATCATCAATATCGGTTCGCCCAGTCAAAAGTTCTGAAGTAACGAACATAAAAAAAAATACAGACGAATTGATAACCTCCTCCTTTTTTT
The DNA here is from genome assembly GCA_947347705.1 of Nymphula nitidulata. Lineage (NCBI taxonomy): Eukaryota > Metazoa > Arthropoda > Insecta > Lepidoptera > Crambidae > Nymphula > Nymphula nitidulata. Next base: position 7,783,705 of record OX374636.1, on the reverse strand, counting down.
GAAGTCGGTTAAAAATATGTACCTACTACGTCACGAACTAGTGTTTTCAAAGAGAAACAAGCTAAACTAATTTAGTAATATTTATTAACGGCATATTTTAAGGTAAAAGCAGTGTTCGTTATTTTTTAATAAGTTTACAACGGATACAATCCCATTTCAGTACAATTAAGGATTTTTCTTTATAGGACTGCCCCCAGGACGCGAAAGCATCGACCCTATGATGACGAGTATGACGCTAAGCATTCTGGACGAGAAAGATATGAGCACGAGTTTCCTATCACAGACCACGTATCCCGACAACGACAGCCTAATAGACTCCCTCCCGCCCAGCCTCGTCAGCTCCGTCAACTCCTCCTACGTCGTTTCCAACACGTCCAGACCCAAAAACGAGAATGCCGACTCAAACATATTTAGTTCTGCAACTTTCACCCACCTTGAGCAATCAGAAAGACTCCTGTCGGCGAGACCTCGATGCCAACTCTACAACAGTTTCACAAAAAGGGAATCTGGTATCAGAAACTCGGAAAGCTACACCAAGTCCCGAGAAGAAGCGTGCCAAATTGACACAGGCAAAATATTAAACGAAAACTGTGATAAAAAAGATTCCTTAAACATACCGAAATCTAATCCAGAGATGGCTGAGACGATAACGTTGCACTATTCGAATAATAAATTTCGACGCAACAACGATTCCGAGAAGGAGAATTTGAACGATACGTTTGAACACGACGACGCGTTTTACAAAGAAATGGGGGTGCACAGAACGCCGGAGGTCGCAAGAAACAGTTTGAACGTGACACAGGATAAACAGGAACTGAATGAAATCATACAAGCTAGACAGAAGTTGTCTTTAGCGAGAAAAGCGTTGCCCGATCCGGATAAGCTTCCAAACCAAGTAGACAATATGAAGACTATACAGTTGCCGAATCAGACGATCACGGTTCCAAGGCAGGTTATGGAGAATGCTTCCGAATTGCTTTCGAGGCGGAGAGCGATGAATGGAGGATTCGACAGGCACGAGGAGCCGGCGAGGGAAACACCTAAACGGAATTCTACGTTCAAGAAAGCGTCGCCTAAAAATAATGCCATGGACGCTACAGTAGTTTACGTTAAGGCTGAAGAGAACCAGAATATAATAGATATCAATTCTGCTACGTTGAATCTTACCAGTGATAGGACTTTACAACAAGAGGTGAGTTTGAACGCTTTACCAGAAGGTTCCCTGTCCACAACGCACAGTATCATGGGACAGGGAATACGTTGAAATGCGTGGGTTAATTTAAATGTCACATTGAGTGTTGTCAGTGTAAAAAATATTCCGTTTCAGATTGCGAAACGTCACAAACCCAAAGTCGATCGATCTAATTTGGATTTGGTTTTAAGCCGGCAGGTTCTTAATCTTTTCATTAAAATAAAATCACCCTCCTGTAGATAGTTAGTAATCTCAGTAGATAATACCTACCTACCATATACTTTTAGCGTTTCGAAGCCTTATCCACATGCAATTGCGTTGAAAGATCCTTAAATATTGAATGGGGATCGAATGACTCATACAAACTTTGACTTTGGCAATACTTTAAATTAAAATATTTAAGAGGGTCGCAAAAGAGATGTTTCAGAAATGTATGGAGACCCGGCCTGGTCTATATACACTATACTGAAAAATAGGTAAAAATAGGCAGAAAAGTGATCTATTGTCCATTTTATTTTTATTCGCTTTGTTGCGTGGTACAGAAGATCTTTATAGAAAAAACTGCAACACAGCCAAATATTCATCATGGCGCGTATGTCACTTTAGTGACGTTTAGTGGACTTCTATGTCTTCCGCCATATTGCCATAGTGAACAACGGTGAAATCGACGAAAAATTTCATCTTTTGTACAAACAAACTATGCATGAAAACTAATTATTAGTATTTTTCGCGGATTCAGGAGATTTTTCCTGATTTTATCATTTTCTCAAAAAGCGTTTTAGTATTCGATCGTAAGGTATACATTTTTTGTTATGTCATAGATAGAGGAATATTATGTTGAGAATGGATGAGGCTTCGGCATCGAGAACCAGTCATTTCCTAGAAAAGTGTAGACCACTTCCTGTAGTTCCGAAATCCATTATCATTGTATTAGAAGCGATTTATATTTTATTTCTTCACCATTGTTTCCAAGGAATGGGGCTCGCAAGAACGAGCAATGGTTGGCTCCAGCGAGAGTACAGACACAGGCACGTTTAGTTCATCAAGTCCGCCTGATAGCGTGCCAGACACCGCGGCACCGCACGAACCACGTAAGTAGACTGCGAAGGTATTGACCGCTTCAACAAACGCTTTTGTAAGCAGTGGGCTTATTTTAGCTCTTATTACAAGATCAATAAGGCGAATTAATAATTATTAAAAGTGTACAGATATTTTTTTTACTGATTGTTTGGTAATATACTCAGAAAATTCGACGACCGGCTGGTCAATCGGTATGTATGTACCTCTTGCTATACAGGCTACTCGGTCAAGAGGTCCCGGGTTCGAATCCTGGTAGGAGCAAACTTTTGTATGATGAGTACGAGCATTTGTTTACATGGATGTTTTTAAGTTTATTTAGTATATTTCTAATATTTATATACATATTATATCATTATTTCTCCGTTATCTAGTATAACGGAGAAATAATGATTATAATATAAGCTCGTAATGATGCTTACTTTGGGCTAGATAATAGGTGTGAGTGTATGAATATTATTATTATTATTAACTCAAAATAACTAAATGTTAACCCATTAAATTTTTAAAAAATAGTAAGTTAATAATAATGCACTAAAGAGCAATGATAATGAACCTTGTGTACAGACGACAGGGCATCAAGTGTAACAGCCGCACTACGAAAGACGCCTCTATGTCAAACAGAATAAGTCTCAAGGTCAAACTGTTACGCTTGACATGCTGCTATCTGTACTTAGATTAAATACAATTAAAATAATTCATATCCAGGAAACAGTAACTTTGCAGTAAACCAGTTTATTAAAAATCATAATCAGCAACTTAAAATAACTTAATAAATATCAAATGTATGTAAACAGAACATAATTTATTTCTGACTAGCAAATCAAAGCGGGGGATCGTGTAACCCAACACATGATGGTAAAAAGCTTTAGTCGCTATTATTGTTGTAGAAACGGCGACTTCTGGCGTCCATTAACGGGCATTACTTAGAGTTGTTACCATGACGCCCATCTCGAAATAGTTTATATTACAAAAAGTAGGCGATACTTATTGGTTTTCATGACATTAGAGTATGATACAATTTCTGCAGTCTATTGTCCTCTATGTTCTGTGGCTTTTAAACTCATATCTTGGAAGGGTATAGAAAATGGATGGCGTTGTTTGTTTTGCCTCATATGCTTTGCTTTGTCAATTATTTGTTATTTCTCTTGTCTTGTGTCTCCGTGAAACACTTATGTGACAACTAACGATAAAAGCAATCTATTTCAATACTGTTCTCGGGTATTGTGTTTTACAAAAATAGTAATTAATAATGTTCTGTCATAACATCGTCCCGGGGCTCATGTCAGTGCTAAAACCAATTCCAGATGCGCACGTAGCTTCAACACCACTTTTGTCATTACGCAAGGGCACCAAGAATGACTTGCTAAATTTGCACAGCACTATATCCCCAATATACGACATGGTAGATGACAAATCGTACACGGTCACTAAAGCTCCAAGCGCAATATCACCGGGCAGCGGACATACGACATACGATATGCATGTCACGACTGTGATTAATAGCGCCACGATGGTCAAGAAGAGTTCGGTGAAGAGGGATATTTTAGCTGGCAAGACTGGCCCAGAAAAAAAATCATTGGGTGTGACAATGGCACGAGCGAATTCAGGTATGTGGAGAATTAAAGGAATACACTAATATCGTAAACTATGACATCTTTATAATATGAATAAACGTACTAAAACATCTTTAAAGTCTCATGTTACTGCGGTGTTCATGTTGTTGTGTTGCATTTGTGAACCATTTATGTTGGAGTTATGATTAAAATGCTAATGTGTTTCACGTGTATTCGATGTTGCATGTGTATGTCTTTATTTTCTTAGTAACAAGTATGCTTCGCAACTATACCAAATTATGGGAACACGTGCGGGAATCCTCAATTTAGTAATTCGTAGTAGAAATTTCAATGTTCCCTTTTCATACCAAATGAAATTGCCAGTACAAAATATATGGTAGCAATGGTAACATTTAAGAAGTACTAGATTAGCATCACTAATTAACGCTTCTCACTTGGACGTGAAACACGATAGAGATGACTATATAAAGGCACTAGTACGTATAAAACGTTTAGATCTAAAAAAACTAGTTAACGCTTCGCACAGTAGTATAACTTTGTATGTTCCAGGACCTAGCGGCATGGCTCCACCCACCGCCGTGCCTAGAAAGACAGGCTTACCGACTTCTAAGCTTAGGCAATACAGTTCGCATAGAGAGCTTAGCAGGATACCCGGTGAGCACTAACACGCACGCGTTTTTGCTAACTCTATCGCGCTTGCGTTTGACAAATTAAAATTATATATAACTAGCGTTCATTATTCGACTTTTTTATTATTCTTAACCTTTATCTGACCTAATGGTAAAAGCCAAAAATGAAGTGAGCTGCACCTAGATCCCTCAACCAAAGAGGAACTAGCTATCTTACCTTCAAAAACGGGAATACAACAATGATGGTAACATTTTTGTTATGGCAGCAGACTTAGGTAAGGTAGTAGCTAGCCAGGCGGATTTAGATAAGGCCCTACCACCGACCAAAAATTATTTACACTGGGCGGATTTAGATAAGGCCCTACCACCGACCAAAAATTATTTACACTGGGCGGATTTAGATAAGGCCCTACCACCGACCAAAAATTATTTACACTGGGCGGATTTAGATAAGGCCCTACCACCGACCAAAAATTATATACACTGGGCGAATTATAGAGGAACCAATAAGTTTAAAAACATACAAAAATGCAAAGTTGAATGGTTTTTGTATGAGGGATCATGGCTCAGCTTTTCGTGCTCCGGAAACATTGTTAATGTATGCCGTTGGTCCCGTATGTTAATGTAACGGCTTTAACCAGCCAACCAATATGGCCCAAGCTCATCATGTGTTTTTCCCATGTAAAAAGGCCTGTGCCCAGCAGTGGGACGTATATAGGCTGGTGATGATGATAATTTCTTAGATAAAGGGGTTTAGTTAAACCCATACAATATTTGTTACTGATTTTAAAATCAATTTCTTACTGTATGTACTTATTGTCTAATTTGAATGTACCGAGTTGGTACATTTAAATTAGACAATAATTCATATTCATATTCAATCATAATTAACTTCATATTGTAATTTAACACCCCTTAAATGTCCAATTGATGGTAATCAACTAGGTGGTAGGCCCGTATGTAGGGTCGTCTGGGTAGGTACCACCGCCTTTCTTATTTCAGCCGTGAAACAGTTCGCTGTGTTTCGGATTGAAGGGAAATGTAGCCAGTGTAATTACTGGACATGGACGGTATTTCATCCTAGGCCTCAGAATGACAACCCACCTGCAATATGAAGTGATTTTCCCTTGTTATTGCAGGTGTCTATAGGCAGCGATAACCGCTTACCATCAGGTGGGACGTCAGCATGTTTGTCATCTAATTTTATAAAATAAAAAATCGTGATATATGGTCTATTTCGAAAATAAGACTCGGTATTACACATCGAGTATAACAGTAGCACTACGAAAGCCGCCTCTATTACTAATAGACTAAGGGTGATCTCAAGCAGCACATCAATGTGTTACAATTGATGTGCTGTCGAATTTACTAAAAGAAGCACATCAACAAATTTTTTAATCAATTCAATATGGTAGAATATGGCTTAGTCGCTGGCCGTTAATAAATTTAACAATTAATGTACACGAATAACTACAGTACTACTATGTACTGATTACTTAACTTTTAGAAAATTTCTCACACTCGCCAAGGTCTACTCTACGCCTACCTCGATCAGTGGGCGAATTTGAGCAGTTTTTAATAGGTCGTTATTAACTCTAGCAGGTAACCCCGTCACAGCCGTAGGACGGTCGTCTGCAGGTCGGCCGATGGTACGTCGCAATGTTTACGCATCAAACCCAGCGCTCAGTCCCACTGCGCCTGCGCCGCCGATACGGAGGGATTCGTATACGCTTGCTGTTGACCAGGTAATTATTAATAGGGTAGTTGACAACTTTTTTTTATTTCATAAATAAGAAGTTTATAACTCATAAAGAAATAGTATTTCTAAGATCAATAGTTTCACAGATATAGTGGTATGTTTCATGTGTTGCCGCGCATCGACCTAAAACACTCCATAGAAACTCTATGGAACAAGTGACGTCACATGTTCCGATATTACTAAGGAATGTATGGGCATACTGACAAAATTATTAATAACTATGTATTGTCTTTGATTTTATTTATAGTTGTCATAATAACTGTAGTTTTAATTGATGTTAGAAATCTAACATCAACATTATTGATAAATTTTGGAAAAAAAATACCATTTTTATGAATTTTCTCTAGTGTACAACTTCCACAATATTCCATATATTCGTCAAAAATAGCGTCATATTCAAACTTAGGCAACGTCTCTTTTGTATGTATTTTCTGTTTGTGTGCTTGGAGGTCGTAGTAGTTTGAGCAATCTGGTTTCGATTACCAATGCAAAGCAACTTTTGCCATGGTGGATTCCGGGACCAGCCAATCAAAACTTGTAATCTCGAGCTCCATGCTTCGGAAGGCACGTTAAATGTTGGTCCCGGTTGCTATTAAAACCGCTTGAACACCAACACGCATTGGACCACCATGGTGGTGTTATAGCCCTCTCCTCCTCCTCATGTGTTTCTCCCGTGTAGGAAAGGTTGTGCCCAGCAATGGGACTTATATAGGCTGGTGGTGATGGTGCTGGTAAATATCGGTCAGTAATTTTACTAAACCAAAAACATTATTGCAATTACACCGCCTCTAGTGGTTGAGACCAACTACCTCAGATCTAGAGGTCCGGGGTTCGATTCCCGTGGGGGCGGAAATTTTCGGCCTGGTTTGGTTGGTGTTAGGACTTTTCTAAGTCCGCCTGGCTAGCTACAATCTTACCTAAATCTGCCGCCATAGCAATAATATTAACAGCAGTTGGCGGTAAGATAGCCAGTTCTTCTGTGGTCGAGGAAACCGGGTGTAGCTCGCTTCCATCTTCGGCCTTATCATCACTTACCATCAGGTGAAATTCAGGTCAAGGGCTACCCAGTTAGAATGAAAAAATGCAACATTATTCGACGTTAAATCTCATCCGCTTTTAAAGCACTTTTACAAGAAGCGGTGATTAGTAGGTTATACCTAGTGCTCCGGTGGCATATGGTAATCGCGTCTGGCCGGAATTCAGGAAACGCGGGTTCGAATCCCGCCTGGAGCATATATTTTTTCATCTTTCTTCATTTGTAATTAGGTGTTGCCTTAGTTAGAATATGACACTATTTTTCACAAATACAGAAAATATACGCAACTCCTACCCATAAAAACAATTCAAACTTAAAATATATGTAATTTTGTTGAAGTTGTACTGTTTTGAAAATTATAAAAATGGTCTTTTTTTTCAAAATTTATCAAAAATGTTAATCATATTAGATTGCTGACATTAATTTAAACCAACTATTATTATGACAACTATTAATAAAATCACACTTAAATTTAATACATAGTTATTATCAATTTTGTCAGTATGCCCATACATTTCTTAGTAATATGGGAACATGTGACGTTACCTGTTCCGTAGATTTTCTATGGAGCGTTTTTGGACGACGCGCCGCAACACTTTAAACATACCACAATATCTGTGAAACTATTGATCTTAGACATACTATTTATTTTTGCAATATTACTTTATTAGTTATGAACTTCTTATTTATGAAATAAAAAAAGTTGTTAACTACCCTATTGCTACAATAAATTAGGCGTTTAAACGCAGCAAAAACATTAAAATGTGACATTTCTACAAATTTCCAGAAGGAAGACAACAAACCAGTTTCAAGGCCAACGATGGTGGCGCCACCAGCGCTGGTACGGCAGGGCACAGAAACTCTTCGTCGGGAACGGCCGCAAAGTCAATTGGTGGCGCCTAGAGATGTAAGTATAATAAATATTTGTATACCCGCCGGGCGACCGTCTAAATGCATTGGTTTGAAAATTGATATGGTTTATGACGTCATATTGTTATTTCGCAACGGCTATGAAAGCAATATGCCTTTTAAAGCACTATATTACAGACATGGCTCTAAGTTAGGCCGTCGACCCGCCGATGTAAAGATGTGCGCTATGCCTGAAAGACATAGGACAGTTTTTAAGATATATGTGTTGGGGTGATGGTTGGTAACAGAAATTGGTTTTATCCTTTTATCATATAATTGCGATTTTCTGTTTGTTGATTGATTTGGTATATGCATGTTTGCATTTGGACAACTTGCTGTTGCAAGCGTCTATACGGAATCCGCCTACCACGAGGCCTGTAGCCCATTTCTGTTCTATTAAAAAAAATACAGGTTTAAAAATTACATACAAATTCCCCGTTGCGTTTCAACTCTTTCTATGCAATTCATTGTGAAAGAGAAAAATTATTTTAATTCAAATCTTGTGTGTCTTGTCCGTTATGCATGAAACATATTAATATTCTTTGTAATTCATTTTTGACGTGGAAAAGATGTGACTTACTTTCATAACATTATGAATATAGATCGTAATTCAAAATAATGTACACACTACTGACATATCGACTAACTATTCATGTGTTCAACAAATCAAGCACTATTTGTACTTATGGTAAGGTTGAATTTACTTTTGTTAAACTAAGCTTTGGTTTCCTCTAAGAATGGTGAATTAACAATATCTTTTTCTAATATATGTAAACTTAAATAAAGTCATACATATTCTTTCATGTATAAGCGGCAACCTTGTACAATTTTCTTTCTTATGTCTGTCTCTTTTTGTAATTTTGTCATTGTGTTAAGTGTTATGTAAATAAATAAAACGTTTTGTGTAAACTTACATAAATAATGTTTTTGATATGTGACACCATTCTATGATGGAAAAAAATTGCTAGCCCTTCTGAAAAGGTTTATGGATTTTAGTTGCCTGCTTTCACTCGTCGCGACGTTCCTTGGAAGCAGTTCTCCAAGATCTGTCGCTTATATATATATATATTTTATATATAAAGCACGGCAACTGACTCAACACCACCTTATGTGAAGCGGTAAGAAGAGTCCATATGCGAAGACAGCTAGTGCAGTTCAGACACTGCTCTAGCCGCCTCCACCTTGCCGGCGCGAAAGGTGCTTTTTCACGCCTCTTTAGAAGGAACCCATGTTATAGGAAGGAGGGAACACATGTGCTGGCAAAGAGTTCTGGAAGTACGACTATGCTACTAAATTTCTTTGTACGTGATGTTGAGGAGAAGGCAGTGAAGTTTTGAAAGTATGACAAACGTACCTATGTTTTATTCGTATAAATAGTGCTTGATCGCTTGTGTGTTAACCTGTGTTCGCGTCAGTTGCGAGGAGTGGCGATGGGCGGCGTTCCGGCGCCGGTGTCGATGCGAAACCATCACTTACCCGTGAGTTTAACTAGTAGTACAATCTGTGCCCTGAATGTGAGTTTTATGTCAAACGCAATAGGGGCGTAAATAGAGTGCTTAAAAAAGAATAAAATGTTTTAGTTGCTCTACTATGCTATTAAAATTAGAATACGATCGATGTTAAGTTGACGTTGGGTATGGTTAGCAAAATATATTGTGTGTTTTGAGGCGATACACCACAACTTGTTGTAGTTTTTCTTGTTTAATATTGCAACGAAATGTTTCTGGTGGCCAGCTGAGTGAAGCTAGTCAACGGCTCGTTCTAATTTTATTTTAATAGCACAGTGCAGTCGACAGCACATCGAGCGTATCAGTTTGACCTTGAGACCGCCCTTACTACGTTTTTAATAGAGGCGACTTTTGTAGTGCACTTGTTACATTTGTTGTGATGACATCTGTACAAGGTTTGCTTATACGCTCAAATTCCTGAATTGTTTTCTTTTCGCCGTATTCGATTTCAGTTTAACTGTCATGTATACACGATCACGCATAGTACATTTTGCGCAGCGTAAATCACGCCTGGCTTCAGCCTTGACGCGACAGTAGCTTTTCGCAAACGCAAAATTCGCACTCAGAGCATAGATCAGATGAGGAATGGAATCGAAAATTGCATCGACTAGTCGGTTGTCATTGATCCATTTTGTGCAAGTCTCCATAACTGCTTATTTGTGTCTCTCTCGCACACACACGTATGAGTGTGAGGTAAATACAAACGACGACGTCAATTTCAATGCTATTTTTTGTTTCCTAGGTAAATAAATACTTGAATGTTAAGTACATTTAAGTATTAATTAATTAATTTAATATTAAATAACAAAAGCAAGTTAGGTGTTTTTGATTTAAAAAAGCCAATCTAATTTGAACATCTTTCGCTATACCTTTAAGGTAGAAATTTTAAGAATACTCATGTACTTCACATTGTGATTCAATAAGCAATATCTGCTCTTAATTTGATAACCACCCTTCAAATGTTAATTGAAAGATATCGCGATAGATGTTCGAGTTAAATAAGCCCCCTGGACTAATATTAATTACAGTATGTATTAATGTTATAATTGCAAGGTTTTAAAAGTGCATGAACAGGTTCAGGGTTGAATTATACTAAAATTACGTTATAATTGGCATAATTACTGTGGCCATACCGCAGCAATTACAACTTAATCATATTCATGCAATTTTTTCCACTTAATGGCTGTACAGGCATCAGTACCCTTTGCCTTCCCTATTATAGGTGGAATTTACCAATGTCTTTGCCTCCATTTAATAGCGACGGTAAAATTTATTAATTACAAAGGAGAGGACCACAAAATGTATGAAGCCTGGGCTTAAAATAATTTTAATTTTAAACAGCAATCCTACTTGGTTGACAAGGTCTATTTAGAATTTTTACTGCAATTAAAAATGTTATATAGCCCCCCGTTTCATGTTCGTCTTTAAAGACTAACAGCTCTACTCGCGTAGATGTCGGTCATCGCGCCATAATGTATACTATCCTTCCCAATACCTATCTCAAACGATCACCACATAAATTTTCATCTAAAGCGGTCTAATCGTGAAAAGGTAACTGACAGAGTTACTTTCGCATTTATAATAAATAGTATCCATTTACAGACATAGATGTACGGGTTTGACCCTTTGCCGTCCTTTTTACAGGGAAAACTCAAAATGAATTTTAAGTGTGTAGACATTTACGCATATTTTTCTATATTATTTAAAATAATAAGTATTTGTATAACTGCAGCCACCAACGACGCGGCCCTACTCGATAGCTGGCGCATCGCAACTGAGAGTTTCTAGGCCTACCTCCGTACCGGTACAGAGACCTGCACCAGGTAAAAAAATAATATTACACGCAACTGATATATGAAAACTGCTAACGGGTGGGTACTTTGAATATTGGGGTATCTGTATTTACATGCATACCGATCGCACAAGCTAGCAACGTTACGTGAAAACCAGTTTCAAAATACGGGTATTCGACCTAAATGGAGAGGCTCGGTGGCGTAGTGGTCTGTGGTCGATTACGAAAACAAAGCATCTTTCGCCATGGTCGGTCCCGGGATGGGTCAAACAAATTTACAATCTCAAGCTCCTCCGTGCTTCGGAAGGCACGTTAAGCCGTTATTCCTGGTTGTTACTACAGGCGCTTTAACCCACCAACCCGCATTGAGCCAGCGTGGTGGTGCTATGGCCCAAACTCCTCTTGTGTTTCTACCATGTAAGCTGTGCCCAGCAGTGGGACGTATATATGCTGGTAATGATGATTCGACCTAAATATTACGGGCACCCTTTAAATTATAGTATCCTTTGAATGATGAATTAGTTGATATCTATTTTTTCGGGCACCGTTACAATCCCTAGTTTATACTTTCAATATTTATTTTAGTCAATGTGATTTCGCAAAATTGTTCTTTTCCAACGATTCTTACTACAATTCTCTCTTTCTTATTTCATTTTCCATTTGTCATGTCTATTAATGTGATAATATTATTCCAGCGCCAGTAGTGACGATGGAACAGCCGCGGCCCGCGTCGAGCACCGAACCCCGACTATCTGCGTTACCCAGGCCCTCTAGGTTACCAGCGCCTAGACGAACATTGAGGTAATAAACTGTAATAAAACAATACCTTACTTCACATCAAAACTCCACAGCAACATAATGAAATTGGTCTGAAGTAGAAGAACCCGGAAAAATCATAAGAATCTGCCTTTCTATTTCGCCTGTAAAACAGTTCGCTGTGTTTCGGATTGAAGGGAAAGGTAGCCAGTGTAATACTGGGCATGGAAGACATTTTATCACAGGCCTTGACATTGGTAGGTTACACCTAGTGCTCCAGTGGCGTAGTGGTAATCCCGTGTGGCCGGACCCCAGGAGACGTGGGTTCCATTCCCGCCTGTAGCATATAATTTTTTCATCCTCATTCCTTTTTTAATCCTCTGCCCCTAAGATTTTCAAACATTTATAACAATTAGTAATTAAAATATAAAACTAGTAATGTTATAATCAAAAATTAAGAATTTTAATAATAATTTTCGAATAAAAAATTAAGAATATTTTTCATCCTTTTTTTTTCTTTATTGTATAATACTGATTTATGAAATGTATTTTCTCAGACCACCGTCAGTGTACTCTGTGGCGCCAACGGCGGACGCGGAGAACTACTGACACATAGCCTGTTGTGCCAACCTGTGGGGGCGCAGCCCTAATTGAACTAAATTTAGAGTATGACTACACTATGACTGATCAGAGTAACGTTGTGTCCTTAAGAACCTTTTTTATTCCATTTATTAAGGGTCCTGTACACGGGTAGAGTGCTCAGAGTGAACTGGCTACTACTCTACCAGTTTTAGTTAATACTCTACTCGTTGGTATAGTTAGTACTCTACCGTGCTACTGTTCTGTTTACTCTACCCTTGTACAGCACCCTTTATTGTATTAGCTAATTTTCTTTAACTAAAAACCATTTGAATTTTATGAAATTTTTATGAAAAGTCATCTTTAATTGAATTTAAACACCATGTTCACTCCATTTTAATTAGGACCAATTATTCAAAAAAAATTAAAGACAAATATAGCGAAGTAATTTGCACTTTATTGACAATAAACTGTAAGAAATTGAAGTCTATAATTATTCTAAAGCATAAATACAAAACGGATGTTTTTAAAATGATATTGGTTGTTGACATTATTTATGTGCATGACTGAAATTATTTGTTTAAAAAATGACATTCAAAATTTTTCCCCGTAAAAGTTTTGCCAATGTCCTTGTGATGAGGTCCAAAATACACTTTTCTGCCTTTGAAAAGCTGTACAATTTTAGCCTCAGCTATGTCAATGTTGATGAATGTTGCTCTCTCTATTGTTCTGATAAGTGAAGCTCAACATTACAAAATTTCTGCCTAATTCATGATTTGGTACAAAAACATACAAATAAGATGTTATTCCTATTAACAAATGTAGTATTTAGTATATTATGTGACGTTAACTTGGGGCTTAGTAATTTATTTCAGTGTTAAGAATTTTGCATTTTTTTAAGACATTTTAATCGTGTAAGATCTTGTAATTAACATAAATTGCTTTTGATGTATAAAAAAATATAAAACAATATTTTGTAAAATAACAAATTATTCAACATTTACGCACAGTGCTTGTATGTTTTGTAATAATTCAACCATGTGTTTATTACCACATTACTTGATATGATGCGATGATGAAAGCACAAAGTGTATATTAACTCAAACGTGTACAATTTGTAAATTTTTAGCTTTGCAATTTTTCTACATATTTATTGAACATTATATTATTATTACAATTTTATACTGCTACTTTTCTTACACGAAAACATAACATATCAACACGACTAAAAGTGTTACCAAACAACATTTTAAGAGAAAAGAAAGAAAAACAAAAAAGCCATACCTATCCATTATTAAAATAGATGTAATGTCCAAATTCCGATTCACGTCGATTGAAACCGGCCAAGTTATTTCCATTCAGATAATGTGGCACATAACTTATGCAAGAATTGTATATTTTGTAAACAAATATTATTTTTTAAACAAGCCATGATTTTATTCTGTACAGTTAGTTCATCAACTTGTTTTCGCTTTGAAGTGCCCACTGTTTGGAGATTAAATGTTCTTATTCACACTTTTTGTGATACTCGAGAAATTGTCAGAATTTGATATAACTGCTCATTCTAACATTACAGATTTGAGTTTCAAGAGTAAGTATATAAAGAAATCTGTGGCTTAAATTTTTTTGTGAATAAGGATACCTAGTGGGTAAAGGCGGTTTCAAGACACGTCGTGCCTTATTTAGGTAGTGTAAGGAATTTTGTTTTCATTTTCTAATAAAATTATGTATTTAAAAATGTTTTGTTTTATTTATTACATATACCTATGTACATGTTTACAAAGAAACATTTCAATATCTTGACAGGTTCGATTCTGGTTGGAAACTGAAGATCCCATACCGATACGATACGATAGCCGAATACGTTTTTTGATTAATTTGGCTTAAAAACTAGTTCAAAAAGCTAGTTATGTGCGTAGATAATGATACAAAGTAAATAAAGGGGTTAAATATATTTATATAATATATATAAACATATTATATATATTATATAACTAGAAAAATTAATTTAAATAGGAAACTAGAAACATTCATATTAATGTTGAAAAATGGTTTTAATTTTATATGGGTAAATGCCGCACACACACTAGAAGAGGTGATCACAATTGGCCACCCAGATCTTGTGATTTAACACCTTACGACTTCTTCCTTTAGGGCCACGTGAAAGAGAGGGTCTACGCCAACAGTCCAGCGTCGATTCAAGACCTCAAAGATGGAATTCGTGAGGCTATCGAGGACATGGGGCAGCCGCTTTGCGATTTGGTTATGGAAAATTTCATGAAAAGGATATGGTCCTGTAAGCGTGGTCGTGGTGGTCATTATCCTGATGTTTTTTTTCCACTATTAACGGCATACCTTCCTCTATATAATGAAATAAACATCCGATCATTTATATTAAAAAATACCATTTTTCTTTGAATATCAAAATAACACCTCTTATTGGAAAACCCTTTACATTAACTTCGGCATGTTATTCCGACTATTAAATTGATCATTTTTTACTATGCACACTTTTATGAATTACAAACTAAATGCATAGATGTAATTTATCTATTAATAATGGCAACGTCGCATTTGAAACTTTGGTCCACATGTCCACATAAACTTTTCGAAACTTTTAGCATTGACAAAGAGGTAGTAGGTACAGTTTGATAATAAATTTTCACCTGTTAAATGATGTGAGAGAAACCGTGATAGCCCATTTGGGAGTACGGTCAGCTTGCGACTGTGAGGTCGCAGATTCGATCCCTGTCCCGTACTACTAGTTAAGTTCTTATGAATTTTAGGATTCTTTAGAATTTACGTACGGATTCATGTTTGAATTGTCACGTGCTTAGCGGTGAAGGAAACATCGTGAGAAAACAAGGAAGAAATGATAAGACAAAAAATATCACATAATTACTGCGTTATGTGTACAAAAAGGGTTCTAATCTACATCATCATCATATCAGCCGAGAGACGCCCACTGCTGGGCATAGGCCTCCCCCAAGGATCTCCAAACAGATCGGTCCTGCGCTGCCCTCATCCAACGGCTTCCCGCGACCCTTACCAGATCATCGGTCCACCTTGTGGGGGGCCTACCAACGCTGCGTCTCCCGGTACGCCGCCGCCATTCTAGGACCTTTCCGCCCCAACGGCCGTCAGTTCTCCTCGCAATGTGACCTGCCCACTGCCACTTGGGACTCGCAATTCTTTGGGCTATGTCAGCGACCTTAGTTCTCCTGCGGATCTCATAATTTCTGATTCGATCACGCAGAGAACCACCAAGCATAGCCCTCTCCATTGCTCTTTTGGTGACTTTGATCCTTTGTATAAGGCCCATTGTAAGCGGCCACGTCTCGGTTCCGTATGTCATCACTGGCAACACACACGAATTAAAGACTTTCGTCTTGAGACACTGCGATAGTTGTGCCGAGAATATGCTGCATAGCTTTCCGAACGCTGCCCAGCCGAGTTGGATCCGTCGATTGAACTCTTTCTGGAAGTTGGACCTACCAAGTTGGACTATTTGTCCCAGGTAAATGTATTTGTCAACAACAGTGTAGAGCTTCCAACCTTCACAGGAGTGGGTACGACATAATCTTCGTCTTATCCATATTCATTTTAAGACCCTGTTGTTGGGAGACTCTACAGAGGTCGTCGAGCATTGTGCCCAAGTCTTCCAGGTTTTTAGCCATGACTACGATATCTTCAGCAAAACGAAGGTGGGTCATGTACTCGCCGTTTATGTTGATGCCAAGTCCCCTCCAGTCCAAAAGCTTAAAAACATCCTCCAACGCGGCAGTGAACAGTTTTGGAGATATAACATCGCCCTGTCTCACACCCCGCTGAAGTCGTATTGGTTTCGAGTTTTGATCCTGGAGGCGGACTGATATAGTGGCGTTTTCGTACAGTGACTGCAGCACTTGGATGTACCGATAGTCTATTTGGCATCTCTGGAGTGACTGAAGCACGGCCCAGGTCTCGACAAAATCGAAGGCTTTCTCATATCGGTCTTCTGTGTAACCTGCCGCAGCGTATGTATGTGGTCTATGGTACTAAAGCCTTTTCGGAAACCGGCTTGTTCGGGAGGCCGGAAGTCGTCAAATCTGCGTGCGAGACGATTCGTAATAACCCTCGAAAACAACTTGTCAAACAGACATGACTCAGGAGCGTGATGGTGTCTGTAGTTCTTCAATAGAGTCTTGTCACCCGTTTTGAAGAAGAGTGCCACCACGCCCCTGTGCCATGCCTTTGGCGTTTTACCCTCGAGCATGATGGAGTTAGATAGCTTCTGAAGAGCTTTCAGGACCGGTTGCCCACCTGCTTTCAGAAACTCGGCTGTAAATTCATCGTCGCCCGGCGCCTTGTCGTTCTTAAGCTGTTTGAGAGCTACACTAATCTCGTACAGGCTGACGTCCGGGATATCTTCCGTGTAATGTCGGGTTAATTTGGCTCTTGGATCGGTGGCCTTAGTGACAGGTGTGCGTGATGTCGCGTAAAGCTGTCCATAGAAGTTTTCAATCTCGGCCAAGAGCTCAGGCCGCTCGATTGCCTCTCTAATACATTCTGTATTAAAGTGGCGTATGTCCCGGGTCAATGACTTGGAGATCTGTTTGTTGAGTTGCCGACGAGCGTCTTCGGAAGACTGCAGTGCACGTCTTTCCTTCATGAGCTTTAAAGTTGGCGCAGAGATTTTTTTACCTCTTTTGTTACGGCTGGGTTTGAAAAGCCCTGAACCCGCCTTAAGAACAGCTTCCACGACGAACCTGTCGTAGTATGTGTCCACATCTGTGCAGTCCTCCAGGCAATCGAAGCGATTTTGCAGTTCGAGCTAAAAGAGTTCGGGGTTTTGGATCTGGATAGCTGCATAGGAGCGTAGAATTCATCAGTCGATACCTCTCGGATTTCACATTGAGATTCAATGTGCCTCGTACCATTCGGTGATCACTCCCCGTGCTAAACGAATTGATCACTGAGACATTATTGAATATCCGAGTCTTAGACGACATGATGAAGTCGATCTCATTTTTCGTTGCGCCATCCGGACTTTTCCAGGTCCATTTTCGATGCAGCCGTTTTTTGAATAAGGAGTTCATCATAAAGAGTCCCTCCCTCTCCATATAATCGGCCAGCATTTGACCTCTAAAGTTCCGGATTCCAGCTTCAAATTGCCCCACTTTCAACTCATCATCGCCACGTTTGCCCAGCCTTGCGTTGAAGTCTCCCATGACAACGGTGTAGTGAGTTTTGGAAGTATGTATTGCCCGAGAGATATCCTCATAAATTACTTCTACTTCCTCGTCAGGGTGAGTCGAGGTCGGGGCGTATACCTGTATGACCTTCAACGAATACCGTTTGGTGATTTTGAGTATAAGGTACGCCACCCTATTCGACACACTTCCGATTTGTACAACGTTGTTCACGAGAGACTTGTGGACAATAAACCCGACACCACCTTGTGACAGATCTTCGCCTTCCCGGAAATAGAGCAGGTTGCCGGATTTCAGGACCATCGTGTCCTCGCCCTCTCGTCGGACTTCAGATAGTCCGACTATATATCTACAAATACTTTAAATTAAAAGAAATAGCATTGAAATAATTCTAAATGTGTTATTTCATCATTCACAGATATTCTAGTCAATATTATCACTGTCACTCCGCAATAATTGTTCTTCATTAACACTCATTTAGCGTATTAGGTTGAAGTCTTCTGTCTTTTTGGACAAGAAGGCCCCGCGCGGCTATCCATATATAAAAATTATTAAAAAAAACGAATTTAAAAACCAAGACCCTCAAAATAAAGGAATATCGAGTGCAGTGCCGGCCCCTGTTAGGTATTAACGAGGAGTCCTGTATAATTATTGATAGCATTGCTAGTTAGACAGAGGTCCTTGTGGAAAAGTAGAGAAAACGGAATCTTCGGGCCGTACACCAAGCTGTGCATGAAATCTATCAGCCGTCCTACATTGTCAATTATTTTTCCCCCTCAAGCCCCGAATTCATTTTGATATTTCTCTGTGAGCTAGCTATCTTTTAACCGAAATCTGCGTCGACTATGTTAAAAACAGATTTCTATTAAACTAGTTATCATAATTTTCTAAATTCGTATATCTTCAACTGAGTTTGATGGCAATCATTTTCATTTTTCTCTATCGGCTTAGCCCCTAAGAACAGACAAGTACTCTGAGGAACAGACCAAAGAGTAATGTAAGTATAACAGACCATTGTTGAATTGGTGAAAAAAGTATTATGTATGCCAAAAGTACGCTAGTGACAGAACTCGCGCCACAAAAAAACAGGAAGACCATGCAAAATTCCATGAAATGTCTTCATGCCATTTCATGCTTTTCCTCTATGTCTTCATGGAAAAATGCTTTTCACAACACTTGTTTCTTATCTCAACCTTACATTCTGTTGTACACATGCATTTGATGCAGTTATGTTGTTGTATGTATCACACTCCTTTGCTTGCCCTGCAATAAAAAAAAGATTGAATTGACATTGCCCAATAAGATTGCCACATCACAAAATGCTGTGACAAAATGACACCAAAATTCACCAAATCAAAACCTTTATTTTCACTTTAGCTATGTAAATATTGAAAAGGGCTTGTAATTAATTTTAATTTAGCACAATAAGGCTAACTGCTTAAAAAAAAATAACTAAGCGACTTTATTATTTCTTCGTCTACGACTTCTAACTGCAACTGTCACCTCGTTTTGAGCTTGTGTGTGTGCGTAAGTGAAATGAAATCGCACGTTACGTGAGTGTGCGACGTCGTGAATACTGTCTACGAATGATTTTAGCTTTGTACGTTTTTATTTTTATAATTTATTGATGTAGACTACATGATTAGTAATGTAATTACCTCAAGTGCTAACAGTTGTGATATATCTAACGATATGGCCCTCAAAATATACAGTGTTTTCGTCGTCTGTGTGATCCCGTGCAATAGCTCGTCACTTGGGTTGTTTGTCAATGACGTCTGCGTTTAGCGCAGCAAGAAGTGGAATTTTAGTTTGATTGTGACAAATAGTGTAAATAAAATTGTTATGAATAGTGATAATTATCAAGTGTAAATAAAATGGATGTATCTTTTCGCCATTGGAATCTTCTTACACCAACTGAGGCCATCAGAGGTGGCTCATGAAGAAAGGGTTAGTTTACTTTTGTATGTTTACTTCGTTACTTTTACTTATCTATAGTATTGATGCAATACCTATTTATAGCTAATTATAACATGGTTGTTATACATAATATCGTGATTTAATCAAGTGCATAGGTTAAATTTGCTATTATAGGTTTATTGGGTCCTATGACCAAAAATATTTAACAGTGATTGAAGTATGTAATTTCTCAATAAAATTTAACGTGGGGCGGATGTAGTAGTTTACCTGATTAGGTCTAAACTTATGTTATTTTTCTTTTGTTACTTTCTCTTATCCATTGAGTGAAGGGAGAGACAAGGATGCACATCGACATTCTTAGTGTGTGCGAGTGAGACGGCGCGTTACAAGACTAGTCAGTCAGTTCTATAGCCATGTTTTTGAAGTCTACAGAATGATGACAACTTGCATTTACTGCGATACAAACACATAGTTACTCTAGAGTAAAACTATTTGTATATTTAGTTCATACAAGTACTCCCCTTTACATGATAGATGCTAGACAATAGCATGTAGTGAATTATCACTTGTCTATGACGATACATAGAAACTTCTCATGAAACTAACTTTCAAGAAAAGTTCCTATTATCCCCTCAACTTCACAAGGTTTTTAGTGCAGCTACAACTTTTTAATTATATTTTTGTGACAAACACAGAGTATCATGTTTAATAGTGTTGATAGGTGCCTATTTAGAATATCAGTCTCTAGAAAGTTTTACTTCGGTATTAACCTTCCTTCCTTTACCAACCCACAAACCAGACGTAATGGGCTTTCTATTGGTGGAGGAGATGGCTGTGAGCTGATAAGGTGCAAAAGGTTAATAAACAAATATCTTAAAAGACATTTCAGCCAAATGCCACTTCATTATGTATTTTTAGAGTATGCCTGTGTCATTTGGTCTCCTTGCTATAGTGTCCATGCAGACAATATTGAAAGTGTACAGAAGAGAGCCCTCAGGTTCCTCAGCTATAGATTTGGTCTTGGGCGTAGTCTTGTTAGTTATAGTGAGAGACTTGAAAAATTTAAAATGACCTCATTGTTGACTCGCCGTAAGGAACAGGACCTTTTACATCTGCATAATGTTTTGCATGGTAAAATTGATTCTCCCTACCTATTAAGTCAAATAGATATCAATACGAAGCGCAATCCACGAAAATTTAATAAGACTTTTTATTTGAAAACATATAAAAATAACACATCATTTTATAATTCTATAACAAGAATGTGTCGGCTTCACAACGAGATATCTAATAACAACCGTTTAGATATTTTCAATCCAAGTTATGGAATGTTTAGGAAGGTGGTTAAGCAACAATTTAGTGGATATATCTGCGACTCACATTCCGCTTGAATCTGGCTTTCGTTTTTGTTGATGATGATTGTAATGTTTTTTTTTATTTTAATATGTTATAAATTAATAAAATAATAAGTTGTAGGGTTTTTACTGCAAAACCTTTAAAATTATGTGTCAACATAAGTAGGATTTCGATCTAAAACAAAACCTTATCCATGTAAAATAATCATGTTACTTGTTCGATTGTTATCTGTTTTGTTGTCCGAAATAAATAAATAAAAAATAAAATTAAAAATTATTATGTTCCTGCAGTAAACAAGGTCTGTAATATTATATGAATAGTAACTTGGTAAGTAAGCAAATGGACTAAGTGGTCATAAACTGACCATTGCGTAAGTTACTAGCAATACTCTATAGTTTATGAGCATGCTTACATACTTACGCTGTCCATATGCTTATTGACACCTGCAATAACAAGGGAACAATCACTTGGTGATGCAGATGCGTTGTCATACTGAGGCCAGTAATTCCACTGGCTAGCTTTTTCTTCAATCCAAAATAGATCCAACTGTTTTATGGCTGAAATAAGAAAGGCAGTGGTATACAGACAAGACCTAAATGTGATGATGCTACAAGCAACATATAATTCTATCTTTTTAGTGTTAGAATTGCTGTTCTGAAATAGTGCAGATATTTTTGATCGCTCTGAGTGCTCTGATGATTCTGATGCTGACTAGTAACACCATTAGCATACCTTGCACCACCTTGTACTAATCAACATTAATTGTCAGCCGTGTTCAGTTGCACAAGTCTCTCCAAGGAAATGATTGAATGAGGAAATTATTTCGCCATGTTGAGTGTACTCATATCACATCCTCCTAAAGTTTTGATTATGATGTGCATAAAGCCATCTCTGATATGTAGTAAATCGAACAAAAAGACCTTGATACATTCCAGTAAATAAGTATAAATTAGTTTTACTAGAATGTGACTTCACTAAACAAAATGGACAACAATTGCTTGGCACTGAGGCAATTTATGTCTAATGATGCGATTCAAACTCAAACAATCTGTGCGTATAAATTGTAGAGTTAATTCTGAATTAAGTCTGCCCACGAGGCTGACATAGTCACGCTGAGTGCTAAAGGAAAGCTAGCATACAGCTAAAGTATGAGTTGAAGTCTTAATAAGTCTTAACTTTGCAATAATTAATATTATAATGTAGACAAACATTTTCTCAAGCTCCTTGTGCGATTTGTGCAGCTCCTACTGCAATATTTCCTAAACAAGCTCTCACTACCTTATTGCAGAAATACAATTTATTCATTTATTTAGCCTCTTAAGCCAAGTTACAGTAGATTTAAATTTCCTTTATACATATTATAAGTAGGTACATTTCGTTCGTGAGCATATAAGAACATGTAAGAGCAGTTTGCAATACAGTGTATGCACTTTTTCTTTATTTCACAGGAGGAAGAAAAATAGCTAACATCTTGGATATTTCTACACATCTCTTTGACTGAACTTTTTGGGATTTCTCTGGGTCTTGTTCAATAAGAATCTAGTATAAATAAAACAACGTAAGAACCCACTGGTGCAATATTTTATTTTTTGACTTTTGTAAATATGTGGTATTGCAAACGGCTCTTATGTGATCTTGCATGCCCACCGAAGATTTATTATATTGTGTCCCTTCACTCCGTGTGCCTTTTTTCAAAGGTCTCCTCCATATATTTTTAGTGTGCTCCATCAAGAGCTACCCTCATTCTCCCATCTCTAATGCTGCTGCCCTATGCTTTACTTGCCATCTTCTTCTTCTTCTTCGTCGTACGGGCGGTTTCCTGCAAATCGACGTCAGTTGCGCCTGTTTTGCGTCGGAGGATGGTGAGCTGGGTTATTCGAGCCATCCCAGCTCTTCCAGGAAGTCACCTAGCGCCTTAACGTTGCCGGGCTCTTTCCGAAGGTTACCCGGGTTGCTGAGGTAGTTCACCCGGTAGTTAGCCACACCACTACATTCCAGCAGAACAGAACTTTCTTCTGTCTACATGCATGCTCTGCATAGAGGACTGTTTGTGATACCTAAGTTAAAGAGGTGTCAGTTAAAATTGCTATGACCAGTCAACGCGCCCATAATGAGGCGTAGGCGTAATCTGCTTAGCTGAATAAGAGTCTTGGAGAGCCGAGGGTCAACTTGGGGTTTTACTTTTACTTTACTTGCCATCATGTGGGTACTGGTTTGTGACAATTTTGCGCCACTTTTCCTGGTGGCCACACAATAGCTTCCCTGTCCGCCTCCACTTAAGCTGATCTATCCTCTGTTGTACATCAAGTACAAATGTGACGGATTTCTCTCAGGTGACCTTAGTTATAGTAATCATAACGGCTGGTAAGGGTCAAAATGTTAAATTAAGAAAAGTATTGAAACTATTGTATTTATTGTATTGAATATAGTATTGAAAAATTTCATGTCCTCCACTGAACCCTCGACCTCTATCCGAGTGACTGCTCTACCATCTCAGCTCCCAAGGACTTGGGATTTTCCGGTGAATTTTCTCTATTTCATCTGTATTTGCGTTAGAAACTAACATATGGGTACCTTACAATGTCTAAATATTCTATTTTAAACACCCAAACAAGTATGTTTCCAAATACCTACCTATGATTCAGTTAAGTTGGGGATTGACTTAAATATTCTTAAAAAGTATTTTACCCGTTAAGCATTGATTCCAGACACAATTAATTTTTCAATTGTCACAGCCCTCTGGCGGGTAAACACCGCTTGACATATTTACTAACTAATATGTGAAGTATCAGTAAAACTTTTCTTATATTATCTTACATTTATACAACAGAATATGCAGCCTTGTATTTGATTTTATAATTTAATTAAAACAGTGGATATAGTACCATATCTATAGTACTTACTTCATAGTACATACTTGATTAAGATAATAATCAATTCCTGCAGTTTAGCAAAGTTCTTTATCAGTATAAAAGTGATTGATGGTATTTAATCATATTATAAAACATTTAAGTACCTAATACACAATAATATTATCTAAGTAATTATTAAGGAAGTACTTTTTTATTATAATTTTTCACATGCTTTCATACATGTTTTCTTTTACCAAAGCATGACCTATTTTGCTAGCATGTGTCTGTTTTACAAGAAAACAAAAATAAGAAAGGTTTTATGTAAACTTTTAGCATGTCCACCTTACAGTGCAAGTCACCAAATTTACTTGCATAAGTAAACTGATATAATTTGCCAAGTAAACCACCTTGACCTGATCAGGTTTGGTAGTATGTCAAGGGTACGATATTTCCTTAAAGCAGGCATGATTTTATTATGAGCAATAACAAGTAGCGTTTACAATGATTATGAGGATTAGTATCAATAAAATTGTCCCATGGGCTTTTAACAGTTTTGTCATTATTACAGTTTACATGAAACTGATATTGACCAAAGACTTCCAATTTCTTTTAATAAATCATATGGTATTATTTATTTATAGACTTATAACTTTATTTATTTATTATTAGGCATATTATTTATAGACTTATAAATAACTTTATTTAGGTATTATAAATCTAGCACATTTTATGTTCCTCACTCCAATAAGCTGAAAGAGATCTCTTACAGAGATAAGGTCACCTTTACAAACTTATTACATTTATTTTATAATTAAATTTATATTTATAATTTTTATAATTATATTAGTTGCAATACATATGTTGATAAATTTTGGGAAAGTGTTTTATTTTTTATTTATTTATTATGGCATGTAATAAATAATAAGTATTTTCTTGGAATTCCATACTTTAATGAAATTTATATGTAACATAGTGTTAGTGATACATATTATTATATTATGAATACATACCTACATCTACAGGCTTTACTCAACACAAATATTATGGAAGCTAATTCATGCAATCATTATATTTCTAAATGAAAACATTTTACCATTTATAACGAACATAGGTATTTTTTGTAGCAATCTTCTTCCTTTTTTTATTATCTGAATTTTAGTAGAATAGTTCAATGTAACTTATCAAATACTTAAAAAAGGGATTACCTAGTTACACTTGCTAAACTGTAACAGAGATCTGAAATGGTGTAACCCAAAACCAAATTTAATAACTGTGTGTTCATGCTAGCTGTATTGAAATATTGCTATGGACTCTTTGGACTGTTTCTTATCAGGTGATATTAAGTAATAACTAATTATACTGTGTAACCTAAAGCCAAAAGATGATGATGAATCTACTTATGTACATATAGGGGAATATCGTCATCAACTGTTGACACCTTGTTTCATTATAAATAGGAAAAGAAAATTTTTGGGCATAGTGTTTACTATCACATACCTAGATGTAACCTAAGTAAAATAGAAATACTCGGATAATATCGTTCCTTGGTGATAGCGTCGTTCGTCGTCGACGGCTTATGAATAACTAATTAAGGCCATTGTATTGTCAGTGGCTGGATTAATACGCGAAATGATTTCTCTTTAGTCTTTAATTTACATTATTAATTGGTGTATAACTTTTATGGTAACTTTTAATTTGGAGTTATTAAGCTAAAGAAGTCAAAAAATTATAATAGGAACTATGTAGATACCTATATTTGTGCTCCTACCTTGCCGCTCAAAATATATTTTTTTTAAAGTAAAATTATTAATTTTAAAGTGGCGTTCGGGACCACGGTCGTGATCCAGAAACCCGCGTGGACTCTCGGGACCGCAATTTGGTCCCGAAAGCCTCTAGACTCTGACAAGCGGTCTCACAGGCCAAGTGGCGTGAACGAAACATTGTTTTACCCCCTTTCTCGCACCTTGGTTGCGCGCCTGAGTAGTATTGACTTTAGTTGCGACCACGTCGAAGAAGGTGATAGCAGCGTTAGACAGGCCCAAACAAATTAACAAGTTGCGTGGATTTATAGAGCGGGAGCGGCATCTCATACATTATGTCCCCGCTTACGTAACTTTTTGAAGTAATTTTGCTGTATCGGTATTCTCGTATTGTACAGCTATTACTTGCAATGAATAATTTTGAGCCTCCAAAAAAGAAGCGTAAGGATTTGGGAGCCAGGAATGTACTGCCCAACACTAGTACACTAAAATCAATGTACCTACTTACACTTTATTGAAAAATTGTAACTTATGTGAGAGAAAATAAATAAATATTCTATTCTATTCTACAAGTAAAAAATACCAAACTTTGACCATTGCCAGTTTTGTGAAATGATACTTTTGACTAGAGCATTTATTTATTTTCAAGTTGATTTTATCTTAACTTAATGAAAAACGAGTATCATTGTTGTAATATGTACCTAGGAATGTTAACCTTAATCCCTTTAATCCTCGTTAAACTTATTCCGGTAAATTCGTTTTATTTCAAATATATTACTTACACAATATATTACAATATATTATTTACTACTTATTTTTTTAAATGTAATTTTTGACATCACATCTAAGTTTTTGATTTTTATGATTACATAAGTTGTCATGGCAACTTCCGTACTAAAATTTATTTATGTATTTTCAGAGTTTACATTTTGTTTTATTTTATCCTTTAATATGTTATTGTATTAAACTAAAAAAAGGAAAAGAAAAGTAGCCAGTGGAAAGATAGCCAGTGTAATTACTGGGAATGGACGGCATTTCATCTTAGGCCTCAGGATGACAACACACCTGCAATATCAAGTGCTTTTCCTTGTTATTGCAGGTGTCTATAGGCGGCGGTAACCGCTTACCACCAGGTGGGCCGTCAGCTTGTTTGTCATCTAGATGTATAAAAAAAAAACTGTTTATGAATAGTGCGGTAAGGTACAAAACCTTATGTATGTGCTAAAGACGAGAAAAGGTAGCGGCCTCTGAGGCCGTTCTTCACCAGTTGTGTTACGAAAAAACCATGTCAGCAGTCAAGGGTTAAGCGACCGATACACAATAATGGTTAATAAAACCGTTGCTAGCTGCGCACGCGTTGTACTCGTAACGGGCTCGTTATCGATGTTTTACGATTGGTTTCCTTTGCTCCCAAACTCTAAACTTATATGAGTAATTTAGACATTAATTAAGGTAATCATTAGGTTGTTGCGCCCGCCTCGTATATTATGTGATGATTGTTTTTAACTGCTGTTTATTTTACTATGTTAGTATAAAAATATACTTCCGTGTTTACTAAAGTAGGCAAAAAATTAGTTCCATCAATTAGACAACAATAATTGATAAATTATTTTATTCCTAACTTTGATAAATCAATTTTAACGGCTAAAGCTGAGCTTACGTAATATAGTAACATTTTGTATACCCATATGGATTGGGAAAGCGTGTTTTAGGGTTCCTTGTGTAGAATTCATTGGCATTATTTGACAATCGTACTATAAAATTATACCTTGCCAAATTATTATTAACAGACTTCATTGATAACAAAATAAAATAATCGACATAAAAGCGCACTAAAAGTTCATTACCCTTAACAGGCGAAATTACCTCCTACTATAGATATAGAACTCACAGATTTAGATAAAGATTTTTTTTGGGTAATTTTGTAACACCTATAGGTAATTATAATAGGAGAGGTGATGTACGTATTACACCTAGTTTCTCAGAAATTTCATGATAAGCTGCCAGTTGGAGGTAAGATAACCAGTTCCTCTGATCCTCTGTGGTTGAAGAATCCGAGTATAGCTTCCTTCCATCTTCGGCCTTTTCGTCACTTACCATAATGTGAGATGAAGGCCAAGAACTATTCTGTTAAGATTAATAAAAAAAAATGTAGGTTATGTATGACGTATTCGCTATAATAAGCCGACTTGATAAATATTTAATTTTTAATACCAGATCCATTTGAAGAGAAAAAATATGTCCATGCTTAAGCTCATAACAGTAGCTAACACTAGACCACCCGGCTTTGTTTGTTTTTGTTACATATCCCTAAGTAGCGGCATAGGCGACGTCACCAAATCTACCTCGGCCCTCTACACGCTCCTTATAACGAGGGCTGTAGGCTAACCCATAAACCGCTGGGGCTCAAGATAAACTAGCCACTCGTACTATCATTTTTAAAAGATCCTTTAGTGGTATCCTTCTGTTTTTTATAAGTCTGTCTTGCTTTATAGCCCTTAGGTCGTTAACCTCGCCTATACATTAGCCATACCTATTTAAAATAACTTTATCATTCGCAAGTTTTGTTTTAACGGGTGGAAATTGGAGTAAAAAAAATGAAACTTCGATCTAAAAGTAACAATGATTTCATTACAGATCGATTACATTAATTGCTCGTGTAGAAGCTATGTAAAACGCGTAAATCCCCATTTGGATTCATATAGAAACGTTCTAGCGGTCGATGGCTCAGCGCTCGCGAAATCCGCAAATAATTGCAATAAATACTTAACACAGAGTGAGATCTCGAATTCGAGCTGTAAGGTGCTGGCACGACGCCACACTACTGTGTTAATGTCTAAATCGTTTAACTGTCTTAGAGGAGCGCCCCACTTAAAGTATCCTGGACGACTTAGGATTCTGTAGACATTGGCGCTTCTTTAATTACTCATTTTAAGGTACCTTATACACCTATAATACATTTTATATAATATTTATTCTCTTCGGATTGCTGTGGCCTCCGTCAGAATCTAGCAGCGGTCGTAAGCGGGATTATCGGACTGCCCATGCGAGTCATTATTTTATTTAGGCCTACATCAACTGTACGCTTAACCCCTTTATCGAGGTTGCCTAGAGATTTGTTTGAAAATAATTCTATCTAGTATAAGTTGAAACGTGTTCATTCATTTTTACAGCCGATCCTAATAACTGTCTCTTATTAATAACTATATACTTGCGTGAAAGAAGTGTTTATTTAATAAGTTTACTTGTAAGTAGTTAAATAAACCAATAAACTGCCTTCTTCGATCAAATATTCACGTACCAGACCACAATTTTATCTCAAATATGAACAAAATGAAAGCAGGTTGTTGGCATTGTAAGCTTTTAATCTATTTGTTGTCATGTCTTCGTTCTGTCTCTCTCAAGGGAGAGGATAAAACAACTTAGGCAATTTAAACACCGATATCCAAAATTAGTCGCGGAGTGAAGGAATCGATGACAAAAATAAATCACTTCACCTTCTATTAATATCACCGGGCTATTTTTAGATTTTTTAGTATCATAAGACTGGGACTGCTTTTACGCACTTTATTACGCTGAAGATTTACGTTTAAATATTACTACACTCAATATATTTTCCTCTTCAATAGATATACTTATTCCCGTAAATGTAATCCCGCCCACTTTTCTTTACTAGTGACATGTAAATTGTCCTTACGAACCAAACAGCCACATTAACAATTCCGTAAGACGTCGATTTCGAGCGGCAAAAGGCAATGTTTACTGAGAGAAGTTATTTGAGGCGTAATTTGAACTTCATCGTTCACCCTTTGCGTGTAACGTGAGATACATTCAAATAGTTTCGAGTGTAGCTAGGTGGGATTTATGTTGATGACGGTACAGTTATGAAAATTTTTACTTTGTCGTAGTGTGAAACGTGATATTTGGTTCCAATAAACTGGCAAAAAACTTTGTTTATGTACTCTTGTTTACTCAAGTGTTTTCCTTTTTATACTACTTCCATGTGTCAAGTTGGCTTGTATATGTGTATTGGCATAAAGAGAAATAGCTGTTTGGATGATAAAATGTTTTTATTATTGAATCAATGTTTTAATACAGGTGTGTGATAGTATCTACGCCAGCAACCCTCTTCCAATAGGGGACGAAGCGGAACCTTCTTTGGGGTTCGGGGGCAAGGCAATATTGAACATTTTTGGAGTCTTACTTGAAAGAAGTTGAACCTACGTAATTTAACTTTTTTATTAGATACACAGTGAATAGGCGGGTAGATTGTTGTGTATTCAGTTGAGCTCATTTGTCAGCATGCCAGATATGTGAATATTATACTCGCTAAATACATATCAACATTGCTGTGCAAGATGTTAGTGGAATTTTTCTTTTTCTTTCGCTATTAAAAACGATATTCTGTTTAACAAAATTTGATATAGTTTTATAGCATTATTTTGAGTGAAGTATATCTAAATAAAAACACTTAGCTGTTTTTGCCTCTTCATTAATTATACAGATTTTCCTGTTTATTGCGACTTTTTGCCAAGTTATAAATTATGTATTGTTGCGGTAACTGCATAATTACTCATTTCCTTTCTTGTTGTTTATTTTTAAGTTTACCCCAAATAACGTAAGTCGCTATTTTCACCCCCGAAATCTTGAAAACCCTATTACGTTTTCTATTGGCATATGGTGCCTTGTATTGTGTTCTATATTTGGTTCATTGATTTCATGTTGCCTCGTTTTGTTTGTTTTTAAATAAGTCTTGGACGTGTATCCTTGTCTTGCTTAGGGGATCACCCCTATGGTACGAGACGTTACTACATAAGAACAAAAAGGTGTTATTTACGAGCGTTGAAGACATAACTTACTCAAATTAAAATACGCTGAGACAATGAAGGGGTCACCTATGATGGACTTGATCTCATATGTATCATATTGATGTAAGTTTGGTATCACAATATTCTAACTTTTTGGATTTTTGTGTGCATTTAATTTGTAAAGAAGATAAGGATTTCATTTAATATTTATTGTGAGGTTTGTCTTATGCTGGGCAGGCCGACACTTTATCCTTATTTACAATCAGCGTTAATTAAATGTCAGATTCGTACCTATATTCCGCTGTTGGCTGCTGTGTAAGCATTATCTTTTATGTATACACAAAAGGGGTGTAATATAGCGCGTAGATCCTCACACTGGCGCCTAATCTTCAACAAGTTGCCGCAACTCCTTACAAGGTTGTTTAGTAAGATAGAAATAATTGAAGTTCTTTCCGTGGGAGCCTTTGTTCTCGCGTTAACTTGTTATTAATTAAGTTCCATGCGATCGCGACTTTCTACTATGCTTTAAATAGTTGCCCTTGGTTTCTTGGGAATATAATGAGGGTCAATAACGGAAGGATCTTTTGTTGACATTGATTATAAGAAATGATACCGACTAGAAACGTGTGTGAAACAACGAAAGATGTATTGTTAGGTTTCGCAAAAAGAGAACTTAACAACATTATGTAAGAACGTGAATCCTTCTCGCATAATGAATATACCTATAACAGGACAACGATTTGAATTCTAAATTTGGTCATTAATATATGAATTGAATTACGCAACTTATAACGATGCGTTACCACGGACTTGGTGCTACGGGGAAAGTGAACTCTGTTTTTGCGGATATGACGAACGATCGAGGCTATGGAAGGCCGGTTTGATCTAGGTCGGTCGTAGCGCAACGTTATGCTTTAACCGGCATTATCTCTCTTGCTTACGAATCGGCGATGATGCTCCGCGACTCAGTGCCTGAATAGTGAAAGTGCATTCCTCAAATCGAATAAAAATACACTTTATCTATTCACACGCTCGATGGGATCTAAGTGCCCGTGAACAGATTATGGTTGTTACAATTCCGATTCAACGTTTTTAAAATTGGTAATTGGAGACAATAGCAGTAAATAGAGCTCTAAATTGAACAGGGAATATGCATCCACTCTTTTTAGGTTTTGAATTTAATTCTAGACAATTTACAAAACTGAAAGAAATTTAGAAAAATATTGATGAATACCTGACTTATGTTAGACAAGGAGATCCAATATAAAAGAGATGTTCCAAAAATGTATGGAGACCCGGCCAGGTCTATGTACAGTATACTGCAAAATAAGTAAAAATATGCAGACCAGTGTTCATTTGTCCATTTTCTTTTTATTTGCTTTGTTGCGTGGTACAAAACAAGAATTTTTATATAAAAAAACTGCAACACAGTCGAACATTCATCATGGCGGCAATGTCACTTTGGTGACGGTTAGTTGACTTCTATGTCCCCCGCCATATTGCCATACTAAATAACTGTGAAATCGACAAAAAATTTCAGCTTTTGTACAAACAAACTATGCATGAAAACGAATTATAGGTATTTTCCCCGGATTCAGGAGATTTTTACTGATTTTTTGAGATAGCGTACATATACATACTTGGCCGGATATGTCGCCTGCATACATACTTAATACATATTTCATATAAAAAGTTGCTTTAGAAAGAGATACGGCAATTTCTAATTCAAATATTTCGGGTATTTTAGGGCTAAAATCAATTTTACTACACTATTAGCAGTATAATTTTACGTTTTTTTTATGAATGTACTGTTGTACTAATTCCCTATTGTATCTTTTTTGCCTAAAATTTACAAGAATGTTTAAAAGTTACCTACTCACAAAACGTCGAAGCGTCATCGTCATTATCATTGGGTAGGTATAGATGACAGCACATCAAGTGTAACAGTTTCTCTACGAAATTCGCCTCTATCACGAAGTAAGGGCGGTCTCAAGGTCAAACTTTTAATAAATCTTAGAATTATTGATATTTATGAAATTAAAGAAATGTTTCCTTTGATTTTAATTTGCTAGGAGGGCATTGGTTTGACTCAGCCTGTATAAACCATACCAAAAGTATAAAGGCTATTGCATTTTGCAATAGCATTTATACTGCAAGTATTGCTTCGCTAAGCTAACTGCCCATTTACACGACGCAAGTTTCTTGCCTGTAGCATACAATTAAATTGAAGCAAGAAATTATTTGCAGTCTAACGTGTTGTTACTTATTTAGACTATGCAAGTCATTTCTTGCTTAAATTCAATTGTTTTCTACAGGCAAGAAACTTTCATAATGTAAATGGGCCTTAACTTTCTAGCTTGTTCTGGGAAGTGACGATGGAAGTGACATGATTGTATCTCTCGTGTACCTCGCGCTAATCAAGCTACCTTTCGATGATTGTTATCGCTACCTTTACCAACTTTTCGAGTGTAAATACAAAATTACTTTAGTGATTAATGATTATTTAAGTGCACCTTTGATACATTTATATCAAGGAAGTTGATGAGATTTTGTGATTGTTTTTAATTGTAAGTCTTAGTTCACTCCTGACAAAACAACCCTATTATAGCCTAGGGGGAACCAAGATTGTTTAACACCAAATCCTCGCCTCATAATAATGACTATTATGCATTTTATTTAATAAACTTCACATCTCATACCCATGCCTTCTTATCTTATCTTGTTATGATATTTTCTGTATCCCCGGCTACCTGTATAAACTTTCCTTTGTTCCGAATATGCCACTAGCCTCAGTATCTTTGAACAGAAAGAGTCTGTAGTCTTCTGGCCTTGGATATGTCAATCCAGGAGACTCTTTCTGATTCTACTCTTCTAGTTTCCTGGGCTTACATACCCCATCCGCCTACCTTCTACCCTTGGAAGGATTTAGAGTACTTAATGTCGGTATTTTTCAAATAAAAACTGCTTAAGAAATTGCTATAAGTAATTGTGGTATGAGGAACTCCATGCTGAAGCACAACTAGATAGTGAATACCTACATACCTTGTACACCTAGATGTGTAAGTTTTATTTCGATTGAAATTTAGGCACATTAGGGGTACAGTACAGGCCTAAGCATTGGTGAACAGCTGGATGATTATGTAAGTCTACGGACAATCTTAATCAGCTTCATATGACATTTATTGTATGTTTATTGAAGGCTTACGAAGAGTTAGTTTTTTTATATCATTCGGTGTAACGGTAATGTATTTCTGATAAATGTCATACTGCTTGTTACGATTACCGTTAGAGTCACGTAAGTAATTAGAGGGCAGTGATTATGTTAACAAGTTCACAGAGTAGGTACGGTCGAACTCAGAAGTGGATAAACACTTTAGTACACACACCAACGATTGCTTTCATAAACTAGCAACTACTTATTAGTTGGTTGCAAACTTGCAACTATTATTTGATAGTAATTGGTATTATAATAATATAATAATATTTATACACTCACACCTATTATCTAGCCCAAAGTAAGCATCATTAAGAGCTTGTGTTATGGATACTAGATAACGGAGAAATAATGATAATAATATGTATATAAATATTAGAAATATACTAAATAAACATATAAACATCCATGACTCGTAAACAAATGTTCGTACTCATCATACAAACATTTGTTCCTACCGGGATTCGAACCCGGGACCTTTTGACCGAGTAGCCTGGAGTACAGACCACTCGGCCAAGCGGTCGTCAAAGTGTAAATTCTGCTTACGATTATATCTACTCATCAAACGTACACATAGACATTTGAACCTAGATCCAATTTAAATATTTAGCAATTATTCATTTTATATTAAAAATAATGTTTGCTATTGATTTATTTCATTGACAGGTCGTTTTTCTTTATAAATATCCACAATCATAAGGTATTTTGTTTTAAAATATTGTTTGTACACTTACCTCGTTTAATAATAGCTAGACGTTAATATTGAATTTCAAAGAATCCATAGTAACTAGGTAAGATTTTGACGTACTAACAAGTGTTCACAGTAAAATAATTTATGTAATTAAAATATATGTAAACTAGAAAAATTTTACGTCCTGAGGCGGGGGGGAAAAAAAAACAAAAAAAAGATCGGGGGATCAAAAATTAAGAATAATATAACTACCACGTCAATTAAATCAACATGATTTTTTAGAAAAAACCTATCGTACAGAAGTTCATATTAAAGGAATACAGTTAGATTCTTTCACCTACGGTAAATTGGACTAGTACTTACACAATAAAGAACAAAGGGAACGTACTGTAGATAATTAAAAGAAGTTTGTTAGGAGTGAAATTATTATTTTAAACACAAATAATAATCGGTTAGGTACTTAACATTATACTAATATTTAAAAAGTTTGTTGTCTTTCAGATATTTGAATTGAAGAAAAACTACACTAATGTATCAATTAAACTATTATTTTTATAACTCTGGTACTTATATGGTTAGTTATTTAATCGAAGGTATTAATTATATTTATTTTAAATCTACATTCTACAAGTTGCATTTAATGATTTCTTGGGAAATATGAAACGTTGTTAACTCAGTAGGTCTTCTAGGAGAAAGTGAGTGGTTGTATCCATGTACATACAAGTCGAGTACATACATAATACAGCTTTTAAACTTTGTTCTATTTTAACATTAACAATCACCAAGAACCGTTAAATTTGGCTGTGCAATTATTATTGTAGCTTTTGTCACGTGTGGCTGTTTAACAAGTATAAAATTGATTAATCGCTTTAGGAGTCACAGTCAATGTTTGAGCCATTTAGTCTTAGTTAAATCATAAATTTACGTGGACTATTTAATTAAATGCACGCTTTGTAGTGTAGGTTAGTAGAGTAGATAAATATTTTTAAATTATCGTGTATCATATTACGCATTGTAATGAACCATGCCCTTGTTTGTATTGCATTTCAACAGTCGGTACCTACCGGCTACCTACCTAATTTGTAAATTATATCCATCAGAATGCAGAATACTGACTCAATGTAAAAATTATAAGTTATTATTATGAAACCGTTTCTTTATCAGAAAGATAAGTGTCTCAAAAAGTGTCCTCTGTGATACCTAGGTAGGTACCTACGGTATAATTTCGTGATAGCGGAAACTTATCAATTCACATTGGCATTTAAAGTTTTATCTGATGTTTTGTATAAACAGCA
The DNA here is from genome assembly GCA_947347705.1 of Nymphula nitidulata. Classification (NCBI taxonomy): domain Eukaryota; kingdom Metazoa; phylum Arthropoda; class Insecta; order Lepidoptera; family Crambidae; genus Nymphula; species Nymphula nitidulata. The sequence goes on along the minus strand of OX374636.1, from coordinate 7,747,806 downwards.
GTTATGTATGAAAATTAATGCGAAGTAGGTACCTACTTATTGTAATCTTACGCGGCTACGGAGGCGTGTCTATGAAAATATTTTAAGTAAAATAATTGTCGCTGTGACAAACTGCAGATCTAATATTTAGATCTTTGAGAAAACCTTGAACTATTTAAGTATAATAATGTATCATTAACACTTATTAGTAGCAAGATTTATGGTTATCTTTATTATTTTATCTAGCTAAATTACCATTACAATAATTTAGTTTTAAACCTTTCTTTCCTTCACAACCCTTGAATGATAAAAAAACCAACATTTTATAACTTTAAAAGATTGACAAAATTATAAAAAATATCTATTTTTGATGTGGCAACATTAGTAAAAAACCACATTTGAAACGGACGCAGTTCTTTTCATTTCATGATCCAAAATCTTTAGTGTCCTTCGAGCTGTATATGAACCAGCGACCTATGGATATACGTCCATAAACTTAGGCTGTCTGACCGAGTGGTCCAGGTGACCCAGTGTAATGTTAAATCGAATCGAAACGTTACGATCGTGGTTGCGTTTACCTATCAAATCCATATGTAAAAAGTATTTTCCACAATTCACAGCAAAGGCGCTGCTGTCGTTTTCTTATCTACGATTTGACAGCGGAACACAACAATTATATGAACGAGATTATTATGCATAATTCATTACTTATCATCAATTGACTTGAGCGAAATTCGATAAGGAATAGATGTTGTCATTTGGATATGGTTATTCCTTTCATTTGCTCTACCTTTATTGTCCATTACTCATACAAAAAATTACAGGGGTTTGATTACATTTATTATTTTTCGAATCAAGTAGGTATATGCTAGGAATTGTAGGGGAGAGTGGGGTCATATCGGACAAGGCTGTTTACATCTCATTATAAGCATGCTCTAAGCTAGGCACTAGGTACCTATGAGTTGTTTGAAGTGGTCCCACCTCTAAATATCAAGGCAGAAATAGATTTTCAAGTATTATTGTTTATCATGAGGTAAACGGCCTTGTCCGGAGTTACCCCGCGCGCGTCCCATAAATTACCCTAATCTCCCTTAACTCTTTACCCACTAAAAAGCTACAATGGTTATGTTACCCAATTAATAAGAAGTAGGTAGGTAATAGGTATGTAAAGTAAATTACTTTAAATCCAAATAAGAATCGTCATTTTTCTGTATAAATTAGCATGTTTGTCTTAACAACCACATATGTAGTTAGTTACATAACATGAAAAACATATCTGAATATCTGAATTATCTGAAGTGTAGTAAAATACACCAGGATAACTCTAATAAGTGATAAGTGTACTTCAGAAGGAGTGTATATTGAAGGAAATATGTTTTATACGAATGACACAGTAATCGCTATTTCATGAGACATCGTAATTCTTTCGATTCCTATTCATAAGGGAAAAGGGGAAATTATCGTTACGAAGGAGAAGGAATTGATATTGCGATTGGGTCTTTTAATCGTATCCTTAATCTACCACATGCTGAATTTACTAACATCGTCATTTTTTGGGAATTGATACGTTGAGTCGATATAGAATGTGTTTTATTTTAACGTAATACTTATGATTTGATAAACGATTTGTGGTGAACCTTCACTCTACTGTGCTTTTTCCTTTAACATACTACTTATTTCATGATCATTTTCGATACCGAATTTTGAAAGAAAAAGTTTGACAATCATATTAATAATAATATTCATACACTCACACCTATTAATCTACCTAGCCCAAAGTAAGCATCAGTAAGAGCTTGTGTTATGGATACTAGATAACGGAGAAATAATAATAATTATATGTACATATATTTAAAATCGTCCATGATTCGTGAACAAATATTCGTACTCATCATTTAAACATTTGCTCCCACCGGGATTCGAACCCGGAACCCCTGACCGAGTAGCCTGTATAGCAAGGGTGTTATAGGGTGTATAGCACAGACTACTCGGCCAGCACTATAAACTTCAGAAAAATTAATTATGACTGATGGGGAGTTAGACACACCCAAATACGTAGTTTTGATTCTAAGATGAAGAGACTTTTTAGTCACTGGGTAAAGATAAAAACCTCATTGTATCATAAAAGGACAATTAAACAACTATTCCAAAATTTTAGCAGCCCTTGATGTAATCGTGACTATAATTATTTATACGTAACATATGTTAATTTTAAACAAACTCGCTTAATATTTTTCATTTCTCTTTATCTATCCAGGTAAATGTTTTAAAACGGTATCGAAATAATGCGCCTTGGTGTTAGGTGCTAATGTATATCACTTGTCATACTCATAGAGCACTTTTATTTATTGGGCCATTGTAACAAGCGACCTGAAGTGCAAAAATGGCACATATATTAATGGGGCAAGGCTTATTGAAGATTGGAAAGGTTTTTGTGTGAGATACATGCTAATTGTCCACGTTAAACGACTGTGAGTGACTATGAGCGCATAATTTTTATCATTTTTCTATTTTAAAGTAATATCTAGATTTTAATGTTTCATGTGACAATTTTAACACTATACCTAAGTACAAGACACAATTATCGCTAGTAATTTCTTATAAAATATTTGGACATGGACGACATGGTAATGTTTTTATGCCAACCAAATTAATATTTTAAATCGAACTGCATTTCGTGATGATTGACTATGAGCTCTAAGATCATTCTTAAATTCCTGTTACGGGTCGGTTTTTCAGTGAACAGATAATAATAATAACACGTGTAACAGTTTGCGCTACGAAAGTCGACTCTATTACGAAAAGAGTAAGGATGGTTACAAAACGTCGAAACGTTATGCTTGATGTGCTATCGGCTCTGAACATAAAGTGAAATGGGTATGATGAGTGCTATTATAGCTAGCTATGCCCTGGACTTAACTGTATCAACATTGACAAAATACATTCAAATCCGTGACTATTTCGGGAGTTTTTGTAAGTAATTTCCCGGCCATTTGTTCAATCATACATCACAAATATCATGTACTTGTTGACCTTGCCCCGCGCATGTTAATGAACCTTATTTACCGACGAGAAGACTTTGAATTAGCACCTTTTTGTCTTTTAGTAAGGTTCCCTTTCTGTGTAATTTATCTTTCGACCCGCCACTTAACTTCATCTGTACGGGGCCTTGAATTTTAAATGTGGACGGTGACATGATATTTGTTATTAAAATACAATCAAAATATGATATATCTACAAAGTATAACTTGCGATTTATGTAGTAGTGCTTAAAGTGAGATATTTTTTGATGTAATTAATATTGATAAATTAGGAGACTGCGGCTGCAGCACCAAAGTAAACCATAGCACCTATGCCTATGGTTTATTTTTTTCTACACAAATCAATCAACATTATTAATTGTTCCTATACAAGCATAGGTACAAACTAGACAAAATATTAATTATGTTTGTATTGCCGCCTTTAGAGCACTCAATGTTGTTTTGTACAAAAAAAAGATTCAAAACGTGAATATTTTATTAAAGAGTCGTTTGCAAAGCCAATTTCACATCTCAGCAAGTTTCATGTATGACTGAATCATTTCATTAATTCCCGGATAAAGTTATCATCACTTTGTTTTGTGGACAGTCATTAATAATTTTCCTTTTGGGCTTCCACTTAGTCCAACGGCTTCAGTTTTAGGATATTTTATACAATTCAAAGTTAAAATTTATTTTGTCATATGTAGGTACCGATAATGTAGGTACCGGATAATTAAGTAAGACATAATAGCTTAAGCTTAAAGTGTTTTATGACACTACTTTTAATTTATTAATGGATTATTATTAGTGATGTTTTTTTTTAAAGAAAACTAAGTATTTTGGTCCTTTAAAATTTATAATTTTATTTTACTTTATTTCCCAGCATTAGTAAAACAAATATTCAATAATAATTACTAAAAATAATATAACATTTAAAATTTTAAGTACCCCGGCCTCTAACACCATCTCATTGAGACCATTCTTTTGAGCCCAAACACGCTTAATCTGTAAGTTTAGGAAGACTTGAGCATCCCGCAGACTATTTATGGTACAGTAGGATCAGCTTAAGGTTAGCATGTCGAAATACCACCGAAGTAGCAGTAAAACAATAAATGAAATTTTATAAGATCCTTTTATCAAATAGGAAATGAGCTAATAGTCATGAAACGCCTGAACAGTTCTTCATAAATTATTGAAGAACATCAAAAAAAAACGAGAAGCCATGATGCCACAGGCAGACACACGAATACACAGACGGACACTTCAAACTTATTGGAGACCATCTTGGTCTTCAACACTTTTTTTTATTATTGGGATGTTAAGTAAGTTATTTAAATTATTATTGTACTTATTTATGGAAAACAATGTAAAGAAGACTCTTATTGTTTTTTAAGGATAGTAACAATGAATCATAAGAATCAGGACCAATCATTGGGTTCAGATCAGAGTGCAAGACATAACAAAGGTAACCGCTTCGCACAATTATAGAATTGCCCCATTGTTACAACAAAAACCGGTTGTTCTATTCAAGTGACTGTTGAGCTTGTTCCAAATAGAAAATAATCTCTGTGATTTCATGATGGACCGCCGGCGGACTGATACTATTCTATGGTTAAAATTCTTTCAGAATTTGTGTAGGTTGCGTTTCCACCTTCAAAAAATTAAATGGAATTTGAAATACATGGGCTAACGGACGATGATAGGTATCTACATTTGACGTTAGAATTATCATGAAACACACAGTCACTGACACAGCACATCACATAGGATTAGCAAGTTGAAGTGATAGTGGGCGGGGCATATAGCACGCAGAATGATGCGTTAGAGTTCTAGCATGTCGACCACGTACCGGAAAGCGCAAAGTAGGATGACCTCCCACCTCCCACTAGATGGACAGACGACCTGCGTGGCGATCGCCAAATGTCATAATTGAATTCAATATGACAGTGACGTCATAAGCCATACTAAAGTTCATACCATTAAATTAAAAGGCGGTCTCTCCTCTGGTCAGGGTCGAGGGGAGCTGTTGGATGCAGGCTGCGCAAAACCGATCCGTTTGAAAAAAGAAAGAAAATAATATATTTATTGACATATACACCTAAAATTACAGAATTTAACAAATTTGGTAACATATGTTAGGTAAAGGTGCAGTCAACATGAAACTTTCTCAGCATAAAGATTCTGCGACGTGACATATGAAACATTACGTACAATAAAATTAATAGTAAAAAAATAGAATCGTTTGGAAATCGATGGATGACGTTTTTTTCCAGTAGTGGACGTCATAGGCTGATATGATGATGATGGCTAATTTGTTAAGCCGCGTAAGTCTTCCGGTAATAACAACCATCAATAAGCTAACCAGCGTGCAACGCACCGCGTGCTTGATGGCAACTGGTGCTATGCGCACAACCCCGGCGGCAGCCCTTAATGCCCTTCTCAACCTACCGCCTCTCGATCTATTTATTGGAAAAGAGGCAAAGGCTGGAATGTATAGGGCAGGCGTCACTGGGAAAGCACAATGGGCATCTCAAACACTGCGATCATTACATCAAGCTGTGTTTGAACTACCTCCATTAGCAATGACTTCTGACGTCATGCTACCACAACTCAACTTCCACAAAAACTATACAGTTGAACTGCCTAGCAGGGAAGACTGGGCAGATATCCAAAACAACATTTGTCGACAAGTCACTGCTCCCTCCGAAGCTGGATGCCTCACATGGTTTACAGATGGCTCCAAAATGGGTAATAACGTAGGATGTGGGGTTTATGGAGTCAGACCAAGGTTTAGCAAAAGCGTAAACCTCGGAAAATACGCCACCATTTTCCAGGCGGAAGTCTACGCCATAATTGAATGTGTGCAGGCCAACCGCCTAAGGAACTACGTTAACCAAAGAATTAACATCTACTTTGACAGCCAAGCAGCGCTTAATGGTTTAAATGCGAATACACTGCATTCTAAACTAGTGAAAGACTGCGTGGAGAAATTAAATATACTGGGGCTCAACAACAGAATCACTCTGAGATGGTTGCCTGGTCACTCTGGCGTCATAGGCAACGAAAAGGCTGATGAATTAGCTAAAGCTGGGGCTCAGGGATGGCAGATTGGACCGGAACCTTTCTGCGGAATCTCAAAGAACCAGGCCATGCACTCCCTCAAAAGCAAACTCATACAGGAGTCCACCGAACAATGGCTAAGGACACCTGGTTTGATACACTCAAAGTCTCTACATACATGGCTACCATGCTAAACGAACTGAAGAGCTGATAAAGCTCAGCAGGAGTAACGCGAGTGCTATGATTAGAGCTTTGACGGGCCACTGCAAACTGAACAGACACTTATTTAACCTAAAACTAAGTGATTCGGATGTTTGCAGATTCTGCGCACAGGAGCGCGAAACCCCAATGCACCTCCTTTGCAACTGTGGACCTTTTATCCACAAACGAAGCCTTCATCTGGGGAGACACACCATTGACCCAAATGAAGTTAAGACCCTTGAGGTTGGGAAAATCCTAAAATTTGTGGAAAGTGCCCAAATCAAGGCTTTATTATAAACTATTTGTGGCAACTCACAATAGATCTTTCAGGTCGCAGTGACAATCAGTCTTAACAAGACCGAAAAGCCCAAAATACAAGATAATAATAATAAATAAAGTCTTCCGGTAGCATAATATATACTCTAATAATATGACAATTAAAAACCACAAAGGGTTTTAAATTCTGTAATGTGTTGCTTGACAGGTTAGATGACAAGAGTAAAACAATTTCCCGTAATTAAAATAGAAAACTAGAAAAATTTCACAAACATTTATAATAATGTTAAAATCAAAATTAGGACAATTTGCCGTTTGCATACGAGTAAATTTGCAACAAAAACAGCACTATATTAAGTAGCAGTAACATTTTTTGTATTACGGAGCAAAAGTTGGGTTCGATTTTTTTTCAGACATACAGTTTTACTTTCTGCCCATACTATTTTCTGACTCATTCATAAACTTGAGGGGTTTAAACATACCCAAAGAAAAGAGGTATATAATAGAAGGACTTCACATTCAATTCGATATAATATTATTAATCGTGGAAGGGTTTTCAAGCACTATATTTTTGAACATCTCTTTTACATTTACAAACATATTTTGTAATGTAATGATGCATCTCTAAGTAGATAGAGACAATTTGCAAAGCTGAAGAGCAATTCTTTTTTTTTTTTTTAATAAACATCTGTTCTGCCCGCTATTTATAATTAATTAGAGGCAACGCTACGTCCAGAGATAGTCCACACGGAACTGAGAGTTATAATTGACCGCTATTTTCTCGTGTCGCGATGCTTAGGAGTCGAGTATGCCGGAAGCGGTTGTATTCATCGCTGCGTGCATGCAAACTGCAAACGTTACCGCCCGTATGTGCCCGCCTTTATACCTCGCTATCATAGATAACAGAAGTGGAGGTTTGCTAACATACACTCAATGTCACAGACACTCGTTGACAGTTTATTATGAGCATCGTAAAGCAAAAAGTTGACAAACTCAGTTCCGACTACCGGCTGGCCGAGTGGTCTGTACCCCTTGCTATATAGGCTATTCGGTCAAGAGGTTCCGGGTTCCAATCCCGGTAGGAGCAAATGTTTGTGTGATGAGTACGAGCAGTTGTTTACGAGTCATGGGTGTTTATATGTTTATTTAGTATATTTCTAATATTTATTTCATACAACCAACTTGAGGATGATCAATTCCATAGTAAAAGAAAAGAGAAGTAGCCGACTTGGACCCTGTGCGGGCGATAATAGCCTACTCGTGTAGGGTTGTCGCTTTTTGTTTGTCCAATTGTCCTAAATGTGAAGCTAGTCCTAAATTAATCCTATTTTCCATAAAACAAACCTTAATATCGAATCACCAAAGTTTTACCAACATTTGCCAGACAATAGAAAATCTATTGTGGCTGCTAATGTGAATCCACAGCAATATATTGTGTGTTTTATTATGCTGGTGTTAAAATGTTTTTAATAAGAATCTACCTATAGTATTTTCAATCGTATCCAAGATAATAGCTAAACTAGCAGTTAAATTGTAAATTAACTGCTTAAATTTATCCTCTTACCATACAAAGTTAGCCCTCGGTCTGACTTTACTATCGACAACACATCCAAGTGTGACATTTACATAGCAAAATAGCTCCTATTACGATTAGATAAGATTGAGCCAACAGTGAACAGATGTAGAATTATAGACTGGTGTGCAGTTAGATACAAAAATTTCATACCTTAAACCCTTCATGGTCAAGTGATCCCACATAAAAATCAAAAGTATTCATTTCTGCTCTTTGGTGCTTTTGTTTACTGTAAATTCAAATAAGAATTAACAATTTCGTCATCTTAATCATCTAATTAAGCCTCGGCAGTCACGTAGTCGTGAGTCATCAGCGGTCGGCTGCATGTTAAGTTTCCAAACAATAAATTAGAAGCAAAATGTTTTGCGAGTTTGACTTGGCATTTATGATATAGGTTTTATATGTCTACACATTGATCTTGATTCTTGAATAAACCTTATACATATTTGAAAAAAAAAACCATTACTACACATCTCTCTGAAAAAAACATAAACAAGCAAACGAACATAGGAGATGGTAACAGTTCTAAGGGATTAAAATTAGTCAGCTCAAATCACAACTTTTTCGAACTAAACTTGTAGGAAATTGTAAAGTCAGTAAATTTCCTTCTAATTAGATTTAATTGAAGAATATATTTTATGCTTTCAAACCTCAGGCGAGGTAGCCATTCTGAAAACGAAAAGTAATTGATCAAAAACATCAGCACATCATTAAAACAATCGGACATCGATATCAGAAATCCATGATAATAAATGTGATCAAAAAACAAAGGTCAAACAATTTTAAAAGCCCACATAAAGCATTCAAGCGCGCAACTAAAATAATCACATGTTCGAATCACGGATTGACAAAACTGTCAGGCACTTGACAAATGACAACAGCGGATACAGTTCTAGATTTAACTCTTTTGCTGCAGGTAAAACTTATTTATTACAAAACTTGCTAATAATATATTCGAATAAAATAATTATCAATTCAAATCCCCTCAACCGTACTGGGTGGGCTCCGTTAAAACATTTCTTTAGCTTACGATAAAAGTCGTGATCACGATACACCGACTTACGAGGATAGAATACAATGATTGTTTTAGTCTTCTCTTACAGTAACGAGGAAAACAAACTTGCGTTATTCAACCTTAATGTCTTGTTATTTAAAACTGTTTCAAGTCAAGCGTAACATAATTTAATCAACATTTACAAGGAAAAAGTAATACAATTTGGATAGTTATGATGTCAGATAGAAGCAGACTAGACTTCCTATTGCCTATCTACCGAAAATTTATTATAATAATGTTTTTTTTTGTTATATTTTTAACAGCTGAAAATTGGCTTTACCTTTATATTGAAGACTTTTATAATGCCTCAAAGTAGGATAAACAATTGTTTGAAAGGGGTTTTGTGATTGGGTTTACTCTTGTCATGAAGATACTGTCGGCCGCACAACAAGGGCACTGAATATGTAAATTTGAAATCGATTCTCTTATCCAGGTATTATCTCTGAAAAATAAACAATATTTAAATTTAAACATTTTTGTGTCACCAAATTTAAGCTGACTGCAAAAATATGTTTTTATTTCAATGCAATTGGGTGCCATTATTGTTGCAATTTCAGAATAAATATTATTCGCAGTAAAGATATTCCTCTGCAGTCGAGTCGGTTTTTCATTCGATTTCCCCATCGGAAATGTTGTTATGAATTGAATATAGTTAGAGCAGTGGTGCGCTGTAATTGAACGAGTGCGCCGATGTGATGTCATGTAAAATGGATCTACTATACGATACATTCCTAATTTAAGCTTATCGCTACCGGAAAATAGTCCCTGTAGGCTTTTATTTAGATTATTTTAGAAACCATAATCGGGACTTCAGCACTGATTAGATAATTCATTTAAAAGAGTAAAATTAAAATATTATGTGGATGTGGCAGTGATGTGTTGCAATGACGTAGAGATCTTATCCATACGTCCAAATTGTCTTGAGTTGTGAAAAGGATGCCTTCCGATGACACAATAATGACGACTGTATTATTTAAATAAACACGCTCCGCAAAATTTTATAACAAATATTTTTTTAACATCTCAAGATTAAAAAACAGAATATAATTGTTACAGACAATGTAATTAAATAGCGATTATTCTTAATGGCTAGATATTATGAATTCGGACTAAATTGGGTAGATAGTTTGACAAATTAATTACATGATCCTAGACATTATTTTTAATACATATTAGAATTGGTTCAATGAACCAGAAGAGTCTCACTTGTGAGAATAAATAAACATCTGTGCACTCTGGTGACATGCTGATTACTAATTTTCATTATAAATGTATTGTTTTTTCTACAAAGCTCGGCAAATAGTGTCTTGATTGTGTTCAAACTCAGCACACGTGGTACTAGAAGGTAGGCCTGTATGTAGGGTCGTCTGGGTAGGTACCACCGCCTTTCTTATTTCAGCCGTGAAACAGTTCGCTGTGTTTCGGATTGAAGGGAAAGGTAGCCAGTGTAATTACTGGGTATGACGGCATTTCATCTTAAGGTTTAGGATGACAACGCACCTGCAATATCAAGTGTTTTTTCCTTGTTATTGCAGATGTCTATAGGCGGCGGTAACCACTTACCATTAGGTGGGCCGTCAGCTTGTTTGACATCTAGTTGTATAAAAAAACACGTTAAAAAAGTACTCATTTTGAGATATGCACATTTTGCAAAATGAACGTTTTGCGAAGTAGGTCCTATACCTTTTGCCTCAAACCCATTGAAAGCAATTCCAACTCGTCACACCATTTTATCTAACCATAGTTCCAACCTTACCTAGCAAATGGATTTTATTTATGGTTGTTATTACAAGGATATTTAAAAAAAAACGGGAAAATAAAATAGGAATTTTGAACTTTTTAATACTTATGCAATTGCATGGGCAGTTGCGTATACCTATGTTTGTGCTATACAACAGTAGTGGGCATCAATGTATAACATTTATAGCTACCTCCAATAACCCTGATACGATAGAGACGTTTGTCATGGGCGGATCAAGCTGCCATCACCAAGGTCGCCTATTGTCTGTATCTGTTTGATAGACACAGAATTATTGTTAGTGCTATTCCTATTAGGGTATATAAATAAACGATTCACAATAACGCCGGTTTATTGTACAATTTATTTTCAAGCTTTTACAGTTTTAATGGAAATCACTGTAATACTTCATCACATTCTCGGAAAGTAATAGATATCAGGTTATAGACATTAGAGTAGGCATCTAGATTTTATCTACTGTTATAATACAATTATTGGGTAGTTATTGGCTCATAGCTCATAGTACCTAATTAATGCGCTTGAAAGTAAAACATTAATATATTATTATTTTTGTCGTGTAAATGGTGTTAAATAAGACTTTTAAAAAACGTCTAAGTGCTGGAAAATCCAAATATAAAAGAATATAGTAAAGGTAGGTGCATTATGGGGTACTGGTACTAATGAAGACAATGTGAATATTTAACGACTTTGTAATTTAATACTCAATTTCTTTTTACACCTTAAGTTTGACCCAGTTCTCATTTTGTCATGGTGTCAGATTTTAATTGTACTTTTATTTATTTATTTATTTTTTAATTTAATACAAATTTATGTTCCGTTTTTTAGAGAATTTTAATTTAAGTTTTTAATTTTCTTCAAAAATAATTAAATTACATTAAACAATGTATTTGAACTACCAGACACTTAGATAAAATAGGTACATTTCAATAAAGTTAGATATGTGAAATAAGTATCAAATAAAGTGTACAAAATATACGGGATTATTATGAGGGAAAATTCTATTTAATAAAAGGACTAATATCTTTTTCTTTATTTACCAATTTAGGTACACTTAAAAGAAAGCAACAATGAAACACAAACAAGAACAACAGAGTAGAAAGGAACTGCTAATTCCTAAAAGAAATCTCTTCCAGCAGCCCTACGACTAGGAGAATTATCAAATAATGGTAGAAATAGTGTGTACTAAAATATAATCAACATAATGTATAAATAATATGTAATAAACATAAGCTTACATAAATATGTCTATATATTTTTATTACAATATAACAGGTGGGCCGTCAGCTTGTTTCTTATCTATATAGTGGTATAAAAAAAACTTCAAATTAAATAATATTGACCTTTAGGTTAGTCAACCATTGACCAGTCTAAGATTCCAAAATCTGAGGTACTGCATTCGGTTTTTTAAAATATATTAATTTATATTTTTGAAATACCTAGAGCGTTAAATATTTATTCAATATAACTATCACAAATGTGGGTAATAATCTCTTTTTGGTCGATTATAGTACCTATTTGTCTTGTTTTGTTAATGACGTTAATAATAGTATCGATGGGGTTATCACCACTGCCCTCCGTTTGTTCGTTTTACTTGACGTCAAGTTTTATTTGCCAATATTTACTATCATTATCACACACAACTTTACTTACTTAGTCTTCAAAAAGTAGGTTAAGTAATTTACGTGGCCGTACGTTGTGTGCAACGTAAGAGGATTATTATTTTTAATGTAGGCCAAGAGTTTGATACTTCATTGGATTTAATTGTTCATTCATGTCACCATTATGAAAGTATGAATTACTATGCTTATTCTAATTTAAATCGAGAAAGCATAATAATATAAAGAAATCTTTTGTTTACATATTTGCCAAAACATTAGTAATATTGTTGTTCTGGTGCGTGAATATGCTGAAAGCTATTTACCGAAGGGTAGCAATGAGAGTTTCACGTCTTCCACAAAATTAATGGACAAGCGCCGCTTACGACGTTTGCAATCGCAACTTGCTTCCACAATACGGCGACGGTGGCGCGCCCGTGAGCTGCCTGCCTGCCCGCCAACTAATGACTACTATACGCAACAACAAAAACACTTTTGTCTTCCTCTTTCCTAAGAAACAAACCGCTGTCTTCTCCGTCGCACAACACCCGAAGCGGCAACGTAGCGTTTTAACCCGGATAAATTACATCCTATTAACTTTGTTCCGGTGCTCGATTTACGCTTTAATGTTTTAAGGCGTAAGGATTAAAATTGAATAAGAATTCCGAATCCCTTGTAAATGTTTACGTTTGGACTTTATCGATTACGTTATAAAGGCGAGGTTGAATCGTCGCCTATGTCAGTTAGGCTGTTCCGGTTTTGTTTGTGATTATTAATTTGCTGTCAAATAAAGGGGCCGCTCACTTGGGCGTGCGTGTCGGCGCAAATTTCTGCCATACTTTGGAATCGGTGATTATTTTTTGTTGCTATGTTTCTGGATTCGCAGACTAACGGACATTAGAGCACTTAAGAGCAGACTATTATTTTAGTCCCGTATCGTTGGTGGAATACCTGTCTGCTCTCAATTAGATATTTATGGATGGAAAGTTGCAGGGCGATGAAGTATTTGACGATAATTAACATATTTTAAAGGTAATTGATATATCTACATACTTTAATTTGGATCAAGGTTTTTAAAGTCTGTGATTGTAAACAAAAGCGTACCTACGTGACACGAAGTTAAGATTATAGGTATGTTATACCTAACATAGATTTTATCTTTCCCTGATCCAATTTGACCTAATTCTTATTCGAGTCACGGCCTGAAACGGATTCTGGTACAACATTTCGAATGCATTAGGATTTTTACGAATACTCGTGGTTGGATTGGGCAGGAATAACGCACGTTGGATTTAAGAAGAAATTCATTATGAAAGCATCAGAGTACCTAAATTGATTTAAATTGATTTGACTTTAAAAAATATGCAAAAATTTCGCCGTGTCGGATTGAAGGGAAAGGCATTTCATACGTACTAAGCCTCAGGATGAAAACGCACCTGAAATACCAAGTGATTTTCCATGTTAACATGTGTCCCTAGGGCGGTAATCACTTACCACCAGCTGACCGTCAGCTTGTTTGTCGTCTAGTAGTATAAAATATCTATTACAATTTGTGTTATTTCGCAAAATAGAAGAAATGTATTTTTTAATTAATAGTTAAACTTTTTTCTATATTTAAATCTTCTTCAGGTTTTTGGACTGCACACAATATGGCAATGGCAACATTGAAAAAAGTCTGGATTTATAGTTTGCTGCATGCATATAAAAATATTATATTTTTTTTTTTTTTACTCAAATTATGCATTTTACTATCCCTATTGGGTGATACAATAAATATAGGTATAGTCGACCACAGAAGTAGCTGAACACTAGTACCATGTCACACCGATCTTGTGTACGTACTTTATAGTTGCTACCGTAATAAATTGACGCTGCAGTCGTTGTGACATGGTACTAAAGTGTTCAGCTACTTCTGTGGTCGACCGTACTTAGTTACCTACCTATATCTGCCTGAAAAATAAACAAAAATGTTAATACTAAACTAAAGTTCCTAATAAAACCCGTCAAGCATCAGATTCCAGACACAATTGATTTTTCAATTGTCGTAGACCTCCAAAGGTATAACGCCGCTTGACAGATTAGGCTATAAATAGAACTACTCGATAGAATACTCGGATATTAAGAGGCTTATAGATCCGCTAAGTTCCAGATAAAGATCAAAACCCGTTATCCTAACACATTCCCAATTTGAGTCAAGTTTGGCAGTAAGTTATAACAAATTGACAGGGAGCGGGCCCGGTGGGGGCGGATGACCCCACTCGCCTACTTCCCCCAAAATTGCCTTTTAAAAGGTGAACACTACGGTTGATTTAATTGAAAATTTAATTAGCGTTACAGTGTTATTTTATTCTTTGATTTTTTCCGGTTAATAAAAATAAATCAAATGAGAAGAGAGGTATCTATTCTCCGCTTACATAAGAAATTCCCGACTGATGAAGTAGCTGTACAGTCATCATCATCACCGGCCTATATACGTCCCACTGCTGGGCACAGGCCTTCCTACATGGGAGAAACACATGAGGAGCTTGGGCCATAACACCACCACGCTGGCCCAATGCGGGTTGGTGGGTTAAAGCGGTTGCAGGAACAACCGGGACCAACGGCTTAACGTGCCTTCTGAAGCACGGATGAGCTCGAGATTAGAAATTTTAGTTGACCCATCCCGAGACCGACCATGGCGAAAGTTGCTTCGTTTTCGTAAACGAAACCAGAGCGCTCAAACCAATAGGCCACCGAGCTCCTCATGAGCTGTACAGTGACGTGTAGTAATAATAGGCATGTTGCCTAAGTTTGATTATGGCGCTTGTTTACACAAATTCGGAAAATCTACGCTACTATTACACTTAAAACAATTCAAACTTAAAAGTTTTGGAATTTTGTTGAAATTGTACGGCTTAGAAAATTGATAAAAATGGTAATTATTAGTTTCCCAAAAATTGGCAAAACTCATAATGATATTAAATTTTTTTGCATCAATAATCAACAATTATTAAGACAATGAGACATACATATTTCATAGTTATCATTAATTTTGTCTATTACATTTTTAGTAATAAGTAGAGCAATATTTGATGTCATCAGTTAGGCAGATTTTTTAGGGAGCTTTTTTAGACAATGCTCTGCAACTTATCAAACATACCACTTTATCTGTAAAACTATTGATTTTAAACATACTATTTCTATTGCAGTACTTCTTTATGAGTTCTAAACTTCTTATTTATGAAATATAAAAAATGTTGACAACTACCCTATTATGTCTAATAGGGTAGTTGTCAACATTTTTATCAAATCATAATGCACTACATTTGATAAATGCGTAAACTTCGTTATTTTTACATGTAATACATTTGATAAATGTGTAAACTTCGTTATTTTTAAATTTATTGTCTTCTAAGTAAGAATCACTAACAATTAGTCAATAACTACAGGAGTATGCAAATAACACTACCCATAGATTTATAAAATTTGAAAATTAAGAAAATTGTACTCAGAAGTTCGCCAGAACTCCTAAAGCAAAACAGTAGGTAAGTAAATGATAGTAACCATGTAACATAAATCTGTTGTGCTATTGGCATGGTCCACAAGTTTTTATCTAAGTTTAATTAAAAACTGATAGTTGACACACGGGTCGTAGATGCAAAAAAATATTACCCGCGTTTTTTCATATATTTTTTTAAAATATGTAGATAAAGTTATCTATCTAATAACTACACTAACTACTATGAAGAGTTTGATGTCATCACAATCGAGTACAATAGTCGCTGCCCTGGACTGGACACGAATACGCACCTCTTTGAAAATTAGATCAATTATTTACACTGTCGCGTAATTCTTTCATTGTAATAGCAAAAATAACGACAACATTGTTTTGTTCTGCTCCAATTACTCACTAATGGAATATTTGGGTCTCGTTAATGTTTTTTTTTTTTAATTTTGTGTGTTCATTACCTACTGTTAATCAAATTTTAATATATATATATTTTTTATACAACTAGATGACAAACAAGCTGGCGGCCCACCTGATGGTAAGCGGTTACCGCCGCCTATAGACACCTGCAATAACAAGGAAAAGCATTTGATATTGCAGGTGCGTTGTCATCCTGAGGCCTAAGATGAAATGCCGTCCATGCCCAGTAATTACACTGGCTACTTTTCCCTTCAATCCGAAACACAGCGAACTGTTTCACGGCTGAAATAAGAAAGGCGGTGGTACCTACCCAGGCGACCCTACATATGGGTCTACCACCTAGTCAAATTTATGTAAAAAATAAATAAATCCTCTTAGGCCTCATGATGACAATGCACCTGCTATACCAAGTGATGTTATCCAAGGTGCCTATAGGCGACGGTAGCCACTTACCACCAGGTGAGCTATCAACTTGCTTGCCATCTATAAAAAAACATCTTTCCTTTTTCAGCCGTAAAGCAGTTCACAGTGTTTCGTATTGTAGGGAAAGGTAGCCAGTGTAATTACTGGCCATAGAGGCATTTGATCAGTGATATTTTCATTGCTAATGCAGGTTCTCAGTCGCCATCAGGTGGACTGTCAGACGTTTATTTGCAATGGATTATTTCAGTAGCATGACATCATTTTTTATATGTATTATGTTTAATTAATTTAATACAAATTTACCGGTTTTCCAATTGACTTACATTCCTTCTCTACAGAATAGAACAACGTACCTTTCAAATATATAGACATTCGAAATTAGAATAGTAACTACTCACCAAACCTTATGCATGCCGTAACTTTTTATTCATTGTAATAGGCAATAATTGCAGTGTAGAATTCATTTAACTTAACTGCGTTTGGAAATCAACATTAAGGAGAACTAGCTACCCACCAATTCAAACAATACGAAATATTATAACAATGGCTGCATTATTTCATAGAAATGCAATAAAATTATCAAATGAATAACATATTTTTGAAAGTGGCAAACCATTTCTATGAACTAATATAGGCCATGTTTGAATTTATTGTCGCATTGACAGCACTATCCTGTAGAAGTAGGTATATTTTGCCGCTAGGATTTAAGCTGTATTAGCCAGTTGCCATTGTAAGTGTCGCAAGTCGCAGCAAACATAGGAGCGGCACGATCGCAGTGAAGACAGTGGGCCTAATTCTGGAGACACACTCTAAGTGTAAATTTAAGTTCAGTATATCTCTTTCTCGCATTATGTAATTGGAAAAAGATAGCAAGAACTCATTTAGACCTGTCAATTAAATTTAGACAGATTTCAAAAGAACCATAGACAATTTTAGACGGCATGTACGGAGGTGCCTCCTAAACACTGCATTTTATCACGTTCAATAAGGTCGAAAATTGAACGCACGTTTCTAAATGTCAAATTATATGACAGCCATCCTTTTCGTATTCATTTTGAGAGAAAGAAATGGACTGAACTTAAATTTAGACTTAGCATGTATTCTCCAGAATTAGGGCCAGTTTCTTCAACTCCTTTGACAGTCCGCAGCTGCGATTCACGCTATGCTATACTCTGACTGCGACAGCACGTTGCGACGATAATATCAATATAACGATGAAAATTTATACGCTTTTACAGGGACAGAATGTATTGACACGATTCGATATTATGCTAAAGTAATATTGTTATATTATAACGGAGACAAGCAAACTTGAAAAATACAGGTGAATTTTTCAAGTAAATATACGTGGATAGCAAGGCCGAAACTATGGAATAGTGAAAATTACTGAAAGATTTTGCTTCGAGGAGTCTCGGAGCCGATTTTGGAAAAAATTAAAATTGCATCATTAGGTTTAGAATAATTATTTTTTCTAACCGAGCCTGTAGGCTATCAAGAAAAAAAACAGGTATTTATAGAGTCAGTAGTAAAATGATGGATGACACATTCTGATTCTTATGTCAGTGTATATCTTTTTGATGCTGGCTGTACTTTATTATTTTACGCCACATTATTTTTAATTAAAATAGTATCGCTAATAATTCTTTAATGCCCAGACGGCAACTTAAGTTGACATGACAATTAAAATTCAATTGTATCTGGTTTTAAATCAGGCTTCAAAGGGTTAAGAATTAAATTCTGAAAAATAATTACCTACATAAAAAATTGAGGAAGTGTCGGTTTTTCTATTATGTTTTAATATTTTTGATTATGTGTGTATTTTTAATTATCTTACAATGTCTTATAATGAAAAGCAAATGGTTGCATACAATACTTTATCTTATCTGTATGACTTGCAATTTAGCTATTGGTTATAATATCCCTGCTCTCTGTCTGCCTCTTTCAATCCTTCGTTGGTGATTACAGTCAAATAATATTGAAGTAAACATTAGTTTATGTCATTTGTTTGGCACCTCATAATAAACCTAGTTATGATTTTATGACATCGCATCTAAATGAAGTTTCGTAAAAAAACACTTTGTACCATATTTCAAGATTTACACATCAAGCAATTTGTTCTATTTATAGGTACTCATTTAGTTAGATACATAGATTCCTATTAACTCTGTACTAAGTTTCTCAATTTAGCGACTACCCAGCTGTTAACATTTTAAAGTCAAAGGTTGTATGGATAAACACCCACGCCGTGTAAGACGGGCACGGGCTAGACCTAATGGCGTTTATTATTTTATTACGTGGGTACGGTAGAGAACATTGAGTTTACTGACACAGTACAGTCGGCAACAAATCATTCATTCTGTTTCTTATGTCAATTCGATAGAGATCAAAGTCGTTCACATATTTTTGAAGCTGACTGTACAGAAAAATCGTTCAAATATTATTTTTGAACCTGTCTGTACATAAATTAAGCATCACTAAGAGCTTGTCTTATGGATAATATGTACCTTTAGGTACAAATATAAGAAGTTTACTAAATAAACATACAAAGATCCATCTTTCGTGAAGAACTCGTCATACAAACATCTGCCCCTACCAGTATTCGAATCCGGGACCCGTGATCGAGTAGTCTGTATCGTAAGGGGTACAGGCCGCCCGGCCAGGTGGTCGTCGTATTATAAGAAAGGTTTGGTCAATATTTTGCGACATCCTAAGTCACCTACTCAACACTTAACTTAGTCTAAAAAAAATAATTTAAAAAAAAACAGCTGCGAAAAAATTATTAAATTGATATAGATACTTAACTGAGGAGCTCGGTGGCGTAATGGTTTGAGGGCTCTGGTTACGATTACGAAAACAAAGCAACTTTCGCTAAGGACTGTCCTGGGATGGGTCAACGAAATTGCAATCTCGAGCCTCTCCGTGCTTCGGAAGGCACGTTAAGCCGTTGATCCCGGTTGTTACTGCCACCGCTCTAACCCACCAACCCGCATTGGGCCAGCGTGGTGGTGTTATGGCCGAATCTCCTCATGTGTTTCCCCCATGTACGAAGGCCTGTGCCCAGCAGTGGGACGTTTCTAGGCTGGTGATGATGATTGCAGGTGTCTAGTATAGGCGACGGTAGCCACTTAACACCAGGTGGGCCGTCAACTTGATTTTCATTTGTATAAAAATGTGATAAAAATTTGCAAGTAACTTTTTTAAGTATGATGAATTGATGAGTCACTGCTTATAATAATAATTACTTACTACATATTCCTACACCCTACCAATATTATACATATCTCAGTCTATGCTACACACTTTCCATTCAATACTAATTTAGTATACTAGTCCGGTACGGCTAGGCGATTTTGAGGTGCTAAGTTACAAAAATTCTAAAGTTTCTGAATTTTTGCAAGGGGATACAGTTCTACCTAAAAAGCTTATATTTAATTTTTGTGTCAAATCTTGCTATTGCATTTTCAGTAATTCAATATTTTGTGACTTAAATGTTAAAATATAAATAAAACTGCCAAAAATAATTTAATGTGTTAAATTATACTAATATTGAGTGTAAAATAGCCTAGGCTGTGTGCAAACTAAATGTGTGTCGTTTTCGTGCAGTGCTAATTGACAGGGGGCCCAATATATGTTAAAAGTGTCAAAAAAATATTATAGTTGATAAAACAAATACAACTTAACTCGGGGCACCTAAATATGACCCTGACATGATTTTGTGCCAAATTAAGCCATGGGTTATTAAGATATTTAATAATTTAACTTTTCCAAGCCATAGCGGCTGTAAAAAAATATTAAAGTTATTGGAGTTTGCACATTTAATATCATAAAAGTATAAAATATCTGCTATAAAAAATTGTGACACTTTAATCCATGATATACTTAAAAAATATATTTCATTTCCTACTTAAATATTAGTTCGCTCGCGCGTTGTGTACCGCATGGAGCATTTACACACGTTTGCAAAGAGTAGCAAGTAGGAACAGTTAACCGAAGGTCACGTTAACACAAACGCCCGAATTAAGCTAAACGTTTTTGTACTTTAATTCGATTTCGTTTAGGTTGAAAATTGATTGGATGTTTTTTTTTCATATTACGGTTACCTGACCTGCTGTTGTTTTGTACAGTCGACAGCACATCAAGCGTAACAGTATGACATTGAGCTTGCCCTTACTGCGTTTGTAATAGAGGTGGCTTTCGTATTGCAACTGTTACACTTGATGTTCTGTCGTGTGTACATATAAGTATAAATTTATCAATCCTTGTGACAGTATAGGTATAGTGTACAGAACATAACAATTTCGTATTATATGCAGGTATATTTTTTATGTATAAACATTTGCACATTATTAATGGTTAGATCGGATAATCCGAAATAATTTCATATCCGTTTTAAAGCCCCACATAATGAAAAATTTAAGAGCATAATTTATTTTATAAATAAAACAAGTGCGGTTACAGCGTGTTGTGAGAGAAATTATATAATAATAATTTTATACAGAGTGGTACGGTCAATGCGACAATAAATTAAAACATGGGTTATATTAGTTCATAGAAATGGTTTGCCACTTTCAAAAACACCTTACTCATTTGATAAATTCATAACATTTGTATGAAATAATATAAGATTGGCTGCATTACTTTATAGAAATGTCATAAAGTTATCAAATGAATACGATGTTTTTGAAAGTGGCAAACAATTTCTATTAACTAATATAGCCCATGTTTTAATTTATTGTCGTATTGACGGCACCACGTTGTACCTATAACCTTTTTATATCTTTTTTTTTGCGGGAGGCAAAGACTAGTGCTCAAAATATGGACATCCCATTTCTCTCTGAAGCTGATTGAACAATTCTAGAGATAGTAAACTTATTAATAGACATAGTATTAATGAAACAATTTTATCTTTATAATCTTATTAAAAAAATTGTACCGTGCGGCGCCCTATTTCTTCCCGTGGGTGTCGTAAGAGGCGACTAAGGGATCTCTGAGCTATCAACTGCTCCACTGGTGGTAGGGTGTGAAAAACCTGGTTAGTGACCACCGTACACAAGGCGCATTCCGGGATCAGTGGGCGTACAACCAGGGCTTGGGGAGACGATGCCGCGATGGATGCGGTCAATGATGGTTTCCGTCTAACTAAAGCCAGGTGGACTGCGTTGACCCGCCGGCCAGGGAGACCTGAAGAAACGGCTGTTCCGCTGGCCTGGGCTATCCTAACCAGATCATGAGGCTGCCCCATCATGCCTCGCATAATCTCGGGGTGGTCCGTCGTGTCGGTTGGTGACCGGATGGTGGGATTCCAGCGGCCATACCCGGGAGGGTTCGGGGGCCCTTCCGTCTGGCGGGTCAGCGCTTCTATACTGTCGGCTGTTACCTGGCAAAACAGGCCTCACGATTTGACTGCCTATATCCATCCATGGCAGCGACAAGTAATGTGTACCGCGGTGCACATCCCCACTACAGCCACGCTGTTTGAGGTCGGGCTCACTAACTTACTTCCGTAGGCTCCATGCTAATCTCAATGTCGTCTACCAACATCTTAAGACGGCTCGGTCAGCGCTGCTTTTTTTTAACGGAGACGCAAATACTCCGCCCGGCTGACACAAGGTATCTGGACTATCCCGGCTATACTCTTGAAGAGTCCTTCAAAGCGAAGTCCGGGGTATGCTTGTTTGTCCGGGCGGATGTTTGCTGTCGCCATGTACGCCACTTGGAGGACCCTTACTTTTCCATCCTCGGGGTGCACTTGGACCTGGGCATTCATTTCCGTGTCTACGTTTGCCTCTACAGATCCCACAGCGGTGACATGGAGACAACTCGACTTTTTGAACACCTTAGGCGGGTGGCAGATGTTGCGCAGGAGCAGTTTCCAACCGCGGAATTGGTGTTTTTGGGAGACTTCAATGCTCACCACGAGACGTGGTTATGTTTCCCCAAAACTGACCATGCTGGTAGAACTGCCCATGCGTTCGCTCTCACGCACGACCTAACTTAACTGGTTAAACAGCCCACCAGAATTCCAGATATTGTCTGTCACGCACCCTCTTTGTTGGACCTTCTGATGATGACTCGCCCGGAGGGATATAGTTTAGAGGTGCGAGCTCCCTTGGGATCATCGGGTCATTGCCTCATTTCCGCTGGGGTGCCACGGGCGTCGCCACCGCTATCTGTGGTGGCCAAACGCCGCATCTGGCACTATGCGTTGGCAGATTGGGGCGGTATGCAGGATAACTTTGCATCTGTTCCTTGGAGGCAGCGCTGTTTCAGTGAATCGTAGCCGAATGCTAGCGCTACTGCTGAGTGAGCTGGTGAGATAATGTTAGGGATGGAGTACTATATCCCTCACTCCGATCTCGTCAGTAAGGGCAGGCGTAACCACTAGTTCAATCGCGAGTGTGCGTTAGCTGTTGAGAACAAACAGTCGGCAAACCGTGCTTGGATCAGGTCCAGTCAATGGGGATCCCAATATTGACTCACTGAAATCAGCCTATAACAATGCCACTAAGTTCTGCAAAAGGCCCCTCGTCAGAGCGGATGCTCAACGCGTTGCACGAGTTGGCCAAGAATTACTAACGCACCCTACGGGAAGCCGTAGCTACTGGCCACTGGCCAAAGCCGTGCTGTCACCCTTATGCCAACCGTCGCTGCCCCCGTTGAGATGCTCTGACAGAACACTTGCTCATAAGCCGCAAGAGATAGCCGATCTCCTGGTAAAACTCTTTGCTGCTCATTCCCGAATCGATGACAGCAATTCTCAGCCACCAACACTCGCCCATTGTGACCACACAATGCCTGATATCTGTATCAGGCAATGTGATGTACGTGCGGAGCTTTAATCAATCGACGTCCGAAAAGCTAGTGGACCTGATGGCATCCCAGCGATAGTACTGAAAAACTGCGTAGTGAAGTTGTCTCCCGTCTTAACGCGGCTATACCGCCTTTCTCTCTCTTCTGGGTGTGTGCCGTGGAGCGAGGCCAATGTGCAACCGGTCCCCAAAAAGGGAGACCGATCAGACCCAGCTAACTACCGCCCAATAGCTGTCACCTCTGTTCTTTGCAAGGTAATGGAACGGATCCTAAATAACTAGCTGGTCCGATACCTAGAAGATCACTCATTAAATAATGATCGTCAGTGTGGGTTTCGGTCGACACGGTCAGCGGGTGATCTTCTAGCGGATTTAATGCATGTGTGGGGTGAAGCTATTGACAATTGTGGTGAGTCAGCGGCTGTTAGCCTTGACATTGCCAAAGCTTTTGATCGGGTCTGGCACAGGGCTCTTCCCTCCAAGCTCCCGGCATACGGCCTGCCCACTCAGCTCTGCAACTGGATCGCCAGCTTCCTGCATGAGCGGAGATCCGTGTCCTCGTTGATGGGTGCGCTTCGTGATTGATGTCAGTGAACGCTGGTGTACCCTTGTGGTACCTCTGTGTTCCCCCACTCTCTTTGTTCTTCATATCAATGATATGCTTCCATTAGGAAACATTCATTGCTATGCGGATGACAGTGCAGTGCATGGTGGATGTTAAGGTCGCCCAGGGGCTGGGCGCATTGAAACCGAGAGGGAGAGAATCAATCTTACCATTGAGCTCAACAGGGTGTTAAACCTCATATCTGAATGGGGATTTAACAATCTTGTTGAGTTCAATGCTAAGAAAACACAGGTGTGCGCGTTTACAGCCAAAATGTCGCCGTTCCTTCCTCTTCCCTCTCTTCAGGGCACTACTCTTTCGGCACAGGGCTACATAAACTTGCTCGTTATGGAGATATGCTGCGATCTAAATCAGAGGAATTATATCGAAACCGTGGTCAAAACAGCCTCACGGAAGCTAGGTGTCCTGAACAAGGTGCGTTGATTTTTCACGCCTGCTGTACAAAACTCTAGCCCGGTCTTGCGTTGAATATTGCTCGCATCTGTGGGATGGCTCCGCCAAATACCTCCTCTATGCGCTCGACAGATTTTAGCGTCGTGCCGTCCATATTATTGACGACGTAGAGGTCACGAACAGCCTAGAACCTCTACAACTCCGTCGTGACATTGCATCACTAAGCGCCTTCTATCGGCTTTATCATGGAGAGTGTTCTGAGGAGCTTTTTGACCTTATCCCACTTTCCCTTTTCCTACTCAGGAGTACGCGTGCCGGTCTTCGGAGTTATCAATTTACTGTCTCCACCTAAACGTCACACACAAAGAAGTATAGTAACTCGTTTCTATGTCGGACTTTAAAAACTTGGAAATTTTTGCCAGCACATGTGTTCCCTCCTTTCTATAACATGGGTTCCTTCAAAAGAGGTGTTAAAAAAACCGGCAAGGTGGCGGCTAGAACAGTTTGTTATCAAACTGCACTAGCTGTCTCCGCACATGGACTTTGCTTACCGCTTCACATCAGATGGTGATGACTCATTTGCTGAGCTGTGTATATAAAAAAACGGTTTGGTGAGTTAAAGGAGTTGTGGTAAAGACTGAGACCAACGGCTTAGCGTGCCTTCCAAAGCACGGAGGAGCTTGATTGACCCATCTCGGGCATGGCGAAAGTTGTTTTGTTTTTGGAATCGAAACTATAGCGTTCAAATCACTAAGCCATCGCCACCGAGATACTCAAATCACGGTTTAATTTAATTAAATTAAAATGAATACATTATGATTTTGATTTTTTGGAAAAATTTATATAAATAATTTGTTATTTACGGGGAAATTTTCCCATGCATATAAATGTTATTTGGAAAATATTTATTTAATACATTGACACGATTTTGCACTATTATAAATTAATTCGGAAGTCACTTTCACACTCCATCGCTATAACGGTAATACACCAATGAAAATGTATTTTTTGTAATAATTAACTCACATTAGTATGCGCTTTTTAATCGAACAAATCACTCTGCTCTTAAAACATAGAAAAAATAGTGAATGTCGAAATGCCGAGGTCACCCATGGGCGGCTGGGTACTTTATCGAGATATCGCCGCCGCCGATGGACGGCGCGCTTCCAATTCATGACTGCATGGGGGTAATGGTAATGTGTGTATACATACAAGGTGTTTGGTACACAAGCGGTACCAAACACCTTGTATGTATAACAAGCGGTATAACAAGCGGGCACCTACCCACGTTAACATAGTCATATAATTTGGCGTTATCAAAAATTCAAAATTGTAAAATTAATTTTGAAATGTCCCATACATTTTGTTCTACTGACAGAACTTTTTGTACGAAGAAATTTGAATTTTATTTTCTAATTTAAAAATACTTATTTATATGACTATGTTAAGATGAGTAGGTTCCCGCTTGTTATACCATGTACCAAACACCCTGTATTTACGGAAGGCAATGAATGCGTTAATAAAATCCTTTCTTTTAATTTTACAGCTTTACCACCCAACAGTAGCTCACAAATAAGACATGTTATATAAGTTTCCATTTTCTATGTAATTATCACAAGTCACTACTCGTACAACAACAAACAAATTATAGCGCCTCGCTCCCGGCCGGCAGCCGGTCGCCGGAGCCAGTGAATGATGCCTACGCGCTCCTTTGCCGCGCTGTGGCCGCGCTAGTGTTCTTCGCACAAAAACGTTAAAAATAATATAAATCAAAATCACATGGATAAAAACGACACAAATTAAGCATAGAGCTTCCTTTTACCATAACATTAATATAGACATAAACTCTAATAACTTGAATTTTCTTTTATGGCTATTACAGGGGGTTAAATAGGAAAAAAAATATAGTTCCGAATACCATGGATGAATATGACACAAAATGATTTAAACAATAGATACTAGTGTAAGAGGACCGTTAACACTTATTTCAACAACTTTAATATTTTTCTATAGCTATTACAGCGATAGGTAAAGTATTTGGGTAAATCCAGTATTCCCATGGAGTGAAATGGCACAAAAATTTTATGTATATCAGTAATGACTTTGTTATCATCATGGAAGTTAAATTTTCAACTCTAATTTTCTTTTCAACGAAATAATGCATAAAAAGACAAATACCTAAATTGTGACCTTAGCAACCATCAAAAATGACACAAAATCATGATTTGGGTTGGTCAAATAGTATACTAACTGTATGCAAAAAATCATAAACTTTAATATTTTTGGAACCTCAAAACCTAGCGGTACCGGACTATACGTAACAAGTACTTACTATCACGGTTTGCAATGGTTCAAAGTCAAATAATCAACGAGCGTGAAGAAGACTAGCTATTAATGACTGACAATCACACAAGGGCGTATTACACGTAGCCGGAGCGGAGGCGGTGCGGTTGCGGCACGGTTAGGCTGGCCGCCCACGTCCTATAATCGGTGACCGATTTTTTGTTGGAGAAAAATAGAACGTACTGATAGCAATAGTGCAACGCACCCGTCCTACAAAAAGTAGGTCAAAAATTGCTCATAAAAATCGGGAGGAAAAATCGGCCCGATTATCTGTCCTACAAAAAGTCTGACGTGCGCGGACAGCCTTATACTTACCTACTGATGATTCACTCCGATTCTGTTCTAAAAACTAAATCAGTGTAGCCCAGGGACCATCTTTCATTGCAATCCAACAAGAAAATGATGACAAATGAAGTGTCCATCACGTTACACATAAAGTGTGAATGTCCTTTATTATTTTCCTACCTTTATTTTCTTATCCTATATGTATATTAACATGTTATGCTACTTGATGTTAAATTATAATAGAAGATAGTTAGTAGCATTAATAATTACAACATCTAGAAAATATTATATTCTTCTAAAGAAACTTAAAGATTACCCTGTTATGACAATATGGTTTAATTAACTACCAAACCAAAGTAATTGTAAATTATTACTTTGGTTTGATTAGCAAATAAAATAATGGTACCTACCTACCTTCCGTATTGCATTTGATTTTCCATTGTTGAATAAAGAATCATAAATTATCCGCCAGGCCAATATATTGATAACAGGTATATTGAACTTTTATCTGTCAAAAGCACGCCTCCGTGCAATGCTCCCTTGGTGCATACAGTAGGTAAGGTTCTACAATAGCAAGTTAAAACAAAAAGGTCAAAGTGGCAAGGCCGTTCGAAAGGAACTTATCGCTGGTTGGTACCGCCCGAAGACGATGAAAACGCGATAAAGCGTCAGCTTTCGGCTTAAAATTATAACCGTTTGTAAATTGGAAATGAAAGCCCTTGATAAATTCTTTCTCCTGTAAAATTAATATCTTTTTTCTATTCTTTTTCAGGTATGTCATCAGAGCGTTCGGTCGGCTGTAACGAGGAATGGAGATATTGTTAGATGACTAAGCTATAATAAAAATCAGGTGATGAACGCGCATCAAGAGTGAAGATGAGGCGTTCAATCAATATAGGTTTTATTTTCAAAAGAATTTGTAAGTACCTAGATAAATATTGAGAGTGAGACAATGTTTCGTCTGTTTTTTTTGTTAATCCTAAGAGCCGGTCTGAATATCCACTATAAGGGATAAATTAAAAATACCAAATAATCGCTATTCGATACCGTATCATCTTCTTTTGTATTGTTGTTTTATATGTTAGTTAAAATGATACGTCTGGTATATTACACAGTACTATATCTCTCGGTGATACACCTTAAATCTTGTTCGTTTGTGATTGATTTTGATATTCATACAAAAAGCTCTTCTTCATTTTCTATTTAGGCTCAGAGTACTTAGTAATAATAATATCCTTCCAAGCCTAATTATAGCCTTCCAAGTTCTACGTCAAGGTTCGTCCATTTCAGCTATCACTATCATTCATGACAGTGATAGTACACTCGTCCGCAGATGGTCTCACTGCAATGCGTAAGCACTTTATTATTCCAATAGCGTTTCGTAAAAACTCATTATTTAGAACCGATAGTGTGAATGAACTTTTATGTTCTATTTAAAGAGCACTGTTACCTAGTTTCTTTTTAGATTACGTGGATTAGTGGTCTTTGAACTAGATATTTCTTATTTGATTGTGGTTATAAGAATTGTGGTATTATCATCTTGAGCTAATATTTTTTGATATTAATCTGTCAAGCCTCAGATTCCAGCCACAATTGTTTTTTAATTGTTCGGCTTGGGAAATTAAGTCCATATCTCTATCGAATCCATTTCAACAGCAACCTTTACTAGCACTCTTTCTTTGTCACTTTCAAATGACAACAATTTTGGCTAAGTAATCCCATAATAATTAAAATCACACATACAGATAGTTTATGTTCCAAAGTTACTGGATGTTTGGCATGTTAATTTGTTTATTGTGTTATTTAATTTCAATGTAACTGTGACTTTTAGTAATGCCTATTTTTGAAATGAGTTCGAAGTGAAAGAAGCTTTATTGTTTATTTATTGTGCCTGTGATTGTGTTATAAAATTATTATAATTACTATTATGCCAATTTCCCTAACTTGTATCATTCTCTCTCTAGCCTGTAAGGTTTTAACAAGGCGCTGCATTGAAAGTAGCGATATTATAACATCTTAAGTATTTGTGAGATGTTAGGTACTTAATCTCGAGAATCTTTCCCATTCGGATTGTCAACACTACATTTCCCGAATGAAATATGAAAACACTATTAAAACTGGAATCCGTATTGCACTATTCTGTCGGAAATTAGTCGCCGGGCGGGGCGGCGCTAGTGTGCAGATTGCACCCGCCCCCCTCTTTAATATCACCCAGTGTAGTTTTGGGTCTTTTAGTTCACTATTGACTTCGTTCTTTCTGTTTGATTTAAGATCGATGTGTAATAAAAATAATATT
The DNA here is from genome assembly GCA_947347705.1 of Nymphula nitidulata. Taxonomy (NCBI): domain Eukaryota; kingdom Metazoa; phylum Arthropoda; class Insecta; order Lepidoptera; family Crambidae; genus Nymphula; species Nymphula nitidulata. The sequence continues at coordinate 7,718,208 of OX374636.1, read as the reverse complement.
TTCGTCTCACTGCTGGGCACAGCGGGTTGGTGGGTTAAAGCGGTTGCAGTGAAACAACCCGGAACCAACGGCTTTACGATCTCGAGATAGCAAATTTTGATTAACCCATCCCGGGATCTAACATGGCGTAAGTTGCTTTGTTTCCGTAATCGATTTCAGAGCGCTCAAACCATTACACCACCTAGCTCCACATTTGATTTCATTTTTACAAAATTTTACAAAATATTTTTTTGACGTAGAGCGAGATAGGTAGACAATGTATGTTGTTTGTAATGTTTGTTTAAAACATACAAACATCCATGACTCATGTTTGTACTCTTGTGATTCTTGGGCTGCGTAGGTATATGAAAATATGTGCTAGGTTCAAGTTGTGAACTAGTTCGTGAACCACTCAAGCCTCGCGTAGGCTAGATCGCTCAATTCCGTACGTCGTAAGCCAAGTTTCATGCACAAGTGCATTTTCATAGCTGAATAAATAATCTCTGGTTAGCTACACTAGTTTTAACTGGGCAAATTTAATAACGGATTATATAGCTTAGTTCTGAACGTCTGAACTAATGGCGCTTGAATAAAATAAATTCAAAGTCAAAGTCAAAAGGTTTATTTGCATGAACACAACGGTTAAAAGATCTTAAGTTTATGTTACAGTACGTGTATACAGTGTGCGTGCAGACGTGCAAAATTTTTTATCAAGTCACTCACTACTCACATAAATTGATTTAAAAATATAATAAAGGATTCTAATTCATTTACAATTTCTTAAAATTCAAATATTCCTTAACACTGTAAAAACATTTGTCTAATAGCCAATTTGTCAATTTCGTTTTAAATAAAGTTCCTTGTAAACATTTGATTTCATTTGGTAACTTATTATACAGAACTATGCTCATGTTGTATGAATTTTGCTTATACAGATACTTCTGGCAGGTAGGCTGATATAGTAGGTTTAGGTATTGCGATCTAGTATGCCTCAAAGTGTTGTGGTTTGTCTTTTTGTAATAGCCTTAATTATTCTTTAAAAATAAACAAATTTCCTTTATATAAATGCATGGCAACGGAAGTATTTTCAATTTTTTAAACAATGGTACGCAACTGTCTAAAAACCAAGCATTACATAAAGCTCGAATACATCTTTTCTGCATTTTGGATGCTTTATCAACATCCACAGAGTTGCCCCAGAGCACCACCCCGTAATTAAGTATTGAAGATACATATCCATGGTACGCTGTAAGAGCAGCCTCTGTAGATACTGTTTGCCGCAATCTTCGCAGTGCAAAGGAAAAACGTTCTAGCTTTGTGCACATTGTATTAATGTGCTCCTTCCAGTTTAGGTGCGTGTCCATATTGATTCCAAAGAATTTATAGTGTTCAACTTCGTCAATTTTTGTGTTATTGAATTCTATTTTCAATGGTACTTTCGGAGTACTATAAGAGGAAAATTTTATGTATTTGGTTTTTGACAAATTTATTTTTAATTTATTTAGGTTTAGCCAGTTTATAACATCTGTTAATGCTTTGTATACGGTTTCCTCCACAACATTCTTATCAGTACATTTTATAATTAGGGTAGTGTCGTCTGCAAAAAGTATGCATTTATGTGAGGTCGCATATGGAAGGTCATTAATATAAATCAGGAAAAGCAATGGACCAAGAATACTTCCTTGAGGAACACCTGTGGTTTTTGATAAAAATTGAGATCTATGTTTAATTTTTGCTAATTTATTATTGTTTTTGACTATTTTAGCTATTTCGGTGCATTGCATTCGATTCCTCAGGTAGCTGTCCAGCCAGTCATGAGCTTTTCCCCTGATACCGTACAACTCTAATTTCCTTAACAGAATTGAATGGTCAACATAATCGAATGCACTAGTCATATCTAGAAATAATGAAACCACATGACAATTATGATTTATACTCTCTGATATAGTTTTAACAAGATAAAGCAAGCCAGTGTGGTTGAACTACCCTTCCGAAAACCGTATTGCTGTGGAAGAAGAATATTAAATTGTACTAGAAAACTATTTATTCTTTTTAGCATAGCTTTCTCTAGCACCTTCGAAAGAACGGGTAAAATAGTTATCGGCCGGTAATTACTAGGATTCGATTTGTCGCCCTTCTTGAATAATGGTCGAACTATGGAAAACTTCAGATTCTCTGGGAATACCCCTTCGACAAAAGACAAATTAATGATATGAGTTAAAGGCTTGCTTATAAATTTAGCAGAAGCTTTAAGCACCCTGGTTACTATGTCGTCAATACCACTTGACTTACTATTATTCAAAGACATAATTATATTATAAGTTTCACCCTCGTCAATGGGATTTATATAAATTGAGTTTACATTTCTCACTATATTATTGCACTTAAAATCGTGGATTGGTTTTTGTTTGTCAATTAAATCTATAAAAAACTTGTTAAAGAAATTAGAAATATGAAGAGCGTTAGTGTAAGTTGAGTTATCAAATTTAATTATATCAATATCACTATCAAATATATTTCTGTTTATTGAATTTGAAATTGTGTTCCATGTAGCTTTAACTTTATTCTTACAATTGTGTATATATTTGTTGTTACTTATTTTTTGAGATCTAAAGATACATCTAAATCTAAAGGTACTTTCAATTCTAGAAAGGCCTCTAACTGTACACGAGACCTATTGGATTAGTATATTTGGTATGGCGTCGATTAGACGATCAGCTTACTTTAACGTGAATGTTTGCGTAAAGAATAATAGAAAATGAAAAATTTTATGCAATCATCTATCTATCACCATTTCATTGACACTATTCGTAAGAGGCCAAACATGCTAGCTACATCTGCTGTAAGTTTCTGAAGAATTGAGCATCCCGCAGACTATTAGATGATACAGGATCAGCTCAAGGTCAGCATGTCTTGGAAATACCACCGAAGTAACAGTAAACCATATTTCAAATCAATCAGATCTGTGAAAGTTAGTAAAACCCTATTGTCAAGTAGTAGGTAAATGAGCTGATAGTCATCAAACGCCCGAATAGATCTTCATAAAGTATAGCTAAGAATCATCTCGAAAAAAAAACGAATCAAAATTGGTCTATTCGTTTAGGACCTACGATGCTACCGATAGACATACAGACACGTCAATCTTATAACATCCCTCTTTTGCGTCGGGAGTTAAGAAAAGGCATTTCTTACTTGGTTTACAATATCTGTTGTTGTCTCGTAATATTGCAGATTTAATAGTATTTCTTTTTTTACCTATATTTCTTTATATTTTATATTATTTATATATATTTTTACCTATAACGCTTTATATTATATATATTCTTCTGTAATTATGCATTATTGAAATTTTAATATAGGTATGTAAAGTTTAATAATGTGTCTCGATATCCGCTTATCATGCTGTGTGCACATGCTTGTAGTGTTACAGTCTATCGTTGTATTCAGTTTTTAAATTGTCATAAGATCTCTGCAGGTCTTACGCGGCTTGACAAATTAAAAGTAAAAAAAAAGAAAACATGCGCGACTCGAGCGAGCGAAGCAAGCGTCTCGCACGTGTCATTTATGATCTATAAAAACTGTCGGACACTTTCGTGATTTGTGAAGTTCCTACAAACTTTTGCAGTTACAGAGGGACTACCACATTTTTATGGTGATGGATATAATACACTTCGGATTACATCACAAAAGTGACCCTTAATAGCGACAGCTAGAAAAACACATTCAGCAATAGTAATAGCGATGAGAGAAAAAGTGTCCATTTTTGTTTGTTTGAATCTAATTCCGTTAGGCGTCCGTCGCACATGTGTTTGACCAGCCGAATAGCTGACAAGTCCAATGGACATGTTTACGCCGATTAATCCTGTAAACAATACCGATACATAAATTGTTCCACTATTACGTATCTACAGTTGTTTAAAATTCAATGGGCTATGTTGGATCTACGTTTTTTCGGCACGTATGAATAATTTTAATTTGTCGGGCTGGTTGTCCCTTTGTTTCCCCTACTTAGTATGTACGCGTCGTGTTTTATTATCTCGATTAATTTGTCGTTTGAAAGCAATATTAGGATAAACCTTGACTAATAGCTCTCGATTTATTAATAACCACTTTTACAAATCATTTATACTTTAGTTAAGACATCATACAAAACATTTTGGTTCGCTTAATAAATATTGTTGAAGACATAAAAATAATTGCATTAAGATGTAGCGTAGGTATATTAAGTCACTTCAATACCTAAGATAACAAAGAGATTTTCAAATCAGATCACACAGTTTATCTATAGGTAGGAATATACAACTGCTTCTTTAATGGCTTATTCCGTCTGAAAGGCGTCCAACTTAAAGAACATTCGCTTCGTAATATTGTTATTGGGTATCTTTTTGCGTAATAGACGTAATAGACGTTTTGTGTATTTGATCTCTTCGGAGAACTTCCTTTGAAAGTTTTACTGGACTCCATTATTAAAGTAAACCTTTAATAAATGTAATATTTAAAACATCCCGCTAATGCTATTTTTGAAACGTTAATTTAACAGATATAATAAATACGTGTGTTTATAAATTTAAGGATGGTATAGGGATTCAGGGTTCGGTGGTATCAGCTGGAGCTTGTAGGATCTGAAAGTAAAACACGTAGTTACGTGTAGATTCCAATCGGATATTTCATCAGATTTAGCTGGCCTAAGTAGGTACTATTTTTAACCCCCGATAAAAAAAGATAAAGCGTGTTTGGGCTCTTATGAATTAATAGTCTTTATGAGATGGTGTTAGATAGACGAATAATGTGGCCGGAGGTTACTAAATATTTCAATTTTATATTTATGATATTGCAACTATCGGGGTGCTCAGTGAGTCATATTGACTATCTTAACTACAATACTAAGTAACTTATATGCAATGTAAATAACAGAAAACAATCAGATTTACATACTTACTTAATCTAACACGATATAACACATTACACACAACACTATTTACACAATGGTCGTTCTACCGTCTACAGCTAGTTTCATTTTAATTTACTTATTTTTCATTATCCTAATGTAAGACTAAAAGAACTGTGTATTAGGTAAAGACTAGGTTTTTCTATTTATAAGTCATTGCTCATCCTTTACTATTGTAATATAGGTATTAGGTTAATTATTACTATTGTCACCCACGCGACGCCTACGCATTCTAAATTGTCGCTGCCAATCTTGGGATTATTGGGACATTTTCAAACATACTAATATGAATCAATTGTATTTTTCAATCCATTTGAGACACAAAATCGACTGTAATCTAAGTTAATGGCTCCAGTAAAAATGACTCATTTTGCGTGTATTGACAGTGGTACAGTGGCATGCATTATTGTAGAGGCATAACTGTCCTCAATCAGAAGTGGACGGAAACTTGTCAAAATTAGACTTTAATAAAAATTTGACAAGATGATTTTCTTTTGAAACTGATTATTTATGTAGGGAAATTTTATTCTTTAATGGAGAACATTTTTTTTTAAAGTACTTTGATTGTGTATTAATTTAGTGTATACAGGCTGGTGCCGTCAATACGACAATAAATTAAAACATGGGCTATATTAGTTCATAAAATGGTTTCCCACTTTCAAAAACATCTTATTCGATGATAACTTCAGGACGTTTCTATGAAATAATGCAGCCAATGTTATATTATTCAATACAAATGTCATGAAATTATCAAATGAATACGATTTTTTTGAAAGTAGCAAACCATTTCTATGAACTAATATAGCCCATGTTTTAATTTATTGTCGCATTGACAGCACCATCCTGTATACTGTGTTCTGTCAGTTATGTGCGATAGCATGCCCGTCGTCAGCTACTCTTTGACGTCAAAACGACCGATTTTAATTAAATTGAGGAAAGAACAATTATAAATACCTAAACATACTTTTTATTCCCTCATTTGCCAATTTCCCAATATGAAGTGATTCCATATACCGTATCGTATGTTCCAAAAGTCCGAAATAAAATTTAAGGGGGTGGTTGTGTTCCTTGTCAAGAGTTGCCTCTGAGAGTTTGACACATTTCAGACCACTTTTATTTTACGATTAAATTAATAAAAACATTGTCCTACCCGTGACAAGCCTAAAAAATGCGTGCTTGCGTATCCTGCGACACACTACAGTTATACCACACAAATACAAGCCGCGCACATACTATGATATCAACCCCAGAATTCCCAATTTTATTTCGGAATTCTGTAATACCCAATATAAACAAAAACCTGCTGTAGATTTCTACAGCAATTCAAGCACTGAATTCGAACTACAACAGTAAGACGTGTAAGGTATAGCATATCTTCTAATATTTCCCTGTCAAAAATCTTACGGCTGCAACGTTGCTCTGAATTTGCATTTATGGGACGGTCACACGGGTACACGAATAACATGATTCTGTGGAAATTGACAAATATTTGGCTAATGCTTGGAGGACCGCATGACGTAACAACTGAGCTCCTAATGGCGGTGGACTTTTAAGCGAAGAAACATCACCAATAATAACCCGTTCAAATAAATGGTATCATACAAGCTCTTCATTTCATCTACAACTTTAAAAAAATACCATAATTTAATTGAGTGTTTAGGTAAAATCATTACTTTTTAAAGAGGTTTATCAAGTAATCACAAACTGGACAATAGACAATAAGTAGTTTATAATAATAATAAAATAAATAATTTTATTCGATATTGTAACTGTTAATGGAAAAACGATGGGTTTTACTCTCAGATCATAAATAGAAGGTTTTTATAAATAGATGCTATAGTTCGGCATAAGTTAGGTATTGTTTCAGTATATTATATTTATAATACTTACTTCAGTTAAATGAAACTTAAATGAATTTAAATTGACAAAAGTCTAGACGTAAGTTAGTAGGACGAAATAACAAAATGTTGAGTGATTAAATGGTACGTTTTTTCGACTCCTAGAAAGGTCACTCACTTGTCGGTAAATAAGTATTATACTTATTATACTGTATTTTAATTCACTTTATTTTTCGTATTTATATAATTACGTACATATGCTACGTTAATTCTAAATACTAGCATCACTATGGAAACATTTAACAAATAATTATTTAAAACGTATCCTTTTAAGACACATAGAACATGTATGCTTATCTATTATCTACTGATACATTACACGATATTTATTAATATTGTTTGATGAAACATTGAGTGAGAGTATGGCCTATAAGTTATTCTGTGGTATGGCTTTGTCAAAGTAAAAGGAATTTTGCATTTTGCATAAAATATTTGGTTTGCATTTTCTTGTATTATCAGTGAGCATATTTTGTATTCTAAATTTAAATCAATGTCCCAATTCATTCTATTTGAAGATTTTGAAGTCATAACAGAACACTAAGCCTAGACATTTTTTTTTTATAGAAAATCAATGAATTGTCGTCAACTAAACGTTTATACGCGATTGTAAGTTTTTTAGAAACTACGCCGAGATCCAAACTGCGGACTGCGAAACATCAATTTGATTAATATTTTTAAAGCACACATTACACAGTCTCCCAAGTTCTGAGAAGGCTTACATACAGCGTTAGGCGCGATTTATACTGGGATCAAGTCTGCCTCTCTCGCCGGCTCTCGGGCAAAACAATCCGAGCCCACTGGTTACCTATCGACGTGTGATATGGATTTACAAGATCAACTATGGATTTGGTTGTACTTGTATTTTGACATGCTGAATTATTGATTTGTAATAAATACTGGGGTTACATTTTTCTGCCTTTGACAACTGGGAGTAAACATTTCTTAGGGTATTAGATACAAGTTTATGTTTATCCTGTTCTACGCTAAGCGTTAAGTCTAATCAAAAGCAGCATATATAACACTTAGTTCGGGGAAATACATAGTAGAAATCCCATAAGAAATTCCTTCTAACGCATGCGTGTGTATTTTTCCTGACCGTAATCTAGATAAGAGCGGCAACAAAGCTCACCAGAAAGTGAAGCATTTGTATGGGGTAAATAAGAGCAGGCCGTAATTAGTTGAGTTATTAATCCGCCTAAAGCAGACCCAGACTGGTCTAGCTAGTCGTGAAGCCGACAGACAAATCTTACCTCATTTATCGTGGTGCTCGGAGTTAGGTTCTGTTGGTTGGTCGTGTGTGGCGCCACTGTCACGGGGCTTAGTTCGTAAAGGCGATGCTAGATGGCGTTAGTTGTTTCACTTTATACCCAACTGAGATAAAGGAATAAAGATTTTATATTTTTTATTATATTGTTGATAAGCTTGCTCGATTCGTACATAGTTGTAAATGTTAAATTGTGTAAACGTTTCTGGAGCATCTGCTGACGGTAAATCGCATTCTATTTATTTTATTGATTAAACGTAAGTACAATAATCGGTGCTTATTACTTTTCAATTACTTATACTTCTAGGAGGTAGGTATGTTTTATGTTTCCTGTAATCAATCAGCTTGCAATTTATTATTTTAATAATTCATGCTGTTGGTAGTATTAAAATCAATTACAATGATATTTTAGTACTAACTTTTACATACAGTTTTACTGACCCTTTCGGGGTTTTGGTACAAAATACAGAAGAAGTTTAAATAACACGATAAAATTATAACATGTAGGTATTTATTTATTGTTCTGTTTGATCTATAATACGCAAGTAGTAGTTGTGACTTTAATTTATTGCGCGGGCGACCGGATCCATATTGTCTGGCGACTAATGTGTCACTATGTCACTCTAGGGCTGTCTTTTCTAATTAGTATTGCATCTGACATCTCAAGGGATATATTTTCTTTATAATAATCTGTTTTATCTTGATAGTGGATTCGTTTATCTAGTAAAACGAGTTAACGGGGGAATATAAAAAGGTGCTTTATTACATTTTGTATGAAGTGCCATCTTATAAAAGAGCTCTGCCAAAGAATGTTTCTTTTATCATCATCACTATTACCAGCCTATAGGTATACATCCCACTGCTAGGCACAGGCATTTCCTGTCCTGCATGGGAGAAACACATGAGGAATTTGGGCCATTACACCACCACGCGGGTTAAAGCGGTTGCAGTAGCAACCGCGACCAACGGCCTAACGTGCCTGCCGAAGCACGGAGAAGCTCGAGATAACAAATTTTGATTGACCCATCCTGGGAGCGACCATGGCGAAAGTTGCTTTGTTTTTGCAATCACAGCCTAAGCGCTCAAATCACTACGCCACCGAGCTCCTCACTCGAGCGAGCTTCTTTCTTATTAGATATTTATTTCCAGCCACTAGTAAGGTCGCCAAGTTTACTCCAGGAAACATTGCGGGTCTTGTGCCCTGTGTGCCAAGTCCTTTGCCCTGTGTGCCAAGTCCTTTGCCAATACTGACTGAGGTTCCATCCATCCCGCAAGTGATTTTTTTCGCACTGAAACGGTTAATTGATACGTTTACCACCAATTTTTTTCGCACTGAAACGGTTAATTGATACGTTTGCCACCAGAACTTTGTAATACTGGTTCGTCAACCAACATTAAAGTGGTAGTAATCAAACCATTATAATTACAATTAATGATTCTCTTTTGGCGTTTAATTGAGCTTCTTAACATTCGCTAAAATTTGAATAAGCAGTATAAACTTTATATTCTCAGTAATTTGATAAGTAGATTGCCTAATCTATTTCCAAGAAGGGAATATAAAATGTAAATAATGTTTTCGTTAATGTAATTATTACAACAAGCTAAGTATCTGTCTTCCATAATTTTATTATGGGTGATTAAATTATCCAACTTCCAGTAGTTATTGCAAATTCTCAGACAGGTACTCGCATGGATGTAATCTGAGGTCAACAATCTTTTCTTATAACAAAACAGGGAATGTTCGATTCATCAACCTATCTTGACAAATACTCATTTGTTAATCCAAATACCCTATGAAAAACAACCATCATATTATTTGAATAAAACTTCCTAGCTTATACTTATATTCACAAAAGTAGAGTATATTTTTTTATTATCTTTATGCTATAAAGATACGTAATTTATTAGAATAAAATGGAATTTAGAGTCTCTTTCAGAACAATTCAGATCTAAAAGAACAGACATTTTCCATTTTAAGGATATATTAGAAAAGTATTTAAACTAGAAAAAAAACATGTAAGTACTCAGGCGGGGACTGAACTAGAGACCTATTCCAATCCGGGTAACTGCTCTAACCATCTGAGCTACTGAGGACATTGTATGAATTTTTCAAGTTTAAATAATTTTCTAATATTTTCAAACATTTATGTAATGATAAAAAGAAAATTAAGAAAACCAGTTCTTTACATATATCTATTCTATCCTTATTTCTATGTAAATATCAATTATCTACATACAGGGTCAATTGTAACAGAAACAGGTAACACCTACCTTCCCATAGCTTAAAAGCCCGAGAATCATCATACAGGAAGACTAAGAATCTAAGAAGATTTATATTGAATTTAAATACGTAGGTAAGCTTGTTTATTGTATGGCCCGCCGAGTTAGATAACAACATATTTTAATATTCTCCTGTGAATTTATGACTCAGTTTTGAATATTTAATTCGATTTATTTAAAGGCAGAGGAAGTTGTAAATTATATAATGCGTAGCGCGATTTGTATCCAATGTCAAGTAGAGAGGAACGGTATCCTCATCGGTGCGGCGCAGGCGCCGCATAATTTCTTTTGCTTATTAATACTGTTTGATTGACCTTTTTATTCGGATATATTGTTATTGTCAGCCATTGATCAAAACCTGAACTGTCTTATGACAAGAAATAAGAATATTAGCCATTCGAAACCTAAGCCGTTGGTTTAAAATTCCCGATAAAGACAACATCTGTTTAAGAATCTGAAACGTAGAAAATTTTATCGTTAGAAAAGTCAGCAAAAAGCTTTTTTCTCTTGCGAAAAATGTAAATTTAAATCGTATCATTGCAATGAAACCATTGATGAAGAACAATGAAATGTTAGTTTTGGTTAATACAATTTGCATTTAAGTGAAATGTCTATGAATGTACAATCGCGATGTAAAATTTTTATCATTTTTCAAATTAAATTCTTTGTCACACTGTATGCAATAAAGGCTAAAATGCTAATTTAAAATACGTACTTATTACTTTAAATATTTGTGAAGCAATCTACTCACTCAAAGTGTTGATGACTTTTTGATAATCAAACTCATTTCTTAATTTGAAACTTGACCTCCATTTAAAATAAAATGTCCTAGTTTCTATAACAGATAATATTTTGTAGTTTAAGAAAAGGTTTTCTATATCCTACATAACCATCGCATTACGACCGATTTTCGTGTGTGATAAAATCTATGCCGTACGTATACGTCTAATCAAATTATATCATCGACCCTGTGGCACAGATTTGTGCATGCAATTATAAACCTTAAGGTAAACATTTTTATACCGCGATTGTACTCCCGTAATTCTGTAGTGTAGTCTCGTCATAAGTTTTGCTTATAAAAATAAGAATAAAACTTTATGTAATGTTGGAAAACGGGATTATGTACTTTTGTTTAAATTGTGCGCGGTTTAGGATAATTTTGTACTAGCATTTTTTCAATAGGTACTGCTTGTCCATTGTGCAGGTGTTAAATAAAATACTCATAATAATATACTAATTATTCTTATCAATTATATAGCCCGGATTAAAAATACATAGAGGTTGTTGACTGTGTTATTGATACGAGATGCCATGTGGCTTTCATTAATAATTTCAGTAGGGTAACTGCTCACTCACGCCTCTTTTAACCTCTTGTTGGACAAGTTTACAATAGTATTCCCAAGTAAAAATGTCGAATATCGATTTATAAATATCGATACGGTCAAGTTATGTATCGTGCATCTCTCTAGTCCCTCGGGTGACGTGAGCAGTTGAACACATCCGGCTCTGTCTGTGTCGCCTTACCTGTAGGTTACCGTTATGCGATTGGTAAGCCGCTGGCGCTCCGATGTTATTCGTTTGACGCCATCTTCAATGTCGGTCATATTATTGTTCTATGAATAGAACTTTTTTGTTGACATTGTTGTAAAATTATTTAATGGCGAGTTCCTGTACCAAACTTACACGTCGAAAGCTATTTTTTAACCGAGTTCGAAAAAAGGACGAGGTTATCAATTCGTCTGTATGTTTTTTTTATTGATCCGCTTTCATTAGATGGAATTAATATTGTGTCCAAGTCATTAAACTCAGATATTTACCACAAACATTAAAATTTCAGTGTTTATGATTGATATATTTAATTAATATTCAAGTCAATAGTATAAATCACGTCTCATTCCAGTAAAAGTACTCACTGTCTGAATTGTAGATGCCTTCAACTAGCAACTAGGATTAAGGCCAGGCAGTTAATGTTCGCAACATACTTAAGAGCTCTCAGCAGCAAAATGACATAAATTAATGAAGTAATGATTGTAAACTCTATCTGCTGTAGGTAACGTGCTAACATATCTATCTTGCACTTAGGTAGTAAATTTTTTAACTTAATGTACCGAGTTTTCTTAAATAAGATATCTTAAGTAAAGTGTTGCTCAGACAAGATTTACTACATCCCTGGCGTCAAAACACAACTCTAGCATGAATTGAGAAGATTAACCGTTTATTATAGCCATTAGAAATAAACTTTATTGTAAACGATAAAGGGTCTAATGAAACTTAAGGAATAACTACTGCATTTTGATAATCGTATAGATCGCCCGACTACATTTATTACGAGTAATATTTAAATTAAGAACATAAACTACCAGCACCTATGCTATTTTGAGTTTAAAGTAGCCACAGTATGGTACACTAAAGGAGGACCTCGGGGGCCTATTGGTTTGAGAACAGAATTAGGGCCATTATGTCTGGCTAGGCTAAGTGGCTAGCTAGTGAAATATTATTTTATTTAACACATTGTAATTTTGTATTATCAATATACCTTTCAAATATCACCGAATTTCAAACGATATTTTGTTTTTTTAATTTATTGATGTCGGAAATATGGTGACAATCTGTGCCACGTCTATTAATTACTACTAATGTAGTGACATTGTAGAAAATTGTAGACCAATTAATTAAGTATAGGTAAATAAATAAACACATAAGTTGCTAGCTAGAAGTAGGTATAATCGGCTTAAAAAATTGTGTTACTTTGTATGTTTAAGATCGTCGTTAAAAGATTTACAATATTAAAAAAACTTTTATGAAATAATAAATCACTGCATTTAACTAACTCCATAAATTAGTAAGAAAATTCTAAGATATCTTTCTGTCATCACTCAATTAAAAGAAATAACATTAATAAAGTCATAATATATTTTGCTATGTCATTAATGTTCCGTTATTATAATTGGGTACCGGGCCGACAGAAGTTAGCAGGTCATGAAGCCCGTGGCGCCAGCCGGTGTCACGCAGGTCGTAGACCGCGACAAATTCCACGCCTACTTGAAGGAGGTTCTGTTACTCCTTGCGTCCTTTTATTTCCCTGGTACTGGGAATCTCTACAATTGACATGGATTCATGATTGAACATCTTTAACACACCTAAGTATACTTTTCATGGTAAAAATATAGGTTTGATCTTTAAAAGTCAATCACTGTTCTAATGGTTTTTGTGTCTTTATTTAACAAACAAATAACTGATCTCGGTTATCTAAACGAATCAAGGGTTTTTAGATGCGTTTTTTTGCTATTTCCTTTGCTTGTAACAAAGATTATAGTAACGTATATTGTTTGTTTGACATCAATTTTACTAGGTAGGCCCGTATGTAGGGTCGTATAGGTAGGTACCACCGCCTTTCTTATTTCATCCGTGAATCAGTTCGCTGTTTTTCGGATTGAAGGGAAAGGTAGCCAGTGTAATTACTGGACATGGGCGGCATTTCATCTTAGGCCTCAGGATGACAACGCACCTGCAATATCAAGTGATTTTCCTTTGTCATTGCAGGTGTCTATAGGCGGCGGTAACCGCTTACCATCAGGTGGGCCGTCAGCTTGTTTGTCATGTAGCTGTATAAAAAAAATCAAGTCGCCTCAAACAAAACGGTCCAGTAAATTCCGTATGTGTATTGTTACGTACAGCGTGGGAACAGTACGCAGAAGCTCGCTGCGTTCAACGAAGTAGCTTATCTTGAAATATCGCCGCTGACAGCACAACTCGCGGTAACTGCTGCCCGCCGCGGAAAATTGTTAGCGTCCATTAATTTTATTTCGTAACCGTTTTGAGACTCAAATGTTTTTGGCTATGGCTGATTGAAGTGGCGAATTTTTAGAAACTATTTTAGAATTATTTATAATTTAACTATTATCTAATCTGTGGCTACACGTATTGTTAAGTCTACCAATCAATGACAAATCATTATTTATTATAAATTTAGATCCCATTATTGTTTAAGGAAGTGGAAAGCTCTTAATTCCTGTAAATTCTATAGTAGAACCCAAAAAATGTAAAGAGTGCTTTGGCCTAACATAACTTTAATTTCGAACAGCCGATACAGCACCACCTGTATCGGGTGAAAATTATTAGTTTTTTCATGAATTTAAAGTATATTTACATCCATTATTAATTTTTGATTTTAACCTTATTATAAATGTTTGAAAAATTACTTAGTAATTAAAATATAATAAAACTATATTATATATAAAATATAATTATTTATAAAATTTTATATTTACATCCTTTTGGTTTTGAAACAGTAAGTAAAAAAAAAGTTTCCCACACTTTACACATTTTTATTTGGTTTACAGGGCTGTTAGCTCCGTAAAATAAAATTAAAAAGACAGCCGGTGACAGAAGAGCAGTAATGATTTTATTATGTAACAATCTGAGACACAGGCATCTTTCCGATATCATTGCGCGTTGCTTGTAATTGTAATTATGTTGTCCTCACCATCACAACTTACTTGGGCCACGTAGCGTCCTAAAAACATGGAGCTGCTGCTAAAAAGATAGTAAAATATTTAATAGACACGGCAACAACAGGTACATTTGACAGGTTTCATCACCTATACATCCCACTGCCGGGAACAGGCCTTCCTACATGGGAGAAACACGTTTACGACTCTAAAATCAAGGGAGTAAAAGAAATATGCATTTAGTTTCCGTTGGAAAAGTTTCGCATTTTTATAGAAACGGGGGACTCAAAAATCTGTATGATTTAAATCGAGTTTCAAATTTAAAAGCCTTTTTAAAGGGGTATTTACAACACATTGCTGTTCCATTTTCTTAGAAAAATAAACCCAAACAGTACGTCATTATTTATCTTTTATTTACAGTAAGAAAAATTGCTGTGAAGTGTGAACATTCCTTTTCAAGCGTTGCCATTGCAATACTTGCAATAATACACTTTATCGCAGACGCCTTGCTTATGAGACTGAAGTGGTCTTATTGGCGCAACTCCAACGTAGCCATAGGGCTCGCTACAGTGGTAGATATAGTGGATGGCACATGGAAGCAGATACCTGATTCATAATCTGGTCAAGAAATGAGTCAATAACCAGACAAAAGAATGCCGCAGACATCAACATAGTTCTTGTTGATGTTTTTCGTATCATAAAGCAATACAAACAACGTGTCAACTCTCACAAAATTAGTACAAGACTGCTAAATATGCATAAGGGCAAAGAAAATTCGGGACTTAAAAACTAATCCGTTGTGTATTTGATTTTATTTGTATACCTAGTGCGATACTGATTATACCTATTTTAATAACATTACTTTATTTAGTGTCATTCTTCCCGAAAGATGCAATGAAATCATTTTACCTGTTTACACATTATATAATTTTACATATAAATTTTCTTTTTTGGAATTGCCAGTAGCTTCTTTCTTTTTCTATTTATTACTCTTATTAAAGTAAAAACTTCGTAAAGCGTATACTTTCAATGATAATGGCGGATTTCTTTCAGAAAATTCCACGGCTTTATCAGAATAAAAGTTTGCCTCGGCTTTAATCTGAACCCCAAGCAGCTTTTCAGCGAGACTTTAGACAAACAAACTGAAGTTTCTAAGACTATAATGTTTTGTTCTTTATAGACGTTTACAGTAAGCAGTGCCCATTCAGTGTATTCAAGCGACAAACTGATTACTCACTCATAAATTAACTACAATTGTCTATTATTCATTTTTTACCATTTAAAGGGTCTCCGACCAGCATCGTTACTTTTCCTGCCTATTAAAAAGCAGTGAGACCACTTACGCCTCAATATCGACGGACAGATTGCACGGCTATGTACATATCGGCAAAATTAATCTTCCTTACTCTTTACACTGCTACAAACGAGCGGGACGGCGATAAGGCTACCCGTAGTTATGGTAATGAAGGAAACACTAGTTTTGTCTGAGCGTGCAGCGTCGTCTGCGCCGCCCGACAAATAAATGTCTTGCGCCAGACAGATTTACGCTTTGAAGGCGCGTACCATACTCGACAACTCGCCGAGTTACTGAGAAACAATTATTTTTGCGAAGAAAATGAAATTACTTCGCGGTGAGTTTTACTAACGCAAAATCTAAATTAACAATTTTGATCCCGTTTAAAGCTTGTTTTGCGCACGAAAATACTACAATATCTACGCAGTTGATGCGGAAAGAAACTGCCTGACTGCTATTTTTACATTAATCCCATATACCTAGTATTATTTTCTTCGGGATGAACAAATAGGATTAAATTTATTACGAAAGGGACACGATAAAAATAGCTTCATGGTGTTGTAATGGGCTGAGCGAAACAATAAGTCTTAACTCGAGACTGGTTTAAGAGACAAAATGAACGAATAAGTGCAAAATAGTTGGATCTGAATTTACATTTTGATTGGAAATCGACGATCTATCTGTGTCTCAATTGGGCTTGTGTGGCGATCTCGGGAAAAGTTGATTCACTGAAGGGACATGGTAATGAGATGGCGAATCGATGCCATGCAATCCGATAGATAGCTATAAATTATAAATGTAGTTAGTTACACTCAGCGTGTATACGATTTAGATCCCTAATACATTGACAGAAGAGACAGAATGTGTAGATACTTCATTTCTATGCTGACTGTACTCCTGGCTCTTAGTTTGTGGACTGCTCGTATTTATTTCGATCGCATTATAGGAAAGGAATGTACGGAAGGTACCTGAGCGGTTTTTATTTATTATCCTTTTTGGTGTCCATTAAAGTGTTGTGTATAGTGTATACATACATAAACTATTCATGGAAATTGCGTGACCAAAGTCACCGAACTATGTGGGTGTGGTTCATTGTTCTAAGTTCCAAAATTGTTCTTAATGGCAACATTTTCGTGGATGTGATGCGGCATTTCTATCGTTCAAATCGAAATTTGTCAAATTCACCCGAATTCTAATTTAAGCGGACTGAGAAACAACCCTTGAGCAATTTGTCTCTATGTTAAAGGTTTTGAAGCTAAAGACGAATTACATTTCTTTAGATAATAACACTTTCTTTGTATTGGTAAATTACTTTAAATTGACAATTTCAATAAGATTTAGAATAAGATATTTTGTAATTTAACCAAGTGTAATGTATTGGTAGTAAAAGTAATCCAGTACACGCGGGTATGCAAGTGTAACTAGTTGATAAACGGAATCGAAAGCTGTGGCAAGGTCGTCAACCAGCGGCCGGTCGGTCGCCCAGGTGGTCACTACCAGTTCTGAGAGCCACTATCTGCGTGTTCTGTGATGGACACGGAATACCTGATATCCGAAACAGTTGCTATATTGACCAGTGTGAACCGGACGTAAAGATCACGCGTGAAATCGTCCGTGGAATACGAGAAGTGGCTATTTAAAAGCATATCAAGTTTTCGGGATTTTGGCTAACTTATTTTGACAGTCTAATTTACTTTACACTCTTAATAAGATCATAATTATGAGTCCAATGGCAGTATAAGTTAGTTGCAGTTTTCTCTGAACCCTAATCGATTATTTACTCAGTAGGAATTGATAACGTTTTCAAATAAAATTTAATCGATGTTATGGACTTTGCGTTTACATGAACGCGGTCGTTGCGTTTGACGTAAACCTCTTGAGGCATAGCTTTGTAACATCACATAATTACTTGTAAAATAAGAGACTGGGACGTGAAATTTTTCTAGTTTTATTATATTTTAATTACTATATAATTTTTCAAACATTTATAATAATGTTAAAATCAAAAATTAAGAAAATAAGAGACTATCAAAGAAACGGTAAATCAATAAACAAAAGTAATAGGTACTTATACAGTATTACTCAGATGTGGTTAAATATTTATTGTGTTTAAAAGTTGCCACTTTAACCCGAGCAGCTGCCGATAAGTTTCCATACAAAACTATACCGCGACGAACACTAATAAACTCTTTAAACAAGTTCTACCCGACGGCCATTGGCTGATAACCTAATCAATGTTGTGAGAACGAGGTTTTTAATTAAATACGAAACGCTCTTGTGTAAGAAAATTACGTAACGTACAATATTGTAGCACCGTTTTGAGTGAATATTGGCGCTTTCATGCTTTTCGTGCATATGTATGGAGATTTCGTCACGCGTTTGGGACGTGAGAGGATTTTTTATATGCGAAAATCTAATAGGTGAAGATTTAGTTGTAGTGGTTAGGAGGATGCCGCATCTATTCTGACTTATTGATGTGAAATTGGATTCCGTTAAGCCTTTAGATATCATGTGTTTCTCCAATGTTGGAAGGCCTGTGCCCAGCAGAGGGACGTATATTATAGGCTGATGAAGTTTGAGCCTTTAGATGGTGAAATAAAGAAATTAAAAGTTAAAATATATTCAATTTAAGATATAACATGACGAATGAAACATAATTATGCATGCAACTAATAAATATGTGGCTTTTGAAATGATTTCGTGAGTCAAGTTGCGATTTCGCCATATTTGAAATGTCTTATCAAACTTCTATAGATCTCGACACGTAACCAATCTACTCGGACAATGTATTGTAAATAATAAACCTTAGCAACCATTATTGGTACAATTTGATTGACAACATACTTGCGAAGCCACTCAATAGTAGACGAGGTGATTATTGGTCACTTGAATTAAGTTCGATATGAAATCACAGTTAAAATAAGCGTAAAGGTATATTCCCAATACTGCGTAACATAACATGACCGTTACCATATTGACACATGTAAAAAATTATTCCGGTGTTAGTTTCTTTCCTTTCCTTGCCTGGGGGCTTACTCTCTACGGCCGTAAACGAAGTTTCGAGTCCGGCCGAAACTTGAACCTTAATAACAACCATAAAGTTATATATTATCTCAATAATGTTTGAAAGATATTTATAAAAATATCAAGATTAGACAAAGTTCATTTCCTAAGGCGAGGAACCGTACTCGATCACTTTCACAATTATAGTCCTGCGCTATCGTCACAGCAGCGAATTGTGAAAGGTCGCGAGTTAGCCTCCAGCTCCAGCACACTTCCTAGTCTAGATATCCATTTCGTTCTAGTTTTAAAGCATTAGCATCACGATGCATCTGTCAAGTATGTAGTTACTTGAGAAATGATCCGCATAATTATGTGGTTCTTTCTTCATTTTATTTTTAATATTATTAAAATGTTTGAAATATATATATATCTGTCCAAATTCAAAATTTGTAGTTGTAACTTGAACCAAAAAAAAGATACGAACTTCGAACATCTTCATAGCACAACCATGGTGTCATACAGTTTTAATGAGCAGCAACGCGTAGGGGGCGACTGCAGTACTGCACATACCGTGGCGTGGGAGAATCTCAAATGCTGACATAACTCGTCATAAAGTATGCACATTCGATTTGATAATATAACTTACTTACCTACGTTATTTAGTCAATATTGAATGATCATGAGTTCATGATCAATCTAAACTGAAATTAAAAGAACATCACGTACACTCGTATGCATTGGTTGGACTTATCTGTGTAACTGAACAGATTTTTCCAATCCATATAGTATTGAGTCAATGGAGTGTGAAATTTTACGTATAAGCAGGTGACACGTGACATAACAGATTATTCGTATGTAATACCTACCTAATTATACACACATCGTTTTATAATAACACAGTTCTATATTATGTTCCTTATTGTATGTACAATCAGCAACAGAAGTCAAATATCACTTTTGTACCTTTTCCCAATAACCTATTGGTGAATGACGTAGTGTGACAAGGTTTTAAAGTGTTTATCGACTTCTGTTGCTGACCTTACCACTCTACGAAACAGCGGCTGAATGTATGTTTATTTAGTATATCTCTAATTTATTATGTATTAAGATTGTAAGCTATATTTCTCCGTTATCTAGTATGCATAACAAAGCTCATAATAACTATGATTTATTTGGGGATTGATTAGGTGTAGGTATTGTATTATTATTTAGACTACTGTATTTTTGTTTTTACATAAAGATTTTTAATATACTCATTGTTACTGTCTCGCGTCGCTTGCTTCACGTGAAAGTCGTCACATTTGCCCGATGCATCGTTTGTTATACTCATTTTGATGACACCACATCTTTACGTGGAAGTTGAACTGAATAGCATCAGGTTTCTTGTTAGTTTTTTACGTTTAGTTATCGCTTTACAAGATCGTTAATGAACCGAATGCGTCCAGCTTAGATGGCATGCCTAAACTGTGAAATGTTTTTATGCTTGATCAGTGCTCAAAAAATGCTTTAACACCTTATAAATGATATTTTTTACTACCAAATTCGTTGCGCGTTTATTATCTGTTTTTTTTTGTAAACGTCAAAAGGCACGTGAAATTGATTATTATTTCACTAATAGCCTGCTTTAATTGTACAGAGACCAGTACTCAGTACTTGAGCGTTCTTACCTCGGCTCCATGCCTCGCTGCCTGCTAATGAGACTCTAGACTAGTCTGGACTCACCCCATTGATATCCTCGAGATGCGCCGCGCGCCCGCCATCCAGAATCATTTCTTTTGCCTCCGAACTCAATTTTTATTGCTACATTTTTATCAGATGTTAAACAACATAATAGTCGTTTTATTTCTCCTAACCAGCTCCAAAAAATCACAACTGACGCAAACATAAAGGTTACAGGTGCTATCAATCGTACAATGAACCCATTTTTAAGAAAAATCCATAACATTTTACTCGTAAAAAACTTTCGACGCATCCGCTATAAATTCGAAGGGTCGAATCGAAACGTTGCATTGTCGGTTCTGCTCAATTATTAGCATCCCGCCGTTTAGCTAATTCATCAAATCAAAATTACAGACCTTTGCGCCGAAAAGAGAGCCAAATACGAAGGGATTACCGCTGGCAGAAGAATACTTAAAGATCTCGCTATAAAAACTGTTTCAACTATAAACTTGTAAAACACTGACAAATTTAATATTCATTTTTCAAGTCACACCACACCGCATAAAATTATAGACGAAACATTTCAACGACATGAAAGAGAATTCTCTCGTAGTTAATTTTAAATTTTGCTTTTATTTGTGCGGTCCGCGTCATCTCGCTTAAACATTTCATCTATTTTATGCTTGTCTCGGTTAAGAGAAGTAAATTTTGTATAAATCAGTAATGCAATGCCAGTGGCTATAAAACTCTCATTTGCAATTCCAAGTGTTGTTTTTACAAGTCAACAAACGTTTAGCCTTGAACGCATTTTAGTGGAATTTTGTTTTAAAAATCCTATAAGAACTAAAATTACTACGAATGTTGTTATCAATTCCAAATCACCACGCTCCGCCCGATGCTTGTTTCTTCCGAAATAATTATGAATAAGGGCTTTTGAACAAGCCGACTTTTTCGAGTGCAATTTAATTTCAACTATACGGCTTACAACTTTAGATGCATTTTTGAAATGTGTAGTTGATGACTTGTATAACAATATGTTATGGTTTAGAATTCTTTGTATTGTATTCTGCGAACCTACCTGTCCCGAAGAACAGGATGTAAGGCCCCCGCGGCTTGGTGTCCGTTCTAGTAACTATTTATTATTTGAACTAAACTGTTTATTTATATGAATTAAATTCCTGCTTTACATGTTAAGTATTCATTGACTTAATTACTATTGTCAATTTTGTACTTAATATCAGCTTTAATAAACAATGTGGTGCTCTTATCAAAGTTTATATTTAGTTTTAAAATGTAATATTTATCTGATACACGCAGAAGACAACCAGTGCCTACTTTATGATTATTATTCTAAGCAAGTATGACTTGAACACTTAGAATGTTTCATCACAATATGATTACCATCTCAACGAATAGAGCAAATTTCTCTTGTGTTGGATAGTGAATTCGTAATACAAACGTTGGTAATAATGTTACCAGTACTAAGGAGCTACATTAAAATGGATAAGATGTCGTGTTATAAATGTTATCTCCGGATGTGGTGACGACGGCGTGGACTCTGATGCGAATGTGTGCGTTAAGTAAGTTAGGGCTGTCGTCTGCTACATATTAAATATTAAAAGGAATAATAATGTGTTACATTCTTACAATCACACGTATTTAATCCAAATTAAGTATCATTAACACCTTGTGTTATTAGATAACGAAGAGATATAGATAACAAGAGGTCGCCCGCGGCTGCCCGCGGTGATGTTGGTTAATCGGCTTCCTATGTCCTTTCTCAGGATGTAATCTATCTCTCCCTGTAGAATTTCATCTAATTTTTTTAGCAGCTTATAGGTATGTACGGATATTATTATGTAGTTATAAAGGGTGGTAACGACAATACGATAATAAATTAAAACATAGGCTATATTAACTTATAGAAATGGTTTAACGTGTCTTCCGAAGCACGGAGGAACTCGAAATTATAAATAATAAAAAATACAATTAGATAGAAATATCCATCCATATCCATACTAATATGATAAATGCAAAAGTGTCTCCACTTCACGCTTGGTATGAAGGAAGTTTAAGACCTTGCGAAGAACTGGATACTTTTTGGAGCGATAACCGACAGCCACGCGAGCAGAACTGTGGGCGTTCACTAATACTAAATAAACATACAAATCCCGATGGCCTGTGAACAAATGTTCCTAGTCATTATACAAACATCTGCCCTTACTGGGGCACGAGCCGAGACCTCTGTATTATTAGACAGAGGCACTGGACCAGACGATCATCAGTTATAACCAATTGGTTTTCAAATATTGTTTAAATCAGATAAGTAATGAGTATAATTGTGCTTGTGCAATCTATATCCGTTTTAAAGTAAGCGTCAACACCCGCGAGCGATTGTAGAGAAACTTTCTCTCGTGGTACGGTCAGGTTATGGAATGAGACCCGCTGATGTTTTCGCGAACGAGTACAGCATGGGGTTCTTCAAAAAGGGTGTGAAAAGGTTTCTACAGGGTCAGCAACGCGCAAGTCATACCCCTAGTGATGCAAGCGTCCATCCAGTCCACGTCTATCTATATGCTACGGTAACCACTTACCATCAGAGACGGGCTGGATTATTGTTTGATATAAATACGACGGGACGACAACCCTACGTACCCCTGCATATCGCGATATAGCATTACCGATGTTACGGTAATTTGTGTTATTGTTTTTAAGTAAATTTGCTTATTGTGTTACACCATTGGTGTTTGATTATGACTGGTCTTGATAGGCTAAGTTTTATGTATTGTTTTGCGAAGGCGAACGAGTAGAGAATCCATTGTTCATATCTTTCTTGTGCTTTATGGGTTACTAGTTACTAGTGGTCGCCTGCAACTACGCCCGCGTGGTTGTCGGTTGTTACTTTCGCATTTAAATATGAATGTTATGCATTCTTTCATACTCAAAGTATGCTATAAAACCAATTTAGTAAACATAATTGGCATGCCAAATGGAGCCACAATTAAAACAATATTTCTCTCAAAATGTTTCTTACAATTTTGCAGAAATTGAGGTAAGTACCTACTCCCTGCAAAATTTCCCTATTAAAACCATAGCGTAATCTAAACAGCAATTGCATAACAAATGGGTATTTAAAAGTTTCAATTATAAATAGGAAATACTAGTCTTAAAAGATGCTCATTTGAAACTAATTAGAGCGGGAATGACCGCGTAACAGGATGTGGTTGCAGCAACCCTGAGTTATCTCTGTTGAAAGTATGTCGCGTACGTGTAATGTCAGTTTTATATGTTCAGTTAAATAGTATTAACTGTTTTATGTGCAAGTCCTTATAAGACATTTTTCTTTGTCCATTAATTACTGATTACTTTTAATCGAATATTTTATGTAAGGTAATGTCTATGACGTTGTATAAAAATTGGTAAAATTCAATAATTAAGTATATCTATTTTAGTATCCAAATGTTATAAATGCTAGATATGACTGGTTGGCATACTGGAATAAGAGATATCTTTCTTTTTTTAGGTTCATTCTCCCTGTAATGGGAAGGCAAAGGGAACTAACGCCCATACAGCCATGTCTTAAGTATTTCTTATTTCTTCATTTATTGCATTGAAATGCTGGTGTTACACATTTCAATGTGTCTTGGGAGAATTGGACGCGGAATATATGATAAGTCTCCATGATTAGCATCATCTTTGATGAGGTGGATAACCACGATAAAATTCTCAACGTCTTACACACAATAAACATTTTTATTCTAATGATCTTCCAATTTCACGCCAACACATGTTTTATAAAATTACACCAATTTTATAACACAACGTTCGCTCATACACAATTTTTAATTATTGTAATAAAAATCTTGACAGACATTACTGAATCCCGCATACACTCCTTGCGACTGCTTTCAATATTCTTTGCATAGATATATTATGTTTAATTACCTTTTTTACCACAGTTTAAGTAACTTCTATTATTCTTGATAAATTAATGAAAAATGCTAAGCATCTAAACTTTAGTACATTTGTAAACTCGTACCCTCTTCTACCTAAAATTCTATTCACAGCATAAATAAATTTATGGTTAACATACTATCAACAAGTAAGTAAAGATATAGCTAACGATATTAGCTCTAAGGCAGTTCAGATACCTAGTAAAGTGTGTCATTGTTATTAAGTACAGAAGACTACAGCACATCAAGTGTAACAGTGGCAGTACGAAAACCGCCTCTATTACGAACGGAGTAAGGGCGGTGTCAAGGTCAAATTCTTACGTTTGATGTGCTTTCGGCTGTACAATATTTGAAACCGGCAGTAAAGAGTCTTTAAGTCTTAAGAATCTTCAACATCGTTTGAGAATTTAGAAATTTAGAAGCTTCAACGTTGTATGCAAACTTAATTAAAATGTGTTGAGTAAAAATATAACATCACATACATAACGTAAGCAAGTAACATAAAACTACAATAAATTGTCTTATTCAATATTAACGTTGCAAATAAAAGGCCTACAGTTGAGTGTTCAATAATCAGAACTTTATGGAGGACAATATTAAATATGCACTAGATATTGCCCTTGATGGAACTAATCAATAGGCTACTAAACATTTTAGCAAATATCTTATATAAATTTACAGTACATTTTGACAAAGGTGTTTTTTTTTCTTATACAACTAGATGACAAACAAGCTGACGGCCCACCTGGTGGTAAGCGGTTACCGCCGCCTATAGACACCTGCAATAACAAGGAAAAGCACTTGATATTGCAGGTGCGTTGTCATCCTGAGGCCTAAGATGAAATGCCGTCCATGCCCAGTAATTAGTGTGAATTAGAACTGAAATTAGACAAGGGCAGAATAGAATCTGCTCTGCTCTGCTTCTGGATTGCATTTTACAAAACAAAGTGATACTTTCAATGAATTAAGTAATATCATTCAATTTGAATGTAAACAGGCTAATCGTCACAAATACAGTTGAGCAAATATTCCCCCCGAGTGAAGTGATCGCTCAATAGCTAATGGTTGAACGTCTACAACCTTCCAGAGATTATCGTGATTGGTTCTGCGGGCGTTGTCCCGGGCTATTTTCATAAGGATAGTTTACTTTGTGATATATTCGAAGATACATAAAGGTTAGAATATTATGCTCCTCTCGAAATAGATATTTGGCCCTGAATGTCACAAGAGACGTCGTTGGTGTATTAACAAATCATCCCTCATCAACTTATGTCCATTTTATTCTACGCCGAAAATAGAACTATCAGTGTTATGATTTTAGGATGTTTATTTAGAATATTGTTGTGTTCGTATTGGATAGGTTTCCTTGTTATTCAGTAAAATAATCGATCAAACTGTGGGTTTAAAATTTGGGTAGTTACTGCTGTAATCCAAGTAATCTATAAATTTAAAAAACTCATTACTGTCTTAGGTTTCTTAAAATCAAAACTAATTAACTGCAGGTCAGACGTCCCTAAAGTTTACGTAATCTAACTAAAACTGCTTGTTCCAAGATATCAATGTAGGTTTACATAGTTGCCGAAGTTACACCTGGGGACTGATTCAAGGGCCTGAGTCTAACGTGACTCCTAAACCAATTGACCTAGAAGTTTGACTATTCGCCTTGTAGCCATCGTTAACTTATATGAAAGACTCTGGGGATAACTAACACTGAAATGTAATTACCTGAAAGGTGTACGTCGTGTCGATTTTGTTATTAATCCACGAAGGTTTTTTAAGGATACTCACGATAGGGATAAAACTACTTTTGCTTTTGTATTAGCTATTTAAAAATAAATCAAGTTTTTATTTATTTTCAGGCCACACAAAATGATGCTGGAGTCAAGCCGGTAAGTGAAGTTATATTTTCATAAAAAAAAACCAGTTGTTCAGTAAAAATCAAACGCTAGAGGCACAACACAAATAAAGTCAAATGGGCTTTTCGTTGCTGACAATGGAAATTAAGATTCTAAAGAACATATACTTCAAATAAGTCTACAGTTCTGTTATTTTCTTGTACTGTTTGAAAACAGATATGTGCAACGTATAAATAATCTCAGATCACTAAAACTTCGTTTAAAACTAGAGCAAGTAAAAATTTTCTGGGAAAGCATTTTCGCCAGTCAGGGATCTTAAGGATTTGTTTACTACTGAAGGTTTGTTCATATTAAAATTCTTAGCTGCTTTACAGACTTAATCCTCTATCAGCTTAAAATTAGTTCAAGGTAAATTATCTTCGTGGAAACCTATTACTGCTACTTATTTACTTTCATAAAGGTATTCAGTACTCTAAACTACTCTAAAGGATACCGGTTGCTTTTCATACTCCATCTAAGTAGGTGAATGTTACGTTTCCAAGGCCGTAGAAATGCTCATTAGTTTTCTATTATTTTGGTAAATTGCTCCATTTATTATTAGAATCAACCTTCATCACAACGATCTTGAGATGTAGTGCAATAATATGGAGCTTATGGGTAACCTACCTACATATTTATGTGACTTTTTTTACCCACGCGGAAGGAATAAGTCTTACTGATTTTGTTATGTTTTCATGAAATAAATTTTTATAGATAGCTTAGTACTTGGTCTATTTAGTACTTGAAAATACTACCTACCAATAAGGGTTAGAATGAATGAAGCTATAAATATACATCATAAATTTTCATTTACCTACGACCTACACTATAAATTATATCGCGTCGCTAAGCAAATTATTTCGTTTGCTACCTACTAAAACCTTATAAAATTATTGAACAGATATCGAATTATTAGCCTACTTGCAAGTAATTAAAATGCGTCCAGTATTTAATCATGTGTACGATCTCCCGACATAATTAGTCGCACCAATTCACGACAGTCCGGAGCGTGGGGAGCCACGCCCCGCCCCGCGCCCGCGCCGCTTGCCGTTGTCAACGGCCACGCGTGAAAGTAGAGTTTTCTGATTTCCAATTTAATTATCACCTGTTAACTACCTCTGATCAATATCATATTACAATCTGTAATTATGAGCTCCGACAATAAATTACTGGATATTCCATGTTAATGTGTCATTATTAAAAAGCCGTTACGGCAAATTTTTGGTTATTTACGAGTCGGAAAATAAAGAGCCCGCTTTCCATATTGAAATTAGTGCTATCTTTAGGGAAGTTATGAAAAGTATTGCTGTTTATATTTTAATATTTAATTCCAAGTGAAATTGAAAAATTAACAGTGTCAATCTTATGAAGTTATAATAACAGATAAGATATACTTACGGCACTGGGGAACAGATTACTAACTACCATATTCTACCCTCACAATACAGATTGTTCTGTATTTTGAGATTCTACATATGAGCTTTAATAAAGTGTATTACGTATTGACCTACCAATGAAGCATAGCATAGTACAAACAAGGACAAGCCCCCCTTACTTGGGGAGTCAAAAAGTGATATTTGATTGCGATCTTCTCATTTGAAAGATAATTATGTGGAAAATATCATAATGTTCCAGTTAATCAATTTACAGAGGCATATTTAAAAAAAATAGTAAGTTATCTCGTGAAGCGATTAAAAAAATCTCAATGCCAGGCCCAAACAAACTAATTGCATACATCCAATTAAAAGTTGGCTCCCGTTTGTCAGTCAGATCAGATCATGTTCCCTGAACTTTTTGATGTACTTTGACGGACGCTCGGTGAATTATAGGTGGTACCGATAGTCCTTTAAAAGTCAATTCCCTCTCAATGTCGAGTGCTATCGATAGCAGTTGTTTTGTTATTTGATATGATGGTAGTATTTTAGATATAAGAAAAATTGACTTGTACTTTGATAATAATATTTATATAATTGTATATTCTATTTTGCTTTGGTGCCTGTGGGCACAGGCACCAAAGCAAAATTTTCATTAAAATTTGTTGGATAGTTAATTTAGCGCGGCACACGTTGGGTTTTCGTATTTATTATATTTGTGTAGATAAATAGCATTAACTGTATATAATGTATTATCTTAGAAGTAGTTACTTTGATTGTCTTATTAGAATAGTTTATTATTAATGTGCTAAGAAAACAAGAAGCGTTGACAATTATTGTATTGTCAACTATTAATAGTTACACAATAACAAAATCTCAAACCCTAACAATTAGTAAGTTTCAGTTCTTTGCTGTTTTGTTTAAATATTTCGGTATAGTATAATAGGGTGCGAGCTCCTATAAGTGAAACTTTCAGTAGTTTCAATAGATCTACGTCATTAGCGGGTAAATTGTGGCACACAAACAAACACAACTACCTACCTACCTACCTACCTACCTACCTACCTACCTACCTACCTACCTACCTACCTACCTACCTACCTACCTACCTACCTACCTACCTACCTACCTACCTACCTACCTACCTACCTACTACCTACTAGGTGTCGTAAGAGAGAAATAGGTGTATTCATTTTATATGCCATTCGTCACGGTGTGTGGTTGCTTTCTATCTCAATGTGTTATACATTTCATTTTTATTTATATTTGCAAACACATTCTAACCTTTGTATATTGTACCAACATCTCTTTATTGTTGAATTACCGCCTCACGCTGCTTACCGAGTGAGTGAAGAAAACGAGATAAAATAATTATTATATGCCGTCATAATCATGATAAAGGAACTAACGTATGAAGTAGCAGAGTTTATGTAAACCCGACTAGACAATAAATCACCGCTAGAACAGGACCGCTACACTAGCTTAGGTAGTGCTAATGGGCGATAGAAAGAGACAGTAGTAACGGTTTGAACTTCGTTCGACCGTGAACTGTTCGGGTAAATCAAACCAACCGTTTTGTCAACGTCTGTACTTTCTTTGAAATTGTTTGCAGGTATACTCTCTGGCTATGAATAAAAATAGTTTTGAAATTTCACTTTCAATTTCATATTCTGAGTACTAAAGAGAATAAGAAAAAGATTCATATAATATTTAAGGTGCTTACTTCATATTTCTTTCACAATATTAAACTATTATAATTCAGATCCTCAGAAATAATGTAATGCGTCCATGGCGAGATCAACTGCTGATCCTTGTTAGATCTCTGGGGTTGATATCAAATGAACAGCATAAATTATGTTAATATTGACGATGAAAATAATATTAGCTATGATAATATTACAGGTCTTACGTACCAACGTACTTACTTTGATTTTTTCTGTTAAATAATTTCCCAATTATTATTTTCATTTATTATTTGCGCGTGTTTTAAAGCAACACTTATTCGCCATGTTTGTCTTGTCTATTAAAATAATTTTATTAATCTTACTTAAACATAAAACATATTTTTTAAAATTATTAATACATCACAGCGGCCACTTCCGATTAGGATTGTGTTAGCCACAGAGTTACAGATTTAGATTGTGCTAGTTTTCTATACTTTTAATAGCACTTACTAGGTGGTAGACCCATATGTAGGGTCGCCTGGGTAGGTACCACCGCCTTTCTTATTTCTGCCGTGAAACAGTTCGCTGTGTTTCGGATTGAAGGGAAAGGTAGCCAGTGTAATTACTGGGCATTGACGGCATTTCATCTTAGGCCTCAGGATGACAACGCACCTGCAATATCAAGTGCTTTTCCTTGTTATTGCAGGTGTCTATAGGCGGCGGTAACCGCTTACCACCAGGTGGGCCGTCAGCTTGTTGTTTCATTTAGTTGTATAAAAAAAAAAAAACTTTCTTCCTGTCCAACCAAGATCACATTTTTATTTAGTTGATTTTAGTCACGAGCGCAAGATGTTATACAAAAAGAAAATTTTTATTTGAAAGGACTTAACAACTGTACGAGAAAAACCAATATTTACACGCAAGTCTTTTATCAGCTACGGAACTCATCAGCATCATTAATAACAACAGCATCATTATTAATAAAAAACAAGCCTTTATTAAGTCATTGCATATAATTTGATGATTTTTGATGTTTTTTTTTTATTTTTACTAGGTGGTAGGCCCGTATGCAGGGTCGTCTGGGCCCCGCACCTGCAATATCAAGTGATTTTTCCTTGTTATTGCAGGTGTCTATAGGCAGCGGTAACCACTTACCATCAGGTGGGCCGTCAGCTTGTTTGTCATACAGTTGTATAAAAAAAAAAAATATCAACTCCCTGAAATTTTTGTATTATTAAAACTGTAACTCAGTCTTTTACTTATTGTGATATTGAAATGAAAATACCTTAAATAAAGTGTATTTATCAAGTGTATTTATTCTATATTGTTTAATCGGAATGCAAGGAATTCAATTATTTCATTTATAACGTCAAATAAAACGGACGGATCTTCGCTTTAATCCAAGTCAACATAACCCAGCCACTAGTCCACACAAAAGGCTATAAAACCTGAATAATGTGATTTAACTTAAAGATATAGATATATGTTGAAACAATGGCGACGATAACAGTTCCATGGAAGGCGCTTGGTCAAAGAAAAAATTATCGCTTGCCCGAATTCAAAGCGTAAAAGTTCCACAGGTAATAAAAGTGAAGATTATCATACAGTTTGTCCGTTTGTCGTCAGTTTCTTTTGCTTATCTCTGTCGGTATTCGGATTTCCCAAAACATGTACTTACCTACAGTCATTTTTATTTCAATTATAGGTGTATATTTTTGGAGTTTTCGTAAGTCTCGTTATAAATGTTTCAACTCATTACCCTGGAACAATAGAATATTGGTTGTGTTCTTTAACTTGTGTCTGATTGGGTACTTACTACTTATGTCTTACGTACTTCACAGATTAAGTAGGTAACCATAAAATAATGAAGACCGGATAGAGGTCATGGTCAGTGACCCGTCTGTAACTAGACTATTTTGGGTCCCATTTGTATGTTTATGTAATTACTTCATTAATAGCTTTAATACTAATTATAATTTTGTGTGTACTTGGCCAGTATTTTATTTTTATTTTATTATTATTGCAATTGTTTTAGCGGTCAACGATTTCATTGTAGTAATCGCCCTTGAGAAAACGGACTCAAAATGGTGCATCCAATCAATTACCTAAGAGTCGCCACAGTAAGTCAAACGGTCGTTTTTTGCCGCCATTCATTTGCATAGCTATCCGTCTCTTTTGCTACCTTGTACATTCTCAAGGTGTGAGCGTGAGCAGGATAAAAACGCGGTTGACCTCTGATGAGCGCGCGTGCGTTGCGGTGCCGTTGTTGCGTCCGTGAGAAGGAATTTTTATACAGAGCCCCACAGCTGTTGAGCGTGATATCTAGTTTATTTATTTAAAATGGCGTTAAATTCACACCATTCTCTTTGAATAGATACAGTTTGTTTCAACAGTCAGACCGTATTAGAAAACTTTTAAATCGCAATAGTACAATACAAATGAAAATTTGTTTTTTGGTAGGTAAAAATAATGTTACAATTATAACATTGAAGGCCAACGTACCGTATCTTAAAAAAAAATAGGAAAAATTTCTTGAATCTGGTAAAAGTACTAAAAATTCGTTTTCATGTACAAAATTCAAAATGATTCGTCATATGGCAATATGGCGGGCGACGTAGAAGTCAACTCAACGTCACCAAAGTGACAGCAGCGCCATGATGAATATTTGGCTGTGTTGCAGTTTATTTCTATAAAATTTCTTGTTTTGTACCACGAACAAAGCAAATGAAAAGAAAACGGATAATTGAAAACTGCATTGTGATTGACTAACAGAAATATTCTACATCGAACTTGACGACTGACGAGCCGATTTTTGAGTACAGCGCGTAAACTTATTCACTAAAATCTACGTCGATCTCCGAGCTGTGTATATTCGTCGCTGGTTTAGAGATACGACATGAAGAACAATCGATATTTTTTTATTTCGTTTTTGTATTTTAAATGTATGCAATGACTCCATTCAATATTTGATTGACTTTTACTTAAATATGTATAAAAATAAACAACTTTTTAGTACCCGCTCTTGTCGTGCTCGTTGTCGGAATGCTGACTAGTGTCACCATCACCAACGGTTGTCAAACAAACGTCAATAGGTATCACCACAGCGCTGCCCACAGCCACGAACTCCAAGGCTGCTGACTTTAGAGAATCGCATAGCTGTTCTGCATTTCATGGCCTGTTTTTTTGGAGTAGTGTACATAGACCTGCTGACTGGCCCCCTTATTCACAACTGTCGAAAAAGGTTCGAATTTCGGAATCTCTATACCCGTCATTTTTTATCACGGTGCGTGAAAGCGAGACGGCATGTGACATTTAGAATCGAATCCGTAATCCGACAGTTTCTGAATAAGGGGTCGTGCCACTTTAAATTTTTAGGACAACTCCTTTGATAAATTGCATTAGTGAATCCGGTTAGAAATCTAGATCTAGTAATCTACAAAGAGAAAAACAATGTAAATTGACATTGTGATTAGTTCTCAACTTTGTTCTTGTTGCATGCAAAACAGGTGTAAAAGTTTTGATTAGTTATTGTTATTCCTCTTATGATAAAACATGACATAGAGTCAAGGCAATCCAATCTGAACTTGAATATTCTGTTATTGTATATTGAACTCTATGCCACATAAAATTAAGCGGATAGTTTGTAATGTAACCATCGTATAGGAAAAATGGCGATAAATAAACAGTCTGTTATTGAGTGTGATTAAATAAATGTTTACCAACGTTATTATCAAAGTTTACTAAAAATGTTTATTCAATAATTGTTTTCTATGTCCTAGATAATACGAGTCAAACAATATTAAGATAAAGATTTTGATAAAATTTCTTAGGGCTTGTTAGCTAACTCATTTATAACTACGTACTGAGTTAATTACTTATTGCTACCTACTGAGTTAATTACTTATTGCTACGTTACCTTACAAAACAAGATGTCACAATGACGTTATGGTTATAAGTAATAGTGTAGATATCTTTATGCGGTTGTTTTCACTTTAGCTGTCAAAATAAGTTAGGTACAGTCGCACTCAGACGTAGTTTAACACCAAATATTGTGCACGTACTAGTCATAATCGGTTTTTCTACAACTAGATGACAAGCAAGCTGACGGCCCACCTGTGGTAACTGGTTTCCGTCGCCTATTAGACACTAGGGTTGTTGAGGAAGTGATTATGAGGAAGAGGAGGAGGAAGAGGAAGTGTCAAGCACAAATTTAGAGGATGCGGATGAGGATGAGGATATTTTTTTGAGGAAGAGGATGCGGATGAGGAAGCGGAAGAGGAAGCGGATGAGGAAGAGGATGATATGAAATATACTATTCTGTCAAGAAAGTACCGGGAAAAGATCAATAATACATCCAAATTTATTTTATCACCTTCAAAATATGCTCCTTCAGAAACGAAACACTTATGCCAACGAATAATCCAATCATCAAAACATTTTTTAAACGCTGTTTTCGGAATTGAGTTCAGTTCTCGCCGCGAATTTTATTCTCCTTTATGTCTTCTACCGAATGAAAACGGGTGCCACAAAGTGGCAATTCGAGTTCAGGAAAAAGAAAGAAGTCGGCTGGAGCCATATCTGGTGAATATGGTAGTTGCTCGATGGTATTAGTGGAGTGTTTGGTCAAATGATGGCCTTGTGCGAAGGCGCATTATCGTGGTGCAAAATCCAAGAATTTTCTTTCCACAAATCTGGCCTTTTCGTCGAATTTTCTCTCTTAGACGCCGCATAACGCTCAAATAATATTCTTTATTTACCGTTTGACCTTCAGGTGAGAATTCCGAGTGCACAACACCGCGAGAGTCAAAGAAAACAGTCAACATGACTTTGACTTTCGATTGACTTTGGGCGTGGTTTCTTCGGTTTCGGTTCAGTTGGAAGGCGCCACTCCGAAGTTTGTTGAATAGTTTGCATGTCAAACTCGTAAACCCACGTCTCATCCCTAGTGCCAATGCGTTACATGAATGTTGGGTCGGAATTGACTCGTTCTAGGCTTCTAGCATGTCCTCAGCGATTCTCATGCGATTGTGTTTTTGGAGAAAATTCAGGTCTTTTGGGACTAGCCGAGCGGCAACATGTTTCATACCCAAGTGATTATTTAAAATGGTATGAATCGACTCGTGAGATACAGAAAGTTCGCGCGCCAAAATGGAAAACAGTTGCGCCAATCTAACAACAACAACAACAAAAAACACAAATAATAATTTGGAACCATAAACAAATCATCCATTTCCGATACTTTTTTGACTGGATGTATAATTTAAATGGTCCACTAAAAAATGTTCTTTTAATTTTAAACAAAACAACGCTATGTCAATTGTCAAAACAAGCAAGGAAGAGCGCGGGTGCCGGGAGGGGATGGCTCGCTCACTGACTGTTCGGCCCGGCATCGTGCTGCGCGGTGTATGCGTTGCCATGAATACGAATAAGCATGCGCAGTATAATTCCTCTTAAATTCCTCTTAAATTTTGAGGAAGCGATAGCGGAAGAGGATTTTTTTTTTATTTATCAGGAAGCGGTAACGGATGAGGAACTCAAAATATTGCGGAACTTCCGCATTATGAGGAAGCGGAAGAGGAATCCTCAGCAACCCTGTTAGACACCTGCAATAACAAGGAAAGAATCACTTGGTATTGCAGGTCGTCATCCTGAGGTCTATGACAAATGCCTTCCACTCCCAGTAATTACACTGGCTACCTTTCCCTTCAATCTAAATACAGCTACAGAAAAGATGGGACACAGCGAACTGTTTTCGACCGAAAGAAGTAACAACTCAATATTTGTTGTGACATGGTATTAAAGTGATAGGCCACTCCTGCCCCCTTATTCAGAAACTGTCGGATCACGGATTCGATTCGAAAAGTCACATGCTGTCTCGTTTTGACGCACCGTGGTAAAAAGTGACGGGTATAGAGATTCCGAAATTGGAATCTTTTCCGACTGTTGTGAATAAGGGGGCTGAGCTCAGTGTGGCTCGACCGTACAGTCGAGCGTAACAGCCTTTTGAGACCGCCCTTATTCCGTTTGTAACAGAGGCGCCTTTCGTAGTGCAATTGTTAACTTAATGTGCTGCCGTCTCTACATAATGATTGACGTCATCAAATATAAATTGATGTGTAAACTTCTCGGTACCTATACATATATTTTGCTGGTTGTCAAACAAATGATAAAAAACATATTTACCCAAGATACTGGGAAAAAAGAAAAAAAACTCGAGACGTTCAAGTTTATTAAATATTTAGTAAGTTTAAGCCGTATGGTGTGATCAAATACCTAATAAAAGTTATCCTTTATGCCGGTAGGTATTCTTGAGATGTAAACACCTTTATTTTTCCGCAATATTTTTGTTACATAGTATTTATTATCTTTTCTATTCGTAATAAACGGCGTAGGTATGTGTTGTTTATTCAGTCAAGGAACTTTCTTATTTTGATTGACATGTTATGTATTAGATATATCAAACGTATTATGTGTCCAACATTATTACAATATCCGTACAATAATACTAGGTGTTAGGCCCGTATGCAGCTGGGTATCTACCCAGCACGGTACCTACTATCTAGTAGGTACCACCGCCTTTTCTATTCCGGCCGTAGTAAAGGCCGTAGTAAAGGTAGCCAGTGTAATTAGTGGGCATGGAAAGCTTTTTATCTTAGGCTCAAGTATGACTACGCACCTGCAACACCAAGTGTTGTTATCCTTGTTATTGCAGGTGTACTTAGGCGACCGGTAGCCACTTACCACCAGGTGGGTCGTCAGTTTGCTTGTCATCTAGTTGCATAAAACAATACTGTAAATGTAAAAATGATATCATCGTTTGTTCTATCGGTTTACGCAAATATTGGCTAGTGCGGCGCGGGCGGTGTGCATAAATATGCATGGCTCTTCGTGTTTAACTGGACACAATATATAAATATTTGCTCTGGTTTGCATGTGAAAATTCATTTTTATTAATTAATAGTTTTGTCATATTTAGTATTTACCCGGCAACAAAAATTGTTTCAAAATGTCCCCTGGCATATTTTATTCGCCTGTGTCAAAGAATATGTCGCAGCCGTCTATTAAATTCGCCGCCTAACTGGACGCCCAGCCCGTTGTTTGAACGCCGCCATCCAATGAAACGGCTGAAGGACAACTAGCAGAGCCCACTTATAACCAAAACGATGTCGGTTATAAGTGGTCATAAAAAAGTACCTTGAACCCACCAATCAAACCAAAACTCTTCCGTACAAGACGATCCTTTCAATACGCCAAGTCGTTAAACGTTAAGTGAGTCTAGTTCAATTAACTATCGGCCTAGGCATTTGATTGAATGCCGGCGTTTAATCAAACGGTGAATTTAACCAGATGGCGGCGATATAACACTACCTACCTGTGTTGTACATTACATATCAGTTGATATGCAGAAGAATACTTAGGTATCGAATGTCTCTGTGCAGAGAAATTTTTTTATATCTTACAGTACTCTGTAAGGAATACAAATGAAGAAAACGATGAAAAAATTGTATGCTCCACCCGGGACTCAAACTCACGTCTTCTGGTTCTGGGGCCCGGCCAGAAATAGAAAGCGGTAAAGAAATTAGTAGGTTACACCTAGTGCTCCGGTGGCGTAGCGGTTATCGCGTCTGGCCGGACCCCAGAAAACGCGGGTTCGATTCCCGCCTGGATGGAGCACACATTTTTTTAAAACTCTCTTTACAGTAGTATGCAAGGGAGGACTTATCGTTTTGTTGGCGTTTATAAACGCACAAAATCAAACAGTCAATTGTGATCTTACAGTACTTTACATCTTACAGCACTTTACTATTATTATGTTAAGAACTAAGAAATTGTGTTAAGAAATTCGTAAAAAATAGCTCTTTATTGTAAAAATTAAATCGTACAACAAAAATCATAACAAGTTAACAATGTCACGTTTTGTACAGACGACAGCACGTGATGTGTAACAGTTGCACTACGATAGCCGCCTCTATTACGAACGCAGTAAGGGCGGTCTCAAGGTCAAACGGTTACGCTTGATGTGCTGTCGACTGTACAAAAGTTGTACAGGAAAGTAAAATTTATAGAACATTTGAACGTCATTGTTCTATGTTAGAGTCCATTACGTAATTAATTCGTTGCTATTCACTTTCTACGTTGTGGGTATGTATGGTACCGTTTGCTTGAAAGCGAGTGTAAGAGCTACCGAGAGGCTTGGTACATTAGTATTAGAAATAGAAGGCAGAACAGTCGGTGTATACAGAATGTCGACCTCTTACAAATAGTGGCTTGTATTTTTAATGAATGTAGGAAACAAAGACACAATGGAACTGCATTGGAAGCATAAAATTTACCAGCATACCAATTTAGATGATGCGACTTATTGGATAAGGTAGAAATTTCAATGTTATACCTTTACCACGTGTTAAAATTAATATAACATTCGTATTTTGTCGACATGAGAAGGAAAGTTCCATACAAAAGGGACACAGATAATTAGGCTATATGGTATACGTGATCTTCATATAAGTATATGTAAATCAGACAATATCGAATTCTTGATATTTGAATTGAGTTTTTCAACTCGTCGTGTGTTTCTGTCATGTAGGAAGATACGCTATGTTGATGATGATGGGTGGTAAGTGCACATGATTCCGTTAATGTCTATTATTTAGTTTTGTGTCATCTTAAAAGAAACGGAACAATAGTCTTAAAAAAAAAAAAAACTTAAATCCGATTGAGACTTAAAAAGATGCATTCGCACTTTTTTATTTCATTTCCGTAATCGAGACTGTAGAAACATAACCTTGAAAATAAAAACAAATTATTCTAAGAACTCGTCTTTTCCAGACCTATGTTTAGCAATGGACAGAAATACCTAAACTGAAATACCAATTGTCAGTTGAGCCCTTTATTTTTAAGACAACAGTTTTCTCATCACGATACTTAACAAATTTTTCAGACACTTTACTTAACGAGCAGTAATTTTATTTACCTCAGAATCGAATATTGAAAGTTTTCTCGAATCACCTATGACTGTTACTCAACAGGTTGCTAGTTATTTCCGCCGTTCAGGTCAGCTCCTATGCCTTGATTAATATCCAGCTCTCAATTACTCCTTCTCCTGGAAAGAGCCAAGCCTAGTAATTGTTTTAATGGCTTTCAAGATTTAGTGACGTGAATTCCCTATAAATTCCAGTCGAATCTGGTTGGGAATAGAGCTAATAGGTTTTGTAAATTAGTATTTCCCCCTGCTGGATTAATTGTCTTTGCAAACTCTTTTGTGAGACTTTTTATCTTATTCTTCACATTTCACATAAATCTGCTTATTAGTTAAATCTTTAA
Source organism: Nymphula nitidulata (assembly GCA_947347705.1). Classification (NCBI taxonomy): domain Eukaryota; kingdom Metazoa; phylum Arthropoda; class Insecta; order Lepidoptera; family Crambidae; genus Nymphula; species Nymphula nitidulata. The sequence goes on along the minus strand of OX374636.1, from coordinate 7,679,223 downwards.
TGAATTATAGTTGTTTCCAAAAACAATAGAAAGTGAAGCACCGACTCCAAAAAATGTTTCTATGGGATGAGTACCTACTTAAATTTAATTATTTTAACCTTTTCAGTTTTTTGAAGTCGGTTTTAATTTTTGTTTAAATTTTTTTGTTGTATTGTCGATACCATACTGTATGTATTACTATAATTATTTCTCCGTTATCTAGTATCCATAACACAAGCTCTTAATGATGCTTACTTTGGGCTAGATAATAGGTGTGAGTGTATGATTATTATTATTATTATATGGTAGCCATCTGAGTAACAAAACTGCTACTAAGAGGCAGATTTATTTATTTAACAATTTATGTAAATACACACAACATAAGTTGCTAAATAAATAATTTTGAGTTTCAATAGCTTTAAATTGATTAGATGAAGGTATGAATGCATTGGTACTATATTTTGTTGAATACAACTTAACTCAATAAGGAAATTACTTAGGGTTAATCTTACTACAAAAGTAAATAGTGATAAAAGTCCCATTTTGCGAACTTAAATCCGCAACCTATTCGCCTAATTTACGTTCTTACTTCGCTGTTGATTAATGTCCGGCTCAGTACGGCCGGGGTACTCGGCTCGTCGGTAATTGATGTTGAGAAACGCCTTATTTGTCTCTAATGGCTTATTACCCCGGATTGCACTCGGAATCATAGTGTCCGCGGCGCATGGTTACGTAAAGCATGACATTTGGCGGGTAATATTAAAATTGATTCAGCTGTGGAGGCTTTGAGGGCTTGCGCGGTCCACTAAGCTCAGTTTCATATGTGAACGTACTACAGTTGTAATTTTTTAAATGATAATATACGTTTATTGCACAAACAAACTTGCCAAACAGAAAATAAAATGAAAGGGGCTTAGTGGACGGCTGTCCCGGTCTACAAAGCCTCCACACCCATTTTCTGTATTACCGTGTACTTACGTAGACGTGCGCTGCGTCTGTCCTGTCCCGATGAATTCTGGCAACACTGTTGCGGAAACAAGGTGGTGCTTTTAAGGTCTATTCACACATATCAGTGAAGCCACAGTACCGGCACAGTTCCGTATCAGTGCTTCAGTGTTGCGTCAGTGATTCAATTCACACATGTCAGTGCCTGCTCAGTTCACGGAGCTTCAGTGAAAACGTGTCCGTCGTCTATCGTGATTGTATTTCGTATCCATATACTTTGCATGAGATAAATCATATAAAACTCTTTTTTCACGAACCAATTCTATTAATCGCTCGTCCTCTATTTTGTTTTTGTTGATGCCGGCGTCCGTGATCTGTCCGTGATCTGTCCGTGATCTGTCCGTCCGGCAAAAAATATCGTTGTCGACGATCCCTTCCGTGCTTGCCGGTGCCGGCACGGACACTGAGAGCACTGTGCCGTCAGCGATACGGACAAGTGGAGATACGTTCATAGATAATGTATGAAATAATATTTCGCACTGATACGGAACTGTGCCGGAACTTTGGCTTCACTGATATGTGTGAATAGACCTTTAATCGCTTGTACATAGGATTACTTTGCCTTACGTTATAAAAAGTACTCTTTTGGACCGGTTTTTACGAGTGTGTGGTTTTATTGTTAATTATGTATATTTTAGTTAAAGTCAAGCGAAATCTGAATGAAGTTTAAAAAGAAATTATACTATGTCGAAAATGAACTAAGGTAGATTTGTCGCAGACAGTAACAATAACAGTAAAAGTAACAAAGGTAGTCGAAAACTCATTGAGGAATGCTCGGCAACGTTTGCCCGTCCACTTATCCCACTACGCGCCAATAGTAAACTCCATAAAAGAACGGGAAACAAAGGGCACGCAACGATGCTCGCGGAATCGCTATGTAAACGACTCCAATGAAAACGTTAATAAAAATTTTCCGCCAGTTTTCAACAGCACTGTCTGTCCTTAATGGCCAATTAAATAAATCCAAATGAAACACGCCCCATATCATGTGATATCTTTTGCACAAACATAACTCAGTTCATAATAGCGGCTGTATCGGATTACATCGCAATATTATGTACATTTCGCTCTGAATTCGAGTTGGCTCCGACCCGAAGTGAATAGAGGAAGAAATAAAAACAAAAAGTGTGAAAACCGTCTCTCATATGAAATATCACCGCGGCCCGGGTGTGCCACTGGCTGGTGTATCGCCGACGGACGCTATTTCAACTTTTCCGATATCCCTACGTTTGATCCTGGTGTTTGCCTCCCAGGCAAATCAAGCGCTTTCTTTAAAATTATATATTTAAATAGGAAAGCTATATAAAGAAAGTGAAAATGAAATGCAAATTCTTTTGTGTTGACTTATTTCGAAGGAAAAAATCTAAGTAACCCATTACCAATTACCGTATCTCATGATAATAGGCAAATTATTAATACGAATCTATACATTTTTAATTTCCTCAAGCCACTAAAGTTAGTATTGTGAATGCCTATCACCGATAAAGCAATGAAGATATGAAAATTAACATCCCATACAATAGATAAGATAAAGACAGGCTTAAATGTGACTACTCACGGACAAACACCGCGGCTAAGGATAGTTGTAAATCTTATACTTTATTTTTGTCAGAATACATAATTAATTATTTTACAACGTATACGGTTTTCATGGTACCATTGTGTGCAAATTAAGGATTAGTAGTCAATATTTACGCTGTTGTGTCTGCGTATTGTTATTTTATAGAATTGACAACGTGAAGAATTTCGGTAATCAGTTCGTAAAGAAACATTTCTAAGAATCTTTGGATACATACAATTTCCAAGTGTTTAAGATATAAAAACATTTTAGGAACTGAACTTAGGTCACAACAAGCCATACAGATAAATTGTAGAAAGTTTACTCCGCACTGTGTTTATTTCTGCGTATTATGTCTAAAGCAGAAGGAATCGTAAACGGATTCGAAGAATAATATGCAACTCGTATTTTCCAGAAAACAGTTTTTATTTAATAAAGTGAGATTTTCATAAGCAAATATAAGTTTATTATGGTTGACTATCACTCAGCAATAGACCTATTAAACCTTTTTGAGTGGAAAGTTCCAGTTCGATGAAGATAGTCCAAATATAAAGTTTGCTCTGATATCATCGATCCTCGATAGTGGCAGTGACACCCACTAGGTAGTTCAATTGTCCAGATTACTCGAAAGATCACAGGCACGCCCGTTGTAAATGTTTGACTCCTTGACATAACACTACCGAACTTCGTTTTCATTGGATCATTGTGTTGTGGTTTGTGGTGAATTTGAAGAGCTCCATAAACTCCAGCTTCAATATCCTTGTTATTCATTACTGTAAGTATATTTTAATCTACTCTTTTGAATGTTCCATATACTCGCAGTGATTGGAAATGTACCACGAGTGAATTTAGATAAGCCGCGATGAAATTATATCTTATCAAACTAAAAGAAAACTAAACAACTTAAACTTTATTTCAATTTATATGTTAACGACATTGCAGACGCGTTGTGCACAGAACAGAATCGATATCGGGATTCCTCGGCTGGGTCCGTCTCGTCACCCCAATACCAGCATTGTTGGATATGGCAAGGATTGCACTGCAGTAGTTTACTGCTATAATTGGACATTATTTTGACAAAAAGATAGTATCAACACTCTAAATAAAATATTAAATTCTTAAAAAGGTGAACTTTATATTTATGTAAAGAAAATAAAAATATATCAAACACCGAGATCATAATTGAACACCAAAGAGTACTTACAAGCTTCTATAAGGTGAACTTTGTGTTATTCGGTGTCAGGAATCATGGTAAAGCAACAAGTCCATTTGTGCCACATTTGCGGCAATATTTCGTCGTCACTTCACCGCGTAACGTGGGGGCTGTGGGGGAGGGTGGCACTCTCGCCACCATAATTATTTCATACTCCGCACTCTTCTGGGCCGGGCAAACAATCGAGGACTTTGTATTTTTCCGTCTGGTTACCAAGCAGGGGTGAGGTAGACTTTTTCGATAAATACGCAGCCTTTTCTTTTAGCTCGATGTCAGTTTAATGCGAATCTAAATTGACAAATGTTTTCCCATATTACAATATTGCTAAATGCCATGGTAGTGCCAAGTTTTGTTATCGTAATGATAATTTTACAAAAAGTTTAACGTTTATCACTAGCGTTAAGGTTTTACTTACTTTAAATATATGTTTATTTTGAGGGTGGTAAACAAGCGTTAGAAATTCCGTTATTGATGTTTATAGTACACGCATGTTATAGCATGACACTCTTGTTACACAGTATAGAAAGAAAAATAGAATAGAACAATAAAAGTCTACTAGTGCTGCAAAGATTTAGAAGCATCTAAATAAAACGTTAAGCAGTCAGCATTACTCCAATCTTAATCACCGCAGGAATAAAACGCTACAACAGACTACTAATTCATAGAAAATTTGATCGAAAAACATAAAAGAAATGCAAGAAGAGAATATAAGATGTAATTATAAATTTTAATAAAAGATAGCACATGAATATTGAATCTTAAATCCTTCAGTATCATAACTGAAAACGTCTGAACTCTATTGAGGCACTCCAAATATGATAGCCCGGTCTGTCTGTCGGATCCGGATCCGGACGTAGCTGAACGGGAGCCGATATGAATTCAATTTGCACTGTACTATCTTAGTATCAAAAACTACTCCCGAGTTTATTTAGTCTGTTTGCTTTTTCGGTTTCAACTTCCTTAGCGCTTTATCGGTTGAAAAGAAGGAATTTCCCTTCTGTATTTTGGGCGATTGCTTACTGTTGTTGTGAATACTAATCATACTTTTAATGAGCACTTTTTATTGCTCGACCCACATAAATAGTATTGGAACCATTTTGCGTGATCAAAATAATAATACCTATTCTATTTGTAAGGTTTACAACTGTTTATGTTACACTTTAAGACTGACCCTCATTTAAAAATTATAACATGTGACATAATGAAAGTTTATTTTTACATTTGCAATCACACGTTTCGTATGTCAGCGCAACATTCTCTTGCTTAAATTTTCTTTTCATTAAATTTATTTCATAAAATATCATAAATCTTTTTAGAATTTGTAGGTGTTTGCAGTCATTAGTGTAACCTATATCGTATTGTAAAAATGAAATGCTAATCGTTAGTTTCGCTAAAACACAAAAATGGCTTGAAAGATTTCAATTATTCTTTTTTCGTTTTGTTCGCTTTAGTTCAAGGGTGGTTTTGGTTATGTGGTGGAGGTTAAGAATAAAAGTAAAAGGAAAAATCTCATAGAAAAGTTTAAAAACTACAATTCAAGAAATATAATTTAGATTCGAAAATCGGCTATCTGATGTGCTTTACAAAACTGTCATTTCATTCATCTCCACTTGGCTACTTTTAATAGATTATGTTTGTGGCAGACAAAGGGAGTATTTATATTCTTTCTGGCCAGAATTAAATAAAAGAAACAAAATACGGGCCAAATTCAGCATGGCGTTGAATACTGGATCAGGAATTATGCCAGTACATGGTGTTGTGAGCATTATATTTTTACAGCTTATTCAGTTGGTATACGATGGATGGGAATCCATCGTATACCATTCAGCTAGCTGTGCACACTGTGCAGACGTATGTCACGATTTATCAGCATTTTTTCGACTCTTCGCCAATTTTTATTCAGTTTTTGACCTTGCATTGCGAGAATTAATTATATCGAATCAAATTCGATATGATTAATTCTCGTCAAACAAATTTCTTTCAATTAAACAGCAAAGGGTGGTTTCAAACTGGTAATTTTAGTTGGACGAAGTGCACACTGTAAAAGGTTATGTCGTTTGTAATCGTCAATGAACTCAATCGAGAGTTTTGGTCTGTGTGTCAAAAAAGCAAAATAATCACGTTTGTTGTATGGAAGCCCCCTTAAATATTTATTTTATTCTGTTTATTAGTATTTGTTGTTATAGCGGCAACAGAACTACATCAAAGGGTTTTTGTAACTGACCCTTTCATCCCCTTTTCCTCCCCCCAACGAAACTTTGAGTAGGGACCGGACCGCGGTCAAACCGCCTTGACGACACAACGGTGAAATGTCTTCGGGAAATCACGTGATGTCTTAAGAAAGTGTATCGCTGAGGAGTTGGGTGGGTGAGAAATCCCCCCCCCCCCCCCCCACCCTCTCCTCAGCGTCAATAAAAGCAAATAAGTGCATCCTAACAAAGGTAATAGCCGTACCGGAATTGTGACGAGTTATGCAGCCTTTTCATAATTCTTATCACATTATATGACACTCGATCATTATTACTGACGGCTCTGGCAAATAGTTGCGCTATATCCACACAGCATGACAAAGTCGTTTGAAGACGTTTGAAGTGAATAAAAATTGCATTTAAACCTAAGGGTACTGCATCTTCCTTACTCAATTTCATAGAGCATGCAATAAACAATGTTGAAAACGTACCGCCCGCCGGTACTTGAGCACGCGCTGTTTTCGGAAACAAAACGAACGTCGGCCGATAACCGAACGGAGGCGATAGTGCGGTCGACGCTTCACGATGCTTGGCACCCAAACGTTAATGATGCCCGCGATTACATACGTCATCTTAACGTTGCCTACCTTAATCAATTTAATTTGTCATGTAAATACTTAAACTGACAGAAAATGACATCACTACGAACTATATCTTGAACAGTAAATAATATTTTACGGTTATTATATTGACCGTTACCCACCCACCATTTATTAATCTCAATCTATTAGCTGATAACAATAACTATCAAATCAATGACGAAAATAGTCACAGATAATAATAACAAGGCGGTTTGATAAATCTTGTATCGCACAGTCTCAACTCGTCTCACTCATCATTATTCATGTTACAGTTACAACTTTACCCAAGAGTTTAGTATTTTTGTCCCTTCATGGTCAACTGATCCCTCATGAAAATCACCCCGCGGGCTGAATGACCCCTTTCGGTTTTTTGCGTGGGTGAGTCGTTCCACCTGTCTCTGTCTGGCCAACTCAGCTCACGGGTTCAGTTGACCATTCTCTACATCTAAAGTGTTTACTTAGCCCACGAGTTATAAATGTTCAATAACCTTGTACGTTAATTTTAATAAACCTTTAGTGAATGGTGCCCACTTACCATCAGAATAGCCGTCTGCTTGTTTGTTACCTTTGTTGTCCAAAAACAATGACCATCGTTAGATGGGATAAGCAATATAATGTTAACTTAAGCCCGTGGGCTGAGTAGACCCTTTAGCTGAACATAGTAGTCGCCTCAATCTGTGGGCCGAGTAGACATTTTAGTTGAAAATAGTAGTCTTCTGACCCCGCGGGTTGAGTCAAGTCCACTCACCCATGCAAATAACTTATGTGGGATCAGTTGACCATGAAGGGATCTTTGTTATTATATTATTGTTAAGTCTTTAAAAAAACATACCGGCCGAATTGAGAACCTCCTCGTTTTTGAAGTCGGTTAAAAACTTGATAAGCTTAGAGTAAAATAGTTGCCATTGCCTGAATTGTTACCTGAAAAATAATAAATAAAAGGTGCTACTATTGACTGGCGAAATAGCCAAAGTTTTCATAATATTTAGAATTCAGCTCCTGTCAACGTATAAAATGCATCGCATTGATCATGTTTATCAACAAAATAAACATAAACGGAAACAAAAGGTGCACATGTTGAATCATCTGAGGGTTATCGCGGAAAATTTGCGTTCATTTACGTCCTCGTACGCCGCTCTCAATCAGTAATCGAAACAATTTAAACTCTCATCAGGCTGAAACGTTTCGTTGAAAAATTACTGTGCAATTCTGTCCAAGTAAACATGTATACGAAGTAATTACATTAAGATAACTTTCTCGCAGTTTAAATATAACAATCAAACGATAATAGATATTTAATATATTCATATAATACCTACAGTCAACTCAAACTTTTTACAACAATCATAAATGCTATATATTTTACCTTAGCAAAAAATCTCTGGTCATAGTTCTGAATTCCAAAGCAATACATATAACAAGCTTAGTGGCCGATACGATAAGAAAAAAACAAAAAAAGGACTGGTTTAGTGAATTACGTTAAGCATTGTTGACTTATTGTCGGATGCTGTCGCAAGATGGCATTGGCGTGTCATTAATTAAAACATGCTTCGTCAACGCCACGGGAGGAGCTCGGTGGTGTAGTGGCTTAAGCGCTCTGATTTCGATTACGAAAACAAAGCAACTTTCGCCATGGTCGATCCCGGGATGGGTCAGTCAAAATTTATAATCTCGAGCTAAGACCCGTTGGTCCCGGTTGTTACTGCAACCGCTTTAACCTTCCGCATTTAGCAAGCGTGGAGGTGTTGTGTGTGATTCAAGCTACTCATGTGTTTCTCCCATGTAGGAAGGCCTGCGTCCAGCAGTGGGACGTACAATAGGCTGGCGATGATGATGATGATGATGATGACGTCAACGTCAGGGATATGTACTGCGGCTTGACACCTTGTACTAGTTTAATTGTTCAGCGCACAGTATATCGAAAACCAATAATATCGATATAATACAATGGACGGTACGGTAATAATAAAATAACGGAACCAGAACAGGGGCCTTGCTATGAGCCTTAAGAGCATTCTTATAATCATGTTACTTCAATATTTCGTTCATTATTCGATGTACCAAATTTTTAAGAGGGCGAGCTTTTGAATTTGAAGATATAATAATAATATCTACGTAAACTTCTATTTTATATATTCTTAATTTTAATTTTAACATTATTATCAATGTTTGAAAAATTACTTAGTAATTAAAATAGAATAAAACTAGAAAAATTTCACGTCCTGAGGCAGGAATCGAACCTGCGACCTTTCGCTATCCGGGCGACTGCTCTGACCACTGAGCCACCCAGGACTTGGGATATCCCTGTGAAATTCTTCTAGTCTATCTTGTATTTGCGTTTATGAGCTAACGTCCACCCTACAATGTCGAAATATTCTATTTCAACATCCGAAACGAGTATTTTTACAAATACCGACGAATCGGTTAAGTTGGGGCAGTGCTTTCAAATATTCTTAATTTTAATTTTAACATTATTATAAATGTTTGAAAAATTACTTAGTAATTAAAATAGAAAATAGAAAATAGAATTTTTCAAACATTTATAATAATGTTAAAATTAAAATAACGAATAATAAACGACTAGAAGAATTTCACAGGGATATCCCAAGTCCTGGGTGGCTCAGTGGTGAGAGCAGTCGCCCGGATTGCGAAAGGTCGCAGGTTCGATTCCTGCCTCAGGACGTGAAATTTTTCTAGTTTTATTCTATTTTAATTACTAAGTAATTTTTCAAACATTTATAATAATGTTAAAATTAAAATTAAGAATATTTGAAAGCACTGCCCCAACTTAACCGATTCGTCGGTATTTGTAAAAATACTCGTTTCGGATGTTGAAATAGAATATTTCGACATTGTAGGGTGGACGTTAGCTCATAAACGCAAATACAAGATAGACTAGAAGAATTTCACAGGGATATCCCAAGTCCTGGGTGGCTCAGTGGTCAGAGCAGTCGCCCGGATAGCGAAAGGTCGCAGGTTCGATTCCTGCCTCAGGACGTGAAATTTTTCTAGTTTTATTCTATTTTAATTACTAAGTAATTTTTCAAACATTTATAATAATGTTAAAATTAAAATTAAGAATATTTGAAAGCACTGCCCCAACTTAACCGATTCGTCGGTATTTGTAAAAATACTCGTTTCGGATGTTGAAATAGAATATTTCGACATTGTAGGGTGGACGTTAGCTACTCCTTCGCTTGCGGCCCGAATAAGAGATTGGCGGGTAATGGAGGAGGTGGAGACCTTATCGGACCATCTGTATATCCGATATGAGGTCTCCACGGCATCCCCAGGGGCTAATATCCATCTGGGCCCCTCGGCAAGGTCTCCTACTTTTCCGCGGTGGACGCTTGCCAAGCTCGATAGGGAGCTGGCGGAGGAGGCGGCAATGGTCCGTGCCTGGCATAATGGGCCCGACACCAGTGTTGGGGATGCCAACGGTATGGCGGAGCATTTCGCGGATGACATAAAGGCTGTCTGCAACGCCGCCATGCCGAGGACACGGGGCTACCCACGCCGGGAACAAGTATACTGGTGGACGCAGGAGATATCCACCCTACGTACCGCCAGTATGGTGGCCAGGCGAGCCTTCAATAGGTGTAGGAGGCGCGCTTCTGCTACGTCCGGTGAAGAAGAAGAATATCACCGGGCGTATAGGGAGGCTCATAAGGCCCTACGGGCAGCAATTTGCAGAGCCAAGGCCGACGCTCAGGAGCGGTTTATCGCGCTCCTGGACGATGACCCCTGGGGGAGGCCATATAGGGTAGTACGGGGAAAATTCTCCAGCACAGCGCCCGCCACCTCCTGTATGGAGCCGGGACTTATGCGGAGGGTGCTGGGGTCATTATTCCCAAATCCCGGACCATTCGCGCCTCCCAGGATGCCCCCCTCTGACTCCGCGTTGGAGGTTTGGGCTGACGGTCCCCCCGTGTCGGACATGGAGTTCGACATGGGGAGGGATAGGCTCCGGTGCAAAAATAAAGCACCGGGACCGGATGGCGTCCCATCCAAGGTGATGGGGATAGCTTTGGGCCCCCTGGAGGAGCGGTTCCGCGCGTTGCTCGACACGTGCATCGCGTCGGGTCGCTTTCCCAAGAGATGGAAGATGGGGAGGCTGTGCCTCCTTAGAAAGGAGGGCCGCCCTGCTGACTCGCCGTCGGGCTACAGGCCGGTGGTGCTGCTCGATGAGTCTGGGAAGTTTTTTGAGAAAATTCTCGCTTCCCGGATCACCGAGCATCTGGAGGGCAGGGGGCCGGACCTGGCAGAATGCCAGTTCGGTTTCCGTACCGGCCGGTCCACGATGGACGCGGTGGCTCGCCTCAAAAGGTGGACTGAGGCGGCCACAACACAAGGGGAGGCTGTGATCGCGGTGTCTCTTGACATCGCGAACGCATTCAATAGCCTACCCCACGAGTGCATAGAGGAGGCACTCAAATTCCACCGAGTGCCTCTTTACCTCCGCGTCCTCGTGGGGGACTACCTTCGCGAGAGACTGGTCCTCTACGAGGGCGCGGAGGGCCGCGTTCAGTCGTGGACGATGGCGGCAGGTGTGCCCCAGGGTTCCGTACTAGGACCCTTACTATGGAACCTGGGGTACAACTGGGTTCTGCGTGGTGAGTTCTTGCCGCAGGTGGATGTCGTCTGCTTCGCGGATGATACTCTGGTTGCGGCAAGGGCCCGTGAATGGGACGAGGCGGTCCACCTTGCGTCGGTTGGCACAACCATGGTCGTCCGGCGCATCCGCCTCCTTGGACTGGAAGTGGCTCTCTCCAAAACGAGAGCCATGTCCTTTCACGCCCCGAGACGCAGAACCCCACCGGGGCTCGAAGTCCGAGTGGAAAGAGTCCGGATCCCCGTCGAGGTTCACCTTAAGTACCTCGGCCTGGTTCTGGACTCTCGGTGGAGATTCGAGGAGCACTTTAAGCTCCTCGCACCCCGGCTGTGCGCCGCCGCAGCCGCACTCGGACGAGTCCTCCCGAATGTAGGGGGGCCCAGCTCGTCATGCCGTCGGCTTTATCACGGGGTGATAAGGTCGATGGCACTGTACGGAGCCCCGGTGTGGGCAGAGTGCCTCTCCCTCCGCACACGAGCTCTCTTGCGTCAGCCGCAGAGGGTAATCGCGACCCGGGCCGTGCGGGCTTACCGTACGGTCAGTCACGGAGCTGCCTGCGTTTTAGCGGGTACGCTCCCGTGCGAGGTTGATGCCCTGGTTCTGGCCAGGGTGCATCAACACCGGGTCGCGGCAAGAGAGCGGGGGCAACGACTCGACCTAGACGAGGTGAGGCGGGTTCGTACCCTGGCACAGAGGGAGGCTATGCGCCAATGGGGTGAGGCACTCGCCACCCCAGCAGCCGGCCACCGGACGATCGAAGCGATCCGTCCGGTGTTGGAGGAGTGGGTTGGGCGCCGGCTGGGCAGCCTCACCTTCCGCATGGTGCAGGTACTGACCGGACATGGTTGCTTCGGTCACTACCTGCACCGTATCGCCCGTCGGGAGGAGACACCGCGGTGTCATCACTGCGACTCCTCCGACGACACAGCCGAGCACACCCTTGAGGAGTGCCCGGCCTGGCGACACGAGCGCCACGAACTTCGTGTGGTGCTCGGCGGCGGTCACCTCTCGCTGCCAACCATGGTAAGAGCCATGGTTGGTAGCGAGAGGGTTTGGGAGGCTGTCGCCTCTTTCTGCGAGACTGTGCTCACGCAGAAGGAGGCAGCGGAGAGGGAGCGGGAGGAGGATGCTCTAGCCGCTCCTATCCGGCGTAGACGGGTGGGTGCGAGAAGGCGGGCGGCGGCGATCGCCCGACTTCCTGCGCCCTAGGCGCGGCCGCGTGCGTGGGTGGCCCCCACGCATGCACTGCACATGCCGCCACGTCTGGGGTTGCCCAAGTGACTCTGGGTAATCCCCATCGGCGCGAAACCTGGCCGTAAGGTCGGGTTGCCTGGGGGTGGGCTGGTGAAATTGCTTCGGCAGAGCCCAGGCTACCCCCGCGAAGGGCAGTGGAGTTGCCGGGGAGTTTTAGTGGGTATTTCCAGTACTGATAGCGCTGGATGACCCCCACACACGCCCGCCGCTTAGCCAGCGGCGGGTAGGTCTGTAAACGGATTTCTCCCCGTTAAAAAAAAAAAAAAAAAAAAGTGTGGACGTTAGCTCATAAACGCAAATACAAGATAGACTAGAAGAATTTCACAGGGATATCCCAAGTCCTGGGTGGCTCAGTGGTCAGAGCAGTCGCCCGGATAGCGAAAGGTCGCAGGTTCGATTCCTGCCTCAGGACGTGAAATTTTTCTAGTTTTATTCTATTTTAATTTCTATTTTATATGTTTTACTTTCATTCATTATTATTTTTACCTGCCTTTGCTATTAATATCGATATCTCCAAAAGGTGCATGACGTGCATCCCTATCTCTTAGTGGCTAACACGATAAGGAAAAGCAGATTGAAACTTTTAAATTGAGATTTAGAAACAATTTGACGACATTCGACTTGTATTTCATTTGAAATGTCTGATTAATATTCATAATGTATTACACACAACGTCATTAAACGTCGGACAATGTAAAGGCACTGACTTAACAACTTCTTTGGCAATGACTTCTAGCTTCACATGAAACACGTGTGAGGTCGGAGGTTACGTTCGAGTACCTGCTATGTGCGCTATTCTATTATGTAAGGAAACTCGTACCTCACCCCATAAGTCACTTCGAAATTAACTGTCAAATAAAGGAAATTTTCGTACATTTTGACAGATGTAATCGAAGTGACTTGCGAAGTGAGATGCGAGGTTACAGAATAGCATGGATGATCAGGCTATTGTGGATGTTTCTAGATAGTGAATTTGTATCATTGTATAGCTTTGCAGCTTATCATTTTATCCCTTTCCATTCCGCTGGCGTCTCTTCAACATTAAATAAAATAATGCAATGTTATATCTGGTTTGTGGGTATTTCAGATATAATACACATCATACATCATCAGCCTATACAATCTGTTACAAAAGTCTGAAATGAAATTAAAAGGGGCTAGGTAGTTGTGATCCTAGTCAAAATAATTGCGTTCTATCGCGTATCGTACGACATACTACAGTTATGTTACAAACACACACACACACACAAAACTCGCGCATATACTACGATATCGACAACCCGCGACTCCAGAATTCCAAAATTTATTTCCAAATACATCATGGGTGAAACCTAATGAGGAATTAACGCTGGGTTGGTGGGTTCAAGCGGGTGCAGTAACAATCGGACCCAACTGCTTAGCGTGCCTTCAGAAGCACGGATAGAGAAATTTGATTGGCCCATCACGGGAACGACCATGGCGAAAATTGCTTTGTCTTTATAATCGAAATAGAGTCCTAAACTACATCACCGAGCTCCTCAAAGGTGCAACATAGCTATTACGTATTTCCTATATTTTCCCGCGGCGGAATCCGCTTGCATTATTAACTCACAATTTCGGTCCCACTGTGTTCCACGAAACAGAATTACTCCAACAATCCCAGAGTATAATTAATTAACGGCCGGTGTGACTGCGTCTTAAATCTTAATCTTAGCAAATTTCGCCTTCCATTTTAGATAAAAGATCGCTTATGAAAATGCCATCATCGGAAATTATTTTCAAGTAAAAGTTTTGGGCGCTCAGTAACTAGCACCGAACGAAGGTCGTATTTATAATCTTGGATCAGTCAAAACTTCGTATTGTTACGCTCGAGTGAATAAATCTTGAAATTTTTAATAGCTATTTCTTGACTCTGTTGAAAGTTTTTAAATGTTATAATTTATTGTAAATAAACCTTGATTTTTAATTAAGCTCATAAACGCAAATACAGATAGACTAGAAGAATTTCAAAGGGATATCCCAAGTCCTGGGTGGCTCAGTGGTCAGAGCAGTCGCCCGGATTGCGAAAGGTCGCGGGTTCGATTCCTGCCCCAGGACGTGACATTTTTCTAGTTTTATTCTATTTTAATTACTAAGTAATTTTTCAAACATTTATAATAATGTTAAAATCAAAAATTAAGAAATATTAAATACTAACTGCACGGCTGCGGGCGTTCTGATTAAATTTGATTCTAAAGTTATTACGATACCAATTAAATCGCGATACTTAAAATTTATGATAAAATAAATATTTATAAATTATTTATAATCATTATTATAACAACCAAAAATAATTATCATACAAAAAAGTATAGGTAGATATCTAAAGTGCCTATGTATTGGAATTTAGAGCATTATGAGTATCACGACAAATATATTAAATACGTAAACTAGTGTACTTAAAAATAAATTAGTCGTCACGAGACCGGTATCTTAAAAATAAGCCAATGTGTGCTTTAATTAAATATTTAATAATTGCGTCAACATTCTTAAAACAGTTTTGTTTGAAACATAGATATTTAAAGTAATTTTAATACGATTTACATATTCTGTACTTTCCGGTTTAACAACAAAGAATTGGTACCAAAAAACGACTCCACACACAAGGTCGCTATAATGATCCAAATACGTAGGAAAGGAATGTCCCTTCGTCGTTCTGAGGTCTAATCTACACGAAACGTATTTACTTGTGTGATTTGATCACACTAATAAATAGCACGGAATAATTAGTAATAATTTAAGACAAAAACTTAAGGTTCACTTAACTGGTTAATAAAGTGCGACATAGGATTCGAAATTTGCCTACAAAAGTGAGGTAACATTAATCATTTTCAACAGCCAAACTTATAAAATATTTCAGGCGCAACAGAAAATAAACGGCAATATTTAAACATGGGACTAGATTGATGGTGTTGTTACTGCAAGCGCTTTAAGCCGCTAACCTCTCCAGAAGCAGGCTTCGATTGTGGATACATTATCGACCCAAATGATATTAAGACCCTTTCATATATGAAAGAAGATTTCATATATATATAAGAAGATTTTTTTTCGAAGTGGAATCAGCTTACAGACGATACCCTAAACCGCTGGTTTGGTGGATCAGCGGACCGTCGGCTAGACGTGGGCCTGTGCAGGGGTCGCCCAGCGCCTGATCATAGCGGCACTGGGAATACCTGCTAAACCACTCCGGTTTCCCCATGCCCATAATGGAGACGACCCGGGGTTTGCCGAAGCATTTCACCGAGCCGCCTCCGGGCAGCCCGACCCTAGAACCCACCAGAGCCAGTCCTAGGGCGGGGCACCAGGCCTCACCCCGGGCCAGTCGCGGCCATAGCCGCGTCCGGTCTAGGTTGGGAAAACCCTAAAATTAATAGAAAATGCCTAAATCAAGGCTCTTTAAACTATCGGCGGCAAGTCACAATAAAGCTTTCAGGTAGCAGTGATAAATCAGTCTAAACAAGACTGATTAGCCCCAATTATAAATAATAACAAAAAAGATACAACATTGCACATATATTTTTGTAGTAAGAGTCATGAACTAGCACAGTAATCACTTTCTTCTACTAATGACTGTAACACCGTCCTTCCTATTTCGGGTGTGAAGCAAGTGTGATGCGAGATGCGAAGTTTTAACATAATTTATGTTGTCTCCAGTCCAGAAAGCAACTCACCTGCAAAAAAAGTGTCCGAAGCATGAGCCTCTATAGTATTTTTAGATGTAACTCCAAAATTTGGTTCATAAAAAAACAGTTATTAACAGATAATAATTAGGTCGATTTATCAATGAACCGAACTATGTAATAATATGAATTACATTATGAGCATGTGCTCATAATGGACTTCAGGGGGTGTGATATGAACTCTTAATTCCATTCAGTTGAAGGCCTAATATTTTTGGCTATAATCGTGAACTTTATGACCCTGTTGATAGAGGTCATTGTATAGCAAAATTAGAAGTCAACCCTAAACTAAATGAAAATAGGAGTTCTTAATTTTTATTTTAACATTATTAAAAATGTTTGAAGAAAGAGTCCGTTACCTGTGTGTTGTTGATGTGTGTTTGTTACATGTTTGAGAGTATCATGTGTTTGTTTGAGTTCTGGGTAGCTCAGATGATTGAGCAGTCACGTGCACTCCCATGCAGATGAAAACCATGCGCGGAACCTTATAACGCTCGTGTCCTCATATATCATATATATATTTGTTCAAAATAATACAACAATAAATTATAAGATAACTCATGTATGGTAGAGCCATATGTGGCATGAACTGAAAGACATGTGCAGTGCAATTCTGCCAAAACAGGCCGTAAAATGCGATACAATACCGTCAATCTCACAATATAAAACCTTCGAGCAGTCCTAGTATTTTTTTCGTACATAATCCGAAACTGGCTTTGAAAGGTTGCACAGGTACAGGTAGACCGGTGTTGCTTTTTGTAGTCATATTATATAGTATACAAATTCAAAGGAATATGTTCAAGTATATCTATCGTTTCGCCTAAATCACAGAATGCGTAACGTATTCCTGTAAAGGAGCAATCTCTCCCCACGTAGATAATAGCAGCTCTATCTATGGAATCGATTTGACCGATATAGAAGTCGACTCGGTTTACACGTAGTAATTTCTCATGTATACCATTTGAATATTGTAGATTCTATACTAGTATTGTTTTGTATGTAGACGGACCTTTACACGGCCCAATCCCTCGGGATTATCCGACTATTTCCGCCGCACTTCGGCCCTTTGCGTCGTGTCGGTCGTCGCAAGCGCGCGTCACGCGGTCACTAAGAATTTATTTGGGTCACGGAATCACTTATCTATGCGCAATTCACTTAATGGACAATATTGTCCTGTTGAGGTTCCCCTACACATAATTTACTTGATTTACAAGTTTTACAAGTACCAATGTAAACAAAACCGAACACTAATGACGTCAAACTTTATATGTTAGTATAAGAATTTTATGAAGGAGTAATAAACATTGAAAACAGTTGTAATCTGTGAAACACGCACTCACATAATATGAGACATAGGTATTAGGTTTTTTATTGTGAGTGTGTCCACCGACGGACGGGCTGTATTACCTACCAACTAAGAAATCCTAGCTTTTCAACCTCGTATTTATGATTGTTTCTTCTAAAATATCATCGAGATTTAAAATTATGAGGTAGTCATTTAAATATTAGTATAACCGAAAAGAAAAAGCACTCTATGCTTTCAATATCACGACTCTTTCACAAAATCCACCGCAAAACCTCAACGAACCGAAACATCCATCAAACGAATCTCTCGTCTTAACACAACCAAAATATAAAAACCCACACAACTGACACAATGTATCGTTAAATAGAAATTCGCGCTGGTCGGCGGTTTCCCTAAAAGACCAATTTCGACCTTATAATTACTTTAATATGATCACTTTTCGAATCTACAGTGTATCAGCCAAGCAATATCCAGTAATACGAAACGTGTCATCCGCATTATTGCTGGCAACGCGTTAACAACTTCAATACAATCACGATACGGTACACATTGGGAAGGTCGTCAAAATATCAACATTATTCATATTGACTAAGTGTGTGTGCCCGCCACGGTGCTAAGCGATACATCTTCTTAATATCAGTGTATTACGTATCATTTTTGCTTGATAGAGATTATAGCGTGGGACAATAAAATTACGGCCGGTGTTTTGCGTCGGTCGCTCGCGCGAGCTCACTTCGATGAGTGATAATCTTTGCTAATATTTTCTTTGTTGGTGTAATTTTGGAACTATCGGTATTTAAGTACATAATTTGTATAATTTTAATCATTTTTACTAAATCAAGATCAGTAATTACATCTAGATATCCGGCACGAAGGACCATAATGAAACATTTTAGATATTTATGAATTTTTAAATTAAAACAAATATAAGTATACCTAATAAATATCGTAATTGGTATATCAATTGAAATAAATTAATATAATAATTTATAACTATTGAATTGTAGAATCAACAGGAAAATTGATCTGAATTGAAAGGAAATGAATATAATTGTTAATATTACGACCACATTAAATATCTCGTCAGACTAGTCATTCAACTAGAGAATTAGGTATTCAATTGAACGCTGAAGATTCAAGGAAGGGCTGACATTGCAACATTCGGGACACCTATTTGGGAGACGTTTACAACATAATAGAGAACATTAGTCCGATCCACTTTTGACATCATTATCTGTGTAGTCGACTCACGATAACCTGCGAGCGCCGCGCCGTTCGTCGGTCGCTCCCGCCCCGCCTCGAACGGCAGTCGAGCGCGTCGTCGTCCGCCGTTTGGTCGCGTTTTGCAGTGCTCTGAGAATTCTACAGAGACATCTATCAAGGGTTCTCGAGGAACTCGCTTTTGGCGGGTTTTCGCACGAACGTAGGCGGTAAACGTGATGCGCCTTGCATTCAGAGGCGGAATGCGCGCGCGTTGTCGACCCGTGCCAGTGTATGTGTATGCACGGTGTCACAGTGAAATCTGTGGCTGAACAGTGATCACTTGGATTGCAGTGTTTGGATCGTAGGATCGGTTCGGCCGCGACCATCTCTACGGTTTTTTGTAAGAATCGCTCCGCCGGATATAATGTCCATGATGTTGACTCATGCATGACGCACTTGATTGCTGGAACTGGGAATTATTTATGATTTACTGTTACCAATTGTGAATCTGCAATTCGATTCTCGGTCTTGTGAAACACCTTTGTGTTCCGAGGTCAGTGTTTACTCTACTGCAAACATAAGATTGACAGTAGAAAGGTTACAATTATCTTGTCTAGTAAACACAAGGAGTGTTTAAAATACCTTATGAGTAATTACAAAGTTTAACAAAACTATCCGTTTGTCCTTTATGTGTTATCCTCTCACAAACCCCATAATTGTAGGTAATAATTTGATTTCGTAGTTTATTCTCAAAAACTTGTTCCTAATTCATGTAGTATTTTAATAATCACGTATTAGTGCTCGTAGTTCCATTTTAATCTGTAACAAGTACAAGGCCATAGTTGATATGATAACGCTTGTTCTGGGACGAATTAAAACAGTGTAGTTTATTAAGTCCAAATTACGTCATCACATTATTAAGCAGCTATCCCTTGAGCAGCTACCCCATATTCGTCTATTTCGTTCTTATAAAAAGTCAAGGGTTAAATAAAAACTACACCCGTCAACCCAACCCTTAATCTTTCTTTTGAATTCCATGAAATGTATATTCCAGCCTTTGAATACCACGAATTGGAAGTGGAGTCAGTGGTCAATTGCTTTTCTCACAAAATATAAGCGTTACAAACCTCTTCTCACGTATTAGATAATTTACCAAATACCAGAAGCTCAGAGTTTATCTTCAATAAGCCGACCAACTCCCCGACGGATTGTGTGCTCCGTGTGCTCTCTGCAACATCATTTTATCTTAAATCGGCATCTTCTCTGCACTTTTTATGTTCAAGATTTAGGATCGTCATAAAAACTATCGTTTAATTTCATAAACATTTTAACGGGAGGCGCATTTGGAGCTTGTAACCTCACGTGGTACTTTCATGTTGTTTGAATAGGATCAATTGTATAATACAAATCTTATAATAGCAGTTTGGACAATTTTATTTCTATCACATCCCATTTTTTGACAATGGATAGATTAGAGGAGTATTTTTTATACGCTATAAAATTTAATTTGCAAAATTGAATGTTTCCTTTTCTACAAATCCCTTCGTCAAAGTGGCCATAGCTCGGCCTCGGATTTAAACTGGGTTAATGTATCTCGGATTTGGGCCGGTCTCTTTTTGGCTTGCACATAACAGAAAATTTCCTCAAATCGATGGTAACCTTGACAGTAATTCATAAAGTTTTATTATTGAGCCCGCATGCTGCTGCAATAGCTTTAGCTCCTGTCATTGTTGATGATGCCTCTTTGTTAGAAATGGCAGGGCTATTGCCCGAAATTGTTACCCCAACCGTAATTATGAAATAATGCTTAGCGAAACGGGTGACGTCCTCAACAAAAGTTGGGGTGCAATTGTTTGCCCTCCGCAAACTCTCTTACATTGAAAAGTCTTAGCTCAAGAAAATATTTGACGTCATTAATTACATACAGACGTATTTCTGCTGTTCTCACTAGCGTTTATACTTTGAATTAAAAAGCTATGTCAAGGTCTTCTTCACTTACAAGTTACAAGCAACAAACAACACGTTGAATAGAAACTTTTTCTGTTATTACTTTTTATGTGAAGCTTTATTGAAAGTTTTGCTAATAAGCTCAATAATGAAAGCAGACGTTGGCTTCTAGAAGAACTTATCTATGACCGCCCTCGTAACATATCATCCTCATATATTATCTGGACACGTTTTAGTTGACTGCGGTATCAAAAGGGTGCATACCCAGTTACTGGTCCGGGCATAGGCGTGAAACACCGATCAATCACACGGGAAAATACCCGAGTAATGGCTCCTCATGATCCTACGAAAAAAAGTTCGCTACAGACTATTTACTAGACGCCATCCGCTCAAATAAGGCAAAAAGTATACGACGTACAGACAGACTGACAATTAATCATTAGGCTGCCCGGAAAATTTACTAGAAATCAGTTTCCTAATTTAATATCACATCTTATCTTGATTAAATGAAAATATCATTGTGTGAATAATCGACTAGCTAGATATGTTTTACTCGACGGTATCGAATAAATTAGCAATTCTTTGATCAATGGTTTGGTTGAACTAGACAGAAGCTCTTAATGAGGATGTATTTTTACTAATAATCATTTTATAATTACCGGGTATTTGCTACTAATGACCTCATATTAATTTAGGACATCTTTATTCTAAATATTAGATTGTAATCATACAAAATGCTTGTACTTAAGTTAATGGGATTAATAAATTACAATTACTTTTGACGTTCACTTAACAATAGAATCTGCTGTGTCTGGTTTGTGGGTAATTTACAAAATAATAATTATAAATTCACTAACGATTTGTTACGTATGGTGGTATAAAATATATTAACTATCTATTACTAACTAACTAAATGCAAAGTTTTATAGACCAGGTATTTGCAATATTGCTCACACACAACCATAGTTCAATGTGATTAATTCCACAACCTTGCCTATTGATACCCACTTCGTTCAACCACGGTAACGACTACGTAGCATGTCTCAAACGGAGCGTGTGACGTCACAGCTCCGTGGGTTTGTGACGTCACCAGTGCCAATAATGTTGCGGTTCGGCTGAGCCACGTTCGTAGTAGTTTTCCTCGTATGTGTGCATTAATTGCTCGAGGGAGGAAGGTGAAATAATAAATGATATTTACGTCTCTCGTTTCACCGAAGCAAATAAACATGTAATTTATGATATTATAGGTTAAGCGACAGATGTGGTCCTCACTTGATCGTAATGCGAAGAAACATGTTTCTTTGTGTGCCTGATGACGTAATAATATAAACTGATTTAACATACACGTGTTATAAATTACTTACATGTTTCAATAATATTATTTTATTGTAACTTTAAAGTTTCAAGCAGTTCTATGTTAATAATTTCCCGTTCCTATACTTTAAATTTATTTTCATTCTTTCAGTAACATTTTTCCAGTAAGCATTAAAACTATAAAATATTTTTTCAGTATTCAAGTGTTACATGAAGTAGTGTCAACGCACGGACAGACATCCGATCAGCTCGCATACAATTTAAATAAAGCGAAACGTAACTCATTTAGAAATCGTGTTCTTTTTATAGTGTTCGGATAATGAACTAGTGCAGTGATCGTACCAATATGTTTGTGCGTGGCGTAGATTGAAAATACGCAATATTTCATAAATTTCCATGATAAGTTGGTAACCCCTATCTTATTTTATTGTGAAGTGTGACAACAAGATATTATAATTTCGTTCAGTGAGAAAAAGTCCAGTGATATTGCTGGCATGCATATGTGCTATGAAAGGCCAGGTGTGGTGAACCCGCTTAACGGAGCCGTCGGGTAAGCATTATGATAATATTATTTTTATACTATCCAATCGGTCTGCAATTAAAGAATCTTTTAGGCTTTACTTTACATTGTCGTAGGAATGACTAAGATTTGTACAGTAATAAAATTACTCCTTGGATGATCCTCGGAAGAATAGGTAATCCGAGGAAAATCCAAGGAGTAAAAGTTATATCAAGAAGGCCGTAACGTAAGTGATTCATGTTGACTCAATACACTACCTACCTAAGTAGGTACCTACTTACCTTATAATTGGCAGACTAACCCCCGAATTTTTCTCATGAAAGTGATGTAGTACCAATGTGATAATTTCATCACCATCATCATCATTATATCAATCTATGAAGTCCACTGCTAAACAAAGGCCTCCCCCTACTCCCCCATCTAAACAAAGGCCTCCCCCATCGATTTCCAAACGGATCGGTTTTGCGCAGTCTGCATCCAACGGTTCCCCGCGACTCTGACCAGGTGGTCTGTCCATCTAGTGTGAAGCCGTCTTACATTGCGCTTTCCTGCTCCTGCAAAATTTTGCAAAAAACCAGTTTTGCTTTTTAACGACTGAATAAGTCACATCAACATAACACTGGGCAAACATTGTGTTATGCTTATGATCTGCTATCGACTATCGATTATACTTAATTGATTTCTTTATTAAATGCAATTAGTTGATTACCTACGATTCGGAGTTTTAGAACTGTATAATAAGTTATAAAGCTGTACCTGCTCGATATGTAATAAATACATTACAAGCTAGTAATAATTTATATTTCTAAATTCTACTAAGTAGTTAAATAATATTAAATTTCATGTTTTTATTTTGACGTCAATAAGTGCTTTGTTGAAAGCCTACATTGAAAACAATTGACTATGACTATAGCTATAAATAAATAAATGCATACCATGTACTCGTGCTTAAACAAGTCTACACTTATAATAAATAGGTCCTATGAAATTGCCGGTTTTTTCCAATGCCGTTTTTTTTTTCAAGTAATTTTAAATGAATATCTATCTTAAATATAACAGTTTGTATTCAAAGTGCAGTAGGTATACAAGCAGGGTTCTACGAATGTAATTATTATTTTTTGATAGAATTTATTATTTGAAAATGAGGGTCAATTAGAGCTTGTAGAATATAATATGTTGTCGATTTTAAATGTGATGTTATTATTTTATAATAATTATTTCAAAAATGTTTTTTATTTTCACTGCATTTACTTAACAATGAATGTTTTAAATTATACACAAATTTTTAAAAAATCGGTCAAGCTGATTTCAAATTAAATAATTTAATACAAGAAACATAGTATGGTAATTCCAGTTTTTCTTTATATAACGGCAATTTCATACATAGAGACCCAAAATCATTATGATGAGAAGAAACATTTGTAAGTTTGAATGTTATTTCGGAAACTAGGTAGTTATCTACTCAAAAAATCTTTCACTAATATTTAGAATGCACCTTTAGGGTGGACGTTAATTATAAAACTCGTTAAGCTAGTTGTGACATTTAATTCATTACATAATTATCTTCTACTCTACCTTGAAACGTTCAGAAAGTGTAATATGCAAGTTATCGTATCAGGTAAAACTAGCGAACAATAAGTTGTATAAGTACATTGTATGCTCCAAGGTTTATGCGATCAACTCATGCAACCATATCAATTTGGAATCAATTTTACAATATCGGCACCGCACCGATCTACTTTACTATGGAATTGCATTGCTCTTTATGATATTAATATTTACCAATCACCAAACTTCTAATGTGACCAAATTCTATTTTGAGGTAAGAGGTAGGTAGGTATTATTTACGTTATGTATGATGACAGATGAACAAAGATGCGAAAATAATACCTAAAAGTACAACGCAAAGGTTTTTCTCTTCAAAACTATATATGTATTCTTTATTGAACTTTAGACATTACCGTAAATTTTTAAATTTACAATTTGTGAGCATGGGTGGACTTATCTCTATCTAATTATGATTATTATCTTACCCTTAATGACATAATATTTATAATTTTAAAAAATAAGTAGGATTACAAGATGTATAAATAAAACAAACATAAAATTACAAACACAATCAGCTGTTGTATAGAATAATGAAATCAAATAAGTACTATAACGCTTTATTACAGCAAATTAAACCTACATAACAAGCAGCAATAACAAAATAAAAACAAAACGATATTATAACCTTATTAAAATGTTTAGATTAAAGGCCTATTTCGAGTTATCTTTACAATCAGCCAGATTTACAATTAAAGTTTACGAATTTCGGGAAAGTTCATGAATTTTTCTGAAGGTCGATGATGTCTGAAAACATTTGCTTAGGCCGGAAAGAACTACCTAATCACTGCACGCGTCTTGAACAAGACAACCGCGCTCGGGGGAACAAAGTGACAATAGATTTTATAAATATTTATGCTCTTTTTTAAACCAAGTGTAACCAACTACTTAGACGTCTCTTCAAAAATGAGATTTATCATTATCAGAGTAAGGTGAAATGTCAAACCGCTTTGGTCGCGCTGTTTTTTTTGACCTTCGATGGATCAGTAAGCGGTATACAATAGAACTGTGATTTGGTGTTATTACATCCAATGATCAAAATGATGATGGGTTGAATCACGCAATAATCTTCAGGAGCGCGGTCTGGCACTCATATTTGTCCTGGAAGCAGCTGACAGCAGCAGATATCGGGTTCGGAAGTCCACTGAAGGCACGAAACATTCGAAAATTAAAAGTATTCAGATTTGTATGCGGTTTTATTACTATTAATAGTGGAACGATTATATACAGAGTGGTGCCGCCAATACGACAATAAATTAAAACATGGGCTATATTAGTTCATAGAAATGGTTGCCAATTTCAAAAACATCTTATTCATTTTTCATGACATTTGTATGAAATAATATAAAGTTCGCTGTATTAATTATTTCATAGAAATGTCATGAAATTATCAAAAGAATAAATAGCCCGTGTTTCAATTTATTGTCGTATTGACAGCACCACCCTGTATATATGACTACGTTGGCCACATCTCTACGGAACTGAAAGATGTGAAGCGGTTAGGAAAATAGGAAAACGCCATCGAAGCTTTTATGATTCTAACCATACGGTCAAAGAAGAATAAACTTGACTTGTCGTAATAAACACATTAACTCAGAAATGAAATCAAATGTTTTTGTAAAATGAAGCAGTGCATTAAAATTAAATTAATATAGACACATTATTAGGTTGTTAAACCAGTGTGTCAATGTTTAGGTATTAGCTATGATAACAATATACACAACAGAGCAGAGCGCTTGTCAACACGACGTTAACTTGAGCAAATAACTCTCTAAGTACCGTACACAGAGTAGATAACTGTTGGTATTGACAAATTTGACATAACGATATTGTGCGTTGGAATATAGTTCATAGCGTGTGCCACTGTTAGTTTCATAATGCTATATCGGAACTGTGATTTCGTATTTACTATGGATATTCGAACCGGATTGCAGTCTGCATTAAACGATCAAATAAGAATGGGATTCGTCGTAATGATGTAGATTCCATTTGTAAAATATTTTTATGTTGTATTACAAAATAATTGATAAAACTTACAAAAGTCGTGCTGTAAAATAGTTTCGTTAAAGTATTAACTAACAACATTCTTGTGTATGTTTATATATTTTTTCCATCCCTATAGAACATTTTTCCAGTCCGCCCTCAAATGACTGGCTAGACCTAAAACAGAATTATCTACTTAACCGTGAATTAATTAATATATTAAAATCAATCCTAAGAAAATGCAGTGAAATCTATATTGTATGTACCATACATAAACTCTTGACTGACATAAAAATAACTTCCCTGCACTAATCTTATTGTATACCATTATGTTATTTCCAATTTAATGTTTATGGTGTTAAGGATATGTATACGGCTTCGGACACAAGAGAAAGAGATAATAAGATAATCGAATAATCGAATAAACTGAATTGAAGTGACTCGAATTAACCTTCTTAGTTAATATCGATGTCCTCGCGTAAAGAGCGGTGACATTCGTATTTTTATTATGAATAGAATTCTCTATTTACTTCGAACTTTTAATTTGTTTTGGACATATTAGAATATACCTAAAAAGATTTCATTTTGTAATAAACCAACACAGTTCATAGAATTGGAAGCCTTATCCAAACCTGATAATATAACTATCGACTATATTAGAGCCTCCGGGAGGAAGAATAGCTGTTACCTTTGATAAAAATATATTATATTAGTATACCTACGGTATCGTTTTGTCATATATTTATACTCGCTATTACTCAGATATGGTTTCAAATTGGTCTCGAATATCAATACACATGATTAATTAGTATTTAATTAGACGGATATCATGAATTTGTAATAAAGTGGTAAAAACAAATTGAAAAGAAGCATAACGCCAAATAACCACCAACCCGCATTGGGCCAGCGTGGTGGTGTTATGACCCAAATATGTGTTTCTTCCATGTTAGAAGACCTGTGCCCAGCAGTGGGACGTGTATAGCCTAGTAATTGTGATAATGATAACAGAACGCATAACATAAAGTTATATATTATTCTAACAGATTTAAAGTTCATGAATTCCGTATTTTTGATGTCATGTTTTTGATGATGAAAATTTCGTATAAATTGGTTTAGTAAATACTTTCAAAACATATTTTTTTCCACTCACACCTTTTTTACAGTTTCTATTTTTGTTTGTTACTACCACAATCTATCAGACTGGTATATGATGGTTTGTGTTTACTAATATCCTATGTGATACTAACTAAGGGTTTAGTTGAATAAAAACTCGAAACAAGTCGTTAGGAATGGTTGCAAGCTTGCCAATAAAATAAAAAGAATATTGAGAACTATAAGAACAGTTACCAAATATAAAATCTTGAGAGTTATCATCCCATAAATTTCCATTAGTTATAGTTACGCAAATATAACAATCACACTAGATGTTAAATAGCCGACGATTACCGCATGAATGACGCGCGACGCCCGCTCTTATAGTATTCTGACCAGAAAAATATGTAATAATATACAACTAGCTAGCATCCATTCGGTGTATTCTCTAGAAAATACATTTTTCAAGCTTTAACAACGCTCGGTTGGCACAATAGCAGTGCACAAAGATATAAAGGCAGATAGTGCCACGGAGCGTCGTTTAGTGGACCCATAAAGACGTAAGTCGCGAAAACCACACTCGTTCTGCTATAAAATGGCCGAAACTAATTAACCCCTTCTGCTTCCTAAATGATGTTGTTTTGATAATGTCTCTTTATCGTAGATTATTTTTATTTCTTCCTTAAATAGTCTTGAGAATGCGTCGCGAATCGCGTCGTGCTTATGGTTTATTTTTGCAAAAACACAATTGTTGTTTCCGTTTAGGGGTGAACTCAGTACTCATGAGTAACTGACTAACTCAGTACTCATGAGTACTGAAAAGTAATAAAATTAAATAATAAAAGTAAGGTTTTACGATATGAACTCCTTGCAACCGGGTGCAGCGGTTTTTTTGAAATTCCTAATGAGGTATCTTGGTCTTCATCTCACCTGATGGTAAGTGATGATAGGTCCGAAGTTAGAAGCGAGCTACGCCCAGATCCCTCAGCCACAGAGGAACTGGCTATCTTACCTCCAACTACCGAAACACAAAATGCTGTTAACATTATTTTTATGGCGGCAGACTTATGTTAGATGGTGGTACCCAGCCAGACGGACTTAGAAAAACTACTACCAACCAAACCGAGCAGAAAATTTCTGCTCCCAAACTGGATATTGAACCACGGACCTCTAGGCCGGAAGTAAGTGGTCTTAACCACTAAACCACAAAGGCAGTTTTCTTCAGAGGAATGTTGATTAAAATTTCAAGTTATACTTACAATGATTAAATTTAAGTTTTACTCTCAATTTAACCCGTCAAGCATCAGATTCCAGACAGTTGATTTTTCAATTGTCATAGACTTCCAGGCGTATAGCGCCGCTTGACAGATTACATAGATAACGCATTTCTATAGTCATAAAACATGCCAAATGAAGGTAGGCAACTAGGTACCTGTTCTCATCGCTCCGACCGTGTCTATTAAATATTTTGAGTTAAATATCATCATTACAATAGCTGCAGCTCCATGTTTTTAGGATGAAGGTAATGGTTCATTAACATAACGCAAAAAGGCTTATCTGATATGCCACTGATATTCGTCTATTTCAGCAGCAAAAACCTCATAACGCACATGAATAGGCGTAAAACAATCTGTGATAATAACGAGCAACGCGTAATAATGTCAGAACTTTTCCGATTTTTTACATAAATAAATGTAATTTTCAATAATTATTCTTCTATCACGATTCACGAGGTGCCTATACTATATAGGCTAGCCCTAAAAAGTAACTGACAGCCCAGAATAAAGTCCTCTGTGCTAATATGTTATATAATGCTATATATGTTATACAATGTGGAAAATTTAGCTTAATCCACTTTAAGATATTTTCAAATGCATGAAAAAAATCTAAATAAATACATTCACGCGATATGTGGGATTACTGTTCAAAATTAAATTTATTTTCATAATTTATCAACAGAATGCATATTTTACGCCCAATTCGCATGATACTACAAAATGCCGCATTATGCTGCGAACTAGATCTAGAAGTCGATCAGATCCAAACGGAAATATTCAAGCAAGTAGCTTCTAGGATTATATAAAATGACAACAATTAACGTATCCTGCTCCAAGTTTACGACATTCGCAATCTTCATCCGGTAGCGTGGCACAGTGCACAATGTATCACGCAGAACCAATTCCTTAGCAGAATTTCTTTGAAATAAATTTCTGTAATGTAAGAATACTAAAGAATAGAGAAGGAGAATGTATTTGATCAGATTACAGATTAAACTTTTATTTTAATCGAGTATGTATTAGGTTTTCCTTTTATCATTCGTCTGATTTATTGTTTGTTGTCCTGATTTTACTGTTAATTTTATACGTTTTTATGTGTTTCACTTCTTGATAATTGATTTCAAATAGTGAGATAATCTTACTACTCTATCACGATTAAGATAGTATACTTTGGTAGGACAGAACCGAACCAAATAAATTATCAGCTTAGTTAAAGTTTCCGCTTTGTTCCTATTTCAGTGATAATAACTTTAATAACGCTACTTCTTAGCTCATAGTTAAGTTCCACCTGGGCTCGTAACTTCGCAGATATCCAGCTACCGAAATGAGTAGGTGTTACGCAAGGAATACCCCTGGACGCAAATTTCTTGCTTATACCGGGGGATTCACACAAACCGGAACAGTAATTCTTATACAGAAGTGATAAGCAGTGTATTAAACAGATTGTTTGCTTATTATGTTCAATACAATTATAATTCCTGTAGTATTTACTGTATTTGTTATTTCAGGTGTTATATTATAACAAAAGCATGAAAAATGCTTAGTAACGGAAACAATGAGCGAATTACACCTGCTATAGGTATATGATAATAGAAGAACTCATAGTTTAAATACGTTAAAGAATGTTAAGATTTGTGTAATATTATTAAGAAAAGTAGAATACGTAGATAAATAAAGAGTACTGGAGATAAATTTTGCTACAACCGGAAAAATGTAACAAAATCCCAAACAACAAGTCAACTCTCCTCAACAACCTCTCTCAAGTTACCCTTCTCTTGTATATCCTGTCTATCCCTAAGGTTGCCTGGAATAAGGTCGCTCATAGTGCAAGCATTGCATAGTACCTACATACTATCGTATTTATTTTTTTAATTTTTTTCTGTTTCTTTATTTGTGTAATGTGTTTTGTACACACGACTGCATATCAAGTGTAACAATAGCACTACGAATGCCGCCTCTATCACAAGCTTAGTAAAGGCGGTCTCAATGTCAAATTGTTATGCTTATTGTGCTGTGGACTGTACAATAAAGTGTTAAATAAATAATATTAATAACACAAAATCATATTACAGAGCTGTGTAAGTAAGAAATGAAATAACATTTACTAAAAATAAG
Source organism: Nymphula nitidulata (assembly GCA_947347705.1). Classification (NCBI taxonomy): domain Eukaryota; kingdom Metazoa; phylum Arthropoda; class Insecta; order Lepidoptera; family Crambidae; genus Nymphula; species Nymphula nitidulata. The sequence goes on along the minus strand of OX374636.1, from coordinate 7,648,712 downwards.
TTTGGCTTTGGCACATAAAACTTCACAGCTACCTCAGATTGCAAAGCTAAAACCGTTAAAGATTCACTAGCAGTTACGCAAAGGCTATTTGTTAATTTATTACGTAGTTTACGCGTGTGTTGACAAAATGCTGCGGTGCTGACGAAAATTAGTTAATTACCATTCGTACGCCCGACTGCAAACGCAGCCATTGTTGTATGCGCTTAGTTTATGCCGGTCACGTTGCATTTGGCGATTACTAGCCGGCTTGTATATCTATGTGTTGTTTGGCTTTAGTTTGTCGACGGATTGCTCTGGTCTCTTTGTTATTACTGTGTTATTACTGCCATTTTACTTCGCTTTGTTGTGTACTGTCTTCCCCACTTAGAAGATTATCGTTTTTTTTTAAATATAGTTCTTTTATTACTCTTAGATTGATAACATAGACATTATCAAGTGTACAATCTGTTTAATATCTCCTATACACTTACATTGTGCTGACGTCTGGTTGCATGTTAGTTGAAGCGTGGAGATAATATTGCTTATCTGTATGTTATCATTATTCATATCTGTATTCAGCTGGATCACACGCATCACGACCGTCAGCATGTACGGGCCAATTGGAATAATAATGCGTAATCGGAGATGATTTCGAGGATATAGCTATGTTTGTAATATCGCACTACTGATCCGTACTCATTTCAATGCCGTGCTTGATTATTTAATGAATTTTTGGTTACTTTGCAGATATGGGTGCAATTGTAAATAAAGGCAGTTATGAATGAATACCAATTTGTATTATCGACATGTATCCAATATGTAATTATCTATCGCTCACCTTACTACACTCAATTGCGTGCCTGTTATTAGTAAATCTAGTTATAACCACGCCCGTGGTGCTGTCAAAACCTCGACTAATGATCGTAGAGTGTTTGTAGGTTTTCTTGGAAAGAATGTGTGTACATAAACCACAATATGTTTGAATTTAGATTACATGTGAAGTAATATTCTAGTCTAGGGAACAAAACTGCGTGTTAATGTTTTTCTAGTAACTAATAATAGCTTCAAGTGTTATCTTATAGTAGCAAATCTTTAGATGCTTTTTTTCACTATTCTTCTTCACGTTTTTATACCATCATTTTCTTATGATTACGCAATCAAATTCCCAACTCGGTTTATACACACTTGGACGTTAAAACATTTTCAAAAGATCATTAAAAACGACACGTAGGGATAGCAAAGGTTTAAAGACTCATAAAAATGATAATGTTTCTTGTAGGTAACGAAGATTCTTGGAAATTAGTGGAGCTAATTAATGGCGCAAGTTGAGTAATGAATACTAGTGGACTGAAAGCTAACAAGTAAATTTATAAGTACCGCAATATAAGTTTTAGACTTGGTGAGATAAATTACTTGGAAGCAAGTAAGTTTAGTAATATTACATTGGCTCAAGTCAAATTTTCCGTAAACAGATCAGGTAACATGCTTCGAGTTTGAAAAACCATAAGAAGTTAATGGAGAAGTTTATGAGAAGAGTTTTAGTTTAGTAGACTATTGAATACTATTTTAAATTGAAAGTACTGTTACTCGAACTTGTTAAGAAGCAATAAGTTTATTTAAAGCAGCTTATTAACGGTTCTCATCCAATTATGTTTACATAAATATAACATTACCGATGTTACTCTCCCTATTAGTGAAACTTTCCTTTCGAGGAAAGAGACTGTTCCTTAGAAAACTAGAAACATATTTGTTCCATTACGAACGAATTAAGCAACATCGCGGGTAATTAATAAGGCAATAATCAGTAACTTTCCGAGCAAAAAGGCATATCCTATGTCTACTACCCTTCCTTAGTTTATGGATCATTAGTGTTGCCCTCAGTTGACAAACGAGCGCCGGGTCTCCTGAATTAAATATAGTTATAAAAGGCTTGCTAGCCTATATGATATCCAGAGCTTGTCCACAATTTTCTGTCGTTGATAAAACATAATGTTTGATATAAAAGAATAAAGTGTGTTAACTGTTAGAATATATTTGAGTGTCGGTAAATTGCTTACTAATTTGTTCGACAAAGTGATATTTACTTCACATTTACAGAAGTGTTTGTAATTGGACTCCATGGAATTATTTGCGAAAAAACATTTTTGTCCGATACACGTCATACAGAATTTTATACTGTTTTTGAATAAAATGTTGATTGATTTTTTAAAGTTATTTTAACCGAAGATCTTCACTTAGTGATAGTCAATAAGTCAACGTTTGTTTCTTATGACTAAGTTACATCCATCATTAAAGTCATCTATCGCATAGTTTACTCATTTTTTATTATTAACTGAAAGAGAAAGATGTATAATTAAGACTAATGTCTCTTATTGAGACTAATTAACAGTTTGTGGAAGTGGTCATTTTAACTTTTTACACCTGGGCTATAAACTACTGTATCATCATCATCATTAGCCTATATACGTCCCACTGCTGGGCACAGGCCTTCCTACATGGAAGAAACACATTAGGAGCTTGGGCCATTACACCACCACGCTGGCCTAATGGGTTGGTAGGTTAAAACGGTTGCAGTAACAACCGGGACCAACGGCTCAGCGTGCCTTGCGAAGCACGGAGGAGCTAGAGATTATAAATTTAATTGACCCATCCCGTGACTGACCATGGCGAAAGTTGCTACGTTAACGTAATCGAAACCAGATTGCTCAAACCACTACGCCACCGAGCTCCTCAGCTACTATATAATTGAAATAAAAATTTCATTTGTGTTTTCAAAAGATATAAGCTTTTTGTATTTCACTCGGCTGCTCCTGTCCAGGCGGTCTGTTATTTATTAATCTGATGTCCCAACGTCGACGACGTTTGAACCTACGACCTCGTTTAGAATTGGGTTACTTCCGAAAACTTTTGTTCCTCTTCTTTTTGTAGATCTTTGTCCTAATGAACAGCCAAAGTATTTATTAATTTGCAACCAGTATCACCTTTCAAAGTATGACGGCTATAGTTTCCGTTAAGTGAAAGAGAAATCTCACGAGAATCGTGATGCACGAGCGAAGCTGTGAATCGGCTCGTTTGATCGATTCATTGTTCGGCCGGGTAACGCTCAAAGTAGATACTTGTTCCCTTAATTTTACACTTCACAACCAAGGTGTTGTAGAACTTTGTTCAGTTACTAACGCATTAGTAAGGGACAAATTTCGGTGAACAGTCCATTATTTGTAGCTCTTTTATAACCTCTTTGGACTCTTTGTGTTTTGTGACTCATTAATTTTGTTTCCTTTTTGCTTTGCTTTTGGATAATAAGTATTATGTATTTACTCAGTAGGCACTCACAAAGTTTAAGGAAACGAACAGAGAACACGTCAATGAGAGAGAAATATTTATTTTGCTTACTGGAATCTGAAAATGTCATAACATTAAAATTGTTTTCTCTTTATCTATAAACCAGTCTTAGAATATGGATAGGAAAGGGACATACTTATAGTTAATAATAAAGGCTGTAACAACGTGCCGTCGTAAAACTTGGGCGGCAGCTTAGGTCCAACTCGGACCTAGGTCAAACATTCCATAAATCATGAGTCTGACAGTCGGGGTGGACAGAACCGGTTAATTTATCTGCGGATTTATATTTGATGGATTTTATGACTACTCTAAACTACTCTTACGCTATGATGGGCGTGTTGTATTTATTATAAATAAAATAAGTACAGGCACATAATGATTAACTACTGTAAAAAGAAGCGAAAGCGATATTTCATTTAAATAATGGTATCGTTTTTTTTATATATATAACTAGATGATAAACATGCTGACGGTCCACCACCTGGTGGTAAGTGGTAACTGCCGCCTATATACACCTGCAATAACAAGGAAAAATCACTTGGTATTGCAGGTGCGTTGTCATCCTGAGTCCTAAGATAAAATACCTTCTATGCCAAGTAATTTCACTGACTACCTTTCCCTTCAATCCGAAACACAGCGAATTGTTTCACGGTTGAAATAAGAAAGGCGGCGGTACCTACTCAATCGACCCTACATACGGGCCTACCACCTAGTAAAGATCTATCTAATCTATTTTGAAACTTACGCCTCCTCAGAATTTTTAATTAATCGGTGTAAGTAAAACTGCTAATATTATTATTTAATACGTAAGAAACTAAACTTCATAAATTACCTGCCATAGTTGTCTGAGAAATAAGTAGTCGTCATCGTTAGTATGATGATGATAAATGCGATAGGATATGTATCTTGTAATGAACGTTCTGGATATTTTACAAAATGTTATCATAAAAATTTAATGATGGGCTTGGGTATGGTTTGCAATCAATTATGTACCTTAAGGACGAAATCGCTCGAAATTATACGGCTTGAAAGGATCTTATTGGAAAACTGTTGAGTCTTACTTAGCACAAATTACCGCCAACTTGCGTTTGTTATGATAATACTACGCCAATATCCATAGAAAAAAAATACGCTTCAGTCACATTAGTCATAGTTTTTCAAATTCTTCGAACGACTGAATTCTCTAATTATATTAGCTTACGTTACAAACCATATGTTAGTAAAAATTAGTTAAACGAAGCGCTTTCGCTAACACGTTCGATGAACCGAGCCTTTGCATGCTGTTATCGGGATACTTATCTACGCATTGCCCTCTAAAAATAAGCCAAGTGTCAATGACCGAGCAACCTATGACACGAAACGCGCGTTTCGGGATAGTCCGTGATTTCGGCGTATCACAGTTTGACAGCCCTTGAATCAATTAAATGGTAATCAATATAATTCTACAGGAAAAGCTTGGCGGCATCAACATGCTATATCTGCTGTAAGTTAATGAAGAATTAAGCATCCCGCACACTATTTAATGGTACAGGATCAGCTCAAGGTTAGCATGTCTTGGAAAAACCACCGAAGTAACAGTAAACCAAACATCAAAACAATCATATCTGTGAAAGTTAGTAAAAAAACCCTTGTGTATTGAAACAAAAAGAAACGAATCCAAATTGGTCGATTCGCTTAGGAGCTACCTACGATGCCACAGGCAAATACACAGACAGGCACGTCAAACTTATAAGAGGGAAGAGGGGCGCTCTTTTCTCGTTGGGGGCAACACTTTCCCAAAATTTTTCAACATCCCTATAATTATTAAGAACCAATTGTATCTGTAATTTATGTATCTAAACAGTATATAAAGCTTCAACTTTGATAACTAGGTGGTAAGCCGGTATGTTGGGTCGTCTGGGCAGGTGCCACTGCCACTGCCTTTCTTGTTCCAGCCGTGAAACAGTTCGCTGTGTAGCCAGTGTTATTAATTATTGCGCATGCACGGCATTTCACCTTAGGCCTCAAGATGACAACGCATCTGCAATATCAAGTGACTTTTCCTTGCTATTGCAGGTGTCTATAGGCGGCACTAACCGCTTACCACCAGGTGGGCCGTCAGCTTGTTTGTCATCTAGTTGTATAAAAAAAACTTTGATAGCTATTTTTTTAAATTTGAATCACTGTAGGAGTAAAAATTAATCATCTAATTAAAATTAAACCAAATTTCTTTAACCGTGCGAAAATTTTGACTCGTATAATATTTAAACCGTCGCTCGCAACCTTATTTAGATCTGTCAGCAGAACAGAGATTGGTTTCGAAAACCTACATGCCGTCTCACTTTAACGCACTGTCATAAAATCACCAGTTTTAGTTTCCGATATTCACATGTGATAGTTGTGAATAAGGTAACGTGCCCCTGTACGGTTGGCAACCCTAAGTAGGCGGAACACAGGCAGTGAAGTGGAGACCACGCACAGGAAGACCTAGTGTGGAGGCCTTCCACTAGGTAGACCGACTACCTGATAACGGTCGGTCATTAAGGCGATCTATCGAAACGTTGTTTCGGCCAAGACCGATAGGGATAGAGATATGGCTGACTCAGCGGAAGGAAAAAAGACAAAACAGCGATCGCGCGTGAAAAGTAAACGAAATACACAAATTATTTTAGTATAAAATAACCTTATGGACTACAAAAAAAACGCTTCTACACGATTCTGAATATTAATGAAATCTACTATTTAAAGTAATTTCCTATTGAATACAAATTATCGTTCACCAATAATCTTAAGTTTTCTTGTTTATAAGAGGTCTTTTCGGAAATAAAATGTATCGAGGAAAATTCCTTTAATCGTGTTTTCGTTCTACTCGTATCTAGATATGGATATGAAGTAACGTATACATATTTGATTTTCAGATTCGTAAGATCTTTCAGCAACGTATGACATTACTTATAAAAGTGCGATTTTTTTCAATATATCGCCTTAACAGGAAATTGTGGGATGCAGTCTGAGCGCTCCTCGTCGAAGTATGAGGAGGGGGAGGGGGGGTCTACGATCAGTAGTAAACGTCATTCGGCTGATATACATAACTAATATGAATAATAATAATAATAACTTGGTTCAAGCCCGTAAGTGTAGCATAAACCAGCTTTAAGCTGAGAATTCTAGATACCCATAATAATAATCTTTATTTTCAATTAGGTTGAATGAATGAAGAAAGTGAATATGTTGAAGAACTTGACCTTTAATATCAATAAATAATTCTTCACACAAATTTTATATGTTATTGATATTGAACCACTGGCGTCATTAATCATCTATCTAACACCATCTCATCAGGACTATTCATAAGAGCCCAAACAACCTATATGTGCTCTAAGTGTCTGAAGAATTAGGCATTTCGCAGACTTTTTAATGGTATAGGATCAGCTCCATGGTTAGTATGTCATGGGAATGATACCGGAAGTGACATTACACCAAATTTGAAATCAATCGGATCTGTAAAAAGTTAGTAAAATCCTATAATTATGTAGAAAATGAGCTGATAGTCATCAAACGCCTAAACTGATCTTCATAAATTATAGATAAGAACCATCGTAGTCACATTAGCTTTCAAACAAAAAAAAAATCAATATCGGTCCATTCGTTTAAGCGCTAAGATGCCACAGACAGACACGTCAAACTTAAAACATCCTTTTTTTTTTCTTCGGGGGTTAATGATACTATCCATACCAATATACAGGTTGGTGACATATACGACAATAAATTAAAACATGGGCTATATTAGTTCATATCATAGAAATGATTTGCAACTTTCAAATGCATCTTATTCATTTGATAATTTCATAACAATACTGTGAAATAAAAAACATTGGCTGCATATTTATTTCATAGAAATGCCATGAAATTATCAAATGAATAAAGATGTATTTGAAATTTACAAAATACTCTCCATTTTATACTAATATTATTAATATTATAAGAGAAAAAACATACAGACGAATTGATACCCTCCTCCTTTTTTTGAAGTCGGTTAAAAATTTAAAGGGTCTACAAAGAAATATTAGCGTGGTCATCAAAAATAAAAATTGGTCTACAAATTGTTAATTTGTCGGTATTACTCGGTATTGTGATGACCAATTATAATTTTTGATGATTAATTATATTTTTAAGGTCGGTTAGGTTAGGTTTGTATGGTGATCAGAAATACAAGCCATAAGTATTTATTATAAATACTGAAATTTGGCTCGGAGATAGATGACATCCTGAGAAAGGACGCAAAGGCATTATAAGTAATATCTAAGTCATTTATATTACTCTACATGGAATACACCACGCCTCTCGCTACTTAGAAAATTCAACCTAGGCGCGATTTCGTGTGCTCACTTTGTTAGCTCAAACGGAGCATATATCTCAAACTTAATTAAGTACCCGTACTTGTGAAGTCCAAACTCAATTATGAAAGACTCTTGCATACTCTGCCGCATGTCGAATTAGCTTTTGTCTGCAATTACTGGCTCTGTCTGCCTGAGATAGTGCTCTTACAAAAATTTGTAAACCTGATTGCTTTATACTTGAAGAACGGTACCACTTTTGTTTAGTGTTTTTCTTCAAATTAATCTTTGTTATGTATCTCTTGAGTTGTAAGATATCTCAACTGCTTTGGAGATAAAACTAATATAATACGTGTCTTTTCGTTTCTTTATTATCTGATAGATGTGAATTATCTCAATGAAAACGTTTAATTACACAATTTAACTCTATGACAACTGGAGACTATTGTACCTAAGGCTAGGATATGATTTTTCAATTTATTGCTCATCAACTAACAAATTGTGCCTGCGCAGTGCGCACGCGTCACTACGGCGCGTGACGTGCCGCCCCGGGGCGTGGTGCGTACGCGTCGGTCGCCCGCGTGTTTTATTAGGACGCGACGGCCTTGCTAGATATTGTTGTTTTGTAGGTGCCAATTCTCGACACTATTTAGAAAATGTAAACTTGTTTTGTTATGATGCCGGCCGGTCGGAAATGTCAACACGCAGCACATAATTTACCTATTAGTGTGTTGTTTGATAATTATATGATGTCATCAAATATTTTTTTTGTATCTATACGCGGCTCAGAGCAGGTATTATTTCTAGAATGGAATATAGATAGATAGGATAAGCTTTTTTGTACACCAACAATTACAGATAAATAGATAGACACACAGATACACATACACACAGATATAGAATTACACACATACATTTTTGTGAGTCATGTAACTGAAAAGGGGAGTTTTTCATTTTCTTTTTCACACATTCCAATATCAGTTATTTGTAACAAGATAGACCCACGCTAGTCTTGTTTTATTGTTGAACATTTGAATTTCTATGAAGGTTGCGTAAAAATAACAAAATACTTACTTTTTTTTGCATTTACTTCATTTTACGTAGGAGTACGTAAGTTTTTCTTTGTCCGCTGGAAAAGCCCACTCTTAAGTTTTTTCGTTAAGACGAAACTGGACATGGTATAAGTTTGTATGTATGATGTTGATTATGTTTTTTTAAAGATAATATCGTTTGAAAATATTAATTAATAAGAATATTTTATCTCGCTCTTGATTGATATTTTCTTTCCTTCCCTTGTCTTTTTATTTAGTTTGTTGATATAGGTATTATTTTCTGCAATAAAAATGTTTATTGAGCGTATACTCACCTTACACACTTACCGGATTTTCTCGATAACTTCTGAGTGTCTTGCGCCCAAAGACATACCCTCAGCGATCGATAGTTCCTTTTTTATTAAAATTAGAAGTTTGTGAGTGGCCCTAAACTGAATAGAAATAAACAGTTCATAATCATAATACAATTTCTTGGTCTTTTTATATCTTTTTCACAATATATCGGTACTCTTACGACAACTGTTGACCATCAGCCTGTAAAACGATGATGTAGGGACCCGGGGGCTAGTGGGTAGTATACGTCATTAACATCTTCGACTGAGGAGCTCCACATAACCCTGTATTCTCCTTTCCCCACAATGAGGGATGAGAGAAGGGTAGGCTGAAATGCCCTTTTCCCCTTCAAAAACAAGGCTTGTGATTCCACGACAAAGAACTTTTTTTACAAAACCAATGTTGGTTTTAATTTGACATTGTCCGTTTTTGTTGTGATATCAAGTGTATTTTTTGTGGTTTAATGTACGACAGTGCTAAAATTTCTTTGGGTATTTTTAGTATTGAACATCAATTTGATTTTGAACTAAGTACCTATTTGATTCTGCAACATATATTATAATAACTGTGCGTATGAAAGGAAATTCCTTTAAGAAGCTATGCAATACTCTGTATTCTAATATTATCATTGGAAACTAGAAATGTTGATAAAATAATTGTATTCTCCTTTAAAAATGACTATGACCTGTCAAATCATAAACAATTTCATCCTTGAAACAGTTCGAGACATAAGTACTTACATTTTTTCTGGCTGGCGGGAGAACCCTTGGCCGTCCCTTTAAAAAAATGTGGTATTTATGACTTATTGACAAGGGGGTGAATTTTATGACAATTTAACGCTAAAGCAATAATAAATTTTATAATATCTACTAGACTAGATTTTTCTAGTTTTTTTTCGAATAGTGTGTAAGTGGACCAGCTGCTTATTTAGTTCATTGAAACTATTCCCATATCGGCAATTTCAAAAGCGATTAACACAATACTGTTGTTGTTTTTATCTATTGGTAAACGTTAAGCGTGTAGTGAAGGCAAATAGCCGTTGTTGGTACAAATGTTTGTCGGGTCAGGCGTTGTGCAACATTGAGCCACATCCGAGCCTCTGACCGGGTGGTCTGCGAGTCAGTCACGCATTATGGTTCAGGGAGACTAGCCAGTATTACGGCGGCATGTGAGCTCAACACGCCAACCAAATGACTCGTACCACGTGGAATTTTAGACGAGAAACATGCGACACTCAAAGCTAGGATGACAAAGTTGGTGACATTAATATAACAGTTCAACATATTCTGTCTAATTGGACATGCAAATTTGATTTTCACTTATTAAAATATTATTAGTCTCACCATCATGTTATTACAAAATTCCATTTTACAAATAGTAAAAATTAGTAGGTACATTTGTTAGAGTCAAATTAAATTATTGAAATAAATGTTTGACGACCGGCTAGCCGAGTGGTCTGTGCCCCTTGCTATACAGGCAGCTCGGTCGAGGGTCCAGGATTTCCAATCCCGGTGGAAGCAAATGTTTGTATGATAGTACGAGCACTTGTTTACAAGTCATGGATGTTTTATATGTTTATTGAGTATATTTTTAATATTTATTTATATTAACAATATTTATCCGTTATCTAGTATCCATAACACAAGTTCTTAATGATGCTTACCTTGGGCAATTTTGGGGTGTGAGTGTATGAATATTATTATTATTTATAGTATTCATGTCGTACTCACACAAAATATATATTCTTATCATTATTAACTGATCATTGCCAGAGAATGCGATTAAAAATTGCTTTGTTTCCTACTTGCCTCTCGCTCACAACGCAAGAGAATCTTTATTGAAGAAACCTTGGTTTGAAGACGGGTTTTTAACCAATTAAGATCGCATGTATGTAGTATTTTTTTATAATACATTTGATATAATGATAAATAATTATGACATAAAGTGGAAGAAAATTTTGGTACAGCATTTATGTTCAATGCCATTGTGGACTAGTGGTTGGGACCACCTACTTCAGATCTATAGGCTTTTTCTAAGTCCGCCTGGCTACTTAACACCATCTTACCTTAGTCAGCCGCCTTAGCAATAATGTTGACAACATTGCTGTTTTCCGACAGTTGGAGGTATGATAGCCAGTTTCTCTGTGGTTGAGGAATCGGGATGTAGCTCGCTTCCATCTTCAGCCTCGTCATCACTCAGATGAGATGAAGGCTAAGAACAAACCTTTGAAGGAACATTAAAAAAAATGTTCCAACGGCAGGCGGTGTGTGCTTTCCTGCCTTATACTTACTTAAAGTTTTTGAACTTCTAATTGAGAATTTGATGGGTAATGCCAACTATTTATAAATAAGATGGAGATTAATAAGAGAAAGTTACAATCTTATTTATGGATATTAGACAGTCTAACCTAACCTAACGGGCGGAGCTTTTTAATAATTTAGCTCCTAGAGTAAAATTATTTCTTAGTAATCTGAAAAGCGCCCACAAGATAACATTACACAATTGGTTTTTTATTATGTGTTAAGGCAAACTTTCAAGCAGTCTTGAACTTAAATAACTGCAGGAGTAACGTGCGAACTCATTACAGAATCGTCAAAACATACTTTCTAAATATTTATAAAAATAAAACCATATAACCTAAGAATAATATACACGGTTTTCCTGACACTGCTTGGTGCCCACAAAAAACTAATTCTAGATGCTACAGCTGAATGGTAAATTGACTTAGTAATTGCACAAATAAATCAACCGCTGGCTTGGACGAGACGGCGAAAGTGAATTAGTTAAAAAAGTATTTCGTAATGTAATCGTGTGAAGTGCCTATAACGTATTTTTATATAGTATGTACTAGCTTTTGCCCGCGGCTCCACCCGCCTGGATGTCGACGACCGCTCCAAAAAGTATCTATGTTCTTCCCAGGGTCTCAAACTGTGTCCATACCAAATTTAGTTTTGTGATTGCAGCGTGAAAGCGTAACAAACAAACTCACGTTCACTTTTATAATGTTATTTAGGATGTTTTCCTCATTCGTTAATTTAGAAATTACGGATTTTGATGTTATATTTGATTTCATGGCGCGATTATTTTGAATAAGCAGCAAAAATTACAGTATGTATGGTAGGCATAGACTTAAAAAAGTTCAAGATTAATATAAATAAAATCTTTTTTTTTTCTATCTGTTTAGAATAAGGGTAAGTAATACGTACTAAGGCAATGACAAGTAATATATTTTTTTTTTTTTTTTTATACAACTAGATGACAAACAAGCTGACGGCCCACCTGGTGGTAAGCGGTTACCGCCGCCTATAGACACCTGCAATAACAAGGAAAAGCACTTGATATTGCAGGTGCGTTGTCATCCTGAGGCCTAAGATGAAATGCCGTCCATGCCCAGTAATTACACTGGCTACCTTTCCCTTCAATCCGAAACACAGCGAACTGTTTCACGGCTGAAATAAGAAAGGCGGTGGTACCCACCCAGGCGACCCTACATATGGGTCTACCACCTAGTAACAATATACTTAAGTATTTGGTTTATTTATTATTATAATCACCTATTCAAGTTTGATATTATTCCATGATATTGTAATAAATCTGCTTACAATAATTGAAATAATTTACCCATCATTCACTAGCATATTTGCGTAACCGTTAACAGATGTAAAACGAATGCATATTGAACCCTTATCTACATAATTATCGAATATGTCTGCCTTATTAGTGCTCTATCACGATAATTTTCCGCGATCTATATTAATATACTCGCAGATGTCGATCTCTGTTAAAAACGTGTTTATAACTTGAAGTATCTAAAACATTTTTTATCAACTTTAAACCGGTAATGATTCTTAGAACGACAGCAATAAGTTGTACCTACTGTCTAAGTGATTATTGACATTAACGTCATTTGTATAGACGACAGCACGTCAAGTGTAACAGTTGCACTACGAAAGCCGCCTCTATTACGAACACAGTAAGGACGGTCTCAAGGTCAAACTGTTACGCTTGATGTGCTGTGGACTGTACAATAAATGTTTAATACAAATACTCAAAAAATGTAAAAATTAGGGGAACGTAATGAAGGATTCCTTGAGTGATACAGGTGTATCCTTACCTACTTGACACAGAAACAAATTGATAATAAAAAATATTATGTTCATCAGGGCGCGCAGACGGACTGGTAAATGTTAAAAAGATAAGTCCTTTTCTCCACTTTGAGGAAGATTGTTAGAAAATACCGCTTTCCTTACATATTGTGATATATTTAAGTTAAACTCATAAAACAAAGCTTTATCTCCAAAGTCAAACCGCAATCTATATGCAATTAATTATGTTTACTATCAGATAGCGAGTAATCAATGGAAGTTGATTGTAACTATATAAGTAGTTACATCTTGCGATATGTCAACACGAAGTATGTTAGTGGGTATGCGCGTAAACCGGTAACTGAGCACGGACAACATTTTGATCAGTCTGTGTAACTTGTTATCGATGTACAGTCTCGACCAAGCAAAGCTTTTACAACACCTTAGTCTCTCGTAATACGGCCTATTTTGCAAATAAGGAGAGTACAAAATGTATTCGCAGTAAACTGTATTCATCTTTTTTTTCATAAAATATTTAGGTATATGGGACCTTAAAGTACTATTTTGGTATGCATTGACACAGTTTTGTTTACCCAGGACTCACGCTTTAATATTTTTAACTAACCAAAGCATAAATATTATCTTTTATACCTTATCTAATCGCCACGTTTATCACCACGCTACGGTGATGCAGTTCGACACTTGGGTGTAATTTGTGCTGTTTTTACTAAGCCTGATTGTTCTGTGAGCATAATAGTAGCTAGCTGATAACTATTATGCTCACTATATCTTTATGCTCAAAGAGCTTGCAGTCCTTTGGAGTTAGATATGCCATTTCCAATGACTGGATTCTGGTTCTATCCAAAGAATTTAATATATCACATTGTTCTATATATCACATATATCATATAAAGATGTTCCATTCATTCCTGATCTTCTTCCACATGCTTTTCAAAGTTGTGTTGGGGAGAGATAGTGTTTTGTGTAGCAGGCACAGAAATAATAAAATAGTTTAATTTGAATAAAAACCTACTTATGTGTGAAATCGCTTGTAGTGTGTAACGCTGAAGACAAATCGCTTAGTCACAATGCGTATCGTACCATGACGGATCGCTCCTCATTCGGCGTCATAATATATCGAAGTGAAAACTCGTTTTAAATCTTATTACTTACGTCAAGCCAAGAACGCAGGTCGAGCGAGACGCCACACACATAATCACTCGCAAACATCAGCTTATTTCTACTAACTACGGCGGCGGGCGGCACAGTGACGTATTCAGGGTCACGAGCGGGTCCAATTTTGCATACAATGTAAGGTTATATTGTTTGTTAATTAATACGATATGTCGAGTGATTTTAGTGTATTTTTCAGCAGTGGTGGTGACATACCTGGTCTTGAAAATAAATAAATTAATTATTGTGACGGCCTGTCTTGAATGTCAAAATTACTCTCACACTCGAACTCTTCCGTATTTCAAAAGTAACCTAGAGTTTCTGTGCTATTAGTAATAGTGTGTTATTTTACGCCCCCCAAACAATAGGCTATCCTGATAGGTAATACTCCTGTTCCTTCTTCGATGAGGCAAGGCGTGGGACCCCAAGCGTCTTTTTCCTACGTGTTTTGTAATATGTATAAAAGAAAACACTTGCGAGCAAAAAACGTCCCACCGAGCACTTCAAGATTTAAATTCCAAATTAAATTCCATAAATCTGTTTAGTCTGTGGTGGCTCTAAGAGTTCATCGTTATAAATTACATTCTAACGAGAAACAGGGATGGATGGAAGCTCCTAGGGCTAGTGCTAGTGGTAGCAACACGAACAGGAGTAACTAAACTCAGTTTCTTTCAGCACTCCAAATTGAAGACGCTGAAGTGTATTTGAACTTGAACTTTATCTAATACCCTTACGGTCTGCTTCATTATTCTATCCACAGATAGAAGTAAGCTTGCTAAAGTTTTGTTGCCTAGCATTTGTTATTAATGTACTAGGTTGCTTAGTAACTAAACTTTGGTAGGCCTATCTCTTTATGTGGGTATTATATTAAAACCGACCGTTCATAAAATCGGATAAGAATTTTTGACGATATAGTGAATTGATGCAATAAGAACATTTTTTTTCACTTTATGAGCCAGTGAAGTGCTCACAAGTTACATTAGAAATCTGTACATGAGTATTAAATATCTGGAATCTAGTAATAACCATGGATAATGCTTGTTGAATACCAGACGGTAAGCCGTTATCAAATTCTTGAGTCAAGGTTATCGTCTGTCACATAGGCCCCCGAGAAACCGCACCACCCATTAACTTTAAACTACTCACAATGTTTTAGGGAAACCTCGACCTTATTTATTACACTTTAAACTATATTTGAGGAATTCTCGCATTTTAATTACGGATGACTTTGGTATAATAAAGACCTGATTACGTAACGTACCCTTACAATGAGATTGATCATAAACATCCACAGCACACCGTATTTGTGGTCTCATCCGCCGAAGAGCTATTTTAGTGAAAATATTAAAGTATTGTTATTACAAATTTTATTAAAATCCCCAATTAAGCTTAATATTACATATTATTCTGTTAAAATTATTGCCTTTTTTTTGGAACTCTCTGCTGTAATCCTGCGCCTGCGAATTCTACGAATTAAAAAAAAATTATTATCTTTCTTGGTTGAGAGTTTTTTTAATAAACCTCCCTCACAATTAATCGATCTACCTTATATGTTTTCATTGAAATTGTATGTTCATCATAATCATCACAAGCCTATTATACATCTCACTACTGGACACAGGCCTTCCTACATGGAAGAAACACACGAGGAGCTTGGACCACAACACCACCACGCTGGCTCAATTCCGATTGGTGGGCTAAAATGGTTGTAGTAACAACCGGGATCAACGGCATAACGTGCCTTCCGAAGTACGGAGAAGCTCGAGATTATAAATTTCGATTGACACATCCCAGGATCGACCATGGCGGAAGTTGCTATGACGTAGACACCCTTATCAAATTGGGGCGCAATGTCCGTACTTGCAAGAAATAAGGGTGGTACATGTGCACCGCCCTTATTTCTTGCAAGTACCTTGCGCGTAAAGCTGATAACTAAATTGTTATTTTTATTTGTGATTATGATTGTTCCAGGTACGACAAGTGGGACCGGGACAGAGGCGGGGGAGGCGGCGGCGGCCCCGGTGGTGGCGCGTGGGCCGGCCGCGACCGCGAGCGTGACCGCGAGCGCGAGCGACAGGCGCGCGCGCATCAAATGTCGCACGCTCACGCCGCCGAGCCTGACGCCTCGTCACTATTCCCGGCTCCTTTCAGGGTGAGTAGCTGCTTCACTTATTTACGTTAGTTACTGTGATATCCATAAGGGTACTGTCCACGGGTAGAGTAAACGGTACTATTTAACCGCCTCTGTGTGTTTGGCACCACATAATTCAGATCTTAGAGGTCCGGGTTTAATTCACGTGGAGAATGAAATTTTCTGCTTGGTTAGTTTAGTGGTAGGGCTTTTCTCAGTCCACTTGGCTAGCTTTAACCATCTAACAGAAGTCTGCATTGTTGTGTTCCGGCAGTTGGAGGTAATATAGCCAGTTCCTCTATGGTTTTTGAGTAATCCGGATGTAGCTCGCTTCTATCTTCGGCCTTATCATCACTTACCAGGTTAGATGAAGGCGAAAAGCTACCCCGTCAAGAAAAAATATACTCTACCACTACTAACTACTCTAACAGATTAAGTTCGTACTCTACCAATGCTGTCTACATTGGTATATTTAGTAGTATAATTAATACTGTACAGTGCTTCTCTACTGTTTACTCTATTCGTGGACTTAACTGATTACGTTTAACCTTAACTGTGTGAGATTGAGAAGGGCACCGGAACTCCAAGGTTCATGGTCTCGGCGGTAAAGAGTCCGCTCTCTATCGAATTCCGAAACTTTGGACTCATTTCGCGGATGATGGTCCTCGTTCGTCCTGAAGTCAGGACATTGTGATGGCCAGTGGTAATAAAAATGGGTAGTCAATGTTTCTTAAATATAATTTAAAGAGCTGTCACCGAAAAATGATCTATAAAATATGATGCCGAATAGTGAGTAGCACCACGCGCCAGGAAATGGCTACCAAAGTAGTATATGGTATAGTATATGATAAGGACAATATTAATAATATCTTTATGTAAACTTTATAATAGTACATCTTTCTATAGTAATTCCTATCAAAATGTGTACGGGTATGGACAAAATTAATGATATCTTTGTAATTTACGCGGGTATATAGCTAATAAGGCAGGATATAATAACATCATATTACCTATATCCATTGTGCTGATCTTTTTCAGGTGACTCTAGTGGTAAATATCCAAATATAAGTCGGATACTAAATTTTAATGTCAGTCTCTGTCTCAAGCCGTTTTATTATTTCAGCAGCTTGTGTAAATAAAGATTCTATAGTGCTTATTATCTAATAAATATTAAATGTGTAATTTAATTACACCTCGAGCTGCATTAACCACAGCCAGAAATATTACAGCACGTAAACATACGAACAATATCTACGGCAAAGAAGCCAGAGGCACAAGATATCTTGTGCCTATGGCTTAAGACTGTAATGCGAGCAAATTGGTAGCGGTGACCGAACGTAGAGAGAAAAGAACTCGAAACACTATTTGCTACTAATTACTGCGCAATCGCATAACTTAGTCTGTTCACAAATGAGGGTTCTTTTAAATGAACTCTAGAAACAAAACAAGATGAAGCCACACATTACACAAGTTTACAGAAGACACGCATGATGATATCCATCGACTGTCGTATCAACTTTTACTATTGGACAGTAAAAGTAGTAGTAGCAGTAGTGTAATTACTGTGCATGGACGGCCATTCATCTTAGGCCCCAGGATGACAACGCACCTGCAATATCAAGTGATTTTTGCTTGTTATTGCAGATGTCTATAGGCGGCGGTTACCGCTATCCATCAGGTGGGCCGTCAGCTTGTTTGTCATCCAGTTGTATAAAGAAAAAAAAAAGACTAGTCTATAGAGTCAAAGGCTTATGATAAGTCAAAATGATAAAAATCTTATTTATTTTTACAAAGAAAGGACCTTAAATATTTCGATTGGGCATTAATACCTATATTTGTAATGTTTTGTAATGTATTTTACTGTTCACCTAACGGAACCAAACTAATCAAGGAAAGTGATTGAGCACCAAAAAATTCTAAAAGCTAACTAAAGCAACGGTTTATAGAATTTTGACAGATCGTTTTATTAGTTTGGTGAGATCCATTTGTGATGACCAACTTCAGGTTGCCAATGTATAACATTCTAAAAATCTAAATGTTCCACCACCACCACAATGACACCACCTTCTATAGTAAAACTGTTTTAAATCAGAAAATAAATAGATTTATTTCCTATTCAAATATTTTAGTTTAAATTATTATCTAAATCAAAATGTTTGGTTAGTCTACAAATTCATATTCCGGTTAAAACAAAATTATTATTGTAAATTTACTAAAATATGCCAGTTGCATATTTACATATTAATGTTGATTGTTCACTTGGATCTGGCCCAACGCTTGTAACCGTAATTCATTTTAACTTAATGTTAAACTAGTACCACAGTTGTAATCAGAGTTAATAATGGTTAAGTCTATTACTCAACTTTGTTTTTTTTAGTAACTTCTCTTTCGTAAACCAACAAGCAGGATTATTTTCTTACTCAAATTTCAATTTTATTTTAACATGTTGGTAAATTCTCGGCCGGCCAATGCGGTGACTCATTAATTATATTGCCAATGCTAACTCTCCCATTGAACCTTAATGCACGCAACTATCCAAGAAGGTTTACATTTGGAGTAGTTAATACTACTAGTGTTGTTATTTCATTAAATTTTACGCGGTTCCTTTAAACATCTTTAAAGAATTTTGAATATGCAAATTTTATTCAACTTTCCAAATTCCTAAATAGACTTATCCGATTTTAAGTTTATATTACGCCTCTCCAGTTGAAGGTGAAACCTGACCGCTAGCGGTTGGTTCAGGTTGTCGCAAACCAACTGTTCGACTGTTGCTTTTAACATTATAGAAAGGAGAAAGCAAACATCAAGCCTTACAACGCGTGTTTCTTTACTAAGGTTCACAATGAATACGCCACATATCTTTAAAACTTATATTAAGATATTAATTAGGCCTTCAGCTTAACTTCTTATTGTTATAATTACTTAGGTACCTAGTTTAAGCCCACGAGCACTTAAGTCAACGACTGTAAATGAGAAAGCCATAAATAGATATGATTTCGCAAATTTAGAATATTGATTTCAGTTGGATTTATATTTATTTCTGTTTTATTATAAATTATGTTACAAAATTTCCCCCTCTAAAATTACCAGTTCTACATCTACATACATTTCTAAATAAGGTAGAAGATGGTACCGTTCCGTACAAATGTTACGTAAGATTCGTGATTCAAAACAAATATGCTAGAACTTCCTGTGCAAACAAACATTACGGTACTTTATAGCAAACACACACTTATTGCTGCTGATGTTGTTATTAAATTTAAATGTAACATCACGGCTAAGGTTTTTAATAAATATGCAAAAAAATATTTTTTGAAAATGATGGTTTAGTTGCAATTCTCGCAGTACAGCCAGTAGTTAAAACATCATAAATATTGTAATACCTAAGTGTGATTGATATTTTTCAAACAATTAAAATACCGAAACAATTTTATGAAATGCACTGCTTATAACTGTATTAATTTTTTATAAAGATTCAAGAAGTCTGTAATTAAAATTACTAAATCTATCCTCCCGATACCAGTCTGTATAAAGAGTATTAGAATTTTTTAATATCCGTAATTGACTGCTGCTGATGAATTTAATTGTTATTTTATCACCATCGTTATGTTGATTAAATACATCAGCAGCTTACATCCCAAAATGAAAAAAAATATTTTACGGCCTGGTAGTGGTAATTTATTAAGCATCTTCCTATTTCTTTGTGGTATTTTAGATCTTTTATTTACCTCAAAGAAGGTGCAATAAAGCTTACTATTAAACCTCAAAATACCACAATTTGTACAAACCACTCCAAAAGAAAATATACCCAGTACCATTGCAAATTTATGTGTAAGTGTTACCCAGGTAGACGTCGCGCGCAACTTTCCTGGGACGTAACTTTAAATACCGGTCGTGACAACACAAATAACACTTTCTTGGGAGCCTATCTGCTCAGTTGTCTGAAGATCGCGTGATCAGCAGCGGTAAAAGTGAAGAACGCGGCTTATGGTCTACTAGCACGTGCCGTTTGATACCTACTGCTAATGTGCTCATTGAAACAGCGGATTTGTATTTGTCGGATTTGCTTCAATTATGTCACATAGCTACTGTGTGGGAGTACTGAACAATACCTATGTTCTTTCATTGGTGCTCGGCTATTATATCTATATATATTTTAGAGTATTACGTTATTTGTGTACTTCCTACTTAAAATACGATTCTGTTTAAAAAAATTAAATTTTTCATGCATTTTCTAGTCTCAAGTACTGTTTATTAAAGCCTTTGTTTCTGCAGTTATTTCAATTTATTTATATAACGCAGTAGTTTCAGTTGTTTTTATTATTCTGCGCCGGTCTAGGAACTTTATTTGTTTCGTTGGTTATATCACAAGTTGTTTAAATATCCAATGAATAGTCGAATGACAGAGTCGAGGAAGATGTGGTTTCGGACGCAGGCAGCCAATGTCGGCGGGGTCGAGGCCGAGTCTTGTTTACGCTCCTACTACGTAATTACGATCGTTACATCGCCATTTGGTACCCGCTAAATTGTACTGAACTATGTTTACTTTACCTATTTTATATTGAATGAGATTTTGCGGTAAATCTGTCATTTGAGACCCAAACCCAGAAACATTATCTGAAACCTTACTCAAAAAGTTGTAATGATTTTAAATTGTGTTGCCCAAAAACTCTCACAAGTCGCAACTATTCAAATGTTTTCTTTAGAAGTAATATACTAGATATACCCTCGTCACTAAACAATCATCTATAATTCGGTAATTATCGGTGTAACAAAGAATAGGTAGTTGTTATAGGTAGTAACATTTTAAAAGCGGCTGGCTTATCTCAGCTGGCTGCTTGCTTGCACTCACACGACCCAGTTTGCAACAAACGACATATATGCAAAAGCAAGTGTAATTAAACCTCCCCTGTCCCCCGCGCTTCAAACAAAACAGGTCTGATAGGGGAGTAAAGCAAATGTCATTGTACATGTATGCTAACTGTAGACACATACAGCCTTAGTGTTAATATCTAACATATGCACGCCGCTGAAATGCAGACTGTTTTGTGAACCGAAGATAATAGCGACCGAAATGTGCGGCGGTTATTCAGTGTAAACCGCACTGAATGAAAATGAAATAAGGTATGCTTTAAAACAAATCGTGTTTTAAAGCATACCTTATTTCATTTTCATGTTGTCATATCTCATAATGTTCAACATTTTGATGTCACATCTTACTAGACGAAGTAGTGAAATCGTTTCTATTTTTGATAATATTATTGGTACGGTTTTAAAAAAAATGCAAATATACCAGTTCTCCGCGTTTCGCTTTGCCAAGGTCTTATAAATTCTCAGGTGTTGCACGTGCCCCTATGGTATCTAGTTTATCTTCATTCGAACACTCATAAGAATTATCTGTCTTGCTTGCGCTCCCTTAGCGGATACGAGAAGGAAGACATAGGTTTCTTTCGCGAGTAATATCCATTTCCGTCGAGTCTTTATACGTCGCTTGTATTCTTTGTTGTTGCGAACTTTATGTTTATGTTGCTATTAATCTACCTTATATTTTCCCCGTTTAATAAAGGTCTGCCGGCGGCACTGAAACTGTTTTGCTCAATAAAAGTGTCAATAAATTTTGTTTAACCTACCAGTGCGAAGGGCTTGAGTCTCACTTAGAGTTGCAAATTTTTCTCTTGGAATAACTTTCCAAAAGCTATGTAATTTACATAAGACTGTCACAGATTGTAGTATGAAGTATGAACCTGTATAGAGTCAAATTTCATGCAGTACAGTAATTGCAATAAACTAATCTGATAAATGTAATAAACCACGCTTGAAAGTTCGCGTTAATGAGTTCCCTTATTATTAATTAGTGTTCGCGATAAGCTAACAGCTGAACAGTTGTACCGCAGCACAATAGCGTCACAACACAAATACCTACATCAGGGTGTACAGACAGACGCGTGCACAGTCTAGACGCCATTGCCCACCGCCCCCTCCCACTTTCAAGTATTCCCTACTCGAATGTCTAATGAAAATATGCCTAGTTTATCATAAAATCAGGTAGGCATAAAAATCCTCTACTATCGCAAAGTCAATATAGTCAAAGTTCTAATTAGTCAATACATCTCTGAGAACTAGTATTTGATTGTTATGACACTAAAATATATTTTGGGAACTCCCAGAAAAGTTTCGAGCAATTTATTTCTTTGTTAACACAAAATATACTTTGAAGGTATTACCATTGCTACTAAGCAGATAAGTTCGAATCGCGTCAGTTTTTTGGACGCTCATATTATTATTATCATTCAGCCTACAAGATCGTGTCAGTGTACTTGTTGAATTACGGATTTGTAGATACTTAAGGAAACTGTTCATCAGTTTGAAAATTCAATACAACTCTTTCAATACCGTTGCTAATTTGTGGCGCAATAGTTGTTGGAGCCACAATGTTATTGTTATATAATTTATTTTCACCGTTCAACAGTGTCAATATACCTACCTACTCATTATACCTACCTACAAATTGTTTACTAAACCAACTAAACGTTATTCGATCACTGCGTGCCTATGAACTACTTAGTAGAAGCATATCGGTCTGTGGTGGGTCGATGACCTTGCAATTTAGATCAAGTTTTTGGGGCATTTGCTTGATTTATTTTTAGTGTTCTTTGTGAATATATTAACGTGGGATTAATGTAAAGCTTAGAGAACAGTTAAAAGCGTGAAACTTTTGTGTGCGTTTCTAACGAAGAAGCTTAATATTATGCCGATTATTTTCTAAGAAGTAATAGAAATTACGAGAGTTACGTCATCTGAATATTTCTACGCAGTTTCAGTATTATTGAACTGAGTCACCCATCCATTCCTTAAGGAGACCATTCCAAGGTTTTGTATCATCGTTCTCAGTAAATGTTTTATGTAATTATTACTATCAGTATCCTTATTCTTTAGGTATATCTAATTTTATTTCTATTGGAGGATTATACTTTTTGTTTCCTTTATTTTTATTTCTGCTATTAAATTAATATCCTTCAATACCTCATGATAATATATTAATTCAATAAAGAGGAGGAGGGTTGATAACCTGAGATACAGGTCTTACCTAGTTCAGGTATCAGCCCGCCATAATTATTAGTTTAATAAAATTTTGTGTTTTTAGCATAGGTTATAACTGTAATGATTATGGTGAGTAATAAACGATTATTATTATTATTATTATTATTATTATTATACTTTTGTTCAGGTTGCCTTGTCCTATCAAGTACAAAAAGTACATTTATTTTGTTAGGATTAAGTATTCTACACCGACGGAGTCTAACTTTAGCAAATTCACTACCTCCTTTGCATACAGATAGTTTCTTTAGATTAGACAATACGATGTTGACACCTTGTATAAACAAAATTGTTCTGCAAAGTAATTTCCTCGAAACTTATGTGGTAGCCGAGTTCACGTCAAGAATCCTTATCTGACCAGCAAATAAATGTATGTATTTGATGTTTTAATAGTACTTAGTGGTACTGGTTTAAAAGACAGCAAAACTATAAAGGTTTAAAGGTTTTATTTAAGTATCAAATCTTCTTTGATTCTATTGAAAAGGACGTTATGTTTATTCGTCAGCTTTTAATTTTTGTAAATTAAGTTGTGCTTTGAACCCCTCTCACTTGATTAGAATGAAATTGGTATTCGCAATAAATGTGCGTCTAAGATTTTCCCTGTCGTCCTTGTACGCGGGCAACGCGACCCCGTCGGGCGCCGGCGACCGCCCCTGGCGGCCGTTGACACTGTCGGACGCACCGGCGCAGATGTTACTAATATTTACGGTTGTTCTGACAGACAGACGATTGTTGGGTTGCTATCTGAAAAAAAAAGAAAAACCACATTTTCTTTCAATCGGCGGTTCATCAGGTGGCAGAGACGACGATGGATCGTAAAGATGCAAAATTAATTAAAGAAGCTGATAAAGTTCTAAAAATGGGTAAAATAATAAAATTATTAATAATTCTTCTTATTATTTATTCTTGAAACAAAAATAATGGGATAAAAAATATTTTAAATTTTATTGCTACATCATTGTAAAAACTAAATTACAACAGTTACGCTTCTTTAAATCCAAATAAAATCCGAATAATATCTAAACGAGATTTTTTTTTGTCTCTATCTATTAATTAAACACAATAGAAAAATATACCTAGTATTTCAAAAATACGCAATGCGTGGATCGGAATTTATTATAGGTATAGGGATAGACACAACACCTAGTTGATTCGATGCGACCATCTTGTCATATAAATATATAAAACATTGATTCCATTCCAATTCATGCACTACATCTAAAAAAATGAACTATCTCCGTCACCCACCGTACTTATAAGTTGTCCACAAAAACCTATAGGAAAAAGATCATCAAGATCTCATTTGACTAAGACGATTTCGGTTTCATGAACTTTTGTCCTGGAGACCGCGGCTTGGCAATCACTATGCAGGACGTCCTCAGACTCGATGCAGTGGCTGTCAGTGGGCCTAATTCTGGGAACACACTTTAATTCTAAATTTAAGTACAGTATATCTCTTTCTCGCAATAAGTAATAGAAAAAAGATAGCAAGAATCTGTTTAGAGTTGTCACTTAAATTTAGATAGATTTCAAAGAAACCATAGACAATTTTAGACGGCATGTACGGAGGTGCCTCCTAAACACTGCATTTTAGAACGTTCAATAAGGTCTAAAATTGAACGCACCTTTCTAAATGTCAATTTATATGACAGCCATCCTTTTCTTTTTCATTTTGAGAGAAAGAAATAGACTGAACTTAAATTTAAACTTAGCATGTGTTCGCCAGAATTAGGGCCAGTTACTGTATGAGGCTAGCCAAGAATCGAGCCAGCCCCCTTATTCACAACTGTCAGAACAGATTCCAATTTCGGAGCCTACTGATATCGGATACCTGTCACTTTTTATCACGATGCGTCAAAGCGAGACGGCATGTGACTTTTCGAATCGAATCCGCGATCTGACAGTTTCTGAATAAGGGGGCAGGTCACGTTCATATGGAGAGCCCTATGTCCAGCAGTGGACTGTCGCAGGCTGATGATGATGATAGTGAACGTTTGTCCCTACCGGTTTCCGAAGTTATCGTTCAAATGGAGAGCCTTATGTCCAGCAATAGAGTATTGTAGGTTGATGATGATTGTGGTGGAGTTTTGTCCGTACCGCTTTCCGAAGTGAGCGTTCATACGGAGAAACCTTTGTCCAGCAATGGACTGTTATAGACTGATGATGATGTTGATCATGAAGTTTTGTCCATACCTACTGGTTTCGAGATTAAATGTCACGAAATAAGATGAATGGCTGTTAAATGTTGAAAAAGAGCAACCGTAAAAACGTACGTACTATCGGAATAACCCCAGTAATCCGTTTTAATTCAACCTTTAGGTCCTGTTCGCGGCCCTCGCACATCGTCCTACGCGGGCTTTCACTGTAACGAAAATTACGTGGGAAAAGTACCTACATAGCTGAGAAATAATATTTAGGATACACATGAAGAAAATTAATAACTATATTTTTAGCTTTATGTGTACTACGTTGTGGGGTTTGTATTGTAGTTTTAGCAGAAATTAATCTCATTATTTTCTTATAAATACTATCAGAAATACTTAGTGTTGATGTTATTGAAAACAAAACAAATAATAAATACATTATACAAATAGACTAAGCTTACCTTGAAATATTAATCAGGATTCCAGAATTAAAATATCTAACTGAGTAATTGTTTAACGTTTTATAGACTTCTAGTCAAATAATTTAGGTACATCAAAAAGACCTAAACAAGAAAAATATCATGTTTTTGGGTAGCATTCATGTCATGTGGGTGATTGCTGAAACCATCTGATCTACCAAGGACTTGAAATAGAATATTTCTACTCTGTGAGGGTATATTTACGTTAGCTTATAACGCAAATACACATATAAACTAGAATAATTTCACAGGGTTATCCCCAGTTTGGTAGC
This sequence comes from Nymphula nitidulata, assembly GCA_947347705.1. NCBI lineage: Eukaryota > Metazoa > Arthropoda > Insecta > Lepidoptera > Crambidae > Nymphula > Nymphula nitidulata. The sequence continues at coordinate 7,622,308 of OX374636.1, read as the reverse complement.
TTAGATGGTTAGAGCAGTCACTTGGATTGTGAAAGGTCGCGGGTTCGATCCCCACCCCAGGACCTGAAATTGTTCTAATTTAGTCATCTTTCTACGTAGGTAAATATATATTTTCAAACATTTTTATAGATATTAAAATATAATTACGAAAAACAAATTTTAGTCTAATTGTTATAGGAGAACCTGTTGATAATATTGAAGCCAATTATACTTGTCATCCTACTGTAATCGTCTGTAATAAATGTACAGTCACGGATTACATTGTCAGTTTATTATACATATTTCTGTTTTATTAGAGAGCATAAATCTCGTTTTTAATGTTTATGTACAACGCGACATCTGTACACATAACACTAATATATACATTATTATTTATAGTTTGAAAGTGTGAATGGTAACATTTATATTTACCGGTTTATGTAACACTACCCTAATTTGTGATACGTGTATCACAAATTAGGGTAGTGTTACATATAGTGTTACATAAACCGGTTGTAAAGATAACGCTTTTGAAAACGAAGGCATATGGTACTTACTGCTGGAATAACACAACTAAGTAGTTGAAAATGATTTAAAACCGCCAAAAAAATTACCTGTTCTATGCAAACAGCTCGTGTATTACAACTTACAACTTATATGAAACAGTTGAATCTTTTTTCGCGATTTAATTTTTTTTAACTAGAGTTTAGGATGATCAGCCCCCGTATTCACGACAGTCGGAAAAGATTCGAATATCGAAAACTCTATACCTGTCACGGCATGTGGCGGCAAAGCGAGACGGCATGTGGCTTTTTGAATCGAGTCCGTGATCTGACAGTTTCTGAATAAGGGGGCTGCACTGTGACCTGCCTTCGTTTGCGGGAGCGTTCCCTTACGCCCTTTAATAGTTTCAAAGATTATTATGATACCAATCTCTATTAGTAAGGAGACACAACATTTTGCAAAAGACTTACTGCTGAGCATAAGATAAAATCAGCATTCAAACGGCACAAAAACAAAATTACTTATAAACTTATAATACATTTGTGTAATCACGCCGAAAATAGACATTAGCATTCTCCCAATGAGAATCATACGAGTACGAGAGTGATGTGAGGTGAATCACGACCAAGACAGCGGCATTGGCGCGTAGATATTTAGGGCATGTGACCCGCACCGCTGCCACATGGTGCCTGGCCTCGCTCATGTTTGTGTGACAGTTTTTGTTTATGTTTTCCTTATGAGGCTGCTTGCGGTTTTCTCTGCAAATCTCCACAGTGGTCATTTTATTTTATTTTCTTTATGGCACACGGAACAGAGTTGATTACAACAGTTAAAACAATGTTAAAGCTCATAAGTAATTATCTGAACAACTAAAAGGGGATATTAAATTTTTTAAATAGTAATTTCCCATTTTTTTTGTCAATTTTAAAAACTCATCACGTCACATTCTATTCTTTTCTAAAACCTAAATGACATTTAAGTTCTTTGTTTAGTAGACGGCAATTATGTTACACTTTTATTCAATATGAAAATACACAAAAATAATCTTCACGAAGGTAACATGATAACATCAAAAAGGATAAGCTCTCGAAAAACAATTTATTTCGCAAAGGAAACTGCCTTAAATATTTCGCAATAAGAAATAAATTAACCCACACTTGATTTATCCTTTTTGTATTCGTGAAAAGAAATTTCAAAGGCCAAAGAGTGTCTAATAACATTAATTAGTGAAATCGAAAGCGTTAAAACGGATTAAAGTCAGATATGAACGGGATTGTGCGATGAATAATTAGTCGGCTGCCGGCCGGTGGCTCGGACGCTCGGTGGCGGTGGGCGGGGCTCAGAATGTCGAAGCCCACAATGGTAGGGGCAACACATGGTCACTTTCATGTTTAATCGGCTCCTCATTACACTTATTAGCAACGTGAACTGTTTATTGAATGGACGACTTAAGAGTGTGAGCGTTAAATAAATCATCATCACAACACAACTGTTGTTTTTGTTTTTGATTGAACTCGGAATTGTTTTGTTTGTAAACATGTAACATGGACGAATATTCGAGGTGTCACTTCTGTAAACTCATGAATGAAATAGAATCCAGAGTTAAAAGTTAAGTACCTATTTGCTACAAAACTAGATAGGTTTTTGTGCGCTCTGAATTAGAACAAATCTATTTCCATCTACCGAATTAAAGACACATGTTTATTTATTTACTGTGACATCCGATTTCATTTTTTTTGGTTGTAAAGCATAGCTTTACATTATTTGAGTACCCACAAACCAGTCGCAATAAGTTTTCTATTGTTGAGGAGATGCCTCCAGGCTTTTAGGGTGGAAAGATCGTTTAAAGGCTGGCCATTCAATACCTTCGAGAGAAATGCATACTTCACTATCATACTGGCAAGAAAATGATAGCTTTTGAATATAAGTTATCTCTTCTTTCAGGTAACCGGCAACAGAGACCGTGTGAGCCAGCAAATACAACATAAGCTGGGGGACTATCATCTAGCACAGTCTCTGATCGACGACCCCAGCAAGTCCATAGGCATATACGCAGAGCCACCAAGTCCAGCACCATGTGAGTACACACTGATATTGACACTTATGAAGTAATAGTTATTTATTTATTTATGGATCACCAACAAAGTTTACAATATATCTTGCACTGAAGTAGTGTATCTACTAATTTTAAGTAATTGCAACTTTAACAGGCGACTACAGCATGCTCTAAAATCAACAGGATATAGCTACACGTAGGCAGGTGTACCAAATACTAAGAGGATTCAGAAACCATTATCTTACTTTTAAATTTTGGCAAGGAATCATCAAATATGTCTAAATTATGAATTTTAAAGGAAATGTCACTGTACAAACGAGACCAGCGAGGGACAGGCGAATGCTTTCCGTGATTGGTATTGTAGAACCGAACATCAAATAACGACTGAGGTTTACGAGGTATCCTAATAGGAACGTTTAAACGGAATTTGTTCAACAAGTAAGGGCGGTCAATTACACCATTCATTGTCTTATAAAGAAAAGTATGAGGCGAAATAAAAGTAGGTTACACTATTTTTACGTCATAAAGTATTATTCTAAAGATATTCAATGCAGCGAGGTTTAGGCGAGAGGTTTATTTTAATAATTATGCGGAAAAGGGATAACTTGCTAAATTATGTTACCAGAAATTGCTTCAAGTGGACCTTAAAGAGATTTATCCCTGGGCTAAGAAGGGCCTTTAAAAATCTATGAATGTAAAGTAGATTTAATGATTAAGGTTTTACAAATTGCTCTGTTGTCAATAACGTGTAAAGACGAATCACACGATAGGAAACAAAGCTTCTTTTTGTGCAGCTAAATTAAAACATTATATTTTTATTGAACGTATTATTGTCACACATAATGAACAATAACTGGTTGGTTACGTACGGCAATAGTTATAGTTAGAGGTTTTTTACGGTCAAAAAATATATCAAAAAATCATATTAAAGCGAAAACCTTTCGTAACGCAAGAAATGTTGATCTATTTTATTGTAAGTGATTTAAGAAGGGTTCCCTGTAACAACGTATCGTATGACAGATCAAACAGAGTAAGTAGTAGATATATTAACTTGTACTTTTTCAAAAACATTTTCATTTTGAATCCGGTTGATTATTCTTGATAGAATTTAGAAAATCATCTAACGCTAAATTAAAACTTTTAAATTAGGTATATCGTCTCAAAAAATTACGGAGAGAAGCCTTTCTTATCACATTTTTCTTCTGTAACTTGTAAAAGATTTTAATCACCTTTAATTCTATTGTTTCGTTTAATAACATAATGATACTTCTCTTACTAAAATAAGCTGAGAATCCAACATATCACTTAACTCTAGGGTACCTAGCAATTATATTGTTTGCTTTACTAGTGGTATTGCAATTAGCTTGAGATATTGAATACAACATAAAAGATGATATACGGAGGAATACGTTAAATGTATAAGTCTCGATTCCTTTTGATGAAGTTGATGTTATAAAGAACAACGATATGCTGGATAGTGAGTCGCGCTTGGTTTACGCATGACACAGGCCACAATCGTTTGATCATTGGACACTCTTCCGCGAAGGGTTCAAAGATTCACAACTCGTTCCGGTGGAAATTCGATTTAATTTAGTTCAGATTTCCTTTTACCACCATCAGAGGGTTACAACGCGCGTATACTGCGTAGTTTCAGAAATTGGGAAATATAAATTTTTGTAGCGTTCCAACCTATAATATGTAGGTACTCTAGACGTATTTTAATTGAGTCAAGAAGTCCCCAAAAGAAATACTTGTATATCACAATCACAATAGATTCCCCTCCGAAGATTATGCAAGAACAATTTCGTCTCTGTATTACCATAACAAAAGGTAACGTTATTTGATACTTGCGTGGGTCGGGAGAGCCACTCTGCGGAATCTCCCATTTTTCAGGTGTACCCAATGTGGATATCCGATATTTTTCCACTAGAGCCCTCGAGGATTTGCATAATGGCTAATTTGAGTAAACGTGTCTTTATTCTATTTATACCTCTATATGTTTTAGGTTCTCAATGTCACCTAACTTTAAAATTAAAAGAAATTCTTATAAAAATTAATTACTCTAAAAGAAAACACGATATTGGCCCCAATTCAGTTGTCGAAATAAATTTAAGTTTAAAACTGTTCTTTCATTACAATCTGACGAGAGAGGACAGATGATTGGTGACGTCATTTAACGTTTTTAAAGTGGCCATCTTAATTCACCTATTAAAATAAGTCAAAAGTGTATGGATCGGCTAACTGTAGACTCAGTTGACATTAAAGCAGAACGAAAAGAAAACGTTATTTTTAGATAACTACAACAGAATAGACACCATTGTAGCTTCAAAAGTAGTTAAAAATATCGAAACAAAGTAGACGTTTATCCCGCTATAGCGTCGATCGGTGATCTGTAGACAGTATGTGTAGGAGGTATATGTATAAATATAGATACGAATTACGTGATGCTGTTATCTAATTTTGAAACGTTATAATTTAGTGGGGAAGCCTCTTCAAAGGGTTAATTATCCTATTCACAACTGAATAGCAATCAAAACGGGGCTAAAGTGGGCAAATGAGTTGATTCGGATAATTTGTGCGACTCTATGGATCCGTTTGGGCTTTACGAATATTTGCTTTGATTGACAATACAAACTGTGGAGTGGAATGGAACAGGGATATATTTTTTATTGTTCATAACGGGTTAGCTTTTATTGGCCTACAGTTCACCTGATAAAAGTGATGATAACTCCGAAGGTTGAAGCTACACCTGGGTTCCTCAACCACAGAGGAACTGGCTATCCTACCTCCAACTGCCGGAACATAACAATGCTGTCAACATTATTGTTATGGCGGCAGATTTAAGTAAGATAATGGCAGCTAGCCAGGCGGACTTATAAAAGCCCTACCACCAACTAAACTGAGCAGAAAATTTCTACCCCCACGGGAATTGAATCCTGGACCTCCAGATCTGAGAATCTTATCTCAGATCAGTTGGGATCAGGTGTATTCCTCTCATCTCAACCACTAGACCACAGAGGCGGTTAACAATTCAATAATATCTTTCAGGTATTCCTTTGTCGAGTAATTACATCATTTTTTTTCTCTTTATTTGGGTTAACGAACAGTGTACACAATCTTATAATAGTAAACAATAATACAGGCAAAAGCTGATTCATTGTGCCACCAACAACATTAACCACGAATTAATTTTAACAAACTAAAAAGTGATGATGCTAGTTTGTGTAACATTTTACTACTTAGAACAAAAATACTTACAATTATTTAACTATGCAAATACTTGTGCTAGTTGCCTTTTAAACGTGCCAATTCGTGTAGAAATTATGTCAATGTCATTGACATATTCATTATACTAATAAATAATTTTATTTAATAGAGATCGTTCTCCAGCTTTAGTGCGACAAAAGGTTTTTTTACTTTACTACAAGTAAAGTAAAAAAACGTGCATGCCTTTTGATATGTGTTTCATAAGGTTTTCTATAACATATCTTTGCCATTGAGCTGAATGCAATCGTATCGTATTTTATCATCGTAATTTAAGTAAAATAGAAGATAAATAAATAATACTATTTTTATATTGAAAGTAGAAACTTTATAATACTGTAATGACTCGTATAAATAAACAGGTAATCTAGAAAACGATTTGTTTTTTTTTCTGAATATGCCATTGCCGCATCTAGTACGCTCAACCGAATCGTGCATCCATGTTCGCATCCATTGTTGATTCGATCATCCGCCACAGGTCCATTTTGTAAAACTGTCGACATTAGTTTTGTGTAAATTATTGTACCGAATATTAATTCTTAGTGCGCTTGTTTTTTTTTCTTTTTTAATTTGAAATAATTCATTTTTTTAGTAAATAAATTTGTAATTCTAATGAGAAATAAACATTATTTAACCATAAACAAAACATCAATAAAGGGGAGCTCGGTGGCGTATTGGTTTGAGCGCTCTGGTTTCGATCACGAAAACAAAGCAACTTTCGCCATGGTTGGTCCCTGGATGGGTCAATCAAATTTATAATCTTGAGCTCCTCCGTGCTTCGGAAGGCACGTTAAGCCGTTGGTCCCGGTTGTTACTGCAACCGCTTTAACCCACCAACCCGCATTCGGCCAGCGTGGTGGTGTTATGGCCCACACTCCTCATGTGTTTCTCCCATGTAGGAAGGCCTGTGCCCAGCAGTGGGACGTATATAGGCTGGTGATGAATCGTGGCCCCAGGGAAAGATAAAAAACGATTTCAATCCGATGCTAGACGTCTGAGTGAAGTTAATCGGTAGTTTAATGAGGAAAATCACGCCTTTCTTGGATTTGGTTATCTGTTATTTATTTACTAAATGAGAATATTATGAGAGTATAGCACCGACAAGGAGTAGTATTGTAATGTTTATTTTTGTCAAATTACAGGTTAAATTAAAGTCTTCATAATCAGCTGTGAACGATACGTTTTATAGACTACAATAACTTAATTTATCACAGGATTTTCGTCTAATAGACCTTTTTTTAAAGGTTTTGGTCCACTTGCACAGCAAAAGTTAAATATTTTTGAGAAATTAAATAACGTCTAATCGCCAGTGTAATTACTGGGCATGTAAGGAATGAATCTTATACAGAGTGGTGCAGTTAATACGACAATAAATCAAAACATGAGCTATATTACTTCATAGAAATGGTTTGACACTTTCAAAAACATTTTATTCATTTGATAATTTTATGAATTTCTATGAAATAATACAGCCAATATTTTAGTATTTTATACAAATGTCATGAAATTATCAAATGAATAAGATGTTTTTGAATGTGGTAAACCGTTTTTAAGAACTAATATAGCCCATGTTTCAATTTATTGTCGTATTGACGATACCACCCTGTATAGGCGATAGGATGACAACGAACCTGTATTGCCAAGTGATTTTTTCCTAGTATTTGCAGGTGTCTGTCATTAGGCGCAGTAGCCACTTAACACCAGAGGGGCCATCTAGTTGCATATAAAAACAAAACAAAAATACAATGAGGGTGGCATGCACAACATAAAAAAACATGTAGGTATATGGACACTAATTTGACAGTTATTTATTGAATTAGACGTTTAACGTTATTTAATTTCTTAAACGTCGCTGCAATTTGCGCAAGTCGACCTAACTGTCAATTTAGTATCTATGTTTAATTTTTGTTGTGCATGCCACTCTTAGATTTGTAGGTCAACAATACTATTCAGGCAGTTAGGCTTCAGCTTGCAAAATTGAAAATTTATGCTACCGTCTATGTTTAGGAGTTGGGTAGCGGTAATAAATGATTCGGTGCGTCCTCCCATTTGGGAAATAGCGGCCACTATAACTTGCTGCGAGTGACCGGACTGACCGGTGACGCGAACGTGACAAGTGACGAACGTCACGCGCTCGCCTGACGTAACGGCTAGTCTTGAAATTGAGCCTATATTTGGCTGAGGCTTTAATAGACTATCGTTTAGGCCTGTCGCTGACATAATTAAAAAGAAGTTATGCGTTAATATTCTTATTAGTATCGAATTTTGGTTACTCGTTGGTGAAAATTGACCAGTAAACTTAGGTGTGGTTTAATCAATTTTCACTGACAGAAAATCAAGCTTTTCTAAATTGCGCTACATTCCTAGAGTTTACTTTTCTAGGCATGCTTGTAGTTATTCACGCGCGAAGTTACGAGTATTTATTTAATAGGGTTCCTTATTGACACTCATTTTAGCTCTTACTAAAAGTTTAAAAACCTCCGCGTCTACGAAATAATTCAGCTGTGTTTTGAAATTCAAGTTTCTTGGGCGTATTATAATTCTTAAGTTAATTAATTACCCTTAATCTCGTATCACACTCTCTAAACTATATTGTTGTGCAATACATCAAATCTGAAGTCTTGTATCATTAAAAAGTGACAGTAAACCGTCGGGAGTCGTAATAAAAGAGACTTCTGACGTTGTTTACGACACGACCTTTATTGAGATTGAAAACTGTCAATTAAATATTTAACTATGTTGCTTATTGAGTACAGACCTGGTATTTATAACGATAATAATAATACACATTGTTACAAATATAAACATTGACTTAGAAGATAAAAACTACTTAGTTAATGCTGCTAACAATGTTTCTTAATTATTTTTGAACTTTTAAGACTATTACCTGTAAGTTGACGTTTTGTAAGCTTGATTATTTCAATATGGTGGCCAAAATATAACACCTGTTTTAATTCTACTTACAATTAAGAGCAGATCAATAAACTGTGGTGTCAAAATAACTTTTACTATGAGTTCATAAGTTCCCATATCGTCAAACATCATCCAATATTAACTATACTATTACGTTCCTACTTACTATCTAACAAAAAAAAAAGAAAAAACCAATTAAGAACAGAACCGTAACGTGCACTTAAGGGTAATAAGAAACATCCCGATTAAATATTCAGACATATTGCATATTTAATGATTCTTCATTATGGTGGCGGACGGCGTATCACGCGATATATAAACGACATCGAATACTGGCAATCAATGTATTGCTTTTAATTGGATAGCTTGCGACCGGAGCGGAGTATGACCGATATTCGCTTGGCCAAAACTGGTCCTGAAAGGGAGTAAACAGTCGCTGACAAATGATTCGAAAATCGCAAACGACGCGACGTCTCCTCGCCCCTGTAGTCGCGTGCCTCTGTCATATAATGCTGAATATAGACCGTTATTTCCATCTTTATCATACTAATATGTTAGGAAAAAGACGGGTAATGTGCTCGGCGCAAATCGTAGTAGACGCGCGCGTCTAATGACAGAGAACCGTTTGTTTCTTGTCAGCGACAATTCACATTCACCCACGTTTTCCTCGCACGTGTCACGTGGATATTGATACTAAAATGATATGGCAATCAGATAAACATATCTACGATATTATTATACTTGTACTTGTTTATTATCATTTATAACACTGTCGCTATTCAATATTCACGGAATGCATTACTATTTTTACTTTATTTTTCGAAGACCAAAAGCTATATAACAATTTATTACAATACAACGTACAATTAACTTGCCAATTATTATGTATGATATATTGAAGTAACAAGTCAACAATAAAGTTAATTGATAATGTAATTAACATCTGCAAGTACGAGTTGATAGATTTTATATATTTTAATTGGATTCAGTAAACATTAACGTTTTAATAAGGAAAAACGCCAAGATTGAGTAATAAAAATTCACCACAACACATGGCGTGCAATACGACCATAAACAATTAAGTCGCGATAGTGACTCTTGAGACGTTAAACTATAATACATAAGTACACATTAAATAGTACAGTTAGACTTGGTCGAACCACAGAAGTTCTAGATTCTAGAACGATAGGGTTAGCACTTGCGTTATGGAAGAATGTAGCACATAAATCTGAATTATCACAAGGATTAGTACTTATATCAAATATAACAAATAACGACGTAATTTCGTGACGCCCTGAATCTGTATTATACCTTCTACAATATAATTTCACAAGCTTTATACAATCAAACCATCAGTTCCCCAGTGGAAACTACAACTACAAAGGATTTTTGTCCATAGACACAAAATTGCGAAAGTTTTGAAATGGTTTTCCCAGTATAATAGTGTTGCGGAGAGCAGCCCTAACCGCTTCTAAACTCGCAGCCTTATCGAGTGAACTGCGATGGTTTGTTTGTTCTCTGCCTCGTCACGCGAAGGAACGGACCTTATTTGTATCGGGTCGTCTGCTAAAATGCCATGTACGTAGTTTAACCACCAAGCAGCTAGGAAATTTATTGTTCAACAGTTCCATGCTATACGTAGTGTGTTTTGAAGATTTTCATTTAACACAGTAGGGTTAGTTAATATTGCAAGATTAGTTTTAGAAATATGTAACTAAGGTCTATGGCTTACAAAAATACAAGGTGTTTCAATAAAGCATAATCAAATTCAAATGCATGACGAGCCGTAACTGTTACTACTCACTACAAAACTCACGTGCAATGTGAATTTTGAAGTTTTTCCGAATACATTTTTTAGTCCATATAAGCTTAACTTGTTTGGCTATATCTAGAATTCTATTTGATTTGAGTAAGTCTACTAAAAATGCACCATTATAATTTCTTTAATTTTATTCCAAAATTGCGCAATACAAACCTAGTCGAATATTTCACATTCTCTTTAAGGACTGTAGCTAGATTTTTATTTGATACTTTTGTGCCGTGTAATAATACAATGTATTTAACAAAAATATCCTATCGTTTAATATGGAGAGATTGAGATGCAGTGAGCTCTCTCTGTTTATCTGTTTGTTTGACGACAGGCTGGTCGAGCGGTCTGTCTGCCCCCTTGTTCCCCTTACTTTACAGACTACTCGATCAGGGGTTCCGAGTTTGAATCCTGGTAGGGCCAGATGTTTGTATGTTGAGGACGGGATTTTGTTCACGAGTCATGTATGTTTGTATGTTTATTTAGTATATTTCGGATATTTATATACATATTATTTATTATCAATATTTCTCCCTTATTAGTATCCATCACGCAAGCTAATGATGCTTACCTTGGGCTGGAGTCTCGGTGTATGAATATTATTTATTAATTTATTGTTAAAATTCAAAAAAATAAAACTTATAAATCATTTGTTCTCTGCCTTATGTAATATACATTATTATTTAACATTTACACTATAAAAATGTTTCCAATCCAACTGCTCAGTTTAAAATTGTGCACCCTTATAATGACAATCAAGATTTATAACGGCTAACAGAAAAATTACGACATTTTACGACCAGTAAAAACATGATAAAATATTCATAAAATTCTATGAACACAGTTTATTCTATGAACACAGTTTACATTAAAATGACAAAATAAATTAAAATATCTATCTAAAGTAGTAGTGGGTAACTCGTAAATTAATAAATTAATATCTACTTAATTGTTAGATATTAACAAGACGTCCTCCTTTCCGCTACTCGTTGCCAATAGTTGCCCATTTGCCATGCTATACTAGTCCCATAGTTTATCTTATTACCCCTTTGTGTAACACTTTTGTAACTAACTTATGTTGCAATAATATGTCTTCTCGGTGGTTCAACTAGAACCGGTGTAAATTCAGACATAACAGTTAGGCATTATGACATTGTTAGACTATTATATTTTATATTGTAATTTTAGATGATTCGAAAGAGCTTGGATGTCTACTTGAAAAAACATATTTTTAACTTTTAACCCCCGACGAAAAATGTGTGTCTGTGTATCTGTGTGTATGTCTGTGGCATCGTAGCTCCTAAACGAATGGACTGATTTTGATTTGATTTTTTTTTTTTGAAAGCTAACGTGTCTAGGATGGTGCTTAGCTATAATTTATGAAGATCAGTTCAGGCGTTTGATGACTATCAGCTCATTTTCTACATGATAAAAGGGTTTTCCTAACTTTCACACATCTGATTGATTTGAAATTTGGTGTACTGTCATTTCGGTGGCATTCCCCATGACGTACTAACCTTGAGCTAATGCTATACCTTCAAAATGTCTGCGGGATACTTAATTCTTCAGAAACTTACAGCACATATAGCGTGTTTGGGCTCTTATGAATAGTCTCAATGAGATGGTGTTGGATATACGATTAAAGAGGCCGGGGTTTACTTAAAATTTTCATTTTGTTTTTTTTTCATAATCAGAAACAGGGCGACATGAAACCGTAAAAAATTGTTTTAATTTGCCATCAGTTATTTCTTGGCATAAAAACAAAAATCTTGTCTATTAAACACATTCGATGTTTAATAAAAATATTTTTTTCTATCTTTATTGTACGTTTTTAATTTATCTCTCCATTCATGTATTCAAGTACGTAAAATATCTGCTCCATTTATGCTTCGTTGGCTCCGCGGCCTGCGATACATTTCACTATTTGTTTTTTACAGTCCAACATGCGGGCATTTGCAATGTATTTTTATGCACAAAGTTACTTTTGTCTAGCTAGAATATTACCCACTGTATAATAGTGCTCCCTCCATGTTTGCGTGTTCGTTTGCCATAATACAATTTTAATTAGAACCTTGTCTTCAAGATAACAATAAAGATGTCAATATTCTCTGCCATCTCTATTTTATATTGTTGCTTTTTATATTATAAATCAAGCACAATATTTCCTGGTATAATGGAATTGTTAGTTATTCTCTACAAAATAATACCGCAAGGTAGGTACGCCTCACGCCTGAAAAGATGTACACATTGAAAACTTTGATATATGTATATATATTATATAAAGCTAATTATACTATATTGCTGTAGCAATATTGTGTCGTACACATATTTATTATTTATGAAGCCTGAAATGTATCTATAAGATGTGACCACAAAATACTTACATGACTCTGTGTGTACTTGCCTAACGCTTATCTAAAATATGAAAAATCTTTATGGGGTTTTTTCTGAAATCGAAAACGGAAGGATACAGAATTAGATCAGATCTTTAATGTTTGGACTTTTTTTATATAAAACTATACAGATACTCTATTTCATTGGCACACAAATCAAATATTTATTCTGTAGTATGAACTGAAGCTTTTGTTGCCGAGCTGACGCTTTCAGATTGGAACACATAAATATTGTAATTTAAACCGCAGAGATTGAAACGTGTTCCAAAATTTTAATCCACAAATTATACAAGCAAACACACAGGGCAGTATTTTGTTAAATTATTAAATCAAAACCTATTTTTCGCGACACGATAATGGCAGTTTGATTTTTTAAGCAAAAAGTAATTTTTCAGCGTTACCTTCTTTAAGTCTAGGGCGATATTTAGTACTGTAACACGATTAATTTAGCGAGTCCACTCGCGGGGTTAATGCCGGTCCGGTTAGGTCACTGTTCCTTTACAATCCGTGCCTTATTTGACGTGTGGCGGTGACAAATTGTCATGACGTATAGCTCTCGTACGTACCATGAGCAGGGGCGTACTGTGAATTCCTAAAAGAGATCTAAGGAACGTGGATATTAATTAACTTTTGAAGTGCTACTCTAGATTGTCTAAATTTAAATTGGAGTTATATTTAGATTGCTTATGACTACGAGGATTAATTTTCAACTTTATAAAGAGGTATTGATCAATATAGCTTTAGAATTCCTAAACGTTGAAAGATAATAATGAAATCAATTTATTTGCTATTGCTTTTTGTAATACGAGTAGGTACGAGTGTCCTTACAAATTGCGATATAACTTAAATTGATTATTATGTTATGGCAAAACAGTTGTAAGAATTTAATTTAAAAAATCACATTCACTATAATTTAAATGTGATCAAAGTCTAATCACCCCATTGAACGTGGAAAGGAGGCACCATAAATAATCGGCCCGTAGTACGTCCCAGTCGCACGGTTGCAAATTGACTTGTCACTCCGTCGTGACCATAATGGCTCAGTAGATGTTTTGAAAATGCAATAACTGTGGTCGAGTCTCGTGATGGATGGTTGGTAGCAATCATTCGCCGCATGGGAACCCACCGGTTTCTATTGAGCTTCACTCTGAATCATTATGATTTGTTCGATCCATTGAATTGCTTTGGTTACTTAATTTCGTTCTTTGAGATTATCAAGTAATTTATAAAAAGTAACTACATTGTTCACATTTGTAGCAGTTTCGGTACTCCTAGTTTATGATGAAAACTTATTATATTACTCGGAAAGACCCCTTGTAAAGCTAGTTTCATGTCACTGAAAAGTAACAGCGACTGTTTTAATTTAATAGATTCATTTTAATAGGACGCTATGAGTGTCGGATTTGTATCCATATTTCAAATTTAAGTTGCGGCACGATTTACATTAGTTTTTCCAGAGATCTTCCTTACCCCAAGCTTTTTATGTTAGGTTATTTTATTGTTGAATGTCAAGAGAAAGAGATTCTCATAAATATTACATAAATTCCTTTTATACACCTCCTTTCAAATAACTCATATTATCCCTAAAAGGTCTCTCTGTATTTACAATTCGTAAAAGGCTAGACTCTTGTATTACGATCAAGTTGCCTCCAAGATTTTTTGAATTATGAGTTACTTTGCATAAACCGTACAACGATTTGTACCTACATCTTGTGAAAAATCTGTATTGTGATAAAAGTTTAATAGAAAATAGGGGATGCTAACAATTTGAATTAGAAAAAATAACTTTTATTTCGAAAATTTGGTTCCGTATATTTAGATTTCGACATTTTATGGAGTACTCGCGATGCTGTGAGAAATTCTTGGTTGAAAGAAACATTCGAGTGCTTATTCTTCTGTCAATCTTGTACAAAGATTTGATTGAGAAGCTAGATTATTAAATGCTTCAGCCGAAACTATATTACCGTTTTACAGTATTAAATCAAACTCCAGTGGTAGTGAGACCCTCGTTGACGTTTCTAATTGACAAGTTAGCTCGACAATAAACCCTTGGGATAGCCAGACGAGCGCTACTATAGACACAGATTGAGTACTGAATTTATTTGCAAAGTTTGAAAATGCTAATAGTTACATTTTAATGTTTTTGGTGCGCTTCAACGCCTACTTTAATTTAATTTATTTTTTACTTTAATATGATTTGTAAATGGTACAATAATGCTATTAGTTGGTTAAAGATTGTACACAGCTCAAATAAAATAGTTCTACATACGAATATTTTGTTTAAAAATTAGCTGTTTCGAAAGATTTTCGGATGACACCACAAAGTTATGATAACGCTACCGATAGCAGCGCTAATCACAGATCATTATAATTTTCTGATCTGAAATGCTAATATACCTTCCTACGTGTATAAATTGAGCAGCAATTAAAAAGTTTTTATCTATTTAGATATTTCTTTTCACAAAGTTTGGTGACTCGTTTCTCTGTCCATAACTAACCACAACCAAAGTATGGAACTCTCTGCCAGCACGCGTTCTCTCTCCTTCTTACGATATGGGTTCCTTCACATGTGTGAAGGAACCCATATGTTTCACAGTGACTTACAACTTTTCATTTCTAGATCACTCACAGTGATCATTAGTCTGTTTTAGAATCACTAGCTATGCTGGTGATTCAAGTCCAGACTACTTCGCTAGTTCGTTATTCAAAGTAACTATTAAATAACTTTTAAATAATTTAACTAATATATAACGTTTGTTTACAATTTTTTATCGTTACGTTACCATTATAATTATAATGGTTAGTAAGTTTATGGTTTTATCAAGATTGTACAGTCATGTAGACATGAAAATTCAATCATTAATATATAAAATAGACATACATTGAAGACTCTATTTACTAAAAAAAATACTGGTTTCTCAGATTAAACTATTTCAGTTCAGTGTATAAACTGGTAGTAAAGCAACAAAAAGTATGTAAATTAACTTATTAAAAATATTACAAAACCGCTCGGTGGGGTGTCTTTACGTTTAGAGTCATTCGGGCAGTAGCCGGCAGTAATAAGGGGCGGAATGAAAACATTGAGATAAAAAGTAGGCAAAGAAGAGACATCGCATACAAAACTTATGTTCTATTATAAAACGATGGGATGTAGTTTATATTAATAATAATCATACACTCACATCTATTGTCTAGCCCAAAGTAAGCATCAATAACAGCTTGTGTCGGGATACTAGATAACGGAGAAATAATGATAATAATATATTATGTATGTATATACATATTAGAAACATACTGAATAAATATAGAAACATCCATTACTCGTGAACAAATGCTCGTGCTCATCATACAAACATTTGCTCCCACCGGGATTCGAACCCGAGACCACCGAGAGTAGCCTGTATAGCAAGGGGCACAGACCACTCGGCCAGCCGGTCGTCAAGTATATTGGTGACCTAAAAGTTGTAAGACTTGTAAGCGCTGTGGTTTATTTTATATGGCGTTCATTCGTTTCGTTCTGGCAACACTAGCAAGCGGCTGTGTAGCGCTATATCCATACTTGAACGAACATCCGATAATGGGTGGTGTGAAATGTCTGCTCTATTATTTATATCTTAACGAATAAAAAGAGCAGCGGTTGAAACGTTTCAGTAGCGGCTTGTTTTATTTGCCCACGCATCGCAGCCTCCAGTGCGGTAGGGCTCTGAGAGGGGCGGGGGCGGCAACGGCTTTATAGTAAAGTTGATTGATTCACTTAGTCAAGAATAATCAAATTTTTAAGGTGAAGGACACGCTTCAGCGAAAGAGTCTAAACTTAAAACACTTAAAGGAGGCCTCATTTTTTGTGAAATAAGGCGGCAACTGGCTGTTATAATAAAATCTGTAATTTTATTAGTTTTTACCTAATGCTATCATTCAATCTAAATCATATTATGATACCTTGCATCAACCTCTCAAGCCATAGACTCTAGACACAATTGGTTTTTTATTGTCATAAAGATCCCGAGAGTATTGACAAATTAACGTTAAACAATATCATATAACCTTGCAGTTGAGATATAATACGCTTTAGACTCGACCTTATGCAATGAAACATTTTCCCAAGTAACTTTAGAGCTGTGTATTTTTGAGCTAATCTATTTTATTCGTAGGTAATATGTAAATGGTTCTAGTTTAGTTATGTGCTACATGTAAATTTTTAAAGTAGTCTCTTTTTACTAATATGATTTTGTAGGCTTCCTTTGTTTTTAAAAGTGAATTTAAGAGTTTGATGAGACCCCTAGAGAGTTAGACCTTACAAAAAATCACAGATAAAGAGCAATATGCTACAAATACTATTATATAATACTAAAGTGTTATCAATAGTTCAAAACTGATTTTAGCTGAATAGTCCTTCCTATTTGTATAATACTAAGGTAAAAGACACGGGTCTGGTGGTGGGTCTGGACTATGTCGACATAGGTAGATGTACCCGCTTGTCATACTATGGAACCAAACAGCTTGTATAGGTATTAATCAAAATAATCGAGATTATTGATTCTATTTTTAAATTGCCTACTTAACCGGTTATGATTGAATATTGAATGATGTCATTTCTACAAGAGCCAATCAGATTGCATGAAACATGATTTAACAATTAATAGGTATATTTTTATTAACGCTCCATAAACTTTTTACGGTTTATGGTTTTACGTTTCCAATAAAAATATAAAGGTTATATAACAGTTTTAGTTGTAATTAATGCCAATAAATAAGTAAGTACATCTACACATGTTTCCGGGTGTCGTCGACTTAGTATACAATACTCATCGCCTATTTTTTTCATCAACCAGGGTTGAACGTCAGCACTAAAGAATTTTTTAAAATTTTTATTGCAAAACTAGATACTACTATCTAACAGCGTCAATAATGTACAGCAGCTTTTCCAGACCTTACTTACTTTTAGTGTTGAAGGGGATGTTTTGGCGCCAATAGTTAAGATTTTTAGAAAAGTTGTGTTGTAAAATTGGTGTGATGACCTAAAAATATGGGGAATCACTATAAAATAAACTTAGTTTACAGCAAGACTGAGAAGTGTGTCGTGGTTTGATGGACACCTTATTGAAGTTAGAGCACTCAACCGGACTGTGAAAAGTATTTTTGTAATTGTTATCTTTCAATTATTTATTATACTGTTAAAAATAATATTAAGAATAGTCATCAATGGGGCCATACATAACACCACTACGCTGGCCCAATGCGGGTTGGTGGGTTAAAGTGTTTACATTAGCAACCAGGACCAACGGCTTAACGTGTCTTTCGAATCACGGAGGAGCTCGAGATTATAAATTTGATTGACCCATCCCGGGACCGACCATGGCGAAAGTTGCTTTGTTTTCGTAATTGAAACCAGAGCGCTCAAACCACTACGCCACCGAGCTCCTCAGTAACTTAAGAATATTATTGTGTTTCAAATAAAGCTTGAATAGAATATTCGAGCTATAAATAGACACGACGAAACAAATATATCTACAAGAATAAAGACATCGTAATTCGCTTCGAAGCAAGTTTTGACCTTTGAGTGTCAGTTATTGTTGATACGGAAACGGGGATTTTTCGTTTTACCTTCTGTGTATTAAAACGTGACGGTGATACCCTTGGTGGTCTTGCACGCTTTTGTGTTGTACAATAGAATGGAAATAAACCACAAGAAACTTTGGAGACGAACGAAACACGAAGAAACCATATCAGAGTTTGTTTGTATTCTGAGTTGAACCTTTTATTATATGGAATAGGTACTAGAGAAATTACCGACTGAAGTGAAATAATCTGGTTTTTCATGAAAAATCACAAACAACATATAATTTTTCTTTACCACTCCAGTAAATGTTTCACTGTAGCTGTTTGCGTCAAGGCTAACGGGAGCTTTATTATGGACACAGGAAGAGTTCAAGCAGCAGTAAGCCACTAAACAACGCGAAGTGTCAAAGTGCACCTTGACGTTGTCATGGCTTCAATATTATAAGATGTTTGAGTTTCGGAGACGAGAGGTAAAGGAACTGTGTTTGAACCCCAACTCAACGAGGAACTACTCCAAATGAGATCACAAGAGTTGATTGAGAGGGACATATTAGACTCAATAGATTTTCTGTTGTATCAGTTGTATGTGAGCTCCTGCGGGCTGTTGATGACGAAAGCATGTGCACAGATTATATAATGCATAAGGTTGTAATTAAACGGCGAGGTTTTGAGTTCAAGGTTAAGCCAGCTAGCTTGCGGCCCTCGTGCAAAAGTATATCTACCAACATTTAAATGGGTACGACTGTTAAGATTCAACGGACTGTGATGATGACTTTAACTTTAAAGCATCAAATTATAATTACACACAAACCAGAAACGACTGTATGAGTAGGTAGGTAGATATGGTATGAGCGTGAATCGCTGCGTACAAAAAAAACAAAGCTGGTATATTTTTAGACAAGATGCCATTTGACAGCCTCTGTCGCTATCGCTAAATAGTTTTCTATGGTTGATATGGGATTTGACATTTGTGATCGCAAGACGATCGAGAGCATATTTCAAAGCCCATAAATTTTTTGCTTAGTGATAATGGGAACTATTTTCGAAAGGTATCTTGTCTAGGCACTATGCTTGTCATATATCTACAGACGACTCTACGAAAGCCGTCTCTATGTCGAACGGAGTAAGGGAAGTCTGAATATCTAAATGTTACGCTTAATGTCTTGTCGACTGTACTAAGTCATAATTAGTATAAAATGTATAAGAATTTGCGCTGAGTTTGCAAGCGTAGGTATATTATTAAACTTCCTCGGAAGAGGAAGGTCGCTTCGCTTGCACGTACACCGCATCTCGTAATGTGCTTCCTGTAACGTACACAGAATATTATTTATTTTCACTAAGTGACTTTATAATACGAATTTGACTTCTTAGATGATTTGATTTGTATGTTCGACACTGTAACAAGCGTAACAATTTGTTTATCTAGAAATTGTTTATTTTTGTAATACGTTTTCACGATAAAATATAACTGTTGTTAACCATAATTATTATACGCTCTATAAGCATATTGAATGTTTACACTTCATATTTTATTTCATTACCACCGAATAAATTAATAAATTTATTTTCACGTACACCAGATTTCAATGAATCAAATTTTGAACTTCGTTCTCGCACAATTATACATATAGACAAGTAATTTTCACCTTAAATAATGTATAATTGTTTTCCGTAGTTATTTAAGGACTGCATGAGACAATTTAATAGAAATAGACAAAAAAGGCGACTTGTAACGAGTTTGACCTACATTCATGAATGTTTCCAGTCACATGAATGTGTCGGCGCGATATATTATGAGTTATAGCCCCACGGGGACGGTAGCTACCACTGGTGTTAGAACAAAACTTCTACGCAACAATCATTTTCTGAAAGTAATTTATTAATAGAAAACTGTTAACGTTACTTCGGGAAGGGCGCTGCTGTTTTTACGTTACTTAGGTATAAATTGTTAGATTTAATAGACTTTGACTCGACGTCTGTCAGGTCAAATTCTATTGACGGCCGTCTAGTCGAGAAGTCAGTGCCCCTGTCTACTAAAAATGTGGATCTAAGTACGAATCTCGGTAGAGACAGATGTTGGTATTATGAGTGCGAATCCAAATTTTTCGTTCTACATACTATATTGTTTCCTGGTCAGAACTAAATTATTTGGGTACACATTAAATTGATAAATGTAGCAATCGCATAAAATATTAAAAGATAATGGCGTTTGAAAAAAAGAATCTTTTTTTTTTCTTTATTTTATAGAGTTTTTTCACGTTATTTGCCCTAGATAGTACCTAAATACAGAGTTTTTGTAGTCCTATGAGTAGCTTTACCTACTTAGTCATAGTATCATATACATAGAGCATGCGACTTTATACAATGTCAAGGTAGAATTAAAATTAACTATTGCATTGGTAATATAGGTAGTGTAAATTATTTAGTCACTAAATTTTATTAAAAAATATTCTTTTGAGTATAATGTGTTCATCAATAGTCATATTATAATAGCGCATATTATTACGTATGTGTTGACAAAAGTTTATCTAAGTAATTTTTTTGTAATGTCCGCAAATCAGCCCACAAGATGTCGTTGTTTTATTTGCAGACTATTCTGTTTATATTCTGAGGTTTTGTCTAAATAAAGCTGTCATTCAGATTCTGTTTTGACTACGTAGTTGATAGTTTTGACTGCAACATTACATTAGATATAAACATTTGTCCAACGTCCAATAGATAGTTTATTTAAAACTTACAAGAGGCATGGGAACTATTTGGTAGATTTTAATGTGCCACAGCTGAGGATTTCTATTTGATTTCTGGCAACAGAGGTCAGTGTAGCTTTTATTTTTTATAAGATTTTATACTTTGGGTAGCATTTATTAGCTTACCATTTTAAAGCATTATTACTTAAAATATTGTTTATGAAAAAATAAAACTCGGAAAATACGCCACTATCTTCCAGGCGGAAGAATACGCCATAGGTAATTGGTTTGAATGTGTGCAGGCCATCCGCGTACGGAACTACACTAACCAAAGAACGCATGCCTGGTGACTGGCATCATAGGCAACGAAAAGGCCGATGAACTAGCTAGAACTGGGACTCAGGGACAACGGGGACAACAGATTGGACCGGAACCATTATGCGAAATTCCAAAGAACCAGACTTTCTCAAAAGCAAACTCATACAGGAGTCCTCCGAACAATGGGTACGGTCACCTGGCTTGATACATTTAAAGTCTCTGATACAATTAGTGCCATAATTAGAGCTTTACCCTAAAACTG
Organism: Nymphula nitidulata; assembly: GCA_947347705.1. Classification (NCBI taxonomy): domain Eukaryota; kingdom Metazoa; phylum Arthropoda; class Insecta; order Lepidoptera; family Crambidae; genus Nymphula; species Nymphula nitidulata. The sequence goes on along the minus strand of OX374636.1, from coordinate 7,600,566 downwards.
AGTGATTCGGGTGTTTGTAGGTTCTGCGCGCAGGAGCGTGAAACCCCAATGCACCTCCTATGCTCTTATCTACAAACTAGGCCTTCATCTGGGGAGACATATTATCGACCCCAATGATAGTCTCAGGGTCTTTAACCCTTGAGGTAGGGAAAATCCTAAAATGTATAGAAACTGCCCAAATCAAGGCTTTACTTTAAACTATTGGCAGCAAGTCACAATAGATCTTTTAATTCGCAGTTGACGAATCAGTCCAAACAAGATTAATAAGTCCCAAATACACATAACAATAATAATAATCATCATGGATATTGTATCCAGCTTTGTCATTAAAATAAAAGAAAATAAAAACAAATAAAAGTTTAAATAAACTTAAATAAACTTTAAATAAAATTACAACAATATTGTTACTTATTATAAATTTATTCTCATTCAATAATATCATCACTATTGTATCAGTTATAGCACCAACAACCTGTGGCGTTGATATTTGTCTCGATTGTATAAATTAAAATTTAAGCAGTATTTGTGTAACCGTATTTATCACATGTCAATATGAAATGTGTTGCCCCAGATAATAGTATGCGAATAAATTAAATTAATTAGCAATTTTGTGTTGATTTCACAATATTATATTGAAAATATCGTTTACCATCCCAAAAGTTACGACATCACAGATTATAATCCGAGGGAAAGATACTAAGTTTTTGAAAGTTTTATTTGTGGTGTCTTACAAAATCAGAAACATCGTATTGGTAATGAAAACACTCAAAAACAATCATTACGAAGGAGGTAAATAGATATTGTTTGAATTGTTAAACCTAATTTTAGTTTAGATAATCGCATACCCTGTGGCCTGATTTCACAAGAAAGTATAAGATAATCAATTTGTGTAACAAGGATACTGGTTGATCTGTAAAACTAGCGGAACCTCTGCTTTAATGAATTCTAATACTATTTCATTTTTACAATCATGTTACCTACTTAATTAATACGTTTAGACCTAATGAAGATTACATTTAGGTACCATGACATTTTCCAGTTTTTTATCCCACACTTAAATGTTACAAAATTTTTAATAACGTTACAAAATTTATATAAGCCCCGTGTGATGCACCTTCACATAGTTTAGATTTTTCTTACTTTTTATTTCGTAAAACCTATATATGCCATATTACATTTTTATTTCTATTAGTGAACACAGTTTTAATTTCAATGTCGTAATGTAAAAGCGTTTGTGCGCTTAATATAAAAGCTCCTAAGAGACTACCGTCTGCATACAAATTACTTGGCCTCGTGCATAGGTTACGCTTAGTACCCATTTGCAATAACACACTATTTTCAATTGTTTTATGATTGTAGAGATTTATATGGTAAATCACGAAGCTCCACGAATTGTGTTTATAGATATATATCAAATCAATCAAAATTTATTACACATAATGCATTTTAATCCAATTAACTTGCAATTATATGATGAGCTTACAAAGACCCAGCCGTTCTACTATTTAATCAGTGATCACAAAAAATATTGATATCTATTAATGACTGACACTAGCTATTAGGGCATACTTACTCTGCTAATAGAGATTACTGAAGCTGTATGGCACCGGTACTTTGGAAAAGAAATCCCGGTTCTTTCGGTACTTCCGGTTCGCGAGATTAATATTATGAAATTGCTAAAATCTACGACGTAATCTTATAAGTAAAAATTTTTTGCTGTAATTTTGAACATATTATAATATCGATAGCGATGGTACAAAAATATGACACTGGCGGAACTTATTTTTTTTTAGAAAGGAAAAGAAAAGGATTTTTTTCATACAAATCAAGGCAAATAACTCAACACCACCTGATGTAATGAGGGGTAAGTGACCTCGTCTTGTGCCAAGACAGTGCAGAAGATGGTGTCGATTTTGCAGTGAATTTTCAGCTTCAAAGTACGAGATGACTTAAAATTTTTCATTTATCTTCTACGAAGAAACACTCTCTTCTACATAAATTTGTAAAAGAAGAATAGGGGAATATGATTTTATTCTTCTGTATATGAGGTTCTCTGTTGCCAAAGTTCTTTCTGTCTCTTCTGGTACCTCTTCATTACTGAAGGTCGGCTAGCTACACAAATTCTTCTTTATTCATCGCACTCTCAGATATTTCTCAACCAGGACTTGTTCTTGCGCCCCACGCGACGCTTTCCGTCGACTTATTCCATTATGATTGTTTGTACCTACCGTCTTTGCACGTGCCCGGGGTATTAATCTTGCGCTATTTAATGATAGGCATGAATTTTCGCAGGAGCACTATTTCGATCAGAACTTACAGTGTCCAACTAATGCGTAACATGCGACGATAGCATTACATCTCAAATACCTCTAGACGTCTTTTGGTGTCCTTCTTCAAGGACCATGCTTCATTACCATAGTTGACGACAGGCCAAATGTAGCAAAATAGGATCCTAACTTGGAGCTTTAGTCACTGCTTTGGAAATTTCCTTTGTGACTTTACCTTTCTGATTGTTGGTCATTCCCCGAATGGTACAAGACAGTCATCAGTTGTGATATGTTTGCCTTGACATGGCCATTTGGCGTCATTGATGCCTAATATGTCTATCTGTAGACGCGTTACTTCCTTCACAACGTTAGGCAGTATTCCATCCTTCTTCAAACTTCTCGCCAAAGGTTTGATTGACCTAAAATCTTCTTTCACAGAGCCAGAAATACACGCTTTTGAGCAGTATAACGTTTCATGCCCCGGCGAAAACATAAATAATAATAAAAAGGTGTCTTATTCAAACTTGTGTTTTGAATACTTGCATAATCCAGAGAGTCCTTTTTAGAAAATTGACAACTAAGTAATTAGTATGCTAACTTCTCAGCAAACTTGTTCATGTGTATGTCCTTTTAGAATTAGATTTTGATTCTAAAAGAAATGAGAGACTGAATAACTGGCGTCAAAACTCAAATAAACCATTGTGTAACATATAAAACAATTATAAACCAATAAATTAGGCAACAAATTAAGTAACGTTGCTTTTATTGATTAAAATTAAAATGTGATAATCTGTAGTGTCAGTAACAAAACTAACAAAAGATAAAATCCGACAAGCGACGATTAATGGACCTGCGTTAGTTTTGTTTTATGGATGACTCAATTATATTGGTTTTGATGAAAGTGCCTTTTTCATATTTACTATATCCAGATTCCAGAACATTTCATTCGGGCGATTAATCTGTGTGACAGCATTGTTTTATTTTTACCGTCGGATGACTTTGTTAATTTTTATTTGTTTTTGTTGCTATTGCAACTCATTGGAATGTCCTTGATATGAGATTCGCTTGTATTATTCAACTATAAAAGTAGGGAATCGTATTAGTAACTTCAGCTACGTTTGTATTAAGTTTAGCATCTACTATTAAATTTTAGCATGATCTATACAATTTATGTTCTTGACCTATCATAAGTACCTACGTATAATGTTGTGACAATAAATTGAAGAATGTATATAAAATACTGTATTTTAGTCATACGAAAATTACAAGTTTAAGCTAATTTCTCTATTATTTCCCGTCAAATTCTGTCAGATTTTTGCTATCTTTAAGTATTTAAAACTGTATGGTACTTTAGGCATTAAATTAGATTCACGTTTACAATGGTATCCCATAACTAAAAGACATACATAGTTCAGCTTCATATGCCGTTAAAAAAATTCGGTCTTTGTGTGATGTTGGAGCATCAAGACTTGTTTACTTTCGCTATTTCCACAGTGTCATGTCATATGGCTTGTTATTGTGGGGCACAGCAGCCGACATTGAAGATATTTTTATTTGATAAAAAGGGCTGCGCGTGCTATTTACAAACTCAAGCCACCGTAATTCACTCAGAGATTTATTGAAAGAAATTAGTATTTTGACTATTGATTCTCAATACATATATGAGAATCTAAATTATGTTTACAAATATAAACATATTTTTTCAAAACATAGCGATATTCATAACTTAAACACTAGATATAAAAATAAACTTGCTGTTTCAAGTTTTAGACTTTACAAGACATGGGGAAATGTAAACACATTTATAACAAAGTCCCACCAAATGTAACTGAACTGCCTTTTCACAAACTTAAGTCAATCAAACTAGCTACTAAGTCTAAGAATATTTAGATTTTTTCAAACATTTACAATAATGTTAATCAAAAATTAAGAATATTTAGATGATGTGTGGACACATTAAAATTTCAAAATGTTTTATACGTTATTAACGAGTAATATGACTGTTGACCTTTGTGTATTATCATACTTTTATTGAGATTGTACATTGTCAGACAGCTTGAAAATAACGATAATACTTCTGTCATTTGATACCTATTTTGTTGTTACGTTGATATATCTTCTCTTCTTATTTTAATATTATTTTATTTATGTCATTTGGTTTGTAATCCTCTAATAATTCTCCAATGTTGTTATGACACGACTAGGATTTATTATACAAGGATGGCAAAAAGAAACCAGCAAACTGCAAAATGATTTTTAACAAGATTATATAAAAAATAAAAATAAGTATGTTGTATCTGAAAGCATAATTATTTTCCCAGAATACTAAATGCAATTAGTTATCTTTACGTTCTTTTCTAAACTTAAAAAGTAACTCATTGATTACGCACATTTTTCAAAGATACAATCGCAATACAATATAAGCATAGTGTTCTTGAGAGCAAACACCTAGGACCTAGATGTTTTAGCGAATGTTTCACTTGAAAGAGGGAGGAATACAGCAAACCCGACAGAGTTAGTTCATCCCTGCGTTAAAGTGTCCGCGGTAGTTTACGTCGGCGGACACTTTTATAACTTTTCTATTATAAAGTGCATTTGCCGTGGGCGAACTGAGCAAGTATTGTACTTTATATGCAGACGGTACACGGAACGCGGATGCATATAAAATATGCGATAAAGGCGTAAATTGAATAACTGATGCGTTTACACTAAATAAATTTAACACAATAAGCCTGTTACCAAATAATGATTTAGGAGAACGAGATTATCACAGCCAAATTTGCTAAAAATGTATACCTATGAATTTTCATTTTTCACCATTAATGTGATCTTCCTTTGTTGTCTTTCTATGCTCTCTTCTTATTATTCTACTGCTTCTTCACCTACGTCTTCTGTTTTTAATGTCATTTCGTTCTTAATTTATTTATCTCCAAACACCTCCACATGAGTTCGTGAAACGTAAAATACAAGTTACTTGGTATTTTACGTTTCGACCAAATAAATAAAGGAAAAATGATTCATGTTTTGAGCTAGGACAAATTGGTACCACTTTTTATGTAGCATTTACTATTTAAAGAGGATCAGTCATTCAAACGCCAAATGATTGTTTCGTATTTAAACAATTCATCGTAAAAAAATTCAGTAGATATTAATATTTCCACCTCCTAGTCATTGACTTTTTTGCCTTTTTTACACACGTAAACGTCTGTCCATTGACTTCCTCGTGTCGTGTAAGTTGTGGGGTCACATTGACCTGCTTACTCCACGCAATATGACCTCGTGTACCGGATAATGGCGGAGTCCGGCGCGTGCGCACTGTCACACCCGTCTTTTATATGAGACAAGAGGCGATATCCGTTGTGTTGGCGCATTTTAAAACATATGGACAAAGGCTGCCATAGACGCTTTAAATGTACTTTATGACACTGACGGTTTTCGTAATGAAGATAATTGTTGAACCTTTTCAGAAATATCATCGTGCATTGTGTATTGCTTTTACTGAAATGATTAACTAAAGAAATCTTTAAGGTTAAATCCGTAATCCTAAATAAATACTTATGCAGTAGTATAGTTACATGCTTAGTAAGAACAAATATCTCCAACGTAAATAAACAGGTGGCGTAGAAATAATAGCAAAGTAAACAAAATAAATAAAACACTACATTCATAGTACCTATGCGCGTCGCAGTATTGAATGGGCAATATGTAGTCTTTAGTTTAAGATAAGGTGGAAAATTAATTGGATGCTGTTAAGTCTCGATAATAATACCAAATCTAATTGAAGAGTCAGTACATTTTCCATGTTATTGGTCATAACCAAGGTGAAGGATAGGTTAAGTTTGAAAGACTCAAAGAAAAACAAAACACAAGTTAATATGACTCTTGTGACACATGTATTAAAGATGATTCGCGATATGTTAAGCTGGTTTTACTACTTCAGAGCAATGCTCCTGATGCCATTACGGTGACACGTGCCGGAAATAATGATAACGTGGAAATCACAGGTCATTGTGCTGAATTTGTAATAGGGTATCCATCTTTTAACTCTGCGACTGCGAGGGTAGCGTGAGCTCGAAACTTTACTCATGTGTAATCCGATGATCACAGCTTATTAACATCTGTAAAGAACCGTTCGCGAAAAATGAATATTGTAATTGGATATAGTGAATCACGCTAGAGCGATCATGAATGAATGCCGAGGCTGTTTCTGTTACCACGTACAGAAATATTGTCTATCGATTAATGTAAGACTTGCGCTAAGATTTTTGATACTTGACACTGACAGTCGACTATTTGCATGTTAAATTGTAGGTCTTTTAGTCGACATGCTTCGGTTAGTTTAGTTGGATTCACTTATGGCACCAATCGTTCAGCTAGTACCGTATTAGTGTGCGTAGTTGACCTTGCCTTAAATGGGAGTTCCTCCTATTTGAAGTTGGTTACATCCGCAGCATAATCATAATAATAATATAGCCCACAATAAGCATCGTTAAGAGCTTGTGTTATGGATACTTTTGATAACGGAGAAATATTGATATGTGTATATCGCAGCCGTCTTCACATTAGCCACTCAACTGGATGCCTAGGCATTTGATTGGATGCCGGCGTTTAAGCAACGGGCTAGGCATTCAACTAAGCGGCAAATTTAACCGGATGGCGGCGACATGTATATAATTATTAGAAACATACTAAATAAACATACAAACATCCATCACTCATAAATTAATTTTCGTACTGATACAAACATCTGCCCCTACCGCGATTTGAAGCCGGGATCTCCAACTTAGTAGACGGGGATACAGACCACTTCATCAGACGACCGTCGAGCATGGGAGGCAACTTTTTTTTTGAAGCTACCACCCACACCAAATATCCGCACTAATTATGCGCTGTTCTTCATCTCTTGTAATGTGCACGGCCAGAGTGGAATGCACTGTCAGCCTCGGTGTTCTCTATAACTTATAACCTGAGTTCCTTTAAAGCTATTAAAGTGACTCTTTATGGGTAAGGTGGCTACATTGTCGACCCCCCTCTTAACTCTTAGGTAAGAGTGAAATCAAGAGCAAGCCCATTTTAATAAATAAAAAAAAATACAAAAGTCTTTGATAAGGTAGCGCTTTTTCCTAATTAGGCTCTATTTAAAAAAGGTTATTGTGTTGTGCCTTATCTGTAGAATAAGTTGCAAGGACATGATTAACGTATAGGCTGGTGTAGAATTTAGAATTATTATTTAGAGCTATCTTTTTTATTTTGTTTGAACTCAAGAGTGAGAGATAAAACCCAACTTGTATTGGTATTAGAAAGTTTTTTAATAAGCTGATTGTTAGTAACATTACAAGCACTTCTAAACACAAAATATGAATTAGTTTATTTTAGAGAACACGGTTCGTTCAAAGTGTTCAAACCTGTTTGAATAGACGGAAATCCTCAATAGGGTTGCTGAGGATTCCTCTTCCGCTTCCTCATAATGCGGAAGTTCCGCAATATTTTGAGTTCCTCATCCGTTACCGCTTCCTAATAAATAAAAATAAAAAATTCCTCTTCCGCTATCGCTTCCTCAAAATTTAAGAGGAATTTAAGAGGAATTATACTGCGCATGCGTATTCGTATTCATGGCAACGCATACGCCGCGCAGCACGATGGCACGATGCCGGGCCGAACAGTCAGTGAGCGAGCCATCCCCTCCCGGCACCCGCGCTCTTCCTTGCTTGTTTTGACAATTTACATAGCGTTGTATTGTTGTAAATTATAGGAATATTTTCCAGTGGACATTTTAAATTATACATTCAGTCAAAAAAGTATCGGGAATGGATGATTTGTTTATGGTTCCAAATTTTTTTTTGACTGTATTGATTTCTTTTTTCTTTTTCTTTTTTGTTGTTGTTGTTAGATTGGCACAACTGTTTTCCATTATGGTGCGGAGTTTGAGTTGCATCTGTTATTTATATTAAATACAGTGGTATTTTTAGTTATATCATAACTAGTGTGTATTGCGAATTTCATAATGGACAAAAACATTAAACAAAGAGTTTGTCTTAAATTTTGCATCGCCAATGGAATTTCATGTTCGGATCGGAGTCACTGAAAATGTTACAGACGGCTTACGGTGAATCCACTTTATCAAAAACACGTGCTTATGAGTGGTACAAAGCGTTCAAAAGCGGTCGAGATGTGATGGAAGATTTGCCTTACTCTGGCAGGCCATCAACATCTGCAACTGAAGTTAACATCGCGAAAGTGAGGGAAATAGTGACTGAAAATCATCATTCAACTTTGAGAGAGATAGCCGGCGAACTTTCTGTATCTCACGAGTCGATTCATACCATTTTAAATAATCACTTGGGTATGAAACATGTTGCCGCTCGGCTAAACCTGAATTTTCCCCAAAAACTCAATCGCATGAGAATCGCTGAGGACATGCTTGGGTCGGACTTGACTCGTGTTTTCTTTGACTCTCGCGGTGTTGTGCACTCGAAATTCTTACCGGAAGGTCAAACGGTAAATAAAGTATATTATTTGAGCGTTATGCGGCGTTTAAGAGAGCAAATTCGACGAAAAAGGCCAGATTTGTGGAAAGAAAATTCTTGGATTTTCACCACGATAATGCGCCTTCGCACAAGGCCATCATTGTGAACGACTTTTGTCCAAACACTCAACAAATATCATCAACTCAAATTGCCACTTCGTGGCACCCGTTTTCATTCGGTAGAAGACATAAAGAAGAATTCGCGGCGAGAACTGAACTCAATTCCGAAAACAGCGTTTAAAAAATGTTTTGATGATTGGATTATTCATTGGCGTAAGTGTATCGTTTCTGGAAGGTGATAAAATAAATTTGAATATATTATTCATCTTTTCCCGGTACTTTCTTGACAGATATTTCATATCATCCTCTTCCTCATCCGCTTCCTCTTCCGCTTCCTCATCCGCATCCTCTTCCTCAAAACAATATCCTCATCCTCATCCGCATCCTCTAAATTTGTGCTTGACACTTCCTTTTCCTCCTCCTCTTCCTCATAATCACTTCCTCAACAACCCTAATCCTCAATGCCAATAACAACAGTTCACAAACTTTTCTATAACAATAGCTAATATTATAAAAAGAAGTTTGCGAATGCGTTATTGAGTAGCGACAGCGAGTAATCACACGATGTCTCGTGTGCCAATAAAATGATTGATCGAAGATTATTCCCAATATACATATACCTCAACATGCATGAGTTTGTTGTTGTAATATAAAAGCATTACAAAATCAATGCTCTTTGTGAAAATGCAGATGAAACGAAACGAATCTGATGTTCTAAAGATACTGTTGTCGAGGAAAATGATGAGGCAAATACGTATTTTGTAATGGAAATAATGATCTGTAATGTAATCAACTTGTAGTTCTTTTTTTATGCTTAACCTTTCCTTCGTTACCAGCGCGTCGGTCGGCGTCTTTACAAAATAGAAAAAAGATTGTGTCTCATTTGCAGGTATTTAATAAATTAAAAGTCGTATTTTTTTTGAAATTCATAAAGGAGATGCGTCATATCCAGTCAGGTACAGTATCTCAAAAAATCCGGAAAAATCTCCTGAATCCGTGAAAAATACTAATTATTCGTTTTCATGCATAACTTGTTTGTACAAAACTTGAAATTGACGATTTGACCGTTACTCACTACGGCAATATGGCGGGCGACATAGAAGTCAACTAAACGTCACCAAAGGGACATACGCGCCATGATGAATATTTGGCTGTGTTGCAGTTTCTTCTATAAAAATTCTTGTTTTGTAACATGCAACAAAGCAAAAAAATAAAATGGGCAATTGAACATTGTTCTACATATTTTTTAGTACAGTATACAAAGACCTAGCCGGGACTCCATAATTTTTGAAAAATCTCTTTTAAAAGTAACGCTCTACTTTTTATTTTAAGTGTTTCTAATTTCTAAAGCGTCTATATTGCACAGTCGTTTTAAAATTGTTAGTTTTTTTAATGATTAAATACAAGTGGACATGCTGTTGACATAATTACTGCACATGATATATAGATAATAAAAATGAGTGCAGTATGTCTCAACGTATGTTGTAAATCCAATTAACGAAGTAAGATGCCAAAGTAATGCTTAGATGATCTGACAGAACAGGAGCTGAAGCGATTTGATACGTATGAATCAAAAATATTTGAATCACACGGAAAACCTGTCTTTAAAGTCTGCTCCATTATTTTCTTGTTTGAAACATGGTAAATATTAATGGTAAGACACAGGGTATTTAATCAGAATTTTCTATAAAATTTACGTATTCAATCTAAAGGTAATTCATACTTTTTCATTTATCAACCTATTGCTGTTCAATTTTGGCAGTCGCAGTACCCATTCATTAACGCTCGATAAACCTATTCTATTTATTATAACATTGTTATTAAATGGTTTGTCTTATGAACAAGACTTTAGATATCTCTAAAATTTGTTTTTATGAATTGGTTCTACCCATTTCTAGCAGCCCCGGTATACAATGCCGCTAACTGCAGATAGAATATCCAGTTTCTTTTTAGCGACTCATAATCATAAGGTCCAAAGGTACCTAAATAAATTAGACGACACCGACGACACTCTGATTAGAGAATACCGTGTTTGTGCCCAAACTCATGCCCAAAGTACCTCGGCAAGACTGATGCATCAGATACAATTGCAGGCCATTGATATGCAGCAAAATGAGCGTTGCTGTCAAATGTTTGGCTATCTATGTATATATTAGATGAAGAATTTTATTAATGTTGACTTTATTTATTTGTAATATTTTGTCGCCTAATCTTTTGCCTTGTAACCATCATTGGCCACAGCGACTGCGTACGCGCACGTGTCAACGTCCGCAGGTGCGCGCGTGTCATTGGCCACTGGACGCCATTGTTCTCGACACACTCCCCCCTACCCCCCTCGACCACAGCTCAAGGATATGTAACCACCCCGCAGCACGTAATTAATGACCATTTTGTATGTTAAACGACCTCTGTTTATTTAAATGTGTTGGTGCTGAAGACAGTAAATAAATTGACCGGCTTTGATCATAAATCGGTGCAATGCAACTAAATTGATCTTTAGCTTTGATGCGACTGACTGAATAGGTTTCTTATTTTTATGTTAGGTTTTTGTTACTAATCAATACAATGAGCCATATTTGCTACATAAATATTAGTATAATGATTACAATTACCAGTCGGTTTCTGCATAGTGGCAAAGCACTTACGGTACGCACCTTATTGCTTTGAAATAAAAGTCATTTTTTAAGCGACATTTAATGTGCAAACAACTACAACAATCCGATAATTGGATAAACATAATAAAAGCTAATCTACCGGCAATCTTTGCAAATTAATACTCCACAAAAGGGTCATAAAATTGTTTTAAAAGCAACAATTGCGTCATGTGCCAACAACTATAAATTCGAAATATCTATTCGATTTCCATATTTTCCGTGTTGACCTTTTCGAATCTAAATCTGCTGATGTAACCGGAACGTATTTGATGTTGGTCGCAGTCGCAGCGTTCGCTCTGACGTCACAAGGCATTATTACGACCTAACCTAACGGTCCAATGGTTTTGCGAACGGATTTTGTCACACGCTCCAAATATGATTGATACTCAACATAAAAACAAGGTTGGTTCTTCGCTAGGAAAAATTCCATTTTGTGAGCACCTACCTGACAGTTTCCAAAAACATTACCATATCCATCGCAATTTGTAAATTTTCACATGTTGTGACTTGTGTGGTGATTACGAATATCGACCGTAGTCATTTAATTTTGTTAAATAAAATAATCATGAGCAGTATTGCTATGGCAATACCATAATAATACTACATTATTATGGTATTGTCATATGTATATTTTCGCGTATAAATTTTCTATATTGCAACATTATCTATGTAAAAACATGTATAAATTGCAATAACTTTTTGCTTATATCACTCTGTATATTACAGTATTTGTAAGTATTATTCTTATGTATTCCGTAGTATTACTTAGCTTTTTGTAAATCAGAAACGAGATACATATAATATTTTGTCTCTTAAGTATCTAAAGGCAATAAATACTTCGGACCCTTAGGCCATTTCTATACGAATATTGAGCATAAAAGAAATATTATTATGCCGAGGTTGCAAAATAAACAAAAATACGATTATCTTATTATGTCCCACCGACTTTTATGCCTTGAAAGTAATCATAAGTCAATATCTTATCACAAAAAGATAATGTAAGTATGTAGGCTGTGTTCAAGACCAGTTTCTCCAGGTGTCAATGTCACTAATTATGCTCGATGTTGTGTTTCAAATTGTTATTTTTATCTCTACTTATTTATATTTTACAGACCTATGATGAGATTGATGATTGATGAGAATGAGCAGTCATCTCATTGTAGAAATTAACCTAATACAGTAAAATAAATTCACGTTTGATTTTCAGTATTTAGCAGCAAATTTTCAGTATCGTAATTTTATTTTTTTAGTATCAATTATGTTTTCAGTTACTGTCTCAACGCATATGAAATAATACAATTAAGAGCGGACAAAATCATAAACTTGTATTGTAGCAACTTTGTGTTGGTAATTAGTAATTTTGCTTTGTTTAGTTTTGACTATACAAATCCAAATGTTTTACTTTAGTTTTTTTACTACTAAGGTAGCAATCAAGCATACGGTCCACCTGATGGTATGCGGTGGACGTTTGTAACATCAGGCCGACCCCGTAAAAACCTTCTCAAGCCGTTTTTGAAGAACCCTAATCCCATGTTGTACTCGTTCGAGAAAACCTCTGCAGGGAGCTCATTTCTTAACCTGAGCGTACGCGGGAGAAAGTTTATCTGAAACCTTACAGTACGCGACCATTTTGGCTCCAACGTGTGGGATGAATTCCCGCTGATGGTGAGCTGTGCGATGGTGGAAAGAGGCCGTGGGCATCATTTCAAATAATTCCTCAGAACACACCCCGTTATACAAACGGTAGAGCACACTTCGGGAGCAAAATCTGTACTTAGGCTTAAGAGTTCAATATCTTATATTTATTCTGTCCTTACGCGCAGATAAGAACGGTAATTTTCCACTGAAACTCGTCAACTTTCTGACGTCACGATACTTTTTATTTCTGTAAATACCTACTTTTTGTATCTAATATGAATAACACATAACCGTGTTATTTTATAATTCTATTATGTTTCAATATCGCCATCTCTACTTGAAAGAGCTCTACGACCTATTAAATTAACCCGCGACTCTTAAAATTCGGATAACCAACATTGTTAACAATGAAACTATCGGGATCTAAAAGAAAACTAGATGACGCGTGCGGTTAAAAATAAAACATAACTCCCAGACGGACTAAAGTTTATTGCACGGCGAAAGTAGTACAATTTTTGCCGAGGAACATTTTCATTCGATCTCAAACTTTTTAAAAGCGCCGTAAAACCACATCAACAGCGCAGATGTTGAAGGTTTTATAACATATACTTCTTTATAAAGTGTTATAATAAAACACGCTGATTGACTAGAGCACTACTGTTCGGTTGAATAATGAATGGGTTTGGTAATGGGAGAGCATCTCTTTAGCTCTCGCTTTATGAGGCGGAATGCAGCCGCGGTAACGATATTTGATTATGAATCTCATCGATATTTAAAACACTAAATATCACACTACTATTGAGTGCAAAAATGTAGACTTATCTTCGGTATATCGATATATGCATTCCTAATTATTACACGGTTTGATAATACATGGTTATATAAATTTGTATTTACAATTATGGGCTATTGTCAATAATAAGCTTTGTAAATGATGTAAGTGGTCTACCTGCATAATGTTTTGTACATATTTACAGAGGATAGCAGCTTGGCGTTATTTTATTTATCTAGCTAAGTAGATCATATTAGAGTTGTGAACTAAGGCCAATTTTTTGATTTTTTTGCATTTATTGCTGAAAATTTTGAATTCCGATATTCTTTTTCTTATTAAATTTTTAATTAAAAAAATATAGCTACCTCTACGCGCCCCGCTGGGCTATATGCTGTCAAAATGTTTTGTAATTCTAAGTCTCCATCAATTTTTAAAATATTTTGCTATTAAATTCTGATGATTAATGTTGACTGACAGCATTGGACCACTCACTTAAAGACAATTTCAATGTAACGATTATTTGCTGTTGAATAATCCACCCAAATTAATGTTAATTAATGTTCTAGACTGACTATTCCGTTTAAATTTTCGATATATTTACATACATAATTTGTTTGTATTTACTAGTATGGCGAAATAAACCTTTAGAAATGCTTTTAGGTGCCACTCGGTTTATCTTTGCGTTGGTCATAATAAATTATCACCTTTTTTAACCTTTACATTTACGTTTTCCAATGCGTTGGCTTAACGCGTATCAAAACCTGTAAAGCACAATCATCTTTTTAAAATACGTAATAGCTTTTCAGTTGTTCATTATATTGTGTTGTTATCAGTACAAAATCCGTTATGCTGTAAGTGATAGCATTTCTAAAATCTACTACATAATGTTTAGCAGTTATGGAAATATTATCTATCTGTCCAAGATTCTGACTCTAATTAGAAATCGATCACCGCTGCGTATTTATTTGGTAGATCAAATAGAAATGCTATCTATACCCTACCAAAGTCTCGGTATTAAATTTCTTGTGTACTAAAGGAGATGTTCCGAGAAGGTTTGGAGGCTGGTTTGAACTACTTCCAAGACAGTTTAATGAAAAGAAAAGGCTAAATATTTTCTTACTAAATAAGTAAAAATGTAAATCACTACATATTATTACAAAAAATTTTATTGAATAAATAAGAGCTCGCAAAATCACTCAACTGTCTAGGGCAAATTTTAGTGACATTGAATGACGTCTCACAAATGTATATTTTTACCTTTGATTACATTTACATCAATCTTTATTTCCACCGGAAAGTACTTAATTGATCTCGCTTTCTGAGGCGTTCGGGTGCTGACCTCAAGATGTTATAAACTTATAGTTTACAAAGTTACAACGTGCCTTTTTATCTCAAAATGAGATTCAGTTATGAGGCATCTTGTTTGTGGCGTATTAGTGGTTGCAAGCTCATACCTCAGGTAGAAAACAGAAAATTGGCCAATCGTTCACAAGAGCGCACTGGTATGTAGAAAATTGATCTATCATACGAGTTTCAGGTCTTGACAACCGTAAAGTTAAGTAACATTTTTTATCGACCAACCTGTCGACTTTTATTCTAGACAATATATTTCTATATTACATAATTCTTCGTAAACATATTAAGATTCAACATCATCATCACCAGCCTATATACGTCCCATTGCTGGGCACAAGCTTTCCTGCATGGGAGAAACACATGAGAAGTTTGGGCCGTAAAACCACGCTGCTAGCCCAATCCGGGTTGGTGGATTAAAGCGGTTGCAGTAACAACCAGGACCAACAGCTTAACGTGCCTTCAGAATACCTTCGGGGATCTCAAGATTACAAAGATTAACCCATCCCAGGATCGGCCATGGAGAAAGTTGCTTTGTTTTCGTAATTGAAACCAGGGCGCTCAAACCACTACGGCTCCTCGAGTTAAGATTATCCTACCGAATATACACTGGGACCAGCTTATTTCGGAAGTTTTGGACCAACATTTGTCGAGTTAGGTGTAGAGGTTTAGGAGGAAACCCTATTGTTTTGTTTACCTCATTAAGGGCAATGGAGAAGGCTATGTTGGTGTTTTTCCGTGCGATCAGAAATAATGAGATACGTAGAAGAACTAAGTTAGCCGACATAGCCCAAAGAATTGCGAGCCTCAAGTGGCTGTAGGCAGGCCACATTACAAGGAGGACTAACGGCCGTTGCGGTGAAAAGGTCCTTGAGTGGTGACCGGTTAGCGGGAGACGCAGCGTTGGTAGGGCCCAACGGTGTGGACCGACGATCTAGGGAAGCCGAGGGATGCAGGCGGCGCAGGACCTGGCGGTTTCTGGATTTATTTTTTAACAAGATTTGCTTAGGGCGACCAGCACTGCCATCTGGTGCCTTCGTTTTCGAGAGCGCCCCCTTACACCCGGTATAGAAATACTCATACCAATAGATAGTCATTACCCGGATACCCGGGGAAAAAATTCCAGGAACACAAACATCTGGCTTATTGGAACCTCTCGAACAGCCGTCAAATATGCAAATGAAAGAATCTTCCCCAACAAATACCAATACACATTTTTGCTTGATTTACAAAACTTTTCCTTTTCACTTTATTTTATTAAACAGACGATAAGATCTAAAGATCGCTGTGCAGGTTGAACATATCTGCATTAGCGTAGGTAGTACAGTACAGGTGAAATGAGCTATGTTCTCCCGTACGCTAGCAGGTAATTGAGAGTAGTCCGGTACGTCTGTTGTTCACATGGGATGGTTTTACAATCTAATATCGGTAATGGATGCACCGGAGGTGGGTTAGTTAGCGTTCTTGTAATGTTGCTCACTTCGCATAAATGATATCGGGTTCAGGAATTGCAAAAAGTTATTGTGGCGTGTAAAATGTTAAGGATAACTGCATTAGTTTCTTTGACGATTTGGGTAATTTGAATGCAATAATATTTTTCTGTTTTGTTACCTCTTACTGTTCTGTACCTACAACAGAGAGGTTGTAACGCCCTGATGGTAGGCGGTTATCATGGCATGTGATTATTAGTAGCAACAAAAACATTGATTGAGATGAGCCTGTACTGACTGACGCAGCGAGTTCTTTTCCTACATGTATTTTTTTTATGTACGGGCCTATTTAGGTACGCACGTCGTCATTGGTCCGGGGAAATAGTTTTGCAATCTAATTAAGGGCATTGGGAATTGTGCGGTAAAAGGATATTCATATATTTTGTTAACAACAAAAAATCACAGCTAGTTTGACCTTATTTCATAATTTATTCACTGCTATTGGGCAGTATTGGCATCGCCCGGCCCGCGCGGATATCGGAATGTTATATATCTGCATGCCAATTTTCATCTAAATCGGTTTAGTAGTTAGGAGTGAAAATGTAACAGACAGACGGAATACTGCCGCATTTGTTATATTATTATGGATAGAGGACAGTAGAAAAAGGTCTTAACAATAATATTCATGTTTTTGCAATCGTGAGAATTGGATGCTTTTAAATGGAACAAACGAATATTTATTGGTAATCGTTTTAGATATGAAAATTATATATATTGTGCAAAAATTTATTGCGATTGCCAAACGGCTCTCCGTCTGTCATGGGGACAGAAATTTACGCATTCGTTCTCTATTGACACAAATTGCTTAATCCAGTATTGTTTTTGCAACAAGATACGATTTGCAAAATAGCTAGCCAGATTATGGTGTAGGAAAACCAGTAAAACATTCAATTTGGCCTGTATTTTCAACGCTTGCAAAGCATTCTTGAAAAGCTTTAGTTAGACGGAGAATATAAATCAAGTGTTGTGTTTATTTGTGAAAAGGGAGTTTTCTTTATTTAACTATCTCTATATAAATACGTAGAATATAATATACTTATTAAAACCAACAATAATTTTGATAAATTTTGTAATAAGTAGGTATTCATGAACATTATAAACCAGTTATGTTGTCAGTAGACGTGTCTTCTTACGATATAATCCGAAATGACGGTGCTAAACTGTTAAGTAATTAATCGAATACTTAATAAGCGACCGGCAACCGTGACGTACCTATCTTATGTGAATTCGGTTTATAATCTTCTCCTATGGGTATCGTTTAGTATGGTTCTTCTTACGAACGAATGTCATAAAAGTGGTAACTTGATAAATTAATTTACTGCTTCAATAATTTGATGATATCGTTGTAAGTGTATATTTTGAGGCTTGTAAAACCAATAGTAGGTACCTCCGCAACTAAAAACAATTTTGTATCCAATAATGTTATTTACCTTGTTAACAATCATTTATTTAGTCATTCACACCACTCATACACACTTTCTATTACATAAAAAGACTACACGTACCAAATAGTTATTAAAGTTTATTATTATTCATTCGGATTAAAAGCGTTACCAATAACAAGTTTCTTATAGAAAAATCTCACCCAGAGAATAAGGTATGGATCAGTGCGGTATCTAGCCGTAACTCGGACTCCTTTGTCCTGATGGCAATCTCCATAAACCAGCTAAACACCTACCCGCGTCCCCACACCGGCCCGACGGAGGGGGCGCCACCCAACGCGCAATAGGGACGTGTAATATGCCTCGGAGATTTATTGGTTATTGATAATTTAGAACATCGACTTGCGCGTCTTATTATGGTACATGATGTTATAGAATGTATTATGAGATATTTGCAAAAGAAGTCAACTAAATTCATTTAAAATAATCACATCAATTTTTAAATTCTACATCGGCCCTGATTTTGACGACACACAATGAATCTAAATTTATTAAGCTCCGTACTCTTTCTCTCAATATGTTTGGGAGAAGGATGGATAGCGAAAATTTGAGCTGTCAAATTACTTAGATTTAGACAACTTTCATAGAAACTATAGCTAATTTTAGTTAGGAATGTAAGGAAGTGCTTCTTAGAACAAGAACCTCCAGTAGATTTACGAACGGATAGCTTAAAATGGACGAGCAATAAATGCACAGATTATATATGTACCAAAGTTTAATAAATAATTATTTACTTTACTTCCTTAACATATCATTTGACACGTTCAATAAGATCGAAAATTGAAGAAACTTCCTGAACGTTAAATTATTTATCAGCTGTCCTATTTGTATTCACACGATACGAGCACGATATGTTCTTAAATTTAATTTGCATTTAGTTTTTGTAGGATCATCAGAATCAACATAACATAACATTATCTATACTCCTGCTGACAATTCTCAATAAGATTTGATAGATCAGCTATAAAAAGATAAAGTACACTTAGAATGTTATACTGTAATGTTCCGCGGCCTGGGTATGAAGGGGCGAAGTCAATGCAGGAATCGCCGAAAGCATAAAGAGAATCTACATACTTACTCATATTACTTTACTACAGCTGATACAGCAGCCAGGATACATATATCTATTTACTTTTTGGGTTACTAGCATAAGATACAGCAGATTCATACTTATTTACAATAAGCAGATTATTGCATTTCTTGCTAACTGTTAAAGCCAAAGGTCACCACAGCAAGCATACAGTTTTTTACGAAAAATATTTAGTTTAATATATAAAGATTGCAGTCAATTGAAAATAATAAAAAAATTAAAGTTATGAATTACATTAAAAATTACTTACATGTCATTAGTAATTTTTCCGGGTTTGGTAATTTATGTCGAGTTGTATGTTGTGCAAATTAGTCAGGCGAAGAGTCCACAAGGGTGGCGTGGCATTCTGGCTGGTAAATCAAATGTGAATTTCTTTAGCAGAGGATGGCTGTCAATACCATTGTTCTTAAACTTATGCAAGTAAGACATATCCAAGCATTTGCGACGTAGTTGTAGTAGAGTCACGTAGAGATGTTTCAGTTTTGCTGCATATTTATTTGCCGTTCTCGGCGCTCTTTAACGGTAGGCCAGACAATTAACAAATTATCTTTGAATTCGCTCGATTCGCCTCACGTATCATTACATTCCTCGGACATATTACCGACTAACCGTTTTATCGATATAAAGCACATCACTACCCCAAGTTGAGTGGGAGTTAAAAGTACCTTATGATTTCGCGACTTCGCCGGGAGAGCCAAATAGATCCTACTCTTTTATTAATCCATAAAATCACGACCTCGGCCATTCGCGGCTTTGACGTTGACATGGAGTAATTAACTTTTAAGTTATTTACCATCAAGTATTTACATACAATAGACATCGGCAATTTACAACGTGAAATACATTTAGTAACCATATAAGTACTCTTATACATCGTTAGACTTGAGAAGATTCGTTTCAAGCAAACACCACAGTGCTCACGGTATGATTACGGGGTGCTAAGCGCGAGCGTACGTCACGAAGTTCTTGGCGTGTTAACATTTCAGACCGTTCTATGTTATAAAACTTAAACTTAAATTATATTTTTTCTAAAAACATTCTAGTGAGACACAGACGATATCAGAAGTACAAGATTTTGTAATGTATTTCATATGATATTTTTTTTAAGCTTCAAGAACCCATTCCAACATGGAAGACGATACTTATAACATGGTGTAAGGGGTTGCTCACGAAAATTCGTAGCTAAACACCACTGTCATAATACTGCTGTTTTGGTTCATAAAGCTTTGCTGAGCTTATCATGTCTTCTCGATGAAGTCTTGTATTAGAAGCAGGAGGCTTCTCTTCTGATATTACAAGGATCGGTTTAACCCATGCCATATATCCCTGATATTACAAGGGTCTTTTGGGCTTCATGCCATATATCCCTGATATTACAAGGGTCGGTTGGGCTTCATGCCATATATCCCTGATACTACAAGGGTCGGTTGGACCCCATGCCATATATCCCTGATATTACAAGGGTCGGTTGGGTCCCATGCTATATATTATACTTGATACTACAAGGGTCGGTTGGGTCCCATGCCATATATCCCTGGTATAACAAGGGTCGGTTGGGCCCCATGCCATATATCCCTGGTATAACAAGGGTCGGTTGGGCCCCATGCCATATATCCCTGATATTACAAGCCAATACCTATATTACGGTACCCTGGTTTGTATATTAAAATGATTTGTAATCGGAAGGCAAATGCAATTTTAAAATAATCTTGTCTTTAAACAGAAAAATGTAAACCTTTAAAAACGTCGATAACATTAGTTACGTATAGACGACAGCACATCAGGTGTAACAGTTGCACTACGAAAGCCGCCTCTATTACGAACAGAGTAAGGGCGGTATTAACCGATCCAACTGTTGTGCTTGATGTACTGTCGTCTGTACATTGTCTAATAGCTATAATTATAGGCTGCCTGTGATGTGGGTCTCTTAAAAATATAAATACTGATTAGTATTGTATCATTGTTGACAGGTCCCCCCTCGCGGCGCGAAAGCGAATTCAAAAAGCCTGCGCACGCACCTCAAAATGGCCGCGTACATCATCGACCTTACTCCTACAACAAGGTAAAGTATAGTTTTAGTTTGAGAAGGCGGCTAGGACTGTGTAATTCACGCTGCACTAGCTGTCTTCGCATTTAAATTCCATCTACCGCTTAGCACCAGCTCATTTATATAAATGTATAGTAAGTATAATCATTTCCCGTGCCTTAATAGACAAAAAAAGAAAAACATATTGTGCTTGACTTATTCAGAAGTGCAAGTTTTATAGTCATCAATACATTTACATCCAAACAACCGATAAAAAAACAACTACATAAGGAAGAAAGTTTTGTAGAATAGGTAGATATCTTTCTTTCTCTGATTCAAGTTCATAAAAGAAATCAAAACTTGAAAATGTAATACACTGGAGAATTTGTCGATAGTAGGTATGTTGAGTTCAATGTGCATAAAACAAAGTATAAACGCCTAGGGTATTTGATAACAAGTAAAAAAGTATGTTTTTTTTCATATATGTATTTCGAAAATATGATTTATTATATATATAAAAAGCCTTGCGAAGTACATTTCTTTTGTATGATACAGATCTTATGTGGCATTAAAATTTTCAAAAACTGGCTAAACAACTATTACAAAATTCATTAATACTATTCGTGTACTCACATTAAATGTAAAACTTTAATATGCTATCTATGCATTAATTATACAAATACCTTTGTTAATTTTGTCCATGCGACTAATTTCTCCGCCGAATAATCCACGAAATCGAATCCACTCCACATCCACACCACATCGAATTTGTCCACGAATGTATGGGACATATTTGGTGGCCACTACTGCTTTTGACATGACGTCACAAGCTAGCATCATTAAGTTTAAGACCTATCTAGTTAGTGTTTTATCATGGGCATCAGATACTATAAACATGTTATAGATATTTTTTTATTTTTTTTATTTTAATACATATTATTTTGTTGTGTGTTGAAACATATTTCGCCCATCCCAGCACATGCCTTTTTCTTGGCTACTCATTTTTCCTAAAAAGTTATTAATACAAACAAAAAAGATACTTTCATCTGAACGAAATTAACTTATACTTATAGGCTTATTATTTCTAACCTCTATCCAATTCCATTACAAGTACTTCTTAGAATCTTTCCACAACAACAGAAACCACTAAAATGCAACTTCAAATGTTACTTTGATTTTATATCAATATCGTTTGGATCCTCATGAATGTAACTTCCGAGAAGAGAAATTTAAACCAATAAAGTAGATTCAAAGAGGTTTGCACTTTGCAGTTAAATTAACTACCTGTAAATTATTTCATGCTTAAAGGTTTCCTTGATTTGTTTACACTGTTGAATATTATCATCGTTTTGCGCTGATAAACTAAAATTGTTCCTTGAGAAACTCTCTTTCCATAGTTTCCATTGCAAGACTACACGAATATAGTTGTAAATAACCAAAATTCCTGTTTTTAAACCGTTCTAAATTTGTTCAAAATGGATTACAACCACGAATTCCTATCATGGCCCCTGACTATACTTGTAAATAAACCCTATTAGACAAGAATTCGTGGTTTTAAACCAATTTAGAGCGGATTTGAATCCACGAACTCCGGTTTAGAACGGTTTGTTTGCAACTGTATACACGAGACACATAAAACCATTACTTCACCATTTCATATACAGGGTGGTGCAGTCAATGCGACAATAATTTCAATTGATAATTTCATGACCTTTGTATGAAATAATGCTGCCAACGTTACACTATTCCATACAAATGTCATAAAATTATCAAATGAATATGATATTTTTGAAAGTGGGAAACCATTTCTATGGACTTATATAGCCCTTGTTTCAATTTATTGTCGCATTGACGGCACCACCCTGTATAGATCACCCGTATCCGCATAATCACGGAACTCCAATGCTGAATCTTTATTCCTCTTTATTGCACTTTAAACTTACAATATATAATGCATGTAACAATAAGTTAGCAAGGATGGACTATGACTCTCTCTCTCTGTCTTATAAGGGATCTCTTCCACCTAACACTTGTGTGAGAATACCACGAGATGCACTTAAAACATCAATAACAGAACTTGTCTCTTCGACAAATTCATTAAACATTCTTAAGATGACTTTAATTATGATATCCCCTTTTCCGCTCTTATCTTTCTAAGCCCAACATATCGGACACAATAAAAATTTAAGTGTCTATGTTAAACATTTGTGACGTCTGGGCTTTAAAGGGTAATTATACTATTATACTTACTAGAATCTGGATAAAATAAAACATTCTAACCAAATTCGACTCAAATCTCTCTTAGTTATCAGGTCACAAAATATTCGAGAGTCTGTCTTTCAAAGCTGTCAATTGGTAATTGTGTTGCATCAAGATAACGAACATCTTTTGAAGTCCGCTCGAGTGACCCGAAAACATTGATTCACTGTTGCCAAATCGTATATTGGCAGTCGAAGATGCTTTTACAATATTGTGCGTACTAATGCTTATGACTCGATAATTTATTATATGGCTTGAAGCTCCGGCCATGTGTTTTAAACCCTTAGATTATCCATTTACAATAATGTTGAGTGTTGTCTAAGTTTTATACTATCTGGGGACTAAACAGTCTTAGTACCTACTAGAATACCAGATAAATAAGGTCAGAAATTGATTTTGATTGAACCGTAAAGAAATTTTCGAAATTCTGCATATGAAATATGTAAGAACCGATCTAAATTTTACCCTAACAAATTTACTGTACGTATCTACCTATATTTATCACAATTCACATTAATGATACTTGTGATAGACCTAATTTGAAATTAACTTTCCCTAGTTAGCTACAAGTAGATGTGAAGTTCTTAAATGGGCACGTATAGTGGGAAAACGTAAATTTTTAATAATTCAATTCCTCAAGTCTTCACACGATGGAAGGGCGAAAAGGCTGACAAACTTTAAAACAATGTTACGAATTAATTAACTGTTAAAACTAGACTAAACATTGATAGGTGGCACCTGTTTTCAATACTGCTAAATTAATTCAAAATTTTCATAAATATTCATATTGTAAAGTATGAATTGTTGACGATCGTTTTCCATCAATTGGATCTTTGTCAGTCAATCACGCACGACTTAACGAATAAATTGGTCTGTTCGAAATTTGCATTAAACTTAGATTGATTACAACTTCTCACGTTTGTAAAACAATTTCGGATACATTTCTTCCTGCTGCATTATTTATTTTATGTCTCGCGTGTTTGTAAAATCCAATATTAACCACGCAAAAGACACGAAATAATGGAGACAAAAATATTTCAATTGTAATTTATTTATGAAATGAACTCCTATTTTACTAAAATATAAACTCAATAACCCTTGTTATTGAGTTTATATTTTTATATATTTGCAACACACAGTTCCAATACAAGAAATAGACACACAGACAAATACATAAATTGATAAAGAGTCTACAGATACATTATACAAATAAGTATGAGAAAACTATTATTACAAGAAAGTGACTTTACTAACTTACTCTAAATACTAATACAAAATAATTTATTATAGTATATTTAATGGACACTTTGTATCAGTTTTGCAACATTAACAAAATATGCCTTTAGGTTGTTCGGGTTGGGGTGAAGGTTCGATATTCTGACAGCAGCGTTAACGACTGTTTTACAAAGTCGCCGTTTTTCACTGCTATTACGTCTTTAGCTTTTCGTAATGGAACATCAAATTGCTACTCATAATGTTTAGATAGAAATCACGTTGCATTATTAATGTGCCTAATCGCCTCTCTTTTGTATATTTGATATTTTTTTAATATATTTTGATTGTAAATATGACGTTTATCAAAAAGTCAGTTGTCACTGAATCTTCCCTTCGGGGACTCGTTTTATTCCTGATTCCCATATTTTCCCTCACTTTAGTCAGCTATCCATAACAATTAAATTCAAATTTGGGTTCGGAAAATGAATTTTGCAGGCTGTTTTCATTCACATGGTTCCTTGATTATTAGATTTTTTTATAATAAGTACGGTGTAAACTCTGAATTATTTAATTTTCTATTATATCTGGTACTTCAATTTATCTGTGCCTTCCTTATTCTGCTCCTAAATGTAGGAAATTGTAATTATAGAAGGGGAGGCGAGGTTGGAAATAATTGAGGTACTTACAAGCAATTATTTAGCGGTATCACGGAAAGGGTCCTATATTTACCACCACGATTTCTTGTTGACCGATGCTGGAAAATCCACATATTTCTGTGGAATTTCAAATATTTATTCGTCTCAAAATCTAAAAATGTTAATTAACAAAATACCAAGCCAATATTTCAGTATCTGTTCATAGTTTGGAAACGGTTTTGACAGAATTCATTGGTTGTGTTGACTTAGGCTTATACGAAAGGTTTTTGTTTGACTAACGTTATAGACTATATTATATTATTATTGTAGACGCAGCAAAAGCTGAGTTTATTACGCATATAACTGTTTTCCAATATTGGTCACCGATTTTCCTTATCTTTTTGGACCTGTATTTTAAGCTTTACTTACCTATATTATAATAATATATTAAGTAATGTTTTGGTGAGATTAGATGGTCACCTGAAATATTAACAATTTGAATATTTCAAAAAATATAATATTAAAATTTTTAAGTAATCCCGGGCTCTTTAATCATCTATCTAACACCATCTCATAAACTTGTCATAAGAGCCCAAACACGCTATATCTGCTGTAAGTTTCTGAAGAATTAAGGATCCCGCAGACTTTTTGATGGTAGAGGATCAGCTCAAGGTTACTATGTCATGGGAATGTCACCGAAGTGACAGTACACCAAATTTCAAATCAATCGGATCTGTAAAAGTTAATAAAGCCCTTTTATCATGCCAGTGTAATTACTGGGCATGGAAGGCATTTCATCTGAGACCTCAGGATGACAACGCACCTGCAATACCAAGTGATTTTTTCCTTGTTACTGTAGGAGTCTATAGGAGGCGGTAACCGCTTACCACCAGGTGGGCCGTCATCTTGTTTGTCATCTAGTTGTATAACAAAAAAACATGTAGAAAATGAGCTGATAGTCATCAAACGCCTGAATTATAGCTAAGAACCATCTACTACACTACAGTACATAAATTATAGCTAAGAACCATTCTAGTCACGTCAGCTTTCAAACAAAAAACTCGTATCAAAATCGGTCTATTTATTTGTATCGCTTGTTTGTATCGCTTCTAAAATGGTTTTCCCCAATATCCGAAAGTTTTAAATAAATCTACATCAGTCTTAATTGCAATTTTTAACCCCCGACGAAAAAAGAGGGGTGTTATAAGCAGCGTTGCCAACTTCCACGGTCTCGATTACCCAAAAACCTAACTGAAAATCCCCAATTTTGGGGAAAAATAATCAATATTCCCCACATTTTCCCCACAAATTTCTAGGAAAGAAATGAAAGTACTGTTTCTATAAATCAAATATATTTATTACATATACTTATTAAGTATTTAATGATTTTCATCAAGGTATTTATTGCAGCTCTTTATTATGCCGAATTTGTTTTGTCAACATATCATTTGAAGGATTAAATTTAAGGCTCCCCCTCCTTTCTTCTTAATACTGGTCATAAGCGCTACTACAGTGTCACTGTGCAGGCGATTACGATTCTCTGTTTTCAAATTCTTTAGAACTCTAAATTTTTCTTTCGACAGATGCGTTTAATTTTTTTTAGTTTAATTCTCCCTACAAAGGGAATGCAAAGGGAACTAATGCCAATACAGCCATGTCTTGAGTATTTTTTATTTCTTCTATTGTTGCATTAAAATGCTGGCGTAACATATTTCAATGCTTTTTGGGAGTATTTGACACGAAATATATGATGACAGTCACTTTATGTGCTACTTGATGAGGTGGATAATCACTTTTATTCTAATAAACTTTTAGTTGCATTTCACGTCAACACAAACACTTGAATAACAAAACTACGCCGATTTTATAACTCAATGTTCGCTCCGACACAACTTTCAATTATTGTAATAAAAATTTTCACTGACGCCAGAAAAACCCGCCAAACACTCCCAGATGAGAAAGTTCTCTGCGATACTCTGTCTAAGTTTGATGGACATAAATGTTGCCATAAAATAAACTGTAAAACCTTCCTGCCGGTGAAATTGCTTTAAACTTGAATTAAATATTCTTACATAATTTATAAATTATACTTACTTATACTACTTACTCTTATACTACTTTTATTACTTCTAAGTTCAGTTCTATCGTAAATGTCTTAATTCCCCGCATTTTCCCCACATAATCGCTCTCCCCTCAAATTACCCAATCGAACTGAAAATCCCCGCAGTTTGGGGAATTCCCCACAGATTGGCAACGCTGGTTATAAGTTTGACGTGTCTGTCTGTGTATCTGTGTATCTTTGTGTCTGTCTGTGGCATCGTAGCGCCTAAACGAGAGGACCGTTTTTATTCGGTTTTCTTTGTTTGAAAGCTGTTGTACCTACGATGGTTCTTAGCCATAATTTATGAAGATCAGTTCAGGCGTTTGATGACTATCAGCTCATTTTCTGCATGATAATAGGGTTTTACTAACTTTTACACATCCGATTGATTTTAAATTTGGTGTACTGTCACTTCGGTGGCATTCCCATGACATACTATCCTTTAGCTGATCCTATACCATCAAAAAGTCTGCGAAATGCTTAATTCTTCAGAAACTTACAGCAGATATAGCGTGTTTGGGCTCTTATGAATAGTCTCAATGAGATGGTGTTAGATATATGATTAATGACGCCGGGGGTTACTTAAAATTTTTAATTTTGTATTTATCATCTTATTCTTTGATCACAGAGCGAGGTACCCGGGTCAACGGGTGCGCCTGCACATCGGCCGCCACCTCTTCGGATACCAAATGGCTTCCAACCACAGGTGAATATAACTTATTTTATGAATATGTAGGTATGTAACCTTTGTAAGGTAGGTAAGTAGTAGTTATAATGCAAAAAAAATATATACAGGATGAATTTATCAATTGGGCGTGGATGACCTTAAACTTAACTCTTTTTTATATTTGACGACACTATCAAGTGGTGTGAAGGACTGTGGTGGCAGTGGATACAGGAAATGATTTTTTTCTTCAAAATAACTGGGTTCGATTTCGGTTAGGAATATTGATTTTTCGACAATCTAATGATGCAGTTTTAGTTTTAATAATACTCGGGCCCAAAACTCTTTGAGTACTTTTCGCTATTCCTCATAGTTTCGGATTTGGCTATCCACGTCCACTTGATAAATTCACTCTGTATAGGCGATGAATATCTTGCGAATGAAATATGTACACAAACAATGTAAAAAAAGTGTAGAAAGTAACGGCTTATTTAGTAACCTAACTACTTATCTTTTTTTCAAGAAACAAAAATAAGTTGGTTTTCTAAACTTATCCCTATTTTCTTGCATGTCATAAAATTCAACACTATAAACCGTAGGTCGTTTAGCGTTATAGTATTTTATTTAAACCCAACAAAGTATTTGTTACCGCTACGCTTTGCCTGCGAAACGTCTTTCTACTTAATCATCCGTCTTGCTCACACCCACTCAATAAGAATAGGACAAGTAACGACGTGTAGTAAAATAGCCAAAGCTTAGAATACCCCAGATTCCTTTACCAATAACACAATACTTTTACAGCCGTAATGTCGTAAATCATAAAGCAATAGCCCCTAAATTTAATCGTCCAACTCGCTAAGGAGGCGTAATGTGTAATCATAAAGGTAGTGTTACACTGGGCTCTGAGAATTTGTACAGTCTTTTACGAATGTGTTATCTCTCCTATATGTTATATGTTACCTTGCTCTTTAATGGGCAATAAATAAGGGGCAAAACAGCTTGTTACTTATATAAATAGCTAATTGCGAATTAATAACTGCGTTTTAATCATATTGTGCCTGCTATTTCGCTTATTATTTTAAGAATTGAAAATTTTTGTTTTTTTTTTGCGCTTCCAAACATTCTTTTTACTAACTTTATTAGGGACTAAGTATAGAAATTGTTGTAATAATGTTGGGTCACGTTATAGGCCTGTAAGTAATTAAATCGCTTTGTTGAAATCGGTTAAGTTACCTCGTACCATTTTTATTTGCGTAATAGTAAAGTAAAGTTAATAATTTATATGCTGTTTATGGTATATTTACTTTCGTTTTAAAAAAACTTTACGCTTTTATAATTATTTATTATCACTATATTAGTTGCGGTCCAGTCAACGGTTATAGCGCCAAAAGGTAGTCTACTTTATATCCTTTTTCAGGATGTAGTCTACATCCAAATTTCATCTCAATCAGTTCATTGGCTTAGGAATGAAAACGAGTTACTTTCGCATTTTTAATTAGTATAGCTCTTAGGAGCGCCTAATGTATTTTAATAATTATGAACATTGCCTTATTAGAACTGTGATGTATTTCTCACATTTTTGTAGCGTTAAAAATATTACGTTTCGGTACCAAATGTAAATTTGTTATTATCTCCATAGTTTAAATTATACAAATCTGCCGAGTTTGCCCATTCTTCTCATTGCCAG
The DNA here is from genome assembly GCA_947347705.1 of Nymphula nitidulata. Taxonomy (NCBI): domain Eukaryota; kingdom Metazoa; phylum Arthropoda; class Insecta; order Lepidoptera; family Crambidae; genus Nymphula; species Nymphula nitidulata. The sequence continues at coordinate 7,570,687 of OX374636.1, read as the reverse complement.
GCTTTTTGGCATTTTTATAAATCATTACACAATATTACGTAATAGAAGTCTTTCTCTCCTGCTGTGTTATGTAAGGTGAGGGAAGGTCTTCATCAGTCAGATAACTTCAGAATTATGAGGTATTTTTTTTATTTGACAAGGGTGGCAAATAATGGTACACCCCCCAGCAGCCGTAAGCGGTTATGGTAGCCTATCGACGCCTATAGACGTTCGTAACGCCCGTAGCAGGTTGTAGTCTATAGACGCTCGTAGCAGGTTGTAGCCTATAGATGCTCGTAGCAGGTTGTAGTCTATAGATGCTCGTAGCAGGTTGTAGTCTATAGACGCCCCCCGTAGCAGGTTGTAGTCTATAGACGCCCCACGTAGCAGGTTGTAGTCTATAGACGCCCCCCGTAGCAGGTTGTAATCTATAGACGCTCGTAGCAGGTTGTAGCCTATTTGTAGTCTATAGACGCCCCCCGTAGCAGGTTGTAGTCTATAGACGCCCCCCGTAGCAGGTTGTAGTCTATAGACGCCCCCCATAGCAGGTTGTAGTCTATATACGCTCGTAGCAGGTTGTAGTCTATAGACGCTCGTAGCAGGTTGTAGCCTATAGATGCTCGTTGCAGGTTGTAGTCTATAGACACCCCCCGTAGCAGGTTGTAGTCTATAGACGCTCGTAGCAGGATGTAGCCTATAGACGCCCGTAGCAGATTGTAGTCTATAGACGTTCGTAGCAGGTTGTAGCCTATAGACGCTCGTAGTCAGTTGTAGATTTTAAAGACGCCCGTAGCAGGTTGTAGTCTATAGACGCTCGTAGCAGGTAGCATTATTCATTCACGCTTTGCCAATCCTATAAAAATGAAAGCTTTATGTTGACAGCTTAGAAGACAAGATTATATTGTCTTAACAAGCTTGCTGACACGATAATTTACAAGCTATTGAATAATGGTTTAAGAGCTATTAATAGATACTAAAATAACGTACAGTTTTTTACAGAAATTGGAACACATTAGTGTTTCAGTATACATCGATTGGAATTATATCTATTCGTATGAAATCGTAGCTTATAGAGAAATGCAATAATTACATACTCTCTGATAAGATATCAACGAGTGGTATTGATTTATAAGCTATTTATGTGTGTATGCTTGTTTTCTTACAGACCGCTATCGATAGCAGTCAGCCGCCCATAGAAAGTATTTTAAAGGTGAGTAGTCTTGTTGGTTTAATCATATTAATGATAATCCTTGGCTGATAAGTATCTATTTTTAATTTTCTAAAAGGTATTGGTTACTAAAAGTTGTTTAAAATTATTATATTTTTTCTGGTCGAATTGTTATTTTATCTTGCATTAATAACCACTATTATTTAATATTAACATTTTAAAAAATTAGCAAATGGTTTACCTTCTACTATTATCGTAAGTGATTCCATTAGTTGTGCGATAAATATTGCTTATAGATTATCATTGATTCATATTCACATTGATTATTATCGACTGTTATTTGATAGATAATAGTTTTATTCGACGATCACTCGACAATGAATAAAGGCATTAAAAAACTGCAGTGGAGTACATTTGAAGAACATTTTGTATTTAATTAGAATGATGAAGATTGTGACTTTTGTCATACAAATATAATATCTATAGCGTCTTTAAATATTTATTCACCAAAGAAAATTTAAGCGTTCTTCCTCTGTTCTGATAGAGAATTTTCTGATGATTTTTATTATTCTCAATGAATAACAGCTCTTAATAACAGCGGTAAAGTGCATGATTGATACAGCTCCATGAAATTGATAGTTTTCATAACAGCCATCTGAAATACTTTCGCAGTTATATTAATAAACGCTGTCTTTTTCTATCCATATTGAGGGAAATGTGCAGCCATCAGCTCATCCAATTTTTCCATTTAAATTTTATGCCAGTGAACCAGAAATAAGACCATAGTCTATTTCTATTAAGAAATATTGCCGAAAAGTTGTCGAAGATAATGAATTTGTCAATGTGTTGGTAGCTAATGGTGAACATTGTATTCTAGGAGATGAAGTCATTACCAACGCCCCTGTCGGTTATAGCGGCAACGCCGCGGAAGGAGTTGGAGAACAAGTTTATTTTTAACCCTTACACCAATAAGGTAAATACCTTAAATTAATAAGATTGAATATATGTATAGCAAATGGTCGTTAAAAGACGTTACACGTAGCCCTATAAAATATATCGGTCTAATACTCGTACTGCTCTATCAGAGAATGCTAAATACAGTGGAATCCGTTTATTATGACTCCGCCTATATTGACCAACTGCTTAATATGAAGTAATTACACAGCGAAGTTTGGTTTTCATATAAAATTCTTTATAACAAAGTCGGATATAGTGACTTCGCATATAGTGACATGTTGCTTATATGACCCATTTTTTATAAATGTCTGGTTTGCGATTGAGGAGAAAGGTGCTATAATTAATGCAGATTAGAAAATGGAGAATCAAACTCATCTCTCGCAGAGGAATTCGGGGTGGGTCATTCGACAATCTCAATCATTTTTAAAAACAATAACGCGATTAAAGAATCATTCAATAAATTCCAATTCATTGTTTATTTTCTACAAAATGCTTTGTATGACGTCCGTTTAGTAAGACGTGTTTGTCATTTCTCTTCGATATCATTATAAACCGATTCCACTGTAAGATTCAAATGTAGTGTCCGAGTGAACTTGGAAGAACCTGATAAATTTCTTATAGTTCATCTGTTATTTATTACTTAACAAGTTAACGTCTACCTTCATAATGACGAAATTATCATATTTGATCACCAACACCAAGGATTTCTCAAATATCGATGATTTGGTTAAGCACGGCATCGCTTTTAAATATTTTCTTATAATTTTATTTTAGCCTTATTGGATTTGCTTCAACATTTATTGTTATGTTAAAACAAAATTTAAGAAAATATCTAAATAGAAGTTCGCTATTTCCATTCTCTATTTTACCGGATATTTACAGTATTACGTGGTATTCGTAATACCATATCTAATCTGTAGTTTTACTGTGATTTAAATTTTCAAACGAATTTTTCAATTAAATTTATAGTTTTAAATTTATAGTTGATACTTTATTCGGTTAACAATTAACAACCATTTTATAGAGTTCTGAAATTAAATATTGTTACTAGGTGCAAGAAAACCCTCAAATCGTCAACAACGATCTCAAAACACCTCCTCCGAAACCTGGTAAGTGATAAATATAAACTATACAACTATTGTAAAACACAATGTTATGGGTATAAGACACTTTTTACTATGAAAATTCTTTTAAAGGATTAGGTACAATCATTAGCATTAACAGGTCTTGACTCTTATTGCTAAGATAATAAAGATGCTCTTATTATTGCTCGAATCTGTACTTATTTCGATAAATGCGGCTAGCAAGAAGTTTGTTGTTTTATGTGTGAAGTACAATCACACTTGGTTTTTTGTCGATTATTCATTCGATTAGTTGTTAGGATTCTTTTTTATACCACTAGGGTGCCAATCAAGCATACCGCCCACCTGATGGTAAGCGGTTACGCATGGACGCTTGCTACACCAGGTAAGATTACCCCTATGCTGTACTCGCTCGAGAAAACCTCTGTAGAGAGCTCATTTGAATTTAAACCTACTACAACTGTACTGGTACAAATGCAAATAATCTTCATAACCTTTATTACCTTCTAAATAAATAATTTCGCGACTCGCTTATCATTTCGGATCATAGTATCGGAAATTGTCTCTGGTTATCATAAATTTAGGGTAGTGACCATGTTTATACAGTGTAAAGTTGATAATATGATGTGTTGATACTTTTTATCAACATGGCATAAATTTCTTGATGAAACTGATAAATAAATATTTCATTACATACTACTACTGCTCACTTTTATACTGTGGCACAAGTTTGCGTGTATTTTTGCATGTGATTGTACGAGCTCACTCACGAATGTTTTGTGGACTTTTTTCGCAATTTATTTATTCGTGTCGTCGACAGGTGGCGCTGGCGGACGATCTGTGCCCGCGATACGTGTAAACTGCCTCTTAATATTTCATTCCACCTTTTATTTAGGTGCAGTCAACCCGAACTCGTTGCGACGAAAGCGCAGTTTTTAAATGTATTTTTAGTGCGGGAAATAGGGTTAAAACGTTAGGATTATTGGCTGTGAATAAATATCGACGCTCGTTCGATTTATACCCTGCATGTCCTCTTTTTTGTTTTTGTAGTCCCCAGTCTCTACTCAAATCTGTACTGTTTTTCGGTATTGTTTAAATGTTGATCAAGGGGAGTTTTTACAATAGCCTTTTAAATTTTTACAATATTTACATTAATAATTTCAATATATATTTCATTAAACACAAATTAAAAAAATAAAATTATACAGTTAGGGAGGACTTATCTCTATTAGAGATCTTTTCAAGCCAACCCAAGATTTCAAAATAATTCCGAGTCTTATTGATATGTCGGTCCGTTATTTATCGTATGTTCTTGGAATATTATTTAAGTAGATTAATGTGCTAGTTATTTGAACACGAGTAAATAACTTTGAAATGTACCATTGACAATAACAGTCGTTTGCTTGATTTTTCGTATCGGTGTTGCGCTTTGCCGGTTGGCAGTTAAGACGGTAAAGTTATGAGCCAATTAGCAAGCCTCTAGCGATAAGTACAATTTTAAGAGTTTCCTAACTAGTACGAATAAAAGTTATGAGCTGACGAAGTTTATAAACGCTCGTCTAAAACGATAAGTGTTTAATGTTTAAGTCACGTTATAGTAATATTTAATTACAAGAACTTATCATCATGTTACTTATGTGAACGGATTTACCCTTTACTATGATATCATCTACATAATCATTCTATTCAGTTTCTAATAAGAATTCAAATCAGTAAATAAATACAGCAACGTTCAGAATTATCAACTTCTCGGTGTTCCATTAAGCGAAACGAGTGAAGTTGTGGCAGTTGAAAAGTGTCGTTAAATCGTTTCTGCGCACATGAGCTAGGTGCCATTGCAATTTGCATATAAGCCACACATGTATTCAAAAGGATTTCAGTTTGTCCTGTTAAATGTAGGTACGCGTATCTTTTTGCATGATCTCTGGTAGTTTCATAATTGAGTAAAGACTTAGAGTATGTTACTAATGATAGTTCTATACCAATGTCTAAAACTAAATGTTAGCCAACTGTACCTGTCATAAATTCCAAGTCTTTAAGAAAAATAAAGAATGATTCTAAGTAACTTCCAAATATATGACATTCAACCGCTTTAGATGTATAGATTAAAGGTTGTGTTCCTGCGGTGAGTGAGATCGTGAGAGCTAATCAAGGAAATGTTGTGTAGAGAGCAGGGGGTCCTTATTGTCTTTTGTGCTGTCAACATAATACTTCCTCTTGATTATAGCTGGGTGGGCATCGCGAGCTAGTACCTTACCATTTGTTTCAATACCTATTGCTGTTTGTTCAGATATGTTTAAATACTTCTTACAATTTCCAACCAACTTATTAACTATTTTACTATAGTTATCATTTCAGTTTTATTTAAGTCGTATTAAATAATAACAACCAACCTAAGAATTTGATTGAGCACCAAAAATGTGTAAATGCTAATAATCAAATCAATGTTTTGTATATTTTTGCAGATCGTTTAATTTATTTTTGCTAGCATTATCGTTTTGTTCGTTAATCTCTTTAATTTATACATTTTAAATAATATTTGGGGCTATTTATACAGACACTAGTACTAAGTCAAGTGAATACGCGGAAGCTCAGGCAAACCGTTCCATTATATATTTACGAGCTCCCATACATCAACGTATTGCAGAGCGCCTTATTTTTTCTTTATCCCGCGAGGATGTCAGCTCTCGTTGTTTTGTATATTTTTCACGGCTGTGTGTGCGACAGCCCTGCAGCCGGCCGCAAATAAAGCGACTGTAAAAAGTAACAGAAAAAGCATAGTGCGGATTAAAAACGTTCGCCACGATAACGAGCAAATTGTGAGCAGCTTTCGAGTTCTAAATAACAGTGATAAATTGTTTAAGTCTTTAATTTTATGGCTTTAAACTAGCTCAGCTATTAGGTTGAATGAAGCGACATGGAGACGGTCTAGACAAAGCTTATAATAATTTTGTTTACGACGCTAATGGGGTCGATACTGTTGTCGGAGTAATTGTCAATTTTCAACCTCCTTTTTATTCCATTTCCTTAAGAAAAGCACGGACATTTGTAAATGTCAGGCTACTTGGAATTCAGACTTATTTTGGGCATGCTATATAGCCTTAGTTTAATGAGCATCTAAAATGCTCATTAAACTAAGGCTATATCAGTCAAATGACGGTAATGTTGGTTTCTTGTTGAATTATAATAAAAAAGTAACTGTGTACTTAAATTAAGTTTTAGTCAGTGGTCAACAGAATTAGGCCCAATGTCTTTGTGAAATAAATTAAAAATGGCTTGCACATGTCTGAAACAGAACTTTCATATTATGTTTTTTACTTCTCTTTGATTGAAGTGTTTAATTAGATTTATATTTATCAAAGTTCTCAATCAATTCATCAACTAAGTTCTTTAATTAAATTCTAGTTCCATGATAATCTTGGTTAAGTTTCGCTAATCCAATTATTTTCCAACGTTTCCCGATGGCGCACACACGCTAGATCCGGAATCGAACGGAGCAGGCCTGCATTTGACGCGGGCATAGCCCCCAGATAACTCCGAATTAGATGTCTCTTTCAACCTGGAAACTGATTCATTCTATTTTTGGTTTCTCGAGTTTTGTTCATTTATTTTCTCTATATGACTTCACAATATGCAATAATATGATTTATTGCAAATGAAATTACTAGCGCCTTTAACGAAATTCTTTCCAGAATCCTTGGTTTAGACAATTAACCTGTCAAGTCGCAAATTCCGCAGACTATTGGTTTTAATTGTTATAGGCTCCCGGGAGTTTTACGCGGCTTCACAAAATAAAGTCTTTATATTTACAATCTTTAATGGGAATATCACCAATATCACCTAAGTTTTTGTGATCGAAATAGTTACAAAACAATAAGACGTTATAGCTCAAAATCTATAAATGTTTGGGAAGTATGTCTTCTTGTAAACAAGTGCTATGTGACGTAAATAAAAATTTTGTGTTAGGGTAAGGAAAATTATGTAATAACTGCCTATATTGACTAAACAGTCAATATAGGCATTTATTATTCTATAAGAGGGATGACGCGTCTCAATATTCTAATCGTGTTTGTACCGACCATTTGCTTCTATGTCAAGGCGACTGTAAAAATAGATGAATAGCTTGATCTCGCCTCCAGATGGAGTCGTGTGGATTATAGATGATTAAATTGCTAAACAAAAAGTTACTTCAACTGTTTTACATTAGGAGTAGGACCTTAGATCATTTTTTTAGAAGCTATTTTGGTACTAGTGTGCTGTAAAACAGTGGTTTAGACTCAGTTATTTTATTTTATAAGTTTTAGCATCTGGTAGGTAATAATAAAAAGTAGAATTTTCACAAAACCGATTCAAATTTTTAAAAAGGAAAATAATGTCCCCAACTCGTAATTGAAGAGCCGTTAACAAATTAGATCCTCTTTATTTTTCAAGGTATTAGAAGCCTGTAACCACGCTCCTTTAGGTTGGCTACGTTCATAACCTTTATGATGACTTGGGATGGATGCATTATTTATCAGAAAGAACAATATTTTTCATCACAAATTCTTTAGATCTGGTATCCAAGTAACCAAATCACCCATGTACAATTGTAACAAACAACGTATTACTGAAATCGTTAAATTAATGAAACCATAATCAGTCTACTGATATCGGGGCATTGATTGACGACACCATTAAGATATTTCGCTACATGCTATTTATTTAATAGGGCCGAGGGTTTATGAGTGCTGCCTCGCGTTATTAATGGGGGGATTCTTTGATGTCTGCCTTCGTGAAATAGTTTCTCTAAGAGTACTCGGGGTTACGTGCGGCAAGTTGAAGGTCGTATCTCTCCTTTATCAAAAGACATGGTGCTTTCTGAAAGTTAATAACCTTGATCGCGGATTCGTTAACGATTTTCTTATCATTCGTCTACTTAAAGAAATGTGCAAAAAGTTAGTAGGCGTAAACCATTGTTTCCATGTAGATCATTGTCGAGAGTTAGAAAAGTGCCAATGCGAGTGCGACGATGTGAATATTTACTATTACCACGAATTTTATTTAATAAAAATCTTAAAATTGTGATATCAAATTTAATAAGTCTTTGTCTTTAAAGGATCTCCATGAACATATGTTCACAAAATCCTTTGTAAATAGGTTATAATAGTATACTATTGTAACATGACAGAAACATTAAATGACAGAAAATGTTCCATTGTATACCCTATCAAGCTTACGTTACTCACTGTATTGCAAGTGACTTACCTTTTTTAAGATAAAAGATAAAATAAATGGGTATGTTTCTTCATATTAAGATTCTTAAAGCCTTAATAGAAAGCAGTCTATCGCCTTTTCGTATAAAATTCTATGTTTATTCCGCACTACTTCCACGTATATTAAGAATTGTATCGAACTTTCTAGTTTTACGAGTGCTGAATCGTAAAAGCTCACACCCAAACCTTCAGGCCCCCGTGTGAGTTACGCTCCGGGTTCCGTATTGATAAATAAATCAGTATTTAGGTCATCTGAGAGGTGCTTTATGACAGGATTTATGTATTCGCTGTAAATAACGCCATTACGTGATTAGAGGAGGCGCGTCTCGTTTCAGGACAATAGTCACAATGGGCGCCATTACGCGTATTACCTAGTTTAGCGATACTGTTGTTTATGCATGATACGGCCATTTGCAACGTGGAGTTAGACAACGGATCGGACAATTTAATTGGTTCTATTGAAGCGTACTAATAGTACCTACAATAATTTCTCGCGCTTCTAACTACTCATATGTCTGTTCATTGTTTTTTTTATAACATCGGTTTTTTGCGAAGAACTTTCTTTTAAATGTAAATGAGTTATATTATTTTTGAAGCCACTTAAAATGTCATCTTTGTTCATGTCTTCTTTTAAAGGCACGTAAATATCATTGATCTATGTTTTTGCTATAATGTCAGTTAGGGGACTGCAAAATTTACTACTTACATTATACTTAAGGTTTAATCAAAACAGCTCTTCCGAAACAACCGAGTGGAATCGATAAAGCATGGAGCAGAATAGTTCCCGGTGGAGTGTATCAACTTTGTGTAGCATTTACCAAGTTGGTGGTATAATTAAATATTAATCTGCTAGTCGTGAGCGAATGTTAGATTAAATTAATCAGTCAACTTGTAGGAATCCGGGCTCGATCGAAATCTTTATTAATCTGTTTTATTACCGCGCTTAAGTGTTTTAGTTTTTTTTAAGGAACTTAAAACTTTTTGTAGTAGAATCGATAAAGCAATGGAGCACTATTAAATCTGTTAGTCACGTCTTTATTTCAAAGTTTAGATGATTTAATACTCTTTGAGGTCAGAACTATCATCAGCTGGTTCTTTGAATTGAACCAACGCATGGTATGGTCTTACTTAGCTTGAGGTAGAATTAGTTTTATACTGTGCTGTGTTAGTTGTTAAGTTGACGGAATGGCGCCCGTGGTGACTTGATTAAGTTACGAACTTTTTGATTAAGCCTCTGCTTGAATCGCTCACTGTCCTTAAATATTTTACAAATGGAAATTAAGTTCTCACTTGGCTTACTCCGATAATATGTATATTAGTTACTTGCCGAAATCTAGATTAATCTTACATCGTAGGATAAAGTTCAAATATTTATTTTCTCGAAATCACAAGACGTGACGAGATTTCCTCCTCCTTCTTGCTTTCGATTTTATGCTAAAGCTTTATGACCATAAAAATTGAAAATCCAGTCCGTAAATACACGAAATTTAGATATATTGCCTCATTTCCACGAAAAACACGGATTTTTTATTATACATATATTATTATAATATTTTTCAATAAAAATTGTTTAGGTAGGTATATTTCTTACATTTATATAACTATAGTTATCGGTCAATATTATCTCCGTTATCACAATATATCACAATCATAATTAACATAATCTCTGGCTTAATTTGAGCTGCATAATTAGTGTGAATGTGAGAATATCACAATTATGTAAATATTTGTATTACCTTTATAACGTACACCTATGGCCAAACGAAATAGTGATCACCGCGACCAAATTGTTAAAATTAAAATTTTATTGTTTGCGTTATGTTAATGCATTAAATGCTATCGCGTATGCATAAATTAATAGGGTTTTCCTCCCTCGGGAGGATTTGTAAAGATAATGGAAAGTAAAAATTGCTGGTTTAACTTTTCAAATTGAGTGATTCATTGTGAGGGGAGGTCGGGAAGCACCTGAGAAAATTTCCTTTAGGTGTTTAGTTTAAGCGCAGATAAATTTTGAAGAAATGAATTTCTTGGTAGCTTTCTTATTAGTGGTCATTACATCCCCAGATTTAAAATACAAAAGGTCACTTCTTTGTTTATTAGGCAAACCATGTTGTTTTAACATTTTTGTGTTTGAAAATGAAGTTATCAATAGTTAAAATTATTCATCGTTATTAATAAGTAACACAACTTTATATTATGAAGCTATTGAACTTTCAATACCTAGCTGATTTCGTTTTTCAATTACAGAATGCGTAGATAACATAAATTATTTAAATCAGTCTTCAGCCAATTTTATGAGCAGTTTTCGGTTAATTCGCAGAACATTTCTGTAAACAAAAGCCAAATTTACTTGCGTTATTTCGACCAAAATCCTACCCTACCCTCGCCTTAATTTCTCGCTGCACTCGAATAAAAGTTTTATTTATTAAATAACAGACTTGCCTTATCTTGCCGGAGTTTTAATTAATGCGTATAGTTTTGCTACGTGGAATACTCATATTTATTAAAATTATACTGCTTTTGAAAACAGCTTTATTGTATTCATTGCCGTGTAAGTACTTATATGGATTAAATCGTTGTATTGAATTAGCACCGTTTTCGTGTATGTACTTTCGTGGCCTAACCCACTAAGCTTAACCCAAGTAAGTCAATAACAGTCTCCAATGAGACTAGGTATAATGAAATCCTCAAGAGTTTTTAAACAGACACAAATAAGTATCTTTAAAAACCGTCACGTTCCCTTCTTAATAGATTTCCAGATTCGTTTTCAATTTAAATTTCTTTTAAAGGTTTCTTTATTGAGCCGATCAGTGGTTCAACGTTTTGAAACGGTAGACAGTATAGAAGCTGCTTTTCAAGAAATAAAATATCAAAACGGACGAGAAATAGTTGTGGAGAGCCGACTCTGAGAATTGAGAAGTTAAAGAAAAAGTGGGATATTCCAGATTCCGGAGTCCTCCTTTTGCTCCGATTGGAGTTTCGTCTCGCCGCGGAGTACCGACGGGAAATTGAAGGATGCTTGCAATAGAAATAGAAACTAGATTTGTATCGGTGTAGGATTTCTGCAAAATAAGCAAAATGATGCTTCGATTTTTTATTTATATTCGAAACGATATTTGTGTAAGTAAATGTCATCTAATGACATGACACACACTAAGGTGGGCAAAAACCAAACGTAAGTACTTGCTACTCAAAGGTCTTTCAATAAACAAATATGCCTTTATAGATAAACTATTTTATTACTGTGATACGTAGAATAGACTGCGTAGTGCGTCACTATGCTCAATAATTGCATTATAATTAGTCACACGATAACAATTGCAATTTAAACCATTGTAAACAAGAGCGCGTAACGTAGTAGGCGTGGTTAACTTATTTATTTATAATGATTATAAAATTACTAAAATATTACACAAACAGATCATAATTTAAACTGCTAATGTCTGCAAAGTGTATTGTAAAGCCTAAATAATTGAAGCTTTGGTAGAATATAGACGGGATAAACAGATGTGTTTACGAATTTATATGGCGCCGGAACTCCTGAATGCACTACTGTGTTTGGTGAGACATCTGATTATTTAAATCGGAAACCAGGTGCAAAGCGCACTCACTCCAGTTTACCATTTATAAAATCTATAGCCGCTAGTATTGCACTGTTTCAATTCCCGAATACGTCGTTTCTCAATATGCCAATTTAATCGCAGAGCGCCATCTATCGACCCCATACATACACCATGACGGCTCAACCTCCCGGGGGCGGGGAAACCTCCCCACGCTCTCGTACTATGCCCTACTACGTAATACGCGGACGTAGAACGCGTCTATTCCGAGAGCAGACACTACTTTACAACTGATAACACTATGACCGATGTATTGAATGTGCAGCAATTTAGATTATTGGTCTGCGGCGCCACCATCGGTCAGTGGCAATGTTGGCGATACTGAATGTCAGGGGTTGAAACTTGAAACTACCAATTACCATGCTAATTCATGTAAGATTTCCGCGCTCTGTAGACCAGTCATGCCAGTAAATATTCTTAATACAACTGAGAATACAACTTCCTTTACTATTAATACTGATTATGCAATTCGTAAAAAATGTTTTCTCTAACGGCCCTTGATTAAATTGTCAATGAACCGAAACCGACCGATATCTATGAATATTGTATATTCGTCGTAGCTCGGAACAAAGACAGGGCGCGAATGGAAATCGCTTCTGATTGTGGGGTGCGTTCTATTTTATAGGTAGGCGATAAAGTTTGTGGCGTTATGGATCTACTAAATGTGTAACCATCTGTTGACGAATCCGTCTTTTACGGCTGATATATTCGACTTCGTCTAAATAGTATCATCTAAGAGATTTATAATTAAAACTGAATGTTTTAAGCCGCTAAATACACGTAACTATAAAATGAATTTTTTTTTCAACACAAACATGCAGCAGCTAATTCTGCTTTTAAGTAATTAAATAAATTAAACCATGTCTCACACCACACGTGCTCAATAAAGGTAGTACGTATCAAGTCGAGATCAAGCGGTAGTGGCGCCTAATACAGGACAAAGCATTAGAATGCATTGCACGTGTTCCCGCCCCGCACTTCGGAGCAGGACCAGCGATCATTCCGTTACGCAATGTCCTGTCGAGCTTAACGTAACTTTATTACTTTAAGACCATAAAATCGTATTATTAATAATGAAGAAGATACAAATGAAAGATAGGAAAATTCAATTAGAATGGATTACCTTGACAACTTAGACTTTGGTATATAAAAATTGCTAACAGTTTTGGTGAACAGTTTTGGCTGTAATAGCAGGAGCGATGTATCACCATGTCAAGTAGAATATTAAATGCAGAATAGAAACAATCTCATATCAAGGGGCTTCTTTGTTTAGTCTCACAGCTTCCAATATGAAAGACGATTCGTCTCCGCAAGGACGCCTATCGTCCTCCATCCTAAGAGGCTCTATAATCGAAACGATAGAACCGGGTATCGGATAAAGTATCAATATGCACCTTATCATCTTTCGAATAAGAGAGAATTTACTCCAACTGTTGTGTACCCGAAGTATCCGTATGGACTTAAACACATCACAAAAACGATGAAAATTGAGCTCTAAAGAATTGCCGCCAGATTTTATTTCGCGTTTAGCCGATGGCCGGTGTTGCGGAATATTCCCAAAGTTAATACCGGATGAAATAATGGCGTCTGAAAGCTGAAGGCGAGGCGTCACACTTTCCGGTTCCTCGTGGAGGGCTAATTTTTTTTTCTTTGTTTATGTTTGTCACCCATGCTCCTCTTTTAGGTTGTTTAAAGTGTTTTGGACTTTCTAATCTCAGTTATATAGACTCCTCAAGCCGAAATGGAATTTTTTATGCTGAAAACATCACTCCAGTTTCGTTGGCTCTTAGAGTATGTTATAATACAAACACTATTCAAACAATTTCTTCCACATGCCCTATAGACACAATCTCTTATAAGAGATACATGTTAATTTGTTATTCATTAGCTTGTTACCCTAAGAACTGGTGTAGGTCTGCAAGTTCAATAAAGCTATCTATCAATTAAAAGATGTTTTCTCCAAAACCCTTTTCTCACGCTAAACCCTAGTCGCAATCAACAGTAAGCTATTATAAATTATATTACAATGTGGGGTACGCGGACTCCAAAGTTTCTGTTGACCTTGCTCCATCCCCTTCTAAACACCGGATGAGGGGTGCAAGGTGATTTCCACTAGTACCTATAACACAATCAAATTTGCTACACCAACACAATCATTGCAGCAGCGTACACAAAGTGTACTACTTCACTCGTTCGCATTACATCCATTAACTATGAGGGGAATAACATTAACCGACCAATTTAAAAGCGATGTTGACTACAGCAAGCAAACGTTTAGAACTACACACGTTATCTCGTTGTGTCAGGGTTGTGCGACGGTCAGCTTATATCTAGCCAGATATGCATATGAACACTATGCCTAACTGTAGGCAAAAGCCGTCCGTTTAATTTGGCCGGGTGATATTAATTTCGGGGTAGTGATTTCACCGCTATTCAAGCGAGACCAACCCCCTCCATTGTTGATGTACGTTGATTATAATGTGGATCTCTTTTAAATATTTAATTTGACTACGCCAAGTCGTATTTTACTAAGCTAACTTCGTCTACGTAAAATTTATCTTGAAAATGGGGTCGGTAAACCTATATACATATTGTACCTTAGCATCTATAGCAAGTACCTTTAATCTTTATTCTTCTGTAATCCAGATTACATTCAAACATAATTATAACACAAAAGCAATAAAACTCATAAGTTTTAAAACAAGTAAACACATTTGTTGTTTTCCTTTGCATTAGCATAATTTTGCAAAAAAAATTGAACAGTGAGTAAAAGTTACGCTGGTAAATATTCACGTAATTAACTCGACGAAAGTTCAATCAAATTTTATATAAAGTACAAAGTCAATCTCAGTGAACGGTTCAAGCACTCCTCGTACTTAACAAAAGTTCTCTTAGGTGGAACGGTTACGTAAAACGGTATAGATGGATTTGATATTATTAGATTTTACAAGGAAAACTTTGTAAGTTTGAAAACTAATTAGTTGCTCAACAATAAAACTTAGGAATCAGCAGGCTTGATTTTTGTTTTGGTTATAAGTGGTCATAAAAAAACCTTGAAGCTACCAATCACACCAAAACTTCAGTACAAGACGGTCCGCTTAGGCATCTAATTGAGCGGACTTGCAATACGCCATGTTGTTGAACGTTGAGTGAATCTAG
This sequence comes from Nymphula nitidulata, assembly GCA_947347705.1. Taxonomy (NCBI): domain Eukaryota; kingdom Metazoa; phylum Arthropoda; class Insecta; order Lepidoptera; family Crambidae; genus Nymphula; species Nymphula nitidulata. The sequence goes on along the minus strand of OX374636.1, from coordinate 7,555,470 downwards.
TTTAATCAACTATCGCCCTAGACATTTAATTGGATGCCGGTGTTTAATCAACGTCTAGGCATAAAATTAAGCGGCATATTTAACATCTCAACTAACGTAAGTTGTCTACTGCAATGATTTTATTTCTGACACCCCAAAGTAAGTACTTCACCTTTAACTTTTGTACAAATTAATTCAAATTTCCACTAAGCTTTTAAAGTTCCAGAGCAATCAATTCACAGAGTGCTGCATTAGACACGCGTACATAACTTAAAGATAATTATTTCTTCGCAGGATAGAGTCCCAAAGTTCATTGCCATCCACAAAAGCTTTAACCTCAACGCTGCCCGTGACTACTTTGTTATTGGATCTATAAATTTTTTGTGGATCCATATTATAATAGAATAAAGGAATAAGGCGTTCTCCTAAACCTTTACCTTTTGATTGATGTCTACAGACGCTTCACAGTCAATCGTAAATCAATTATGAAGTCGAATATTTTAATGAACCTTTACCTTTTACAGAATAAGATTCATGTCTTTTGTTATAAGTGTCATTAGTTTTGTGCCTTACCTTAGTGATTCGTATTCAACCTGTATATAAAATTTACAATCAACTAAACGTATTTGCATACACGAATGCAAACGGTGCTTATACTTTAACGTTAGATACTCTGGTCGCTCTCGTTTGCCTCGGAAATAGATCGCTTTTTGGTGCATCAGTACGTCTTTTAAATGTGGAATACACCTTTGCGTCGAATAAATAGTATACAGACAATGTGAGTTCGCCAAAATCATAAATAATGTAATGTAGAATTACATTAAGTATTTATGATTCCATTAAATTTTTCATAGATACCTACGAATAAATTATCCATAGATTAATTTATTGGCACAGTATGATAAGGTGGTGTCACCAGGCTCACAAACGTTAACGAAGTAGGTAGCTGATTTGTGTTTGAGAAAGATACACGATGTTGTATTTTATCATACAAACCTTCAGTTTTCCAATAAATTCGTACGAACAATAAGATCGGAAGTTTTACCATTTCTCTCGCTGTAGGCCATGTTATGACTGTTCGGTTTAAGTTGTAGTCTGGTTAATCTTTCCAGCTGTCTCGTGAAAGTCAGAATACAAAATAAAACATAGTTTGCGTTGAGTTGCATAGTGTCTGCACGGAAATAGACCGGTCGTCAGTGCATCAGCGCATCCGCACCGAGCGGTATGTGACGATATGTTCCGCGTTTACCGCTCTTTAAATCTCGCTACTAAATTGAATAAAGCTAGGTTCATATGAGGAACTATCAAATATTGTACACTGGTTTAACTCTAATGTTGCTTTTTATAACAATATAGTCAAATAAATATTCATGCATATCTCTATCAATTTTAAAATTCTAGACCGTCTAGAACTAACTCTAAACAATGCAAAATTCATGACACAGTTTTGCCTGAAATACATTATTTATATGCGTATACGTCTATAACCACACCAGCTTATAAAGCTTATTCATGTATAAGATCTTACTAATAGAGATCGCCTCGCATATCAGCTTCATGGTCACGTTTAACATGCACGAAGCAAGCTTGGTGTGAGTGAGGTAGTGGGATAGTCAGATTTTAATTTTAAATTTGTTTTTAATGATAATAGATGTCAGTGCTTTTCCACACCACAACTATTTTAGTCAAATTCTGAATCTTCACAAAATTATGAAATTCCCAAAACGAACGTCTTTGATTAGCAAATTAATTATATTTTCCAAACTAGGTATTTCAGTTCATAACATGTTGTGTGGTTTGCTCTCAATGCGTCCTTTGATTCTATTAAGCGCCATGTTATCATTAATGGATACTTTGAATTGATCAAGGGGATTAATTGGGCGTATCCTTACTATTCTAACGGCGGCGGTGCATAGTGCATCGAGTGACGCGTCTGATTCCGAATGGAGCGCGGTCAGTACACCCGCGCGCGCTGCAGCGTCACCACGCTCCGGGCGCCACTGTCACCTGCGTCTGTACCCCACGTGTGCGCAACCAAAATAAATAAACGTGCGAGACGCCGCCTTGACACTACTGCACCGGTATCATAATGTGCTGGTTACTTTGATACGAAGCGTGTTTCTTAATTACCACTGATTTTCAATTCAGTTTGAGCTCATATTTAGACGTCGAAAGCATTGAGGTTTTGTAGTCTGTAGTTTATGTCAGTAAATTAGATTTTAAAGCGATAAGTATATCGAAAATTGTTAATCAACAGACCGAGACGGACCGTCTCGCGAGTCGCAATCGATGAAACGCAAACACGTTGATGTGCGAATATCAAACCCCTATCCAACCCCCCTATGCTTGGGTAATAATAGCGGCGGCCGGCCGGCGTGCACCCACTCACGTACACCATATAACCAACACCATGCATGCACTTGGCAGATTCCTATTGGGATATTCCCGACCAATTGACAAAATAATGTCGATCGCCGTTTGCTTTGTACAAGTGTCCATAAAACGTTTACAATTTTAATTGGTACAGGGTATTGTAGTTTTTATTTTCAGAATTTGCTACTATTTTTTGGAATAAAATATTGAAATTAACTATTATTTTAGTAATTACCTATTACATTTAACATCTACTTATATGAGATTACATAAAGTTATAAGGTCGCTAGCACGTGTTTGCTTACAAAAACCCATGGAGGACATGGAAAACAATGGGAAGTTGTTACCGGACCCGGTAATAATAACCCGGACTAGTTGAACGATTGGTCTACAGAGCGATCGGTTGTCTTGTAAGTGCATAGAGGGGAAGTTGGGACCTCCTTTGTCACCACCTGTCCGTAGCGGTAATAGCTTTCGGAAGACGTAGGGCAGTCGCGAGCGGAGCACAGGCACGGCGCGCGCGCATCTGTCTTCTATTCGCGCCAAAACGGAACATGTGCAAGATTAAATTTAAAAGTTCTATTATAGAATCACCAGAACATTAGGTTTTAGTGCAGTGATCTAGTGATGTGACAATGTTGGGATTGCTTGCCTCGGATTTCGGCTATCAGAGCCGATTGACTCTACTTCAGCAGTTGATTGAATGCGGCGATATTTTGTTGGGACGAGAGCTTGTATGCGATTACGGTAATTAAGTAATATTCTAATTCTTAATATTTTTTTCGGTGTCCTGTCATATTAGTATAACTTACTAATTATGACAGCACACAGTTAGGTACATTTATATTATTTTAACTGATGTAACTTATTGTATGACACACTACTGGAATAATTATTAATGGATGGTGTGTTTGTTTCTTTATTATGTTATTATTAATAGTTAGGTAAATAAATACATATATCTATATTCATATTTCGAAAAAAAAGTTTTTTTTTTATATTTCTGACCGTGTTTGTTTAGCATTCGGCATCACGTTTAGTAAAGGATATCTTACTTTTTATTGAATTGATACGTTTTCTTAACAGTACTTAAAATTAATCCCTTCTAATAAGCAGTTCAGTTAATTTAACAAGGTGTTTACCAGAGCGAAGGCTATAATTTTCTTTAACTGCTTAATAAAGTGCAACATAAGGACGTACATATCATTTCTGTGCCCAGCGGTCGCCATTACTATGCAGTAATTACGCAGCTCTCCCAGAATCCCAGATGAATTAGAACAGTTGTCATCATACCTCAGTTTAATTACAAAAAAACTTTTAGATTTAATAAAATGTTATGTTCCAACCCTAGCTTCATGGATTTGAAGTAAAGGAGACCAAACCAATGAGGCTTATCTTAAAATTTAGTTCCACTTGATGGTAATCGGTAACTGTCACCTATAAGCTTAGGTAGTACACCAGCAATATCGAACGCATCGCATGATATTGCAGGTAGATCCACATTCTGGAGACAAGAGATATTATTGATTCCCATGCTCCGTAATAATTACACTAGTCACCTTGCCTTCACACCGGAACACAGCGAAGAGACTACACGGCCGAAATAGGAAAAGTGCGGTATAGGTACTACAAGGTGGCAGTAGTCCCTATTGCAGCCTACCTACCTAGTTTATTTAGCTGTATAATCTTTTACCAACGCACCTTGGATGACCAGCTCTTGTCTTTTTACCGCGATAAGACCCTTTAAAGGAATCAGTACGGATTTAGACCCATGGTCCAAAAACTTAAATTTATTTACTTCCTCGGTATTATGTTTGTAATTTTATCTAAAATAAACTACGTCTGTGTTTCTAAATATAGTCTGATGATTCTAAACATATCAATAGAAATTTTACTACTGATTTTACATTTAAACTGTAACTAGCACTATTTATTACGGGTAATATCATAGCAACTAATTACTTGCGTATTTATTCTGCGGGCAAATGTAATTGCATTCTGGTTTTATTGTTAATTTGTCAATTTTATTACAGGCTCACTGTATAAATTTATATCTACTAACGGCTTATTATTTAACCTGTTGATTGCGTTACTAAACACTAAATGATGAAGAAATAAATGTTGCTATCCCATTCTATTTACATTATTGTCCACCTAATGTTAAAAGCCATTATAAATCTTGTATATTATCTCGATCGGGCTTATGATAATGTTTACACAAAAGGAGATTGGACGAATCTATCCTGCGATTTTAATAATGCTTTTAAACCACTATCCAATAGTCAACTAAGTCAGAGCTGAGTTTGAGTTTTGAATTTTGTAGTTGCGTGAAACTTTTTTTTTCAATAAAATTCAATGTCTTATTTCATTCTTTGATTTTGTATAATGTTCTCAAAACACTTCTGAGCCTTCGAAAGTCTACTTGAAATGACATGTTTATATCGTCAGTACCTAAGTAGTACAATGCGTTGTATGTAAATATAGACGACCAAATAATATCAAGCATAAGCATGTTATTCTACCCATCTATAAATAAAGTAATATTCTGAGGAAAATGATCGCGCTCATTGTGTTTGCTTACGCGACCTTTACATGGATATTACCATGACGTTTTAGACCGGAAAATGGCGTATATTGGAAATTACACAATTATCAAGCGGACGACGTTTTCGCGTCGTATTGTTATACCGAAGTGTTTATAATTATCTAGATAGAGTATATTAGAGGAATTACGGGTACCTATCTTTTAGACAAGTTACTTGTCTGCCCTTTTAAAATTGATTTGAATTATCCCTATCTAATCAAATTTAACTAATTACATTTTCTGCTTAGTTTGAACGTGGCGATTACGTGTTGAATTAGAAACTATTCGCTATCCTTAAATTGCAATTTGTAATTTTATGTAAATATCATATTTTTTTAAAAAATCTCTAATCTTTCCACATCACGGTCGGTTTCCGAAGCTCGGGCGCGTAAATCTTGGCCCATTTGACATATGCGTGCGCGGCGATACCATCGAGATGTACATAATTTACTGTCGCATTGTTTGCGGACAGCATAAATAACTATCTAATTAACATCGGTAGAGGACGAAGCACTTCATCGATAATATTTTTTAGGATATTGAGAGCATTTTGATACTGGGTACGAAATATTCTAAAACTTGCAACACTTTTAATCGACTCCATGTAAATCTTTATGAAGAGCTCGCGTTAGGTATTGCATACTAACCAATGGATAAATATAAGACCTGGACACAATACCCCTTTCCACCACCGGACGACCAGACGCGACGAAGGCTTTCACCCTTCCGTTGTGGATATACCTCCCATCCGCACGAAGCGCTTTGCTTCCTCTTTCATTATGCGAACAGCAACAGGAGTGGAACTCGTTGCCAAGGTCTGTTTTCCCGGATCAATATAATCTGGATATCTTTAAGGCCAGAGTGAACAAGCATCTTCTAGCTAGGCGAACGTGTACCAATAGCATTAATCTTCGCTTCACATCAGGGGAGATGGTGGCCAAACGCTCTGCCTATCATACATAAAAAATAAAAATTTTAAACAAAAATTAAAACCGACTTCAAAAAACTGAAAAGGATAAAATAATTAAATTTAAGTAGGTATTCATCCCCTAGAAACATATTTTTGGAGTCGGTGCTTTACTTTCTATTGTTTTTGGAAACCACTTAGCACCAACTCCAAAAATATGTTTCTAGGGGATGAATACCTACTTAAATTTAATTATTTTATCCTTTTCAGTTTTTTGAAGTCGGTTTTAATTTTTGTTTAAAATTTTTTTTTCACAATTTTTAGTGATAACTTTCTACGGTCGAAGCTAGATGGGTGACCGTCAACTTATATTGTTTCCTACTATCGTATCGTTTCACTAAAAAGTCATTGGAAAAGCAAAAATTCGCAATTTCGCTTATGTAGATGATTTCATAATTTCAGTTTTTTTAAATTTAAAACCAAAGTACCAAACTGTTTTTGAAAAATTTTTTATGGGACCAAATGGCAGCTATTTCGCATCGAACAAAAAAAGAATCACGTAAATCGGATCAGTAATCTCGGCGTAATCGGTGTACATACATAGAAAAAAAAAAAAAAAAAAAACATACCGGCCGAATTGAGAACCTCCTCGTTTTTGAAGTCGGTTAAAAAATACTTAAGTACGTGGTTATTACACAAACATCTGCCCCGGGACTTTTGGTATAGCGGACGCGTCACACCGGCATCTATCAAAGTGGCAGTACCTAAATAATCATAAGAGGTAGGCTTCATTTGCATTGTTTTAAATAAATCGATTTATTGCGATTATATATTTCTAAACTAAGTAAATTAATAGTTAAACTCAGAAATTTATTGTTAAATTCCAAACTTCATTGTCGATATTACAGAAGTTTACAAAGTTACCATACAGAATAGCCGCTTCGTTTTTCTATATGTAGTTGTCAACTAGCACATTTGTTGATACACAATGGTAAGAGAAGACTGTTGAAAATAATTGTTGATTTATATTTATATCTTCTATTTTTGTTTCGTCATTCCTTACGCAAAGGGCGGCTGTTTGTAATTTCCGTAACCGAAAAAAAACAAAACATTCCCAGTAACTCTTTAACAATATTTACAAACTAATACAAATGAATTCAACGTTTTGTCAATAGAAACTTTTTGCGACTTAGCATTTCTAATTGTTTACTTTACAAACAAAAAAAGGTCAGTAACGTTCCTGGCTAAACCGCTTGAGCAATATAAGTTGTAAGGGATCGCGAGTTCTTACGAAAGTTGTGTTTAGAACTGAAACAAAGTGCCCGATACAACAATAATTTGTGTGAAACTAACTTTAAACTAGTCATTTTTAAAACTGGCACGTGGTAATTTTTAAAAAATCAAAATGTACGTGCTCAAAGCTTGTAATTAGATACTTTTGTGAATAAAAACTTGGGAAATTGCGTGGGGCATACGATTCGAAATTTAAAAAATAAAATTGCATGGAACATCATACTATTTAAAATTTTGATTTTGCATGCACATTTGAAATAAAACCTCTTTATCTCGCGCTTAGTAAGTACATTTTTATTTTATATTCTCCTGACAATTCGATTACTTTACAATTTTACATCCTCGTAGTTACGGGTTAAATCCGGTAAAGTGGTTTTATTTCAAGGTCTGTCTTAGAGCGACTTAAGTTATATCCTCCGCTTCAATAGTGCGTGACGCATCTCCAATTCTCTTCCTTACAGAAGAACTATAACATTTATAAATAATCATTACATTGGTAGTTATTGACGGTGGGTGGTTTGCCCCCAAAGTGTACGACCAAAAACGACAAGTCAAAGCAAAACAAGAAGCCACAACACACTGCTGGTCACATTGTTTTGTATTACCTAGTAGGTAAATAGTAACTACATATAAATCGATTTATGATTGGTTTCTGAATTAAGAATTTGGCTCTACCAAAGTCATACATGTAATTTTTTGTGACATAATAATAGATAAGTATAAATTGGTGATAATAACGCAGAATCGTCAATTTAGAAAAGCAGGGTATGATACAGTGTGCGTTTTAGGCGTAGTGTACATTTTTTAACGTGACTTTAAATTAATAGCTGTTTTTTGTTCGGACTGTTATCTCGTTGATGATACAAAAAGCGACAGTGTCTCTCATTCGTTACTATGACAGATACTTTGTAACCATCAGTGAACATACAAAGGAGGGAGTGACCGCTTGACCGGAATCCATTATGTCAGCCCGCTGTACCTCCGTGTTTCGTAGTCTCGATTAGGGTTGTCAATCATGTCTTAGAAATTAAATGTCCTATTGGAAAATGATACTTCCTAAAATTTAACTATATCTAGTTTAGATAGATAATTGTTTGCTACCTCAAAGAAACATAGTACATATCTCAAAGTCTAGGTCAGTAAAATCAAGACGGTGTTAGTCCGCGTTATAACTACAGTACATGTCGGCTTCGACGTGTCGGACACAGTATAGTCCGGTGTCGCTGCCGTAATGGAAAGTGAGGCAATATATAGGTGAATTTATTGGTATGTAACACAGCGCTGTGCTACCTGAATTGCACTTTATTATGTCAGAGCAAGAGTTGCTATTTATTTAAATGATTGTGCGGATAGCACCTTTTGCCCCTATTTATGTATCTGAGGTAAAATCTAATTTTAGTGTCAATTTAATTGTTTTTTTGTGAAATACTTGCGTACAGTGAGTACGCAAAGATTTTACTAAGCCAGCCATAAAAATACACGAAATATCAAATTTGACAGATTTCGCCGTATTCTATTATAAATAAAGATCGGACAGATAATGGGCTTCTCTTTGAGCAATGTCCTACCATGGGTCTGTAGGAACAACCTATTTAGGCATTGATTAGTAATATAATTCTCAATGAAATCGCATTCAACCCAGTCGCTGCAGATGGCCCTAACGCCGACGCATTCGTCACGCACTGCAACGCTTGAGTTTTTCAATAGTTTCCTCAGATCGCATTAAGGCTGCGCCAACGACAGTCATTCTGAGAGTTATTCATCACACTAATTTTATTACTGATTCAAGAGAGCTGTCTGTCCACGGGTAGAGTAAACGGTACAGTGAACTGCTATGCGATTCTCTAAAGTCAGCAGCCATGAATTCGTAGCTGTCGGCAGCGCCGTCATACTTTTGGCGTTTGTTTGACAACCGTTGGCGATACCAGCGTTCCGACGTCGAGCACGGCGTGAACCGGAACTAAAAAGTGGTTGATTTTTATATCTTTATGTAAAAAATCTATCAAATATTGAATGAAGTCATTGCGATACAAATTTAACCCAACAAAAAAGAAATTAAAAAATATTGATTGTTCTTCATGTCGTATAACCAAAACAGAGACAATCGTACACAGCCAAAAGACCGACAAGAGATTAGTGAATACGGATTCACGCAGCGCAGTGCGCAAACGTCAAAACCAATGACAGCTCGTCGTCTTTGCCAGACGTCAAGCTCGATGTCGAATATCTTTGTTTGTGAATCACACTGCTGGCTACTACTTCACCAGTTACGAGTATCCTACCAGTTTTAGTAAGTACTCGACTCTATCTAGATTGGTATAGAGTCCACTCACCCATGCAAAAAACCGAAAGGGGTCATTCAGTCCGCGTGATGATTTTTATGTGGGATCAGTTGACCATGAAGGCGATAGTACTCTACCGTGCTACTATGCCGTTTATTCTACCTAGAGCATCTTTTATAACCAATTTTTAGACTTTCCCAGACTATGTATGTATTTAAGCAAGCCCTACATTAGATTACCAATACTTATTTGCGATAGGTATGATGTCGTTAAGTCGTCAATGATTTTCCCGATTAACTACCATCTATCTTAGCTTAGTTATTTGATTCCATGTCATCTATTTTAGGTTATGATGAGATTGACATACCTTAATGTGAAAGTTCCTTTTTTTATAAGACACGGACGGCCCGCCTAATGGTAAGCGGTTACCGAGCCTATAGACCCTTGTCACACCCTAGGCACTGCTCACCTACATTCTAAAAATCAAGGGAAAATATAAAATTGAAAATTTTATGCAACCCCCGGCCTCATGAATCATATATCTAACACCATCTCATTGAGACTGTTCATAAGAGCCCAAACACGCTATATCTGCTGTAAGTTTCTGAAGAATTAAGGATCCCGCAGACTTTTTGATGGTATAGGATCAGGTTAGTATGTCATGGGAACTCCACCGAAGCAATAGTACACCAAATTGCAAATCAATCGGATCTGTGAAAGTTTGTAAAATCCTTTTATCATGTAGTGAATGAGTCGAGTCATCAAACGCCTGAACTGATCTTCATATATTAAAGCTATCCTAGTCACGTCAGCTTTCAAACTAAAAAAACCGAATCAAAATAGGTTCATTCGTTGAGTAGCTATTATGCCACAGACAGATAAACAGACAGACACGTCAAACTTATAACACCCCTTATTTCGTCGGGGGCTTAAACGTCATGTTGTATGCGAGAGAAGACGAGCCCCGGCTCCTAAACTACCTACAAAATAGTGCATATATGGCTGCATTGGCTACAATCTTCTCTAAGGTGAAGGTGGCTTTAGTGGTAATTACTGGGCATGGACGGCATTTCATCTTAGGCCTCAGAATGACAGCACACCTGTAATATCAAGTGATTTTTCCTTGCTTATTGCAGGTGTCTATAGGCGACGGTAACTGCTTAACATCAGGTGGGCCGTCAGCTTGTTTGTCATGTAGTTCTATAAAAAAAAAGAAAAAAGGTGGCTACCCCAGTCCGGCCTACCAGGATACAAACCCGGGCCCTCTGCTTGAGTAAGCTTTAAACTGACCAGACGGCCGTCAAATGTTAGGAATGTAATCATAAATATTGAATAATATCATTCCGGTTTTATTTTAATTATTACCGAATCAGATACGATTTTATAAAATTGATTTATTGTCGTTCTAGCTCCACTGACCGACTCGAACATAGATACACGGATGCAATGCAATATTGTCCCCAGAATAGACATTTTGCTCTCGAGTAGAGTTATTGTTCCCTAACGATCACAATTCCATACGGCCAAGTCACGTTTGTGACCCACGTGAGACATTTCAGAAAAAAGCACGTTGCTCGCCATTTTGTACATTTATTAACATTTTTAGTCTAACAACGGTTAAGCTCTTACGTACGAGACGGTCGATTGTTGTGAATAAATTTTGCTTTCAGACCTAGGAAAATTCACACATAGATAAGTAGATACATTTTAATATTTTTTATGCTTCCTATTTCTTTTCTTTTCATCAATGCCCAGTGAATAATTCATTCCTCAAAATGATAGAACATAAAAAAGACAATAAATAAGAACAAATTTGTATTTCAAAAAGTCAACACGGCTACTTTGTTACGCAAAAATATTTTAAACAGACGAAAAAAACAACTGTTTTATAGTGCTGGGATATAAATGCATAGACTTTCTTCTGAAATTCTTTGAACGTTAAGTAATACGCAGTTACCTAGTTACAAACAGTTGTAGTTCTAAATTGAAGATATATTTAATTTTGCCTGTCATGCTTGTGTTTCTCCCACGTAGGATGGCCTGAAGAAGCGCAGGGACGTGTATAGGCTAGTGATGAATGTCATGATTGTAAACAATGTAATGTTTTACGAAAGAAGAGAACTTATCTACTTTATTAGTTAGGTAAATCATCTAACAAGGTAATGAATTGACGTTTTTTTGCAACATTATGTGGCTAGCGGCCAAATATTGAAAAGCAACTTGAATTGTCTTGCTTAAATATTTTTAAGTATTGGCTATCGACTAACAGGGTGCTTTGAATATAAGCGTAATTAAAAAAAAATTGTAGCTCTTAAAATTTTCAATATAAACGTATCAAAAGCGTAAATTACGTTCGTTTATTCTCAGCTTATGACTTTCATTTTTTAAAAATAAATAAATGTTATTTACGGTAACTCTTCCCAGTCAAGTCTTATAAACTGTTTCTAACCTGAATATCAATATACCTAATTAGTCTCACTCACACACAAATGAGTGACCTCAGTTTGAGTTATTTCAAATACCTTTCTTTTTTCAGCCGTGAAACAGTTCGCTGTGTTTTGGATTGAACGGAAAGGTAGCCAGTGTAATTACTGGACCTGCAATATCAAGTAATTTTTCCTTGTTAATGCAGGTGTCTACAGGCGGCGGTAACCGCTTACCATCAGGTGGGCCGTCTGCTTGTTTGTCATCTAGTTGTATATAAAAAAACCTACCTATTATCATAAATGGTTTCCACCGATATTGGACATTCTGACTGATGTTTTCATTTTTGCTTAATTGCAATCGTTCAGATATGATAAACATTAAAATTTGACTAGTTTTTATTGGTTGTCTCCCACCAAATCTATAAGGTGTCTAATTAATAACTCTAATTTTACGATATTGCGAGTTGCGATTAATTTTTTTATTCTTTTATCTGCGACCGCGATTCTTTTTGAATAACTATTAATCCTTTAAATATGTTTCTTCGATCTATTGAGATGATTTTAGATGCATTGTTTAAATCATCATCCGTTGTCAATCAGCAGCCGGAATTATACGGACGTGGGAAAGTAAACATGCGACCACTTCGTGCGTGACTCGCAAACGTGAACTCGAATGTAGACGAACCTATAGTTAGGAGACTATAGTACTGTTAACGCCATATTAGAAGTGGCATTTGCGTTTCAATTATGAGCTTTAGTTCGACTAAATAGAGCACAGTGTAAATTCTGATGATGTTTCTTTTACCGAGATCTTTTCATGTGATTACAATTTAATTCATATCGTAACTTTCTTCGTAATTATGTGTATAGGTATTCAGACTGTTCAGAATATACATATACCTATATGTATATATGTGTAGAATAGTGCCTAAATAAGTATAAAAACAGTAATTTGTAAAACAGTAATTTATTTATTTTGTCAGTATTGTGTAAGGAATTAACTATGTTAGATTTACTCCTGTGGGATTACTGCATTGAAAATACGTCCGGACAAAATTGGATATCTAGAATCCTAACGAAATAGGTCATCCACGTCGTACATGATATGCGACCTCTACGTCCATAACTTTGCAGATTGTTAGAGGTCAGCGTAGGCTATACAGCAGAGTATAATTGATCACTCACAGCTCGTAATTCGAATAAGGGTGATAAAAAAGAAAGAATTAGCAAAGTGGTACCAGAACACTCGGAAAGTGAGGGTGTAATGCAAAGTTGCAGGTACTTGGTGTGTTCTAGTTAATTAAAAACCAATTTTCGTAATTGAATTCAACGAGCATTTACCTACTTGTATTACTTACCCACAAAAAGGCTAAAGGTTAGAAGTAAAAGCTTCTGAAAGCATTCTTACTTATTACTTTAACCTTTAAGGGGTGTTGTACTTTTGCATAACTTGGGATCAATGATTCGTTTCTTATTCATATAGCTGTATGTAGGTACCTTCAAGAACGTAAGGTGACATTGCAAAACAAACACCTAACTGTCTGAGATGTAGGATTATGTGCCTACTATGAAAATTAATAGGTCTATTATATTAAACGAACGGTTAGCCTCTACTCTCGGTCCAATTGTCGCTCGACCAATAAATTAAATAGGCCACCCGTGGCCTCCGCTCCGTTTTGCATAACGCCATCCACAAACGCCGTGTGCCGTGCCGTGTGCCTGCATTCGCGCATGCCCATTTCAACAAAGCACGAAGCAAGTTTGTAAACAAAATTCAAATTTACACGTGTTTTTCTGATAAAATAATTCGGTTTTCCATTACTTTGTATAGCTAAACGGTAAGTTGATTTGTCGAACAACAAGGAGCTTATTTAAATATTTAAGTCAGTACTAGCATACGCGTGAATTGATCAGGTAATATGATATTAGGATATTAATGAATACGTACTAAAAATAAAAAATATGCTCGTGGGTAAGTTATTCTGTGGCTTAGTTTTAGTCTGCCCTATTGATTGATGTAATTGAGAGATTGGAAAAAATCTAAGTTAAAATTGTAATTAAAACAAAACAACACGTACGTAATCAAACTGTAGTGCAGAAAATGAATGTATAAATAAACCGTTAAAGGTAATCAAACATTTTCTTGCTAATGTATTCTTTAATCCGTCTATCAATGTAATGTACACAGTACACAGAGCAGAATTAGTATAAAACGGGACACCTTGCAAGGACCTTAATCCAACGTCATAAGAATCAATTTTACAGTGACACAGGTAGTATAGCGTTTGGTGTAAGTACTGTCTCCTGTAGATTAAGTTTATGATTTTGTAGTAATTCCACTTGAGAAAACCTTATTAGATACTCCAATTCTTATGAAACAAAATAATATGAAAATATCAGGTAACATTTGCAAAATTAATATTCCCTTGAAATAGAAAATGTTTTGACAAAAAAAATCTCGATTTATGATATTAAAAGTATGCTTCGAGAAAATACAAAGAATTATTTTTTCATGAAACAGAACAGTGACAAGTGAAAGAAATTAAACCGTGATTATAAAATTCGTAGGTGTAGCCATGCCGGTGTTGCTACGTTACAATATGAAGTCCAAAAATCTAATTAACATTCATCATCAGCCTATATACGTCCCACTGCTGGGCACAGGCCTTCCTACATGGGAGAAACACATGAGGAGCTTGGGCCATAACACCACCACGCTGGCCTAATGCGGGTTGGTGGGTTAAAGCGGTTGCAGTAACAACCGGGACCAACGGCTTAACGTGCCTTCCGAAGCACGGAGGAGCTCGAGATTATAAATTTGATTGACCCATCGCGGCATATCGATGGCAAAATTTGATTTTATAATTAATTAAGTTTAGCTTTATATATTATATTATATCATGTTTGCTTTATTTAAATTGTCTCTCTTAATATTTGTTAGCGCCGGGGCCCTGTTGATCCCCTGTTGGCCCTGTTGAAATGATCTGTTTTGCTTTAAGCCATTTATTAACAACTGTTTAACATTATGGAATGCAAATAAATTAGTACCTATGAATATGAATATCATTATAAAATGTCGTTTAAATGTCCGTAGATGATTCATAGAAATTTCTCATAGCAGGTTGTATTGTGTGCTACATTTGATGCATTAGTTTGATAGAGAGAACGATTCCTAAACGTATGTGATTGATTGGTAATTAATTACATAACCAATTAATTAACCAGCAATAAATATTGAGTATTAAGTAACCTAATTTTCGGTGTTGTTGCTGCTTTTGTGTTGTTGTCGTTGTAGTTGTTTTTGTTGCTATAGATTTTTCTCTCTTACGTAAGACTATAAATAAACATAATGTAATTTTTCAAGACGCGTAAGACTGCCGGGCATCTTATGACAATTAAAAACAAATTTTCTTGGATCTGTGTCTTGACAGGTCAATTATGAACACCTGAACTTATTCTTTATCAGTGACGTTACCGATTAAAAGCATTATATCTTAATTAAGCCAAGCAAAACACCTCGTATAACTGTGATCTGATCTTAATATAAGCAAGCACTTACTTATTGGTTTAGTTTTATAAGGTTCTAAAGTCAGCGTAAATCAGAACAATGACTATAAACTTACAAAGGGAAAGCCAATTAACAAAACTGTGTGGCAACAATAGCGAGTGCTAGGGCTCTGCGTATACAGTTCGACAGTCAAGTGAGGATCATTCGTTTGACAGACAGGTCGACAACCTCCCGCCCGCTGCCAACTGTACCCGTCTGGAACATTGACTGGGATTTTCAGACTTTACTTCTGACGCATGAATACATATTTATGAATATCATAATCTTAATCCTTACATCCTAATTATTCTAAATCATTCAAACTAACAATAAATATTTAAAACTAATCATCATCAATGCCGGGCATAGGCCTCCATTAGACGACCGGCTGGCCGAATGGTCTGTGCCCTTTGCTATACAGGCTACTCGGTCAAGAGGTCCCGGGTTCGAATCCCGGCAGGAGCAAATGTTTGTATGGTAAGTGCGAACATTTGTTTACGAGTCATGGATGTTTATATGTTTATATAGAATATTCCTAATACATATATACATATTATTATCATTATTTCTCCGTTATCTAGTATCCATTCCACAAGCTCTTAATGATGCTTACTAGATAATATGTGTTGGTAGTCTTTAAAAAAAACTAATTTATATTTAGAAAATATACCGCCCAAGACATTTTTTTTCAGATTTTAAATAAGCTAAGAGAATATATATTTTGAAAACATGATGACTAGAGCAGTCATCGTTTATTCAATATAAATTTTTTACTACTGAGATACCGAGGATTTTGTCATCTTAGGATAACCCTATGAATTACTTTTAGTCTATCTATTTTTGCGTTATAAGCTAAAGTCTACCGTAACATTGCCGAAATTTTTCTATTTTTATAATAATTAAATTAAATTAAATCAATTTTAGGTATTCGCATTTGAATCGGTTTTTGCAGACAATAATTTTGTGAAAATGGGGTTTATAACTGAGAAAATGAATAGGTAGCAAAATTTACATACTAAAAAAAGGAACAACGGCTCATTTATTTTTTATTTCCCAATTGAATTGTGACAACTTATTTATATTCGTAGCTTGTTCATTTCGTTCAATACAATCATATCTGATTAGGTACCCATACCCACTTTAATTGTATTTGACGTTAATGAACAAAGACGATTCGTTTCGAATGTTAAAATTGCGTATAATTTTTTATATGGATATTATTACAGAGATTGCAAAAAAATTTAACGTAATATACGGTCAGCATAATTATATAAATGAGCAGTTAGAAATGTTTGGGATTCAATTACTTTCTTTGGTTAGTCATCTCATGTTACATTAACAAGATAAACAATAAAATGCAGACATATATTTATTCACGTTGTTAATATCGATGACTCAACTGCTCGTATTAGAATTTAGAAATAACATTTCTAACATAAGTTGAATTGGGCTTGTCACATCGTAAGACTGATCATTAACGAAACAAACAATCTACATGATCTATTAGATATTTATACTTCTTTAGATACTTTTTATTATTGATAATTTAGTAGATAAATCAAAAGATTAAGGTAAATGAAACGTTGCCAAGTATATTTGCCAGAGTTCCAAACTGCGTAGTATATGAAATTGTAAAAGTTTCGTGGGTAATTTTCCTTTGCAAATTATGATTCTCTGCAAATTGCCCGACTTTACTGTATTGGGTTAATCGACTTAATAGTCGCCAGACATTCAGTTATTTAGATTATAACGAAAGTTCTGTGTAAAAGACACGTCTGTGTTTAGGGGTGAATGTACGCACACGAAGTTTATTTATTTATGTATATTTGAAAGTTTAATAAGAGAATAAGTAGAGCTGTTTAGTACAAAGTTTGACTTACGATTTTTTTACATTTAAATTGTCTGAGTGAAATGGAACAGCATTTGACCCACGGTGTAGAGTCTTAGCAGCGGCGATTGTAGTAGAGACGTTACTGGCGCTCCTCAGCACAAGCTAACAGGGGAAATAATATATTCTTCTATCTATTCCTTATCTATTCGAATGTCTATGAAAGACAGTCATTTATTCCAAAAAGATAAAGAGAGCAGAGAGCCAGGATAGTGCTTGCATCCACGCGATACATAGGCTAGAGACAGTGCGGAGCTACTTTATTTTCTACTTTTTTTTTAAGTTTTCCTCTCATTTTTAGGGTTCCGTACCCAAAGAGTAAAACGGGACCCTATTAGGTAGGTACTAAGACTCCGCTGTCCGCCCGTCCGTCCGTCTGTCACCAGTCTGTTGGTATCTCATGAACCTTTATAGACAGTTGAAATTTTCATAGATGATGTATTGCTGTTGCCGACATAATAACAAATACTATTAAACAGAATAAAATATATATTTAAGGGGGCTTCCATTCAACAAACGTGATTTTTTTTGCTTGTTTTTGCTTGATAATGATAGCGGCAACAGGTAGACGCTTGTTTATAGATTTTTTTTAATCGCACTTGGCAGGTTTTTTTCTAAAAAAATCCTTTAAGTTTATAGAAATGCCACTGCAATATACTAAGACATAACTTCAGACATTATTTCACAAATTTTCGACTTTAAGGTTTACGCATAACACCATAATCGCTTATACAAACTAACGGTGAACTTCCAAGCTCATTTGTTTACAGTCGGCAGGCCATCGGCACCGACTACCGGAGCATAGGGTACCGGGCATGAATTTTTATACACAATAACCAATACCACTGATTCAACGAAAATTAACCCTATGCTAAGCTCCATAAAGATAACACTGTCCGCGGCATACTATTTTAATTTGGTTCACATGACTACTACGTAACTTTCGAATTGGTCTGTACATTTTAACCCTTATTGCAGTTACCTAAAGTCTACATTAATTAGGCAAGTGCAATTGCACGCTTAGGTAAACATAGCTCTTTCTCAAGTCTTCGTATGCATGCACTTTACACGCGTGTTTGATATTCAAGAGTTATTAGTGGCCGTTGTCACGGTTGATGAATGTGAGATTTTGAGGTTATAAACTTATGACAGTAATTAAAAGGTATGCTTTAGGCATATAGATCGATCATCTACCTAACGATTTAGAAAATCGATTTGCTGCTAAATAAATTGGTAGGTAGGTATATACATCAAACATTTCGAAACCGAAGTATACCAGAGACAATTTCGAACGCTTTCGAATTACTATGTATAGGTATTAGTTTTTATTTTTCCTAGTAAATAAGAAAATTAAGGTTTTATTAATATGATTACTGACGTGTTTTTTTGTTTGTTTCAGCTCTAGATAATCGGATATCAAATTCCAGAAATTCAGTGTCACCGTAAGTACATATTATATATTTTCCTTGACATTCGATCATTCTGTGGCCTCTTTTTATCTTGAGATATTGTTACAGTAAAGTTTAATAATTCAAATAAATCAAGTTAAAAAAACAAGTTTTCTCCTGTCAAGCATCGAATTTCAGACACAATCCCGGAAGAAATATGACAATTTAAAATCATTAATTGTAGCGCTTGCTAAAATATAAGACAATAATACCTTTAATTGCCATAACAGTCCCGTAAGTCTTACGCAGCTTAACAGATTAAGAAAGTAATATATTTTTCATGAATTTTCATTGAAATTTCATGTTGTTACAGAGACGTGGTAAATAAGGACCTCGGATTATCTGAGAGCGACGACGACGTTGCCGCCACTACAACCACATTAGGGCCGTAAGTATTTTATATTTATCTTAATCAATATCCCAGATAAAAGGAAGTCCTATCACGAAATAGGGAAAGAAAAGTCTGACCTTCTTTGTGACACATTGCGTACATACGCAGTGGTAGGTCACATTGTTAGTCTTACGATTTGATGTTTTCGGTTCCTTAAAATTATTCCGAATAATATTTCATGTGACTATTACTGTTACCTACTGGACTGTCTAACTGTATTTATATTTAATGTTGCATGTATATGACTGTATGGTTTTTAATGAGAAATAAATGTTCTTAAACCTAAATTAGCCATGGCAAAAAAAATACTGGCCGCGACCATTTCGTCAACTTAAAAATAAAATTCAGATAGTTGACACCACAAGAAACTGAAGCTTTAGATTAGATATAGAATGTACCTTATTCAATCTGTTATACTTGAGGTGCTATCTATTTTAATTATGCATAATATTATAGGTGCCAGTACCTAATCATAAAGAAAACTCAATGCAAATATCCCACTTCCAGATTACTCTCCCCAATCGGTTCGGGGAGTCCGAGCTCGGGCAGTTCTTCCCCATCAGACTCCGAGAGTGAATCATCCTCCGCGGAGTCGACAGTGGCTCCCGCGCCCGCCGCCCCCGCCCCGGTGCCCGCGCCCGCGCAGAGGTCTTCCTGGAGCCTGTCAAACTTCGCGCCGCCCACCCAGGCCGCGCAGCCGCCTGATCAGACCAGGCCTGACTACGATACTCCTAAGGAACTTCGGCATGCGCTCGCAGATGTCAAAGGGAAGGCGGTAAGTTGTATTACCAATTATACTAAAATTAAGTTGGGTAACGACTACTTTTGGCTTAGATGAACTTAGATTCGTTATCTAGTGGCAATTAATTGCAGAATACTCGAAACATTCGCTTTGGCTTCGTACTACGTTTCAATGGCGACAGAAACTGTGCTGTCGTAATGACTGGTTTGTAGAATTCAATGGAAATTCGAAAT
Organism: Nymphula nitidulata; assembly: GCA_947347705.1. Lineage (NCBI taxonomy): Eukaryota > Metazoa > Arthropoda > Insecta > Lepidoptera > Crambidae > Nymphula > Nymphula nitidulata. The sequence continues at coordinate 7,535,377 of OX374636.1, read as the reverse complement.
TTACATAGTAATGGGTAATTACGACCGGTCGGAACGACAAGTTACCCTGGTAGTGCGAATCCATATTAAATCTTAAAGCAAAATAAAGGTCTATTTAGATGAAGAAAATTACGCTTCCCCAACCTTTGATATTTAATTAACATTACAATCATTATTACTTATCGAAGCTATGTAGCCGATGTATTGCCTAAAATCTTTGTCACACAAACATGTACGTTTTGTCTAGCCACCCAAATGCGTTTATGTGAAATTAGACACGAACTTTGTTGAATAAACAATTTCAATGCATACCAGCCCTTTTACAGCGACACACGATAGCGAATACCTAATACGACTTACGTATTGATTTATGCCATTGCTAGCATTTATTTAGCATTCAAACAAGTGCAACATTTAAAAATTATATGAATAATACAAGTGCAGAATATGCTGAATGCCAGAACGCTAGAGATGCACCCTTTCCCAAGTGTCGTGTTCAGAGATGTAAACACTTCTAAGTACGAGAAAGCTGACCAAGCGAATGTATAGTATTGCCGACCAAGTCGTTAGTGTTACGGGAACCTTTGACACGGACTCTCCCGTGGGATCAAGGCTTAGAAGCTTTGGAACTAATTCAAATAAAATAAGTCTTTGGTTGATTTTGAAGATTAAAAGTTAGCTTGTGTTTTTTGAAAATTTTATTGTTATGGAAAAATTTGTGTAACATGTATTGCAGACCAAGACGTTTAAATTACTGGATCCTTTGACACGGTCCCTCCCGTGGAATCAAAGATAGACGCTAATTAACATCAAATTAACTTTTAAACACTTTGAAGTTAATAATGAGCTTCAGTGTGTTTTAAATTCTTTCTCGCCATGGAAAATAATTGACAAGTGAATTTTCTTGCAAATCTCATCAACAATCAATTTTATCTTAATTTGAGACGAATGATTCGTTTGTAGCAGATGCAACCGTGCCTCTGTATACGAAGGTTGATTTTACCTTAACGCTTGCGATTAGAGCTAATGGAAACCCCATTGGAAACGGTTATCAGATTACTCCAACGAATAATAAATCAACGCGAAGAGAATGTTAGACAGAAATGGATCAATTTGGCAATGTTAAAGTGCAATCTGAGAAGCATCATGGTGGATTTCGAAGAAAAACTGGAACATGTGCCTGTTTATTATAAAAGAGTTGTCATGGATGAGTTTTACATGCTGAAAGATGTTTTATGGCAAGCATTCGGAGCTGTACACGGGAGTATATCCGCTATTGCAATTGACTTTGAGGTTAGATTTCCTTTATCAAATTATAGCCGGCGGAGTAGGGCCAACTTAAACAGTTTTTTAATAAATGTCGCTGATTAATTTTGTTGAAACCTTTCGAAAATTGGTATACCCAACGTTCACTTGGTAACCCATATCAAGGAAATTTAGAAGATAGTCTGTATACAGCACCAAATTAAGGTCATCACAACCTCAATAGAAACCAAGTTGCAGTTGAAATAAATCTCTATGGGCAAATTCTTCGTATTTATCTGGGATCGGTATATCTTGGATTTCATAGTAGATACCGTATTTTTGCTATCAGCAAACGATAGGTACCCATATCGAGTTTTTCCGATAGAATGTAAAGCCGCCATCTTGGATTTCAATTTGGTTCTGTGATATTCAGCATCTACGAAAACGGTTGTAAACGACAATCATGTCGATTTCTCTAATAAAATGTATGTATAGCCACCAACTTGGATTATAATGAACGCCATATTCTTAATCAGCACCCCAAAAACTGACCGTATTTATCTAAAAGTATACATGGTATGTTTGTCTTTATTTAAAACTTTTCTTTATCTGTAAAAATTTGATTGTTGGTCATATGTCATTTTTTCATCGTAAACTTCCAAATTGTATACTCGATAGTTATTAATAATTGACGTTTTCATCTTTAAGTTTTGACTCTGTATGTGTTAAATCACCTGAAGTGTTCTCTTCTTCTTCAGTATTGGGATCACCCTTGATCTTTTTGTTCCTATCACCCTCTCTTTTAATTGGGATATCTCTACCCCGAAGATCATCTCAATAGCTCTAACGGACGAGAGCCAACTTTAGCATTAGAACTTAAGTACTTTTCTGCAAAGCTACGTTATTACAAACTTGATACGGTTGGTCTAAAGAATAAAATTATATAAAAAGACGTGCTGTCAGCTGCTACGGAGTATTAGACTTCCTAGTGTAACTTGATTTTTTTCCCAAGAAACCACTTTGTACGTAAAGAAGTTATATTATGCGAGTGAATAAGTTCAAGTTGAAACTTGTAATATTTCCGTGCGTGTTTTCGAAAGAGTGTGACTATAATTTTAGGATTTCGACTCAATGAATAGTACAGTCGAAAACAGATCAACTTGCTTTTACTAGGTGGTAGACCCGTTTGTGGTGTCGTCTGGGTAGGTATAACCACCTTTCTTAATTCAGCCGTGAAACAATTCGCTATGTTACGGATTGAAGGGAAAGGTAGCCAGTGTAATTAATGGGCATGGACGGCATTTAATCTTAGGCCCCAGGATGACAACGCACCTGCAATATCAAGTGATTTTTCCTTGTTATTGCAGGTGTTTATAGGCGGCGGTAACCGCTTACCATCAGGTGGGCCGTCAGCTAGTTTGTCATCTAGTTGTATAAAAAAAAGTGTCTAATATTTGCTCTGCAAAAACTGCCTTATCAACAATATTACACTTGACTTGAGATCTTCTGTAAGTCAATTTTTGAACACAGTTACATACCGTAAACATTTGCAACGTGTTGTCGGGCAGTACCAAGAAGTTACAACTTCCAGTTTTATATGTAACACGAAACGAAGTACAATTTCGGGGCGATGTAATAAGACGATAAAAATAAATTACGATGACACAAGGTTATCTTGAATCAAAAAACTTGGCCTCTGGCAGCAGAAACTGTGAAGTTGAAAGGGAACAACTTTGTGACGTCATATCTTCGACGTCATCTTTTCTGCTTTTAAGTTATCCGGTTATGATTTTTACATGCCGCCAAACTTTATTTTACTGTACAGAATACAGATGGGTCTAAAACATTACTTTTTGGAAAATATTATAAATTCAGTGTAAAATATTATAAATTCATATGAATTTGTCAAAGCTAGCTTACAGTTATTCTTCTTAGTATATATGTAATTTACTGATCGGCGAATTTAACACACTACCTTAAAAATACTTTAAGGTAGTGTGTTAAATTCGCCAAATTGTGATCTGCCTAGGCTTTTCGTGATACACCGTGCGATCGCATCGCCTAGTAGGTACTTAGTTACTGAAACCGAAAGCAATTTGGTTTTAAGTGCTAGTAAATAATAACTTTGAACCTTCCAACCACACAGACACTCTTCAGTACTAGTCGATGGACCTTGGCAGATCACAAACTGGGTGACGTAACTTTGTTTGTTTACAAATTTTCTGTGAGAATAAAAATCAGACTTTTAGTCGAAATAAACTAATTATCCACCTGCCTAACCTAACTATAATCAATAAACCTATAATGAACCCTATTGAATTGTCCACAGAGTCCAATCTCGGAGATGTCGGACTCGGAGGCGTCATCGCCGTCGCCGGGCCCGAGTCGCAGGCGCCGATCGCTCGCCAACAGAGTGTCGACTGCGTCCAGCGATGACGATGCGCCGAGGATGTCTAATACAGTAAGTTTACTCATCTCATCAAAGGTCTGGTGCGTGTAAAGGTTTTTACTGGGTTGGCAAAACCCTCCTCTGGTGTTGCAAGTGTTAAGAGTTCACACTCACCACCATCAAGTTGTTCACATTTAAATGTGTGATTTTGTGCGTTTCTAACGCGTACTTTATTTAACAATTACGAATAAAGAAAGAAAACTATGAAAAAATTGTATGCTCCACGCGGGAATCGAACCCGCGTCTCCTGGGGTCCGGCCAGACGCGTTAACCGCTACGCCACCTGAGCAATAGGTGTAACCTACCAATTTCATTGTTTACTTTCTGTCTTTGTAATTGTTTGCCACTCTTATTAATAAAACAACAGGCAGTATTCAAGCATGGTGCAACTATAATTCATTTGAAATTTTTATCGTGTGTTTAAGTTTCTAAGGCTGCGCGGCCGTCCTCGTAACATGAGGAACGGCCCCCTAATTACTGCAATGTTAGTAGAAATCATCTTTGGAAGTTTGTTCCAAATGCACTGTTAGGACATTCCTGTTTCCTTTTTAACGTTTTCGTTATCTTTCCTTGTAACGCAGCAATGGTGAGGCAACATTGAAGTCTGTGACCATAATTATTGTAATTATGTAATTAGGGGGTGGAATTTAAAACGGGCGTGACAGACTCATGTCTTTGCTACGGGCCAGTGCTGTAGAATGACAGTAGCATCATCATCCACAGCCGTTGTCCCACTGCTGGGAACTGGCCTTCCTAAATATATACACAGGAGAAAAGGAGTCTTGCCCAATGCGGGTTGGTGGGCTAAAGCGGTTTACAATTTTTTTTTTGACCCATTTCAGATCGATCATTGCGAAAGTTGCTTTGTTTTCTCACAATAAGTTGTATTGTAATACGTAAACTAAAAAAAGTTATCATTAATCGCAGACATCATCAGTATCTCCGACGGTGTCCAACGCGCCACAGAAGCGTGGTCGCCCACCGAAGGCGCGTGCTTCGGAAGAGCGGCCCGCGAAGAAGAAGCGCGGCCGCCCTCCAAAGCTGCCTAAGTTGCCAGCTTCTCCCGTGCCAGTCGACAGTGAGCCAGAGCCGGACCCGCCGCACCATCACTTGCAAGAGACCAAGACGCATATTTTTAGGAAGGTAAGTCATATCACTTTGACCATTTGTGATCGTTAGCATTGCGTAGCTGAAGGGAGTAGGTCAGGACGGCAATCGAGTACCTTCAATTTGGGGGAAGTACCCGATCGTGAAAATTATAACGTATACTTACAATATACTTAAAAAATGTGTGGGTATTATGAGAGTATATTATACATACTACTATAATTCTTCTTTGCCATATCCATATTTCACATTCCTACATGAATGATGCCGTCGTAACTTAATTCATGACTCTTATTTAAATGATTAATTATTAATACTTTACGTTTATCGGAGTTTCCATTTTTGGGATCACGATATCCGAGAACTGCTTATTATCCCTTCTGTAATTCCTTTCGGACCTTCAAGTACTCGCAATGGTACAAATTTCCATTGATTCATAGAATCTTATGCCTTTACAAGTTCATAGGTACGTTAAACTAATCAGCGAGATTACTCATGCGAGTTTCCAACTGCAGAAGAAAAGTGATCTAGAAATAATAATTAAGACAGAGTGAAGATTCTTCTTTGGTTTCCCCAAGGGTTGCCATAAAACGAGATGTAAAATTGACGAATATGACATGTAACTGAAAAAAGTGCTGATTGTCAAGTGATAATAATATGCTATTATTTCTTTCCAGGTTTTCACTCCGAAGAAGGGCGACGAATGTGGAGGGAAAGGAGGCAAAGGGGGGAAAGGGAAGGGTGGGAAGGGGAAAGGTCAGGTGACCATAATAGAGGTTACAGCACCAGAATCTGGCGCCGACGACGACGAACGCCGCCACAGAGACCGCTCAGTCGAGAGACGGAACGAGGAAGCTATAGCCAGAGTATCGCCACCACACGAACCAGACACCATCACCAGAAGGAGAGAAGCAGAGAGAGTAGCCAACGAGAGGATACAGGAACGCGTCTCCATAGAAAGGGCTGAACACCGCTCTGCAGAAAGGCCAACAGATCGGATACCGGACCGGATCCCCGAACGGATACCAGATCGGATACCGGAGCGGACGCGGCCGAGCGAGAAGCCCGCAAGTCGGATACCGAATCCACCGACGGACAGACCACCCGGCGAAAGATTGTCCTCAGAGAAGATTTACGATAGGTTACCCGGCGAGAAATCTTCGCATACACCCAGCGATAAGTCTGAGCGCGTTTCTGGTGGCAAACCGTCGCACGAACGCGACAAAATATCGCGGTTAGAAGATAAAGTTGTGGAGGAGGTTAAGGAGAGGCTCGAGAAGCCGATCGAGAGATTATCAGCTGAGAAGTTGATAGAAGAGAAGTCTGGTGAGAAGATTGAGCGGTTGGAGAGGATTGAGCGGCTTGAGCGAGCGCCGGAGCGTTACGTTCGGGCGGAAGCCGACGTCGGCTCAGGGCTGAAGCCTGGCCGCGGCTCTGAGAGACTTGAAGAGGCTTCGTCTAATCGTAAGTATTGCTTTTCTAAAACCCAAACATAAAAATTAAAATTGATCCACGATAACATTACAAGCCTTATAAGGTCCAATAAGCGGTGATTTTTTTTAGTATTCGGTCTTTCTTGGTTACTAATGGTATCATGTTTATTTAATTTAATATTTTAAAATTAGTTACATAGTTTTTCACTTAAACTCATTACAATCTTTTCTGTCTCTACTGTCTTCAGTCTTCCAGAATTCAGAATGTAGATGCCATAAGCCTTACTATATTTCTAGACCGAAAGTGTGTGTAGGCTTCTGGCTTTGAATGTTCCACTTCCAGACGACTTATTCAGGCTGTAATTAGAGCGTCACAATGACAGAAGTAATGCGTCATTGATTCAGCCATCACCACAATCATGCTCGACAAAGTTGTGCTTGGTGGATAGTAAAATCTTATTGAAGTTATAATCATATATCAAGCAAAGAGAAACATTTATTCTGTATAGAATGATCTACTGTCCAGCATTTTAAGTAAAATATACAATCGACAGCACATCAAGCGTAACTTAGGAGGGTAATTAAGTTGTAACTGCTGTAATAACAATATTAACTTAAGATCTTGTAACACTTAATTTGCGATAAATATTTGAGTTTGAGTTAGACTTTGATCTAGAAAACGGCCTTACTCCGTTCGCAATAGAGGCGGTTATCGCTTATAAGTGATTGAATTCAGTGTTTTTTTAAAATTATATTCACTGTGTGATTAAGTAATTATATATCGTTACCAGCCCAATGCCGGTCTCGCGTTGTGGTGCGAGTGCCTCTGTCGCGGCTGAGGCCTGACACCGTCAGAGCTCTACAGCGACCCAGACCTCGGCCTAAACGACCAGCGACGCCCCATCAGGAACAGGTAACTAAACCTCGTCAATTTCAATAAATTGCCCACAGTATTACCAATATCTGCTTTGTAGTCTGAAATTGCCAACTTTCAGGACTCCAATATGTGAGCAGGCGCTAAGAGATTCTTTAAGGTCAAGCGAGAACGTTTTTCTATTTCAAATCAAATCAAATCAAATTTATTGCATGTCACATTACAAAAATATGGGATGGTACATTTAAAAAGGTATACATGATTTAAATGGCTTTAATTGACATGATTGAAATATGGTGAACCAAAACGTTTTTAATATTGTAATATACATATTATATTATATAAATTTTAAATTGCGTGCCCGAAATGGGGAATTGTAATTTAATTTTTCAAATATTTATTTTTATTTTTATTTGGTACATAGACAGCCGAGGCCAATAAAATGTACACAACTTAACTGATTATTAGTAGGTACTCTTTAAAATATTAACATCATTGTTACACAGTTTGAGCAATAAATGATAGTCTATTCTATTCATCGGCTTTTGAAATTCACACAAGATGATATGCGCAGTAATTAATAATTACGTTCCACAGTCCGTCTGTACGACTTGCCATCCTTGTTCTAAAGTATACTCAATGAGGCATCGTCCAATGTTAACCAGGGTGGAGTAGCAGCAGCGACGAATCATGAACGGTCTACGACGGCGGGCCAGACGCCGATCTACTACAGCTACTTCGAGCGTCAGCCAGCCGATGCTTTGTCCGATGAGGAGAGGGATCACAAGTATGTATATCACTTTACAGCAGTTAGGACCTATACTTCCTCCGAACATTGGCTAAGGACTTGGATTGATACATTCAATGTCTCAGATACATGGCTACCATGATAAACGAACTGAAGAGCTGATAAAGCTCAGCAGGAGTAACGCGAGTGCCATGATTAGAGCTTTGACAGGCCACTGCAAACTGAACAGACACTTATTCAACCTAAAACTAAGTGACTCGGATGTTTGCAGATTCTGTGTGATCGTGGATTCTGTACACAGGAGCGTGAAACCCCAATGCACCTCCTTTGCAACTGTGGACCTTTTATCCACAAACGAAGCCCATCTGGGGAGACACATTATTGACCCAAATTAAATTAAGACCCTTGAGATTGGGAAAATCCTAAAATTTATGGAAAGTGCCCAAATCAAGGCTTTACTGTAAACTATTGGCGGCAAGTCACAATAGATCTTTAGGTCACAGTGATAAATCGGTCTCAACAACACCGAAAAGCCCCAAATACAAATAATAATAATAATAAGGCCTATACTTCAGCCAACTTCGATAAAAAACCACTGTCATTTTTGTACGAGTGATGAGCGAGAAAGGTAGCGAGTGAAAGGGACAGACCTAAACAAATGGCGGTCAGTTTATTACATTCTTTATGGAATTGGGCTCAAGTCTGTAGCTCAGTACTACACAGTAACAATAAACAAAACTAAAAGAATTTTAGAAAAATATTGATACACAACCGACTTACAACCTAAAGGAGAATGCCATTCCTAGTATGAAGCGTTGTCCCACCTAAAAATTGACAAGTCCTAAGATGACTCAGGGCGCAGTTAGATAAGACAGTATCTTTAGATACCAATACATTTTTGTTTAAAGATGCGGTTTCTGAGATATAGGTAAAACAAAACCGGATTGTGATAACAATCATAACACTAGCAATGTTTGTCGTTTGTCAAAGTGCGTTTTGTTATTTTCCCAGATAATCAATCAATCAATCATTTATTTGCCTATGAATAAGGTATACAAGTATATGGAAGTCATTGGTACATTAGAATCAACTTATTCAGCTATTAATTTTAGCATGCAAATATCAAATGTCAAAATTTTTTAAAACCAATTCAGTAACAATTAGGATCAAAATTAATAATTAATCAGTGTAATCAATCAATACAAATTATTTGAATTAAGCTGTCAATATTATATAATATATACCTACAATATAATTTTTGTTACTAATATTATTATTTTATGGTTTAAGTGTAGATAAACTTGTTGAATCGAATCAACTGTGTTTATTGATGATTTTGTTTTCTATTCCAGATATTACCTAGAGGAAGCGACTCGCCTTCGCACGGCGGCGGAGCGCGAACAAGAACCGTTACCTAGGGTAATGCTCTACCTTGAGTCGGTGCTGTGCTTCGTTCTGACCGGACGGGTGCTAGAGCTAGAGCTGGACACCAAAGGAGCCTTCACCGTGTACCGGGAGACCATAGAGTACATCAAAAGTATACACTCTATGCCGCAGAGGTTTAGGGCTTCCCCCCATTCGACGTTCAGCAAGTTAGATATACTCAGGTAATTATTAATCGCTTGTTTTCAACTGAACACCAAAAAACCTAACCAACCTTAAAAATATGATTGATAATAAAAAAATATGATTGGTCATCAAAATACCGAGAAATTATCAATTTTTTTGTAGGCCAATTAAATTTTTCCCTTTATTTATTTGAAACACTGCAATGAGCAACTTTTAAAAACACATACTTGCACACTAAAATTACTAATTATATATCAAATAGATGTTTTGATGGAACAGGTCGATGATTCCAGTCTTGCTGAATAATTGTAATTATGTATAGATAGAAATATGTTACAAGTGCAAAAAAGAATAAAATAATAAGGATATTTTACATATGCAGTTTGTATTTTCGTATGAGACAAGATATTTTTTTTACTTAGAATTTGGTTTAAATCGGTTATTATTCAAAATTCCACACAAACTATTGCCATTTTACGGTGTAAAAAGAATTTCCCTTAAATATTATTTATTTGCCTAAATTACATTCCATGTATTCGTTATTTTGTTAAATGTGTTAACTTAAGAAAACCCAAAAATAATAAATATTATTCTCTAATTGTACAGCTGAGTGGCTTATTGTAGGCTTTCAAAATCATACAAGAAAAATATAATAAAAATATTTTTTGCATTAGGTTATCCGGAAACGATCGCTGTAGGTCTGGTAATAAATATATTTAAAATATATCATGTCATGCGTTGTTTCAGCCTGCGCGTGCAAGCTCTCCTGTACCTGCGAATGTTCAGGATGTACAACCGCGAAGTCAAGGAATACGACAGAATTGTTCAAGAGTACCAACAAAAGGTAGGTATTACACTACGGCCGCCAACTACAATTTCACTATCTCAATATATTTCCCACTAGTGAATACGAGTGGTGGTAAATAAAAAAAGTTTTGTAAAGTATATTTAAATATTTCAAAACACTTATACTATTAGTTTACTACTTTTACATCAACCGTGACAGCTTTTATTATACCTGCAATGAATGTAAACGCATAAATTACAAAGATATCACTAGTTTTGACTTTTGTATCATTTTCTATGGAGCGTTTTTCGACAATTCGTAACAGCTCCTCAAACAAATCGCTATATCTAAGGCACTATTTATTGCAGATCCAATTGCTTCTGCAATATATATTTCCAATAAACATACTATATAGGTATGAAAATTATGCTACAATATCAAAAATGCGAAAGTAGCTCTGTCTGTCTGTCACGTTTTCGCTCCTTAACCGCTGAACCGATTTAGATTAATTTTGGCGTAGATATAGATTACGTCCGGAGAATGGACTTTTATTACTTCTCAGTCATATAACTGACATCCACGCGCGCACTATTTACAATAGGGATGTTGACAACTTTTGGTCTTAATGTCGTGTTCTAAGTATATACTTATGACAAATGTTTTTAAAATCATGTATGTTAAATTCCGTTACAAATTTCGCTCCAGAACTCCGATAGATGTCACGTGACCGCTGTGACGTCAATGGTTACCAAGCACTGCGTAGTTGCTATGGTGATTTAGATGGTTTTCCTTTTGACAGTGTCTGATGCTAACAACAAGTGACGTAAAACACTAAGATTGGTGTTCGCTGTCACGTGACCTTGAGTGATTAAATTGCATTTTATTTCAAAATTTTATTTTAATTTCAATGCAGTCAACATCCAAACAGATGAATTAATTAAGCCCTATTTGTACGGAACAACCCTGAACTGTTTGAGCGTTTGTCTGATAAAATTAAGCGGAATCGACGAGACAAAGATCGAATCTGTTTGCATTCTGCTAAAACAACTTTTTTACAAAAGAGTATTATATGTATGGCACCAAAAATATATTATAAAGTTCCGAAGGACATAAAACAATTTAACACAAATTTATTTAGAATCAAATTAAGACAATTTTTATTTGACAAATGTTACTATAATATTGACGACTATCTTAGAGACAAATTGTGATAACAAACTGTGGACACGATTATAAGTACTTTTCTTTTTTTACTGCCATTGACTTTAATTCTGAATTTTAATTGAATAATGTTTGTTTAATTGATTATGTTGCGACTGATTTAATTTTATTAGCATACCGATTTTATTTTGTCACATTTAATGTTTTTGTTTTAACTTTGTTTTGCAGTCTGTCATGATGAAACATGTTGATACTTAATTTTTTAATGTAATACCTACTGTTTTTTTTTACAATAAATATTCATTAATTCATTAAATAACCCCTTTTCCAGCCGGCAAGCGCAGAATCGGTGTCTTCAGTGTCGTCAGTGTCTCCTCTATCGCCGTCTCCGTCGCCCGGGTCTCTGGGGTCGGTCGGGTCGGTCGGGTCGGGCGGATCGGGCGGGTCGGGAGGCTCTACCACGTCGTCCGGTTATTGCTCGTTGGCGCACTCTGTACCGGCGCACGCGCATAATGCGTTGCTTCAGTTAACCAAATATTATACGTTCCTGTACGTCGCGCACGACTTGTGGGAGCAAGCGGACTGTTTATGTCGACTGAAAGCTAACAGAGGTGAGTGAAGTTGATGTTTTATTTAATATTGTTACAGTTATGTGGTGCAAGCCTAGAATAAGAAACAGAATTTTTGACTGTCTTGCTTATAAAAAAAATACTAGTGTTTTGTCTTGTTATTAGACTTAAAATAGTTATTTGTTATACAAGAGTGCAAAATTTAAAAAAAAAACTTTTTTAAAGAGCATGAGGTGAAAAATCTTTGCACTCGAGTGCAACGCGCAACTTTTTATTCCACCACAGCGACGAAATGACTAAATGCAAAAAAAAATTATTTACAATCACAAGATACTTTTATTTCATTTAAAAAAGGTTGTATGATAATTTCGGCACCGTGGAGGTAGACTTAAATAGGTTTACTTTATCCTCTAGCTAGCGGATAGAAACAGCTTTTGCACTCGGATATTGAAGAGCAAAAATAGTCTTTCCGGGATGGGGGGATGAAAAGAATATTAACGGGGTGTCTCTTGGCCTGCATCTCACCTGATAGTAAGTCATGCTAAGGCCGAAGATGGATGCGAGTTATACCCGGATTATTCGAACACAGAGGAATCACTAGCTAGGTGGTAGGGTCGTCTGGGTAGGTACCACCGCCTTTTTCATTTCAGCTGTGAAACAGTTCGCTGTTTTTCGGATTGAAGCGAAAGGTAGCCAGTGTAATTACTGGACATGGACGGCATTTCATCTTAGACCCCAGGATGACAACGCACCTGCAATACCAAGTGATTTTTCTTTGTTGTTGCAGCTTGTTTGTGATCTAGTTGTATAAAAAACCTGGCTATCTTACCTTTAACTGCCGGAACACTTAGTAACATGGTCGAGACATAACCGAACCGAGAAAAGAAATTCTGCCCCCTCGGGAATGTAACCCCGGACCTCGTTGAGAAAGAGTTTTCTTTTGATTCTTCGCTGTAAAATCGCGTGAGCAACGCTTATTAGTGCCCAAGGTACTACGAGCGTCTATAGTCTACCGTAACCGATTACCACCAGACTTAGTTGTTTAAAGAAAATCTAAGTAATACTATTTCCTTTCCAGATCTATTCATAGCAGTGGATCGTAAGTGCGGTCCCCTCTCGCTGTCTTCGACGTTCCGCCATCTTGTGCAGTACGTACGTCACGCGATATCGCTGCTCAAGAGTTCGCCACGCGAATGACGCCCGCCGTTTGCCATGCGGCTTTAGACTCTTACTCAACGCGATACAGTGCTATAACTAAATACTAGGCAGTGTGAACGTCAGTGACAGTGCGAAACAGACTCTAAAACCAAGACATACAGTGCAATACGCCTCGAGATTGGATCTCGGCGGTTGACTTACCGGATTATGATACGTTGCAATACGTTGCAATTTGCCTCTGAAATCGAGACCAAGCCCAAAGACGCGCGGCTTTATATTCTAATACCTGTTAATGCAGTGCAACATCCAAAAGCCACCGTTTTAATTCGGTCTTTAATACCTTGCCATACAGTGCAATTTACCATGACAGTAAGAAGGCTAACATTCTGTATGCCTCCACATTCAGGCACAATGTCTTTCTTGAACGGAATAGCGCAATTCGACTATGCAACTGTTAGAAGAGAAGTTGGATGTGTTTTGCAACTTTAAACCTTGGTACGCGGGAATATAGTGCAATTCAGCTTGACAACCAACAGATGACGTTATAATTAATGTTGCCGTCTTTAAATAATTTTGAAGAAAAGTAAACATATTATTTACAACTGTCTTATAGTTGAAGTATTCGATTTTGAGATGCTTTTGAACGTTTATTTAAATTTATTTAATCTAAAGAGATACAGAACTCATTAAACGACATGTAGCTTCAAGTTTATAGAAGTGTATCACAATCTCTACTGCGGGCCAGTTGATTTAATATCTCGCCTATATTTCATAATAAATCACAATTCAGGTCTGATTCTGTTGAAACTCTTAAATTTTGATGCCATATTAACAAAGTGCAATTTACATTGCAAAACTGTATGAAAATATGGCCAGTTAAGTTTGCTTAATGTATTTTGAACATTAGGGCTATAAAAGCATAATCAAAATGTCTTACCCATCTAAAGCGAAACAACCTAAACAATAATATACTTTATTTGGTATATTTAAATACCTTGAAATTTACTTTTGACAGAAAAATTTAAATCAGAAGTTTTATTAATTTTAAGGTGCATTATGTAAGTAAATAGATTTATTGTAAAAGTATGAATTTGAGGCATTATTTTCTGGACAAAAAATATTTTTGGGGTCAAAGTATTTTAGACTTACCTTATTTATTATACACAGATTGTTCTTAGCAGTTTAGTTTCTGATTTTATAGAAAAAAAACAGCATTTTTTGTAACGGATATCATATTTTTTTTATTAATAATATAATGTATTGAAAAATTATTTCACAGTTTCAACTAAGAATCATAAACATGCTGTTTTGCAATTTATTTTATTCATAATTTATATTAACATAAATCAATACCAGGTCTTTTTTTATTGAAACGAATTATCAAAAATACAGATCAATACCAAACTTAATGAACAATTTAAATATCAATTATAGGTAAGTATATTTAAAAACATTTTTAGAGAACAAATAAATTTCTAACTTAAATTTCGGTTGTTTATGACAGTGACTTCGTTATATTTCAAACTGAGTTTACTATTAATGAATGAATAAGGTTGTTTCATCGTCGGCCGTCATGTTGTAACAAGTAACAAAGTAATATAAACCTTATCGCTTCACAATTAAAAGCTATTTATGTGATATTGAGACGTAAATTCAGATTAATTACATTCAACATTTTCTAGCGCATTTTTACGACTCTTCAAATACTACAATTACCTTGATTCGGAACATTATTACAGCTATTGGTTTTACATCAAATTAATATTGGTTCATAAAAAATGTCCCTAACAATTAATACATTTTTGAATCTGAAGTATTTTTCTTATACATTTAAAAATCTTTAAAAGTTATATAATTTTTTAAAATGGACATGACGTTTGTCTATCAACACGGATTAGACATACTCTCGGTAAAGAACATTCGATCTTCGTACTACATTCTCTTCCCAAAACGATGACCAAAAACAAAGTGTGTAAAGTGTAAATAATGCTTCGTTGCCTAGCAACGCGTAAATCACCGGTCCTTCGTGCCGGCCTTATGTAAGTGATAGACTAATCATATCTTAAGTGTTTTTCGTTGTAGTTATCTTCCGTATCATTGATAGTTCTACTGTCGGGAACACATAATACGAATTGCTCGTTTCTTAGTGTAAAGGGAGCTATACGACAAAACTGTTGTTCGCACGTGGGCCAATCGAGAATATTATTAATATCTCACTATGTATGGGATCACTTGTAGTTCTTCGCAATAATTTTTCTGTATTTCTCGCGTATACTTTCGCTTTATTGAATTTTTGCGAGTGTGAGTTGTATGAGAGATTGAATTCGTACTGTTAAGCTGTAATTAAGTTCGTTTTGTGTGGGATGGAGGCAGGACTCGCTCCAACAGACAAAGTGTATCAAACAGTTCCGTTCACAGAACAATTGTGAAAATGTTCCTATATAGTCTACATGTAGATGCAGCCAGAACAAGGTGGGGCAAACATTAGCTGCAGCGTCATGAACATCTTTTCTTATACATATCAAATAATTTTGGAGATAAATCATCTAAATGTTTCTCGATGGATATACATTTATCCCGTTCGATATAATTTCTTACGCTTAGAATTTAAACGATCAAGACCTATTCTGATCTCTGATTAATTTGTATATGACATATTTTGGAGTGACAATAAATACTCTGTTAGGAGAGCTAGATTCGTTTACGTATTATATCCAAAACCGACAAATGAGAATATCAATCGGCATAATTCAAATTACTATTGCAATGTCTTGAGAGTAGAACAAACTCGACGAGCGTCGTTTGATTATTTAAATAAATATATAAAGTGCAAATATTTTTAAATTAAATACTTTTAAAGAGTACAATTTATTGTAACGCTGACATCAATCAATGTTCTAAAATAATTGAAACAAAATCGCGGTGACACCAATAACAATATGATCATTATAATTATATATTTCTCTTGGTTGTTTATCAAATTTATGTTGTGATTGTATATACATAGTACTATATTATACATTTTGTAATGAATATACATATTAGTGCCAGATAGGTTTTGTATGAACGTTTATATAAGATGGGCCGTGCGGCGTGCGGCAAAGGACAAAATACAAAGTTGTACCGTTGTTAATAAGGAGTGAAAAGTGATGCCTTGTATATAGTATATTGTAAGAAATGTGTAGTTTTCACTCTATATTTTAATTTATAATTGTAAACTATATTTATGGCTAAGCGGGAGAAGAGATTTAACATAATAATGTTTGATTAAGAAAGTTTATGAAAGCGTGTTTTGTGAGCGTTCACGGGATCCTGTTTTAATAAGACAATTTATTTTTAAATGAATTATTGTACATGTTGTAGAGCTTGCAGCGTCCGGTTTAGTATATCGAATAGGGGAATTACCGCGTAGTTACCGGCTGTGCTACCAGCGCATACGTTCTCTACTTAAATTATTACATTTAGTTTTATTTTAAACAAATTCTTACATGCTTATATCACAAATATCAAATTGGTACTTACTATCCGCACAAATCTATTTATGAATTTTTGTTTGTTATTTATTTATTATGATTTGTGTTATTTTTGTTGCGAACGATACTTAACGTTTACGAAAATCAAAGTGGAATTTGATCGGCGCCGATTTAATAGAATTGTGTTAACAGATCTGCTCTGCGGCGGGCGCCTTTAAATGTCACTTTGTTTTGTTTTATCGCTTTTATTTCCACTATTTTATTGTTGTAATATCGATTGTTTATTTTACAAGAAATCATCTCGATCAGAAACTCGCGTACTGTACTTGATTATTATTGTTCCTAGTTCTAAATTCGACGTTATCAATATATTATGTATAATAATATGACAACTATTTCTTTTTTTGTTTTGTTGCTTATTTTATTTTAAGCTAGTAAAATCGACATGTCATTTCTTGTGTATATTTGACTTAGTAACAAATGTAACAATGACGTAGTCATAATATTATAATAAAGTGAATATTTGATTTAGGAAATTTAGTTTTTTGATAATTACTTGAACATGTAACAAGAAATCGATTTGGACGTACCGTTGCACTAATAAAGTGAAAATCGATTGATTAATTACTTCATCAGCAAAAAGAGTCCTAAAATCGATACCAAATCTTTGACAATTTTATTTTATTAGTAAGTTAATTATTGAACAAGTGACGCGCTGGTTAGACAGGCGATTGTTTAGGAAATTGTAAAATAGTGTTTTCTTTTTTATTTAGTAGCAGCTTGTGTTGATAGCATGTATAATTTGTTTTTTTTTTATTATTCGCGTTAAGAATTATGTATAAATTTGTTTTCCTCTAATTTTATTATTTGTGTAACTATACCTTATGTTATTGATGATAGAATACATTAATTTTTATGTATGGATTATTTTTGTTTCTTTGTTTTCCTTTTCCTTTTGTTTTGGCAAGCCGGTGTAGTCAGTAAGTTAGTCAATTCGCGAGGTCACTATAGCACTGGTAGTCAGTGTCGATACAGTTTATACATACATATACATCGTCGCCTTTTTATAACAGTATTGACGCTTTAGTGAGTACTTAGTAGATAATGGATTTGCCTTAGTCAATTTTACAGCCCAAAATCTTCCAATGTTTTGAATAGTGGAAATTGGTAAAGTATAATATTTTTTAAACAAACTAAGCATTTGACGGTATTTTTTTAAATAACAGAAATCAGCTATCGGCATTATGAGAAATTGAAATTAAATTGCACTAAAAGCGGTCAATGCCTAAAGCATGCTTTCTACAAAAATATTATTAAGTTATGTTTATAAAGAAGTCTCAGTCACAAATGCATTGTTACAAGTTTTGTGTGCTTATACATTGACAGAAAAGAATTGTCCTTTTTGGTTACAGAGGTTAAATAGGTTTCCACCATCCAAAACGTTTGGTTGATCAACCGTGCCACACCGATATGTCGCGCATCTGTGCATAGTACAAATGTCGCAATAACGCACAGGGGCGCGTCCGCAGCAGTCGCCTTATAACGTGTCTTTGTAGGACATTATCAGTTTAAGATTACGAGCTCTGTACTGTCAGAAGTAGGAATGGTCAAGCGATGGGATTGTTCGAAGAGGTTTTGAAGGCATAATAACATTGAGATGCTAGATGACATGTCTAGTCTATCTATACAGAGCGGTGACGACAGTAAAATTAGATCATTGGCTGCATTATTTCATAGAATGTTATAAAATTATCAAATGATTAAGTGTATTTGAAAGTTGGAAAACATTTCTATGAACCAACATTGCTTATGTTATTATATTGTCGTCATCACTCTTTATGAGATTTGTATTTTATCACAGAATTGTCAAGAATTTTGTTTTAATTGGTTTTGTGGAATTTAAAATATCGCATGATTTTTTTTTGTCTCTTAAAATTACATAGTAAATTTTCTCATTACAAAAAATGGAATGGGAATCGCATACAGAGAAATCAATCAGGGGCTATCTCATAATAGATATAGTCAACGAATGTAGACAGTTGAAAGCTGGACGCCTGAATACGTAGTGTAAGGATACAATATGTTTCGATGACGGAATTATACTGCCCAAATAACAGTACTGAGTTCGTAATAAATACCTGAAACACCACGCAACTGTATATCAATTATATTTGGTGTTAGTGTAGCTAGTCGTTCGTGCTAGATCGCTGCAAGCTCGCACTCGCTGATGCGCAGAAGCCGCTTGTATACGATAGGATAGATTTCGCGTTATGTTTTGCGGCAAGCAATTAGAATTATAGACGGGCATCTATAAGGGCTTCGTCTGTGGTTGAGCGATTGAACATAGAATAAGTCTCCAACGAGTGGATAGCAACGATTATTTAAGCAATATGTGTCAAGATTGAAATGGTTTTGCATCAAAACGTGGTATCACGTGTGTGATTTGGTATGAAATAAATGCATATAATCCGTAGGATTTCATCCCACGTGATAATTTTTGGATAAAAGAATGCATAATGTAAGTGTAATCATTTTATCAAGGTGTAATAAAATTGTATTGTGGGGCAAAAATATCTTTTAAAGTCCGACTACATAATCATCGTGTGTTACGTGAGGAAGACCTCACGTTTATTACTATATCTCAGTATAAGAATACTGAAATATAGTAATAAAGAAAGCAAACTCATACAAATAAGTTTCTAAGATAACGATTAGGATCTGTAGGTCGATATGGAGTTCAATTGTTATATTCCGAAAATCAATATATCTTTATTTCAACGCTCAGCTATAGACAAACCGTTGGAAGATGCTTTTTAGTACCTAGTTTTAAGTGGAACGAAACTAGCAAGCGCAATACAAGCAATAATAGTTACCAAATTGAAGTTCACAGATGCTATTAACATGCTTATGGCATTATAGGTATACCCTCACATAGGGAATTAGTGGCTTAGCATTTTTATAATTCTTTTTATACAAATACAACAGAACCTTTATATTAAATAAACGATGGTGTGCAATAATTCTAAATATCTACGAAATCATATTCTAAACGAATAAGTAATATAAAGATCCGTATAAATAGTCAATGTGTAGTTGTACGCATAATATAACTATTTTTTGTTGAGCATTTAAGTGTCTAAATATTGTGTCGAATACTATTTTTCTGTCTGCTTACATACAACGAGAAATCGATATACGTGGCATTTAGCACGCTTTTGAATGTTGGGATTTGCATACTGGTTAGATATCTATGTTCTAACACCATATGTAAGACCTAAAAGGATTCGTTGTTGTCCTAGATATGTGCAAAATCCCGATTCTCATAAGCTTTCACGAAAAGGGCTTAAGGTAGTAAAGGATAGCTCAGTGCCATGCAGCGGTCTTCACCAAGCAGCCGTTAAAGGAGGGGAATTCGTTTATGTTAGAGATAAAGTTCAAAATGGAAATTTAAATTGTGCCTTAGTGATAAATGGTTTAGCCTCCAATTTTTTTCGGAATCTGACAACCGAAAGCGGTTCCGATAACCTACGACGTTGTGTTTCTTCTGAGATTCGTTCAGTGTGTCACAGTAGCACTGTAAACTATTGCACTAAATGTATAAAGAGACTTATACGATTGTTTTAACTGAGAACCCCCTTTCTGAGTTATATAGATGAACTAAATTAATGCAATAATATTTAACAATATTTTGTTTTATTGGATGTTGTGATCGATTATATTTACATTATTATATAAATACGTAGATCGGTATGTATATGTCGTAGCAATAACATAAGTGTGGCAATAAGGTCTAGTGCATTTGCTTTTGTGTCTTTAATAAATAAATCGAGTTGTATAGAATCCCTGTCTTAGTCAACCGTCGCTGTACACTCGCTTAACAATGTACGTACAATAAGTTCAAATTCTTGACGTTATTGAACTATATATTTTATAATATTGCGAGTAATTAGTTGGTAGAACGAGTTGTATTAAGTAGTTTCCCAAATAATTTTATTTTGGTCACGGCACGCCGCTGTTGGTCTAGACGGCCGCACCGCATATGTGCTTAGTGTTCAATCACTTTTGTTGGATTTACATGTCGATTACACTGGTTAGCGTAAGATAAAGTGCCAAGTCGCGAGTCCTTTCCTAGGTGCAATTCCTTATCAATTACTGTGTCTGTATATTTCTTGTCTTCTCAGATAAAGGATTTGATGAATCCAGCGTCAACTTGCTTAGCCAAATAACGATTAACATGTAATTCGATGCAGGATACCTTTAGCGGTTTGTAACTAACTCAGCGCGTACTTTTAAATAGTTTAGTTAAATTAAAATTAAACGTTTTAATGTTATAATTTATTAGTTATTAATTTAACACTGCATGTCTTCTAATTTAGCTTTCCATCAATTATAGTAATGGCACATTAATATTGATGGAAACACAAACTTATCTAATATTAAATAACAACTTGTGTCCTTATGTAATAAAGGTATCCTAAGCATTCAGCAAAGTGAGAAATAGTGTAAAATGAAACGAAACACATATTTAGTAATAAATAGCAGCTAATGTTAATGATATATTCTATATTATGTTTTGTAGTGGATGTTTTATTCTCGGTATATTAGCGATAATACGGTGGTGGATTGTATCTACGCGATAACTGTAGGGGTTAATGTATATGGACTGTTGCAATAAACCGCGGGATTTATTGTGACCGATCTTCGGCTATTTGAATGCGATGTTCGGGGAGAATGTGTACGAGAATAGTCGCATTAAAGCAGTCGAACGTGCGTCGGGCCTGCGCCGGAGCGCCGACGTCCTTCGTTCTATACGTAGGGTGTTAAAATAAGAGACAAACAAATTATAGTATAAAATTGTTTACCAGACGCCCGAAGGGGGGGTTAGACGAAAATATTATTTTTCTTAGATCACATTATATTGTAATAAAATGGTGAAGTATAGAGTTACGGGTGAGGCCGCGTGCCGCATCCGCGGGGCGTACAATCGTCGGTTAAAAAAAAGATATTTTTTTACGAGCGCCGCCGCGAGCGGCACCGGCGCACGACATATTTGTTATGTTTAAGAGGAAATATCTATTGTCTATTCCAAGGGTTGAATAACTACCAACACTTTTTTATATTACAATAATTATAGAAATTATTATTGAAACTGGTTTTTCTTTTACTGGCTGAAATCCTACCTACTCCACGGGGCTTAATTACCATGAGATTAGCATTCATTACCTATAATATGTTCAATAGCGATTTAAAAATGTTTATCAGTTTTAAAATTAGATTCTCTAGTGCAGTAAAGGGTACAATGCTAAGTCCAGATACTTATGCTCGTTTTCACTAACCTTTGATTAACGTTAAAAGTCTCTTAGCGATTTTTATCACAGTCTATCTATTTAAAGGAGATAGAAAGACACCAATGTCGTTAGGAGACACCTAAGCCTAGGGAATGGTTAGTAAAAACGGACATTACTACTTTTAATATTTGTGAAGCATTCTATTCACTAAAAGAGTTTTAATGACTTTTTGATTATAAAACTTACTATCTACTTAATTTAAAAATTGACACATTTAAAACGAAATTAAATTATATCCTCGTTTTATAGCAGATAATATTTTATTAACAAAAAGTTTTCTCTAAGCGACCGATTTTCGTTTGTGAAAAAATCAATGCCCTATCTAATCAAATTAAATCATCAACCCTGTGACATAGATTTGTGCATGCAATTAACCTCAAGGTGTAAACATTTTTGGACCTCGATTGTACCTACCTCGATATGACGTTCATTGAAAAACTGACCCATTTACCAACGATGTAATGGCAGCTTTTTTGTGAACTAAATTTTAAAGTAACAATCAATGTAAGATTATTGCAAATGTAGCGGTCATAGAATGGTGTGTGGTAATAGGCAGATACTATTAAAAGCTATAAAAGAGTTCACTTATATAGCCATTAAAGGTATCATCACCAGCCTATATACGTCCCACTGCTGGGCACAGGCCTTCCTACATGGGAGAAACACATGAGGAGCTTGGGCCATAAACCTTGGGTTTAAGCGGTTGCCATAACAACCGGGACCAACGGCTTAACGTGCCTTCCGTAGCACGGAGGAGCTCGAGATTAGAAATTTTGGTTGACCCATCCCGGGATCGACCATGGCGAAAATTGATTTGTTTTCGTGATCGATACCATAGCGCTAGAACCACTACGCCACCGAGCTATTAATATTATAATGATTAAAGGTATACCTTGCTCCAAACTTCTAGTTAGCTTTGGATCACGAGACTATTCACTGCGCGCACACCATCAAAATAACGGCGGAACAACGCAGTATGGACGGTAGCTGCGCGCAGCTGCGCAATACTGAGTTATCGTCACACGCATGGCTTTTCATTTAATCTTTCAACTCGTAAACATTGGAAACGATCAAACCGATTCTAATAAAAGACTAACATGCATAAGCAAGTCAGGCTACTAGCTAGAATTTTTCAAAAAACAGTATATTTCTTTAATGTTAGACTTTTCGAAAAATTATCTAATAACTTTTTAAACTAACCTGACTTGCTTATGCATGGCAAAGTTTGTTCGAATCAGTTTTGTTAGTCTCCAATATTTTAGAGTTGAGTTTGTATGAAAAACCGTGCAGCGTAAACGCTTTTAATAACAAATTTCGAAGTATTTGAAATGATCAAAAATAACACTAAGCTGATATACTAACTCCAAAATGAGTTGTATTTTTAACCAACTTCAAAAAAGAGGACGTTCTCAATTCGGTTTGTATTTTTTGGTGTAAGTGATATACTTACACCAAAACATATACCTAGTATATCAATAGCTGGGCCAGTAAAGATCGCAATGGAAGTCATTTCAAAAGGGATTGTGATCGTGAAAGAAAATAAAGATCCCGGCGTTTTTAATCATCATTATCATCATCAATGATCAGTACCCCTAGCTACAGGGTAGTCGACTGGGAGTCTCAGGTTTCAGTTCCGGCCGGGGCAGATGTTAGTGTGATTAACACGAATATTTATTCGCGGGTCATGGTTGTTAGTATATTTCAAATATTCTAAAATAAAGTGTTAGGTAATACAGACGGGCACTTATAACAAACGGGCACTTATACATATTATTCATCATCATCATTTCAGCCGAAGGACGCCCACTGCTGGGCATAGGCCTCCCCCAAAGATCTCCATACCGATGGGTTCTGCGCTGTCCGCATCCATCGGCTTCCCGCGGCCCCCACCAGATCGTCGGTTCACCTTGTGGGAGGCCTACCAACGCTGCCATCCATGTTATAGTCATATAAATACTGAGATGGAGGAGGAGGTAGTAAATTCGTCAAAAGTTCAAAATTATAAAAATAATTTTGAAATTTCCCATAAATTTTGTTTAACTGTCCAAACTATTTTTATGGAGAAATTTGAAATTTAATGTACAATTTAGAATTTTTGATAACACCTTAGTGTTTGTTTATATGTCTGTGTTAACATGAGTAGGTGCCTCTTGTTATTCTATGTACCAAATTGGATGAATATAAAACTGTAGTCCGTTATCGTATCCATAACACAAGCTCATCATCTTATGCTTACTTTGGGCTAGATAATAGGTGTGATGTTTTATGTATTGATATTTTGTGAACAAATATAATTTTTATTATCATCAGCTTAAAACAGTCCACTACTGGACATATACAGGGTGGTGCCGTCAATACGACAATAAATTGAAACACGAGTTATATAAGTTCATAGAAATGGTTTGCCACTAATTCATGACATTTATATGAAATAATATAACATTGGCTGCATTATTTCATAGAAATGTCATGAAATTATCAAATGAATAAGATGTTTTTGAAAGTGGCAAACCATGTTTATTGTTATTGTTGCCAATTTATTGCCGTATTGACGGCACCACTCTGTATAATACTCTCCATATGAACGCTACTAGGGTCGAACCTTGCCAGCCACCCTGCGGAGATCGTTAGTCCAGCGAGCCTAAAGACGTGCTATACCGCGGTCTGCATATAAGTGGAGTTTATCTAATCTAAATACGTTCTACGATGTGATTACACTGACATGCATAGCATTGTTTTTTTATTATATACAACTAGATGACAAACAAGATTACGGCCCACCTGATGGTAAGCGGTTACCGCCGCCTATAGACACCTGCAATAACAAGGCAAAATCACTTGATATTGCAGGTGCGTTGTCATCCTGAGGCCCAAGATGAAATGCCGTCCATGCCCAGTAATTACACTGGCCACCTTTCCCTTTAATCTGAAACACAGCGAACTGTTTCACGGCTGAAATAAGAAAGGCGGTGGTACCTACCCAGACAACCCTATATACGGGCCTACCACCGATAGGTAGGTGTTTGGATGCAATACTGCCCATGTAGTCTCCTTATACGCACGCTATTGTCAATTTGACGAGCGTAACACGCTTGCTCGTAGCTTTCGTACAAACCAATGACGCTCTGTCCCGAAGCGGCATCATCATCATCACCAGCCTATATACGTCCCACTGCTGGGCACAGGCCTTCCTACATTGGAGAAAGACATGAGGAGTCTGAGCCATAACCGCCACGCTGGCCTAATGCGGGTTGGTGGGTTAAGGCGGTTGCCAACAACCGGGACTTAACTTAACATGCCTTTCGAAGAACGGATGAGCTCGAGATTATAAAGGGGAGGCCCACAATATGTATAAGGTCTGGGCTTAAAATAATTTGAAATTTTAACAGCAATCCTACTTATGTAGGGTGAAAAGGTAGGTATAATTATTTTGAATTTTTAGTGCAATTAAAAATATTATATAGCGCCCCGTTTATTTTTAAGACGAACATGAAATTGCCATACTAAAGATGCTTTTTGAGTTATGTAATTGCATTAATAAAACAAACATTACTTTTAACTTTTACATTATAGAACACGTTTTACAACTTGAAAAACGAGGAAAAAAGCAAATCTGCGTTTAGTTTCTGCTGTTACATTATTTACATTTTTAGAAAACCTGATTGATTTAAAATTAAATAGGCTTAATTACCTTTGTAAAGAGGTATATCACATTGCTGTTTAAAAATATTCTGAAAAAAGCCCAAAAAAGACCGTGTCCTTTGATTGACCAATCCCGTGACCGACCCTAGCGAAAGTTGCTTTGTTGTCAAGATCGAAACCGAGCGCTCGAACTACTACGCTACCCTACACATACTACACTATACAAGCGGCAACATAGCATTACATAACAGCAACCAATCATCATGCAGCTATTCCAACCATGCGCACAAAGCACTTCGCCAAGTGCTTTCTAATGCGAACTGCCAAAGAGTGGAACTCTCTGCCTGCTAATCTGTTTCCCGAAACCTACAATTCGGACGTCTTTAAGGCTAGAGTGAATAGGTACCTACTAGGTGAACATTTATCATCGTAGGACATATTCTTAATTTTTGATTTTAACATTATTATAAATGTTTAAAAAATTACTTAGTAATTAAATCAAAAATTTCGAATATTTGAAAGCACTGCCTGAACTTAACCGAATCGTAGGTATTTGTAAAAATACTCGATTCGGATGTTGAAATAGAACATTTCGACATTGTAGGGTGGACGTTAGCTCATAAACGCAAATACAGATAGACTAGAAGAATTTCACAGGGATATTCCAAGTCCTGGGTGGCTCAGTTGGTTAGAGCAGTCACCCGGATCGCGAGAGGTCCCGGGTTCGATTCCCGCCTCAGGACGTGAAACATTTCTAGTTTTATATTTTAATTACTATCGTAGGACATGTCGTTACTTAACATCAGGTGTGATTGTGCTCAAATGTTTGCCTATAAATTCGTAAAAAAAAGCTCGAGCGCTTCGTATTGGCTAGACACGAAACATGAAATGCAGATGGTAAGTACATGCTTAGTCTGAAGGGTCAGATCTGTTTGCCAACAGTGCATAATTAATATATTAGTTGCATAATAAGTGCATATTAGGAGTTGTTATAATTATATTAATATCTTTCACACTTTGAAACCATTAGAGGGGTGTGCACTTTTATATTGATTAGAGTGCACTTCCTTTAACGCCCATATGTCATAGATGTAAAAGGAGATGTGTCATATCCGGCCAGGTATATGTACAGAAATTTAAAAAAATGAGGAAAAATCTCCTTAATCGATGAAAAATACTAATAATTCGTTTTCGTGCATAATTTGTTTAGACAAAAGTTGACATTTTTCATCGATTTCACTGTTATTCACTATGGCAATATGGCGGGCGACATAGAAATCAACTACACGTCACCAAAGTGACATAGGCGCTATGATAAATATTTGACTGTGCTGCAGTTTTTTCTATAAAAAATTCTCTTTTTGTACAACGCAACAAAGAAAAAAATAAATTGGACAATTGAACATTGTTCTGCACACATTTTTGAAACATCCTATCTAACAAAGATCCTACCTATTTTTAATGTCTATTACTATTTTATATTAAAAGATTTCGTTAGTAATATAAACAATTTATTACGTCTACATATGCCTGTTGTGTTTCTTTTTCTTCTTGCTCTTGTTTACGTGCGCGTCAATGAGGTCGTCAACCTCTTTGCTGTCATCTCCTAGTCGTTTTTCTCCACTGAAAATGGAAACACATAATCTTGTATAAATTGGGTCTGGTTCTGGTCACACAGTAAATCTAAAGGAGATGGTAAAGTTTTGAGCCAGCTCTTAAGCGCCATTTTAGTTTTTTTTCTCTTTATTTTTTTATAGGACTTTTATTACTGGGGATCTAACAATCTTGTTGAGTTCAATGCTAAGAAAACACAGGTGTGTGCGTTTACAGCCAAAATGTCGCCGTTCCTTCCCCTTCCCTCTCTTCAGGGCACTACTCTTTCGGCACAGGCCTCCTTGAACTTGCTCGGTATGGAGATATGCTGCGATCTCAATTCTAGAAACTACATCGAAACCGTGATAAAAACAGCCTCACGGAAGCTCGGTGTCCTGAACAAGGTGCGTCGATTTTTCACGCCTGACCAGCTATGCCTGCTGTACAAAACTCAGGTCCGGTCTTGCGTGGAATATTGCTCGCACTTATGGGATGGCTCCGCCAAGTACCTCCTCGATGCACTGGACAGATTGCAGCGTCGTGCTGTCCGTAGCATTGGCGATGTAGAGGTCACGAACAAACTTGAGCCTCTACAATTGCGTCGGGACATTGCGTCGCTTAGCGCCTTTTATCGGCTTTATCACGGAGAGTGCTCTGAAGAGCTTTTCGACCTTATCCCACCTTCCTCTTCCAGAACTTGGAATTCTTTGCCAGCGCATGTGTTTCCTTCTTCCTATAACATGGGGTCCTTCAAGAGAGGCGTGAAAAAGCACCTTTTGGGCCGGCAAGGTGGAGGCAGCTAGTGCATTGTCCGTTTCTGCACTAGCTGTCTTCGCATATGGACTCTCCTTACCGCTTCACATCAGGTGGTGTTGGGTCAATTGCCGTGCTTTGTATAAAATAAATAAATAAAAAAAAATTCTTACGGATATGTCAGTTATAAAAAGACAACATAAAACTCATAAAAGTGCCCAAAAGTTCACAGTCCATAGCCACAATAACGCTGTTGAAAAGTTAGCTTTAATGTTATATTGACATTTATTAAAATTGTCATTCCGTATTTTCAGCTGTGAATGTTTTGGTTGCGCTTGAAGTCTTTTGTTGTTTTTCGTAATTATTGACCCTGGCTATGAAGAAATAAAACAACAATATTCAACGTAAAATCGTAAAAAAAAGTATTATGACATTGACATTTTGTTTTCTTCAAAATGGCGATATCTGTGAAATTTTTTAGCAAATTTAAATATTCTTTGCTGCTTCTATCAGTCAAGATGTATGAAAATTATAAGGTAAGATAGATTCATACAAAAACAACTCTACGAAAAAATGGTGCCCCCGAGCTGGTCAAATCCCATAAAAACTTTTACTATCTCCTTTAAGATGATTGTAAAACATTAATTATTTTCACAGTCGAATGGATGAAGAGAGGTTAAAGAAGGCGAACTTATCGTACCCAAGAAACCTACTAATTACAAATATTTTTTTGTTGGCGGCAGCACCAGTGTTTACATTTTTTCCATGGCAATAAAAATTGGACTAAAGACAATATATTGGCCTTATTATTATATTACTTACCTCTTAACAGAGACAAGATGTTTCTGCTTGGAGGTCGCGAGCGCTTGCCCCCAGTCCATCTCGTTGCCTTTGATGCGGTACTGGGCGAGGTCTTCACCCATCAGCCGAGACAATTCTTTTCGTTGTTTGCGTTCCAGCTCCTAAAATAATGTTTGTTTTTGTTACTAAAAAGTAAGTCTATTTAATGTAGAATCATTCCGTTCGATATCCAATCATCGTATAAACCCAGGAATATTATGATTTTAGAAGAAAGGAAAAGTTAGATAAAAAAAAATAGTAATCAAACAACAAAAATATAATTTAGCCAAACTCGAAATATCTGTATGTATTCAAAACTTTAAAAAATCCAAAGGACACGGTCTTATTTGGGCTTTTGTTCCGAATAATAATAATTTTGATCAGCAATGTGGCATACCTCTTTACAAAGATTATTAAAGAAGCAACTTGATTTTAAAACAAACAGATATTTCAAACTGCCTGTTTGTCTAAAAATGTAAAATATGTTTCAGCATAAACTAAACGCAGACTTGCTTTTTTATCTTATTTTTCAAGTCGTAAATCATGTCAAATGCACCAAACGTAAACATGGCAAACGCAATTGTTGCATTTACCTACTAAATATTTAAAGATTTTACTATAATTTTAGCTGCAACTCCATATTTTAAAAGTCAAAATAATGGTTGCTAAATTAATGCAATAATAAAACGCAAAAAGTATCTTTTGTACAGCATTTTTCATGTTCGTTTTAAAAAAAACGGAGGCCAATAAATATTTTCAATGCACTAGAAATTCTAAATAATTGTACCATTTCACCCTACATGGGTAAGATTGCAGTTCAAAATTAAAACTATTTTAAGCCCAGACTTCATACATTTAGTGGTCCTCTCCTTTTTGGAAGTGAAAGATGACAGACTAAAACCATTCTTTTTTTAAATAAAAAATGCTGATATAATTAGCAAAAAATAGAATGATTATAACTCTTTTAATAAAAAAGTCTCGTAAAAGGTTCAATTCTCAGTAAAATTATTATCAAATTAAAGATATACAATTTCATTGGTTGCTCACCCGCAGCGAAATGATTTAATCTTGGTAGCACAATCGATATTAATAATAATTTTGTGTAGAGGTGCTTATTTTACGTCTTTAAATTACTATTGTATTTCAAGTTTTCTATCTGATGAATATTTTTTTATTATTTGAAAAAAAAAACTAGGTTTTTTTCAGTTTGATCCTATGTTTACATAGTTCTATTTAGGGTAAAAAGTTATACAGCAGGAAAACAAACATTAAAATTTCAGCGTGCAAATCGAGTTAACAAATGCACTACGAAAACCGTCTCTATTGCGAATGAACTAAGGGCGGTCTCAATGTCAAACTGTTATCTGTAAGACAGAATCTATCAATATTGAAAGTATGCAATCAAACGAACATTAAAAGTAAGTACATCATTTATTCCTCCACAATACATAACACCCACGCAATAAAACACACACGAAAATTACCTTCGCCGCTTTCGAAAGCTCTTCTTGCAAAGTCTGCTTGACAGGTCCATCTGTATTAACTTCTGATGTCTTATCTTCTATGCCTATTTCTTTGGCCACAGTATCTTCTACCACGGCGTTGATTGCTGCGTTTATTTTCTTGCACGCTTCGTAGAATTTGGCTAGGATTTGTGAACCAGGCAGGCCTAGTTCGTTGGCGATATCATCCACGTCCTTCATTTGGAAGCCCATCGCTATAAATATAACCTGTGTACGGATAAAATAAATGTTTACATAGAAAAAAAAAACAATTTTTAATAATGTTTTTTGATATATGTACCTATCCAAATACAAAGTGATTTATTTATTCATGGAAAACAAACCGCATTTGAATAAAAGCTGTTGTTAAGAATATATGTAGAATGCATATGCCTTAACCCGTCAAGTATCAGATTAGAGACACAATTGATTTTTCAATTGTCATAGATCTCCAGAGATTTAACGCCGCTTGTAAGATTAATCAGTTTTCGCTAATAGAAATTCTATATACTTAATCCAAAACTATACATGCGCTAGTAAAAAAAAACGTAAGATCAATTATCAAATAATATAATAAAGTATTAAGTGTAGTCAACTATAAGTCGGCAACTCTGAAAGCACGAGAAAAACCAGATGTTACATGCAAAATATACATAGGCGATCTATTTGTAAGAAACAGCTGTTTTATTTCGCGATTTTATATTTGACCCACAATCAAAGTAATCTAAATGATGCCCTCAAACACTTAAGAAAACTCCCAAAAATCACCTATATGACAAAAAAATAAGAGATTTAATCGCTGCTTATCCCAAAATGGCAATTGGTTATGATACAATCATAGCTTATTTCGTAAAAACATTATTTAATTTAAAAAAAAAATCAATAGTTCCAACTTCCTTATTTTCTTTGACAACATCTACAACTTTCATATTAATTTAAAGTCATAATTTATAATGTAATTATGTAAAATCAAATAAATAAATCCAATCTAATCTATACTTCACACTGTTAGTCATAGGGCTAGACTCCGCGCTGGCCACTTAATACCGCAGTAAACTTTTTAAAAAGCACTAACCCATATCAGAACCACAGTACTGACTCCGGTAAAACAGCTCTTATTACCTGTTGCACAGCGTCCAGTTTGTAATGACCACTGGAGTGGAACACCAGATCCGATAATGGCGCGAGCAAATCCGTCACAAGTCTGTAATCGGCCTGTTGCCGACAGTATGACTCTAAACGTTTTAAGTCATGACCCGATAGATATTGCTCTATCAACTGTTTTGTCAGGGCTGCGGAGAAAAATGTAATTTAGCGGAACATGAATAAGGTTCACATTTTAATGATTTTGATGCGTTTAAACGCCTACTTTATTGGAACAATTACAAATAAAGAAAGAAAACGATGAAGAAATATATGTTTTTGAATATTCATTTGAATGAATAATTTGGTTACCTATCACTTTTGAATCTAAAATATCAGGCTCGAAGGACCATTTTCATGTTGGCTGAAAACGTATCATAAAAGTACTCGAATTTAGATAGTAGCGCAATCGACTGGGAAATTTCTATTATAGACAATGTTGCATCCAAGTCGTCAATTAGAGTCTGTTCATTCGTCGTTCTTTAAACAAGCAGACAACGCGCATTTTGGTTATACGTGTTATAAGTTTGACGTATCTGTCGGTGTGTCTGTCTGTGGCACTGTAGCTCCTAAACTAAACGAATGGACCGATTAAGATTGATCGAAATTGTTCTTAGCTATAATTTAAGATGACTATCAGCCAATTTCCTACTTGACATAAGGGTCTTACTAACTTTCACAGATCAGATTGATTTGAAATTTGGTTTACTGTTACTTAGGCGGTAATTCCAAGACATACTAACGTTGAGCTGTTCCTTTACCATCTAAGAGTCTGCGGGATCCTCAATTCTTCAGAAACTTACAGCAGATATAGCGTGTTTGGGCTCATAAGAATAGTGTCAATAAGATGGTGAGTTTACTTAAGATTTTCAATTTTATATTACAGCTCATAGTTTCCGTTCGTATCATGTATCGATACAAACACGCGTCACCTGTTCGTTTAAAAAAAAGTAGCGTGAAAAGGGTCTGAATAGGCTATCTCTTATTATCTTTTACAGGGTGGTGCTGTCAATGCGACAATAAATTAAAACATGGGCTAAATTAATTCATAGAAATGGTTTGCCACTTTAAAAAACATCTTATTCATTTGATAATTTCATGACATTTGTATGGAGAAATTATCAAATGTTTTTGAAAGTGGGAAATCATTTCTATGAACTAATATAGCCCATGTTTTAATTTACTGTCGCATTGACAGCACCATCCTGTATTTTAGTGTACTGACCGGGTTTCTTGACACTGATGCTGTCATTGACAATGGTAGACAGAGCCAAAGACGCGGGCAGTTTCCTGAGTGAGCGGCCCAGTAGGCGGGACACTCGTCGTCTGAAGTCGGCGCTGTACGCTGACAGCCACGAGTTGTCATGTAACGCGCGGAGCATTATACAAGAATGCTCGCCAGTTAAATCGTTGGCTTTTTGACTGAAAACATTGTCATGATAATTGTATGTATATTTCTAATATTTATATATAATATTATTATCATTATTTCTCCGTTATATAGTATCCATAACACAAGCTCTTAATAATAACAATAATATTCATACACTCACGCCTATTATCTAGCCCAAAGTAAGCATAATTAAGAGCTTGTGTTATGGATACTAGATAACAGATAAATATTGATGATAATATGTATATAAATATTAGAGATATACGAAATAAACATATAATGATGCTTACTTTGGCCTAGATAACTGGATATGAATAATAATAGAACAATATTAATAATAGGATATGTTATTATTCTACAACTTTTATTTTTTCTCTCATTTCTGAAGTATTGGCCCTAATTCTGCAGAACACATGCTAAGTCTAAATTTAAGTTCAGTGCATTTCTTTCTCTCAAAATGGATAACGAAAAGGATGGCTGTCATATAATTTGACATTTAGAAACGTGCGTTCAATTTTCGACCTCATTGAACGTGATAAAATGCAATGTTTAGGAGGCACCTCCGTACATGCCGTCTAAAATTGTCTATAATTTCTTTGAAATCTATCTAAATTTAATTGACAGCTGTAAACAAAATCTTGCTATCTTTTTCTTATTACATATTGCGAGAAAGAGATATACTGCACTTAAATTTAGAATTAGAGTGTGTCTTCAGAATCAGGCCCATTATCTAATTCCACGCAGGTTGCTACCAAGCGTGGATAGAATAATGCTGTGTCAGGGTCGTGTATTAGTGTGTGTATGTGTGTCGCGCGCGTGTGCGTTTCTTTTAGCGTTTATTGTATCTAAGACTGTTCTCTATAAGTATGTACAGTCGACAGCACATCAAGCGTAACAGTTTGACCTTGACGTCGCCCTTACTGCTATCGTAATAGAGTTGGCTTTCGTAGTACAACTGTTGCACTTCCTGTGCTGTCGTGTGATCAAATCAGTTGTCCATTTTCTAAGTTTACAAGCTGCAATATGTATGGAGGACATGTTAGTGTACGAAAGGTTTAAAAAAAGCTTGCGTTGCACGTACCTTAAATAAACTGGCACATATTTTTGAGATTTCCAAAACTTGAGCAACTCCTCAGTAAGTCCAAAACTAGTGCCGAGATAGTCTAAGTGTTCGGCTCTGACTTCTGTCAGACGTTTCAGCAGTGTTGGCGGCTTAGTTCTAAGGGAAAACAGAATAAATTTCGGTTGGCAATAGTGTTGTTCATTTCTGGTAAAAGTAAAAAGGTCCACGTCATAGTTATTAAAGCCTTATTGAAGGCAAAGCTTATAGAAGGTCGCAGCTAAATTACTTTGTAGTGCTTTGCCTATACGGTGAGTAAGTCAGAACTTATTGAGAAAGTGTGAAAGGGGTTTACGCAGCACGAGTTTCCATACAAACTTCGAAAATATCGAATTCAAATCGTATTCGATTCAAGTCGAAAATATTGAAAACGAACAAACTGAATTTAACAAAACTTGCCATGCATAAGCAAGTCAGGCTAGTATTAGACTTGTATGATCAATGTCCTAGATTGATGAGGAGAGTGGGGTGATGACTGGTACCTAACGAATTATTTTATAGCTTTTAGTACATTATCTACCTACACCATTACCATCTTAATTTTTAATAAAACCTAATTAAGTTATAAAAATTTTAACTTATTTTTTATTTTCAAGTTATTAGTTTTTAATTTTGTTACATATGAATTCTGACATTTTGTGCCGGCAGCCATCTTTGATTTGAAATTTGTCATTGCTACAGTATTCCACTAGTCAAGCCCTTTTGATACCCATATTGAAGGGATTGTGAAAAAATATGTACTTAATCCGCCATTTTGTTAGCGACCATTTTTGATTTGCATTTTTTTTTATTAGTGTACTACTATTCTACTAGTCAAGCCTTTTAATTTGATACCCATATTAAGGGCTGTAAAAAATTATGTAACCTGCCATTTTGCTGGCGGCCACATTGGTATTTTTTTTTTCAAAATCTTTTTTTAATACAACCAGATGACAAACAAGTTGACGGCCCACCTGGTGGTAAGCGGTTTTCCCCGCCTGTAGATACCTACAATAACAAGGAAAAAATCACAAAATCTACTCAATTCAAGCCCTTTTATTTGACACTCATATTGAGGTAGTTGTGAAAAAATACCTAATTCGCCATTTTGTAGCGGTGGCCATCTTGGACTTCAATTGATACAGATGTATTAAATTGTATTGTTATCAGAACTACAAGGTGTGTAAGAAATATCAGATCAAATATAAACTAAGCGTGTCCGGCTCAAAGGACCATTTTCGTAAGCATCTTGAACTGAATTCAACAAACCAATCAATATTAATCCAAATCATTCAAATCAATTTGTGTCTTGAGCTAGAGATGTTGGGATAGCATTATATATATAATACCTGGGTACAATAGTCTCAGTGTGTAGCGTGTTCTTCTGTCCGTTGGTTCGCGCATCTTCGTCGTCTGACTGTGCCTCCTCTAAGCACTGTATGTCTCCATTGTAGTATGATGCGAGTTGTTGAAGAGCGCGTTTACCGTAACCCATCTGTTTACAAAATGAAGTAAGGAAATAATAGGATTCCACTATTTATCATGAAATATAAACATAAGATCGCTGAATAGCCATGTATTCCCTGTTTCCTATGCCATATTCCTTTAAAACGGACGTAAAAAGAAACTTTACACGCCGGCAAAGTGGAGGCGAATAGAAGTGGCCTCATTCATGTTGACATATGGAAAAAATGGTTGTAGAAATTGGCCATTATCTGTCTATGTCATGATAACTTGCCATCTGGGCGTTAAAGTGTATTAATTTGAAGCACATGTAAAAGTCGCCAGACTCACGCCAAAAATGGTCGTATTTTAAAAGAATTACAGTAGTGATTTTTGCGTATGATCCCAAGGTCACAAGTTAAGATGACTATTATTGAATGCTTACACACACGGATTTAGGAAAGGCATTTCCTCCCAAGAGCTTTCATTTTTGTAAATACCTTTTGAACTTTGTTTTTTGAATGTAGAAACTATTTAAAACAAAAAAAACTTGAAAAATGAAACATGTAGTGACATGCAATAAAGATATATGAATATGAAAATGTTTGCATAGTTTTAGCTTACCCTTTGATATGACGGATGCGTGGCTATCCTCACTATCCTGGCACCAGACAGCTTTGGGAAGTCTTTGTCGCCGAATTGTTCGCAAATGTTCCATGGGATTAGGTCGCCTGCAGCCTTACGACCGCGGCCGAGGCTGTCTGTCACTGACCTAAGTAATGAAAACATAATGCCATCAAACAAGATGCTTGATTATAAAATATCTTATAGATGAGCCTGATTTTTTAAAAACAAATACCAATTTATTTATTCGCCTAAAAAACACGGTTTACAGGTTGATATTGCCTTAGCGACTCATGAGAGTAATTTACGATGAGTCAACTTACTGTTAGTAGTGAGATGTTAAATCATCTTTTAGAAGACTATATTGATATTATACCAGCAAATGGATCTATCTCATATAATAATATGGTCAATGCATACATGACTACAAGTCAATAAATAGTCATTGATAGATACTGTAGTAACCAGCCTTCTTGGTAGGTATTGGCACATTCTGTGTTAATATTAAAAATAAATTCTTATTTAAAATAATATTCGAATGTGAGAATTGATCTAGACTTTGAGAGAGAGAGAGATAGAGAGAGATTCGCGCCGACGGGCCACGCGCGACGGCCGGTTACTAGATAGTTTTAGAACATAATTTCATAGTTTAATATGTACTAGTAGTGTAGTAACAATATTTACCATTTTGAGAGCATGTAGAAATATGGCAATGAAATGATATTTTGGACATACATAATGCTATATTAATTTGAAATGAAAAATATTTTAACTTTTAATAAACAATTATAAATTGCTGTATGGAACTGACCGGATCAACCCAAAAACTGAATGACAAAAGTCAAGATATCTAATTAGTCAGCCAAATGTCAAGAAATTACCGATTGACTACACAAGAAAACATTCAACTCAGCAAGCAAATATTTGTTTGCTGACTTATTAATCACTTTAAAAACAGGCCTAATATTCATAGTTATAAAACTTACTTCTCTGAGATATTTCCTTCTAAGCACATCTGTACAACGCACAACACCTCTGGCATAGCAGTGGAATTCGGCGGCGTAGGAGCCAACAATACAAAGAGACAATGCGCCGGCGCATCTGCCAATAGTTGCAGGTCGTTGGGACTGTTCTGGAAGTTAAATTTAAGAGATCCTGTTTTATACAAAGGCAACCAAAAAAACATCATTTATGTACAATGGTGCAAGTTTATTAATATTGTGCAAAATAAAGTTTTTTTTAAAGAAATTGCGTATATCTGATTTTCATGAGGTATATAAATGTTTGACACTAGAAATATCCGTCTCATTCATGGGTTGGCTGAAAAAGTGCTTTTTAAACACAAGTCCACCCTTGCAAACTTCCTATTATAGTAACTTACTATGTATGTAATGTAAAGTGTGTAAAAAGTGTATGTAAAATGCAATGTTCTATCATTTTTAAGTGTAATTTTTTATGAACGTTACAACATATTAATGTTTTAGTTAGGTTATAATATACTTCAACATGTGTTTTACAAATTACCAATGCTTGCATAGTTCTGATGGATGTGCAACACGAAGAAGAATGAGTGCAAAGTCTGTATCAATGAACGTTGCACATCATGCCGCCATGAAATTAGTAGCAAAATGGCATAAACAAAAAGTAACTAGTGCGTTTTATATGGACTTTTTGCCGCCATTTTGTGATAAAATTATATTAGAATGGAGTAAATATATCTGTACAAATGGTAGAACACAGGCTCGCTTCCTCACTGGAGCACTCACAGGAAATTTTGCCACCAACTACATGCTCCACAAAATGCAAATTTCCCCTGCACAACATTGTCGGACATATGGTGAAGGCCAGGAATCGATGGAACATCTTTTGTCCAGTCTTCTGGAAGTGGCGTATCCAAGGCCAGAAGACTCTTTCACCCCAAAGATATAGTGAAGCTTATGGCAGCTATATTCAGGACGTGGGAGGAGTGAAGGCAGGAGTGGCACAAAAGATCCCGAAGGGTCGAAGTGCATCGTGGCATAGTCACAGCCCCATGATAAGATAAGATAGTAAAAAAATATGTGGTAGTTGAAGTCCAATTAATGAATTGTATAATGTTGCCCTATTTAAATTCAAAATCATAGGACTTACCTTATAGTGACTAGCGACGTATATAGCAACGAGTCTATGCAAGAAGGCTTCAGCGGCTTTATGGTAACAGAACAGAGCGTCTCTATTGACTCTGTAGAGGTCGCAGGCGGCGGGCGGCGGCGCTCCCACGCCGATAGATGGCGTTGGAGCCTCGAGACATAACAGAGAATTGAGCCACGATTCTACCGGGTCCCCGGCGCGGTAACGGATCGGTTCTTCGAGCTTGATCTACAATTTCAATATTATAATTATAAATTAAAGTCATAAAATAAACTTTACACAAATCCTTTCCATCCTAAGGTTGCCTGGAAGAGATCGCTTTCAGCGATAAGGCCGCCCTTATATTATTATTTTTAATATTGTTAACTGAATATCATGGCAAATCATTGTTAAGGATATTAATAGTTAAGGGCATTCATAGTTTTAGGTGAAATGAATAGTATGACAAATAAAATTATGTATTAAAAAATAATGTCATTTTAACCATTAAAATTTCATAACTTACCGGCGCCGGAGCATTATGCTTATTCTGCAGCTGCGTAAACAGCTTTAAAGATAGTGCTCTCCCAGTGCCTTCGTAACCAGATACGGTTGAAGACAGTAATGCCAAGGGCGCTTTCTGAGCTGCCGCCGACACGTGAGCCAGGGGTATGGCCGCTGCTTCGTCTACTAAGACCAGGTC
Source organism: Nymphula nitidulata (assembly GCA_947347705.1). Classification (NCBI taxonomy): domain Eukaryota; kingdom Metazoa; phylum Arthropoda; class Insecta; order Lepidoptera; family Crambidae; genus Nymphula; species Nymphula nitidulata. Next base: position 7,496,633 of record OX374636.1, on the reverse strand, counting down.
AGCGGCTGATAAGAGGGAGTGGTCATCCGGGGTGATGTACTGGTGGAAGGATAACATACTTCAAATGGTAGAAGACTATAAATATAATAACACCATATCATTAAGACTATTCATAAGAGCCCAAATACGCTATATCTGCTGTAAGTTTCTGAAGAATTAAGCATTTTACAGACTTTTTGATGGTATAGGATCGGCTCAAGGTTAGTATGTCATGGGAATGTCACCGAAGTGACAGTACACGAAATTTGAAATCAATCAGATCTGTAAAAGTTAGTAAAATCCTATTATCATGCAGAAAATGAGCTGATAGTCATCAAACGCCTGAACTGATCTTCATAAATTATAGCTTAGAACCATCGTAGTCCGAACTGAGATTTCAGTCTTGGCATTCTTGGCTAGAAGTCCAACCGAGAACTCTGTCTCAGTTCTTGGATTAAACTTGCCGAAATTCTCGACCATAACCGAGGTGGTTGTACGGTGTGGGATTCCAATTTACCGCATGCGTCCATGTTTGTCGCTCGGTGTCGGTGCACGAGTGAACTGTCGATTGTGACTGGTCAAAATGCCGGCAATTCAAACAATACATTGTTACACTCTTAAACATGTAATAATATGGCAAATTAGCGCATTTTTCACGGTTCGTGCATGAGAATATATATGTACAGTATTGGCCGAGACTTTATTTTACTCTCGGTAGCGACCGAGAACGAAAACCCTGTCTCAGTGGACCCATAAAATAATATTCTATATCTTAGAAACTATTGATTGCAGATATACTATTTTCTTCTGCAATATATTTTTACTATTGACATACTATTTTACACCCTTGTAAGGGGAACATTCTACTAAACGAAGGCACATGGCAGTGCTGGTCACACTAAACACGAATGTTAAGAAAATATTTGAAATCGACAAGTAAGTCAATCAATAAGTATTGAACAAATCCATATGAACAGATCAATAAATGATCGAAATCCATATGAATTTCAAAATTGCTTAGGAGAACTATGTTAATCGCTTAGTAATACTAATGCTATTCTGCTTGAAGTTCCGTTTAATAAATACTTGAGAGTTGAGAAATTGAATTATGAGTTGACATTTGTAACTAGTAAATTCAATAATATATCTTATGTTGACATGGATTACTGCAGATTCCCTCCAAATAATTATAACTTTAGTATAAATCTATACCGATCACTACTGAGGGAGGTTATTAGAATTGATTATAAAATTAAAATATTAGAGCATGAGAGGCAAATGCAGAAAAATAGCACTATATTTATGACACATCGCAGTACACAAACAGACTTTCCACAGATAAATGAGGTAGCCACGTCGTCACCTCATAGACAGTCTTTGAATAATTCACCTATTAGTCTTAATCTGGATTCTTTATCGATAAATATAGATATACTGTGTATAACAGAGCATAATATGACATTCAGTGATACAAAATTGTTAAATATGCCTAACTTTTCTATTGGTTCCTCATATACCAGAAAAAAGAGACACGGAGGTGCATGCATACTTATACGGAATGGTGTTCAATTTCGAGCTCTCACAGATGTAACTGGATATAGTGTTCCAAATTCTATAGAAAGTTGTGGTGTTGAACTTTTAGACCATAATTTAATTATTATTTGTATTTATAGACCACCTAACTATAATCTTGAAGACCTGGATATTTTTTTTAATAATTTAACTAACATATTAAAACAATTTTGCTACAAAAAAAAGAAGATTGTAATTGGCGGCGATTTTAATATTGATATGCTGAAAAATAGCAAAACTTCTATGACATTCAAAAACGTTCTTTTAGAATACAATCTTAGCATGGCAATTAAATCACCTACAAGATTGGTTAGCGGTACCTGTATTGATAATATAATCCATAATATCCGAAGATGTAAGAGTGATGTTATGGAATTTGCTTTGTCAGACCATACAGCCCAACTTCTTGTATGCCCTGTAAAATCAAGATGTACTATAGACCATTGGTACATAAAAAGACGTGATTTCTCTGAAGATAACTTAGCAAAATTCCTTGACCATCTTAAATCCTTGACATTTAATGAAATCTATAACTGTGATAAACCTAACATGGCGTTTGACAATTTTCATGACATTTTTTCCTTGCTTTATAATTTATGTTTTCCTATGACAACAGTTAGAGTATCACTAAGAAAGAGACAAAAGTGGATTAGCAAAGGTATAAGACAGTGTTCTAAACGAAAAAGACAGCTACTTTAGAAATACAGGAAAACCAAATTAGTAAGAGATAAAGAGGTTTTCAAATCATATTCAGCAAAACTTAATCGCATTTTGAAATTGACACAAAAGTCACAAAATAATTATCATACTAAAACAGCACAAAATAAAACTAAAGCCAGTTGGGACATTATAAATAATTATAAAACCAATTTACCTAATGACAACATTAAGCAATTAAATATTGACGGAAAAATAATAACAAATCCGATTGACATAGCTAATGCATTTAACAATTTCTTTATTGACCAAGTGAAACCTTTGACATATAATTATGACGCTAGAACTAATTTTAAGTCATTGACATATAATAATTATAATTCTATTTACATTAGCCCCACTACACCACATGACATAAATATCATAATACAATCGTTAAAAAATACGAAGAGTACTGGATACGATGACATATCTATTACAAAAGTCCTAAAATATGTATCTCGTGTAATATCACTCGTGTTATGTCACATTTATAATTTGTGTATCCTTCATGGTATATACCCTGAAAAATTAAAAAAAAACAATAATAAAACCTTTATTCAAAAAACAGGATAGAGAAAATTTATCTTTTTATAGACCAATTGCTCTTATACCGGTACTTTCAAAAATTATTGAAAAAGTAATATATAATAGTCTTTATAACTATTTAGAGAAAGATGATATACTGGCGAAGGAACAAGCAGGATTTAGAAAAAATAAAAATATTAATATGGCTATATATAAGTTCATAGAGGAAGTTACAACAAACATAGATAGGAAAATCCCTGTATGCGCTTTATACATGGACCTAACAAAGGCATTTGACTACGTTGATCATGATATATTGAAACTAAAATTATTCAACTATGGAATCCGGGGAAATGCATTAGACTTAATTACGTCATATCTAAGCAGTAGAGAGCAAGCAACTCTTATTACAAAAATTTGTCCAAAATTAAAGTCTGAAATGATTTACCTGTCCAATTATAGACGTGTACAATATGGAGTGCCTCAAGGCAGTGTTCTTGGGCCTTTGTTATTTTTAATTTACATTAATGACTTTCCGGGAATTGTACCTTCACCAATGATACTATTCGCTGATGATAGCACAGTAGTATTTTCCAATAAGTGATTATCAGTACTTCAAAGTGACATAAATAATACGCTTAATGACATTATAACCTGGTTACAACGGAATAACTTACTTATAAATTTAGATAAAACAAATATTATGATATTTCGTAATCGATCTAGGACTCCTATATCAATTGACATTAATCACAACGGGAATGCCATAAGAGAAGTTAAAGTGACAAAATTTTTGGGCTTAAATGTTGACTCTAACCTTAATTGGAAAGCACATGTTGAGAGTATTTGTACCAAATTAAGCAAATTTTCTTATGTTCTGTACATGCGCGCTAAAGTAGTTAATACTTCTACGGTGGTGATCGCGTACCATGCACACGTAGCATCTATGCTTCGGTATGGACTTATATTTTGGGGGAACTCAGTTGAAAAAGAGTCTGTATTTAAAGCCCAGAAAAAATATATACGGGCTATTTGTAAATTACAACCAACTGACAGTTGTAAACCACATTTCATATCCTTACAACTTTTGACATTTCCAAGTATGTATATATATGAAATAGTTATATTTGTAAGGACTAATTTACATTTATACAAAACATTTGAAAGCATTAGACGTTGTAATAATCTTCGTTTTCCACCTAGCAAGACTTGGCTAATGAATAATAGTGTACTTTGTATGGCACCAAAAATATATAACAAAATACCTTTAGATATAAGACAAATTACTTCCATCAATATATTTCGACACAAACTGAAAGAATTATTGTTAAATAAGGCTTATTACAGTATTAAAGAATTTATTGACGATAAAATGTAATAGAATTTAATGTGATTTGTATAGGTGCATAATTTCAATAATTTAATGTTTATGTTTAATTAATTTCAATTCTTCAGGTATAAATTTAATAATTAAAGTGACTTATGTTAATATTATATACTAAATTTTGCATGCCTTGTGGCAAAATACAGAAAAGCTCTAAAAAATGTATAACATCTATGTACACACCTGTATTTGCAATAAAAGTGATTTTGATTTTTGATTTTGAACAATCTGCGCACATAGCGACTCAAACGCGCTCACAAACGAACCGAATTGAACGTATTCGTGCCAACGAGATTATTGTGACGTCATGAAGCCGTGCTAACTCTGCTCACGAAAAAGAGGTAGTGCAGTGTGTGCGCTAATGTCAAATTTGAGGTTATGACTTAGACTTTGTGACAAATGTTGTAAACATTTTATTTTTGAATTGATAAAAACTTGTTATAGTACTTTATTTGCTACATCTACTTCCAAAATTTACTCTTTGACTAAAACGTATGATCTTAAAAACATTTTTGTCAGGGTCATTGACAGGAGTACACACGAATGAGCGAAAATGTGGTCCGAAATTCGGAATTGATTACACGCAAACAGCGCACATAGCACCGTATGCAATTCGGCCCAAGGCGTTTGCAATGTTTGTGTATTATGGACCGTAAGGATAGTATGGGTTAACAATTTTATTTAGTTTCATACCAAATTATTTCGCGATTTTTTTTAACTAATCGCGTTTAGGGTGAACAGCACTGCCATCTGCCTTTATTTACGAGAATGTTCCCTTACGGGTGTAGGAAAAAAACGTTGTCAAATAAATTACCTGTACAGTCTGCCTTGAATTCCTTGCGATATTTATTCTGACTATTGCTTTCTTGAAATCCGGGTTGGTTGACCTCACAATGTTATAGTCTATATGCTCCTGGTACAAGCAGGCGTCCAGTCCTTTTATTACGAACTCGAAGAGTGTGATTAAGTTCTCAGGATGGGGGGAAGTGACGTATATGTTGACGTAGCCCAGGGCCACTGCTGCGGAGACAGCGAGGCCGAGGCAGGCGGACTTGCCGCGGCCTCGGGCAGCCGTCAAGCAGTGAGGAGGCCTGAACACGGAATATGTATTCTAATAAACGTTTGAAAGGTACTTAGAAAAATATAATTAAACTAAGACAAAATATGTACCGGTGCAGAGACTGCGACCTTTCACAATCCGGGTAACTGATCTAACAGATCAGCCTATGCACACCGTCAAACGCAGCTTGTAGACTTTTGCACCATTGATTTTTTAATCTCACATTTGTATCGATACAGACGCGCTGTTGACGCGCAATTGTGTTGTACAAGCGCGAAAAAATGTGAAAAAGCTCTATCTGAACCACCAAGGGTTTGGGATAACCTTATGATTTTTTTCTAATTTGACACGATCATTCATATTCCGTTGGGCACCACTCGAAACCAGTTTAGCGGCAAAAGCACAGGGTTCTGTTTCTGACTTAGTCATTTCGAAAAAATATCTGTTATACGGATTTTATGATCGTTTAAAAGTCATTGTTAATTGCAAAAATCACAGAAAAGATGCTTAATTACGAGCGAGACGCAGTGGTCAGAGAGCCGAGTGGAAACCTACTGCCATAAGAGGAGCGACGGCAGATCGTACCCCCCCAACTCAAAGCAGGACTGCAATAAGTTAGATTGATCCGATTTCCCCATTTGGAAACTTACAAGTACCTTTAAAGGAAAAGACCTCTTAAAATTCTATTACGTTATCTCCAAAATCCTAAAAATAAAACTTTCAGACCTTGACTGTTTGTCAGCAAGCGTGTTGATCAGCGCAGTCAATGCGGTTGCTTGATCATACGTGCGACAGAGAGCTACTAATGGTCCGGCCGGTGGTGAATCCGAAAGAGATGACACTAGTTCTGTTAGTTTCGGATTTACACGCTGAAAAATTAATAATGTTATTCTCCTGCCTCAGGACGTGAAATTTTTCTAGTTTTATTATATTTTAATTACTAAGTAATTTTTCAAACATTTATAATAATGTTAAAATCAAAAATTAAGAATGTTATTCTGTCAGTTTTTGCGTTTTAAATAATTATAATGTAGACCTTGACAATGTCGTATTTATGGAATTCTAACATCCAAACAAGTATTTTTATATTATTATTACTTTTTAACATTGTTAAAATTATATTCAATTTTTATGATAAAATGCAAAAAAAATTAAATGTTTGTTTTTTGCATATGAAAAAGAAATAGAATTAAATAAGTATTCTATTGTATTAATTTCTACAATTGTGAAGGATATTAGGTGATATTGGATTACACGAGGGATATCTAAAAAAATATTTCAGAATTAACTTGCTTACCTCTGGAATAACATTAACTGGCTCCACCTGAGCGGTCTTTGATGATATTGGTAGAACTGTCAAAGAATCATCTAAGATCAGACAGCGTGGATTATCAGACAGCGACAGCAGAAATCGCTCATTAAATCGGTTTACAACTGTATTATATGCTTCAGTCTTGAACCTGTAAAAGAAAAGAATGTATGATAATAATCTGATGGAATCTTGGTATAAAATCGGTATAGACTAGAAAAATACATGTCCTGGAGTGCGACTTTTCACAGTTCGGCTGACTGCTATTATCATTGAGCTAATGAAGACTAGGAACCCTACGACTTTATGTTTTTGTTTTAATGTTATTAGCTAGCGTCTCTCTTCACAATGTCAAAATTATTGTACTTCAACATCCAAATTACTAGTTTTTTTTACAAACAGCAATGTACCAAGAATGCCAAGGAAACTGAGTGATTAGAGAAGAACTTACACTGTGAAAGGTTGCAGTTACATCCCACAAAAAGACATGTTATTTTTGAAGTTTACTCCTTAAGAATCGATTTGTATATATAAGGGGCCCGGTATGAGAAAAATGTGAGGAGTAAAATCTATCGATGAATGACCTCGTTACGTTTTTGGTGCGAAACTTTCTAATTTGGTTGAAAGTGGGCGGGGCTTAAATCGGACTCCGTGCCATGATTTAGTTTGTTATTGATTGACTGCGTCACGGTGATGTACTCGTAAAAAAACAATAAAATCTCAGTAAATATGTCCAAAAGTGAAGTAAAATGGTGTGTCAGCCGCGTAGGTGAACATAATAAGAACACTGGAATCAAATTTTACATGTAAATCTCTCCTAAACCTTTATAATCGAGTCAAATATAAACAATAATATTGGCCGCCATGTTGGCCCAATATTTGTGGACAATTTGAACAAATACACGAGTGGATGATGTTAAGCAGTCATTTGTGTGTGACAGTATTTATTTATTTTCAACTCAACTTTTAACTCTGCAAACTTTTATGACGACTTGACGATTGTTATTGTTTATGTTTAATAGTTAATTTACCTACTAATAAGCAATTATGGCTTTATACAGCGTTGCCTTATATGTTTTTTGTAAGAATGATAAACAAACCTCCAATTTATGGATATTTTGCCACAGTTCCTTACAATATGATGCCACTTTCAACACATTTCTCAATAAATTTAAGCATTATTATTTTAACATGTGTATGTTTAATTATTACTTTAATAATTTACTTATTTACAAAATGATCTGGAAATAGTATAGGTATCTATTTTAAACTGTTAAGGATAAGTCGTAGTAAAAAAAGTTGTAAGCTGCGAGATAGTTTCGTGAGGTTATTGAAATAAAACAACATCATTATTTCAATAGAGAAGATAGTTGGACCACACCAGCTTGGGATCTTATTATGAGAATTACAAAGTCTCAAGCCCGTAATCTTCCCGACCTTCGGACACTGTAAGCTCCATGGCGTGAATCGGAACACTCAAAATATAACTATAAAAAATATAAATTAAACTTATCAAAGACAACTGACATCTTTACTTCAGTCTTCCCGTGACCTTGATCGCTATAAAGTAATCGAAACATTGGGTATAAAAAATCATAATGTGACATCTAATTAAACGCAAGTTAAATCCGGTAAACCAGAGCGCTCAAACCAATACGCCACCGAGCTCCTCCTTATGTTGTTAATACAAATAAATAATATCATGACAGATATTTATACATTTTTTTTTTAAATGAATGAAGCGAACCCATTTCATTTCTGATTTCGGATCTCAACTCTAAAATTGAATAAGTTTACCGATTTACAACGTTATTATATTTATTAAAAATGACGATATATAATTATTAGTCGTTAAAAAAATTGCATGGTTACATCCTGCATATATGACCCGTCCGGCGCGTGTAAATCAGAAGACCGAGAGGGCGCTATACAATTTCGATATTAGCCGATTTTATCCGACGTGCTCTTCTAGCCGCCGAGAGTACCTATTTTGCGACGAGTTTTGTATGAAGTTATGCTTCTAGGCTCTCTACGTTCGCCGGTTATTGGGTTTGTTTATTTCTATCAGTGTCGACATACTTATATTGCTGTTTTTATTATAAATATCAATAATTAATATTGTTATTGTGAAGTTTTAATCTTTATCATTGTGTTCCGCTAAAGTGAACTGAAAGTATTTTCAAATAACTATGGCAGAAAGAGTAGATGATATTGCCGGAACATCTAAATGTATATGTAATGAATAAATATATATCTATTTATATATGTATATTATTGACAAACAACATAAGATCCAAGATATATACACAAGATACAGAGATAGAATATGTCGAAAAATATATATATCTTGGCAAACAAGTCTCATTTAAAGATAAGAATAATGAAGAAGAAGTAGAAAGAAGGATTAACACAAGTTGGAATCGCTTCTGGTCACAAAAGGAAATACTAAAAGGCTCATATAAAATGGAAGAAAAGAAAATCATTCTGGACACATGCATTCTACCTTGCCTTACATATGGGTGCCAAACATGGGCACATACAGCAAAAAAATTAAAAACAAAATTAACTCTTGCCAAAGAGCAATGGAGAGGAGCATTCTGAAAATAAGGAAAATTGACAAAATAAACAGCAAAGTTATAAGAAAGAAAACAAAAATAACAGATGCTCTGAACCAAGCTTTGAAACTGAAGTGGAGATGGGCGGGTCACCTAGCAAGGCAGAAAGACAACAGGTGGACAACAAAAGCTACGATTTGGTCAGGGCCTAAATCAGGGAAAAGAAAAGTGGGAAGACCCCGATTGCGCTGGAAAGACGATTTGGAGGCAGTAGCAGGGAGGAACTGGATCTATACCGCAGGAAATAGAGAGAAATGGAAAAGGATGGAGGAGGCTTTCACCCATCAAGGGGCCCCAATATAAAAAAAAAAAAAAAAATATATTAAAAAAATACAATGTATAAAAACTGTAAGAGGGAAAAATAAAGCTTTATTATTATTATTATTATTTTCATTAATTTGTTAATTTACCTTTTCATACAGTATCAATCTTTTTAAGTTAAATAAACTCTTTTTGCGTCTGGTTAGACTATCAAACATAAGGAGTAAACTCCAGTCGTGCGTCGGAGCTGACACACACAATTTTTTCTATACTATCATTCAAACATTTATTGCAAAGTTCAAATTAAACTTAAGAGGCTCTTGGTTTCATAACATATTACTAAAACTTTAAATCTGTTTAGACAAAAGTTTTTGCAAGATTTACCGTGAATGAACATCCATAGTGATAGAATGCAACTGTCTTAACGAATCCATTGTTTTGAGTAAGAATATGATGAGACCACCACCTTCAACTGTCTCTACGGTCCGGGCCATCAAGTTTGGTGTTAGTGCCTCAAAATCCTGTAAAATAAAAATAAAATATATATGGGCTTAAAATTATTTCATAGGGTAAAGCATATTAATGAATATTATTAACAATGTGAAGCAAATAGACATAGAACAATATCCAATTCAAATTCAGTAATAATTAATTTACAGACATGCATAAAATCACACAGTATAGGGCTGATAGGCTTGATGATCCTTGGGGAGGCCTATTCCCAGCAGTGGGTATCTCTCAGCTAATATGATGATGATAATGATGTGTAAAACAGTCCATTGTTTAACTGATAAAGATAATAACAGTGAAAATATCTAACCTGCAGAACACAAACACCATATGTCTGCCCAAGCATTGCATGGCTCTCAGAGTAATATCTTCCATGTATTGTGGTTGCTACTCTGAATGCATCGAATAATGACTCTTCTGACACTTCCAGTTTTCCTGCTGCTATTTTCTTTGCTCTTTTTCTTCCATGACTATTAAAAACCATAGATTTTATAAAAATATTAGGAAGCCAAAGAGGCCAGGGCAGAGGGTTTTAATTTTTTTCATTTAAAAGGGATACTGGATTAAAGCATTCAATGCGAAAGTGTTTAACAATAATCAATACTCATATTATGAATCAGACGGTAATTCTCTCTCTGTCTGCTACATTTCCACTTATAAACCGCTGAACGTTTAGATGAAATTTGGCATGGAGATAGATTGTGTTAAGAATGGATAAAGACTGCCTTTTGGCTCCATAATCAATCTCCACAGGAGAAGGGCCGCGGGTGGCAAACACAATTTACTTAAACTTTCTTAATTTTATATTCGACGTTATAATAAACAAGTAGTTCCGCACAGCCCTGCCTCCGTAGATCTAAATCAGTTCAGCAGTGAAAACAGAATGTACAGGCAAGTTACTTTTACATTCATAACATTACTATAGTAGGTATGTATATTTGGAAAATAATAATTTTATTTTTTTATTTTTCATTTTCATGATTTAACCTTTTCTCTATTACCCTGCAGGTTTCTTCTCAAGGATAATATTTATAGTGTCCAGTAAAGGTACTTCACTAATTACTATTTACCTGCTAATTGCCTCATCTTTGTTTTTGTAACACCACAGCACAGTGGGCCTTGCTTTTACTGTAGACTTAACCAACATATCATACAAGATTGGTACCTGAAAATGTAAAATAAGCAACTAGTTCATACGAACAAATTCCAACAAATGTGTCTTACTTTAAAGTTATAAGTAGTCTAGATTACACGTCTGTTTTCTTAAAAAAATTAAGAGCTCATATTTACGAGATCTTTTGGATAAATAATATATAGAATAGTTTAAAATAAACCAAAAAAAGCGATATTTCATATTACTAACTTGATCCCTGCTTTTATCTCCAACAAGTAAAATCATGGTGCGGTGTCCCAATTTAACTCCATTTTCGATCATAACTCTTATTCGATTATCTATCTTTTTCTTAACCATTTTATAATATAATTTAACCACAAAAAATGAAGAATAAAAGATTTTAACCTAAAAATACAGCATGTTATTGTTTTTGACAGTTAGCTTAGTTCACAGATAACTAATATGCACAGAATACTTTTACTCCAATGCTTGGTTGCTTTTTTGTTTTACGACTTTGGCTGAAAGATCTTTTAATCTAAGGCAATTTATTTTAACTTCTAGATAGACTTCATAACCTGCCCTCCAACACTCTAAAGGTCACCAAAATTGTTGGCAATTTCAGTGTTGCCAACTGTTTGCAACTCTTCAGAAAATCGCCAACTTATGTTTCCATTGTCTACACCGAGTTGTCAACAATTTGAAAAACGTTTTAGTTGACAACAAACTGTCTCCACTGCAAAATGTCTTCTTCGAACGACATTATGCAAGCAGCCACAGTATTTTTTATTTTAAGCAAAAAGAAACGAAAGCATAAGTACTGGGCACGAGCAAGCCTGAAAGGAAGAAAAGTATATAGAGGGATTAAACTATTAAATGCTTTGAGAAGAGATGATTTCTTAGAAGGCCGCATTGATAGCGTCACTAATAGCTTTCCATGCATCCTTTCTCATATTTTTATTTTTAGAATTTTCATCGCTTGAGTCTCACAGTACAGTTTGTATATGCGATATAAAAAAATCAATCAGTAACTCGATTGATTCGCTCGTCCCCGGGTCAGACATGTTTCTTTTTGTTTCCAACTAAGTGTCTCCACAGAGCCAATTAATGTTTGCAACAAGCGTATTCTTTTGATGTTTACCGCCTCAAACGGAAACAATGTTTCCAACATTTGTTTACAATTTTTGTTGTCAACTCAAGGAAATTACAGAAACTTTTGTCACCCACACGTGTTGACAACACAAAAGTTGGCTACTTTTGTTCGGTGGAGACTCAGCTTAAGACGACTTCTTATTTTGTCTTGGTTATTTCAATGTATTTTTAAATAGGTGTGGTTTTCTGTGCAAACATTTATTCATATTTTGTATATTCTTTAATTTGCTCCGACACAATTTCCAGTTATTGTGTTAAAAAGTTATAATCTTCCACTTCTTCTTTAAGCAATTGCAATGTGTTATATTTAACCCCTTTATCACATTCTTTCTCTGAGACGCAAAGAGACATAAGTGTTTGTTCACTTCCCAAGGGGTATTTAAAATTATTTATTTCGTTTATTTATTTTATAAAAATCCAAAACTATTGTAGTATTGGCTAAGTGTAGTAAATTCTGCATCAATGGTGGCGAATCTGTTGACACAAACTAGACTATACTTAAAATTAGGTATAGTGCTGTCAGATTTCGTTTCCTATTCTGTAACAGACTAAAATGAAAGGACTAAACCTAATTTTAATCTGACAGGAATAAATTGATTTTAGTTAGGTACTGAATTGTAGCGTTTCACTATTATGTTGTATACGTTCTATGTTAGACAGCATGTAAATAAAATTGATGTCGATTAAAATTAGTCCTATGATTTATGTTATGATTTAGATTTTTTTCTTTGAATTATTTGTAATAACAAAGAAAATAAAAGAAAAAAAAATACATAGGTAGGTGGTAGGACTTTTAGAATAATTTATATGGAGAATTTTATGTTAAGTTCAGCAGATATTTAGGTCATCACTTATATCTTAAATTTTGCTCATTTACCAATATTTTTGAAGTGCTCAGCGGCGTAGTGGTTTGAGTGCTTTGGTTTCGATTACGATAACAAAGAAATTGCGCCATGGTCGATCCCAGGATGGGTCAATCAAAATTTGTTCTAAGCTTCGAATGGCACGTTGGTCTCGGAAACCGTATGGGTATCATTTTCGTGGTTTTCGGGGATCCCGATTCTGAATACAACATTAATTTTAAAATCCAAAATCAATAGGGTTATCATTTTTGTGGTTTTCAGGGACCCTTATTCTGAATACAACCAAGATTCACGATGGCGGACGCAATTTTTTTTATAAGTCAATGGTCCTAATTCTGGAGAACAGATATTGCACATATTGCGAAAAATAGATATAGGCTTGGGCAAAAAATATCGATATATCAAAATATCGATATTTTTTCAGAAAACTATCGATATTTATCGCCGATATTTTTATTTTCGATATATCGATAATCGATATTTTTTTTAGGATATCAAATTCGATATTTTTAAGAGTGCGTCGTCGATGTCATATCATGTATCTACTACTATTACGATCTCTTAGATTAGAAAAGACTAAGTTTAGGCTAGATGGCTTAGTTGCCTTCGTCTCAAATCCAAAGAAACTAGCTGTCCAGAACCGATATTTTTGTCCAGCAGTGGACTTGCTTTTAAATTTTTCAAAATAATATTAAAAAAGCACCTTTTGGGCCTATTTTCGCAACAGTATAGCACCAACTCTATAAAGAGTATTTTTTTGAGTTGGTGCTAAACTGTTCCAGGAAGAATAGAAAGTCAAGCACCGCCTTCAAAATACTTTTCTATTAGATAATGATTACCTCAATTTTTTTTTTTCTTTTTAGTACTTCTAGAGAGGTTTAATTTTTTCAAATAACTTGTTTTGAAATAACTATATTATTTTTAGTTATTTCAGACACAACTGATTTTTCCATTGTCATAGACCTCTAAAGGTATAACGCCGCTTGACAGTTTCAATTACTTTTTATATCTTAATTTTTTATTTAGTTTAGCTACCATCTAACTGAATGCAAACATTGAAATAACATGCATATTGACAGGTTTTAGAATTACGTCGTCAAGCCAACGATGCGGATAAAATGCAGTGTTTAGGAGGCACCTCCGTACATGCCGTCTAAAATTGTCTATGGTTTCTTAGAAATCTGTCTAAATTTAAGTGACAGCTCTAAACAGATTCTTGCTATCTTTTTCCTATTACTTATTGCGAGAAAGAGATATACTGTACTTAAATTTAGAATTAAAGTGGGCCTAATTCTGGGAACACACTTTAATTCTAAATTTAAGAACAGTATATCTCTTTCTCGCAATAAGTAATAGAAAAAAGATAGCAGGAATCTGTTTAAAGCTGTCACTTAAATTTAGATAGATTTCATAGAAACCACAGACAATTTTAGACGGCATGTACGGAGGTGCCTCCTAAACACTGCAGTTTATCACGTTCAATAAGGTCGAAAATTGAACGCACATTTCTAAATGTCAAATTATATGACAGCTATCCTTTTCGTATTCCTTTTGATAGAAAGAAATGCATTGAACTTAAATTTACACTTAGCATGTGTTCACCAGAATTAGGGCCAGTGTTTTCCCAGAATTAGGCCCAGTGTGGTCCGAAATTACGAATTGATTTCACGCAAACAGCGCACATCGCACCGTATCCAATTCGGTCATAGGGTCCATGGCGTTTGCACGTTTGCACTGTTTGTAACGTATTCATTGTTGTCGTATTTTGGACCGTAATTTATATGCTATGTGCACAGAGTACTTTTGTATACAATTACGCCCCTATGACGAAGAAGGAAATAGTCAGATCCATGGTGACCATCTATATTATCTCTAGTCTATGGTGTCCACCGGCTTCCTGTCAAGTCAATGTCAATACTTGAGCACTTGAGCTTGAGAAGCTATTTCTATTTCGGTGTTTTGTAAATTGTCATTAAATTCTCACAATTCTAAAACAAATATGTGATTGCAATATTTAAATGTGAAGACCCCCAATATATTAAGTGTTTTCAGAAGTATTGTAATTCAAAGAAGTGACGCTTTTTTGGCTTCAGTATTCTAAGTGCAAAAATGGCAAAATCTCAAATAAATACAAAATCAAGCAATTACCTAAAAGACAAGGAGGCGTTTTTAAAAGAATTGAAACAGTTCAATGAATCAAAAAAGTAGGTATTTATTATTTTACGCAGGTTTTGTATACAGCATATGAAGCTTCCATCATTAGAAGTTGCACATTTTTTGTTTTCATTGTTATCAAATTTATTGCATGTGTATAAACCTGTATTTATTTTAATGGATTTTATTTCAAATTTGCTTAAGCAATAAAATAAAACTATTGTATAACAAACCAATTTTCACTAAGGTTGTCTGTTGATGGATCAATCAAAATTACTCAATATTTTTTTATTTTGACGGCCCACCTGATGGTAAGCGGTTACCGCCGCCTATAGACACCTGCAATAACAAGGGAAAATCACTTGATATTGCAGGTGGGTTGTCATCCTGAGGCCTAAGATGAAATGCCGTCCATGCCCAGTAATTACACTGGCTACCTTTCCCTTCAATCCGAAACACAGTGAACTGTTTCACAGCTGAAATAAGAAAGGCGGTGGTACCTACTCAGATGACCCTACATACGGGCTTACCACCTAGTGAAAAGCTGTTGTTCCCAGCTCATACCCAGTCTTTGGGCCAGTGTGGTTGTGTTATGGTGAAGTTTTAATGTTTCAACAGTTACAATGTCTTAAGGGTTGCCAATGTGCAAGTGATACCCTTGGTGTTGCAAACGTCCATAGGCCGTACGTAACATAACCGCTTATCATCAGGTGGACCGTATGCTTGATTGCCACCTTAGTGGTATAAAAAACCAGTTTGAACACAAGCCTCATTGTCATATAGACTCAATAAGTTTTAATTAAGTGTAATTAAAATGATTGTTGCAGCATACCATACAAATTGCCAATTGTGAATGGCATAGAGATAGATCTATTTCATCTGTACTCATTGGTTCTGCAGAGAGGTGGTCTTAGTAAGGTAAATAAATATTTCTAATTACTTCTTGTGCTGTGTAGGACTCCCGTGAGCACATGACTACTATGAACCGATATTGTCTAGAATGTGTACCTTGACTGGCTAAAATAGTAATAAACAAAAAGTAACAAGTGGCTTATAAATGTATGTACCTACCATTATATAAATATAAAATATCTCCTGCAGAGTTTGGTGTTCATATCAATGTAAAAAATAATGTTTGATCTGTGAAGTACCCTCATATCTGACATAATAGATTTTATATCATGTGTAAGTGCAAACAATAACAGGCTGGTAAAATAAATAAATAAAAATTTCTTTTTTTGTTAAGAGATAAAAGGCTGAAAATTAAAAAAAAGTAATTATAAAATCAAAAAGCCCTTTATTTTAATGTACTTATACTATGTTGATGTTCTGTGTAATCATAATGTTTGCAATGTCTTTTCTTTGAGCAATGCACTCTCATGCTTTTGTATAAGTTAATAGTTATTTTATACTTTCATACACAGTATACAGTTTGATTTTGTTTTAGTTTTGAATTTGATGTTAACTTTATTTCTATACTCCATATTAAGAAGGCTTCATGGTCAACTGATCCCACAGTACATTATAAAGCTTAGTATTTAAGTAATTTGTAATTTTATTTTGTTCAATTTAATTTGATTGTACAGTGTAAAAGTATCTTCATCTGTTCTTTGTTACTGTTGAGTGCAATCAAATCATTTAAACTACCTATTGCATTTCTTTTGCACTTATTGTTTGGGTAAAGAAAGAGTAATATATGTATGTATTATGTAAAGCTTTCAAAAATATATATTCAGTCCAAAAGTAAAATAAAAAAACTCACACATTTGATAGTGAAAAATGACCAATTTAATGGTCTGAATTACCGGCCAAAGTTAATGCATATCTTCAGAAACACATTGTTTATTGTCACTCACTACTTTGAAAATACATAACATTCATTCATTGCTATTATTTAAATATATTTTTAGTTACTTTAGGTTGTACCTGTCTATCATCATAAGTTGCTACTTTCTTGGCATTATACAAAATTTTAAACAAAAATAAAACCGACTTCAAAAAACTGAAAAGGATAAAATAATTAAATTTAAGTAGGTATTCATCCCCTAGAAACATATTTTTGGAGTCGGTGCTTCACTTTCTATTGTTTTTGGAAACCACTTAGCACCAACTCCAAAAATATGTTTCTAGGGGATGAATACCTACTTAAATTTAATTATTTTATCCTTTTCAGTTTTTTGAAGTCGGTTTTAATTTTTGTTATAATTTTTTTTTTCACAATTTTTAGTGGTAACTTTCTACGGTCGAAGCTAGATGGGTGATCGTAAACTTATATTGTTTCCTACTATCGTATCGTTTCACTAAAAAGTCATTTGAAAAGCAAAACTTCGCAATTTCGCATATGTAGACAACTTCATAATTTAAGTTTTTTTAAATTTAAAACCAAATTACCCAACTGTTTTTGAAAAAATTTTTATGGGACCAAATGGCAGCTATTCCGCATCGAACAAAAAAAGAATCACGTAAATCGGATCAGTAATCTCGGCGTAATCGGTGTACATACATAGAAAAAAAAAAAAAAAAACATACCGGCCGAATTGAGAACCTCCTCGTTTTTGAAGTCGGTTAAAAAGTACTCTGTGTTTCTCAGAGATATGCTAAAATATGTAAAAAGAGCTTGTACATCCTGTGATGTATAAGCTCTTTATACATATTTTAGCATGATTATTTATCATAGAAATCATATATTGCTATGCTCACTTTTTTTCAAAAATTTTAAAATTATATTTCATGCAATATTATATCCTCATAAATTCAGTGATTATTTGACCCACAAACTGAACAGTTCTATTGACCATACATAATTTTCTACTATATCATTGTCAAATTAAAATATAATTTTCTAATAAAATTGTCTCCTAACTGCTCAGTTCCATAACCTTTAAACCTTTTCTTGTTCGATCCACACTCTTCTTTCTAGGGCAAACAAAAAGCGAACTTTTATTTTATATTATTATTAATTGATACAAATATAAAGTTTATTTCTCTTTATATTTTACGATGTTCAAAATGCAAAATCCAAAATGGATGTGGTCTTGTAGTTTTTAAATATTAACATTACTTATGTTATGCAAGTTATTATAGCTTTCAAATTTGCAGGTGAACCAATATGATACATGGGATACGTTTCTGCGTCCACTGAGATTACCACATCCATGTGTCAATGGATCTACATTACTTAGAAGACTCTATGGTACATATTTGGAAAAGTAAGTCATGTTTTTTCATGCTCCATTTCTTTTTATTTCCATTACATCTTAAGATCAGCTGATGTTAGCAATACATGGATATGAAGTTTACAAAGGTGTTTCGAAAGGTACAGCATAGTGAGCAATTTATTAACAAAAAAGATTTTGACAAAATTCTTTTTAAAATATTTTTTTATCAAAATTAATAAGAAACAGCCATATCTTATGGTATATTACTTATACCATAAGAACAAGATAGACAGAACGTTTAGAGCAATCAAGGGAAGCCGCTTTTTTGCTCTGTGTGCGTGACTCGTATAAGTACATACACAAATACGACCGTTCTAAATAGCGTACGGCGTACGCTATTTTGAACGGTCGCAGTGCACACTGCTACTCGAATCAGATGACTTTCTTGTTTCAGATGAGTTTGCGCTGCTTCACTCGCTGTCTGAAAATGTTGTGTCTATATTGTTCTAATGGTCTAAGGCATATTGTTAAATTTTATTTTTCAAAAGTAAACCTATTTGTTACTCTTTCTTACGTATTTTTTAATTTATACAGATATGAAAGAGCCAAAGGACCCCCTGGCAGAGATGACAATGATGACCTGGATGAAGACCCTCGCCGGAGTCGAGCCAGTGGCATGCCGCGAATATCGTTCGGTGGTGGTATTTATATCTCAGGTAACTAGTTGCTAGTTACCGAGATGTTTATAAGTGTGCTGGGGAAAGGGGTGTGGTAGCAATAGGTATGGGGTTAAAGAGTGGAGGATAGATTTTTCAATTTTATTTCAAGGGGAAATAATTTGTTGTGTGGTTTAAAGGAACTTAAAATACTCCTGCTACTAGGTGTTCCCATGAGAGACTATGTCACGAGGCTTAGCAAAAGGAAAAGTCGTGTATGATATGATTATGATAATATAGAGGTCAATTTAGTTCCCATTTCCCCCTTTTAACAGATAAAATATATTCTTCTTTTAAACAAATTATAGGTTTGCCGATATTCCAAATAAATGCTGGCAAAAGCCGAATACTAAGCGAAAGGTCGACCATCATATATTGTTTGCAACTCTTGTTATTAATCTATCATCCTTATTGCATTTATGAAAATACATATCTATAAGAATTGAAAAGTCTGGCCTTATTTTTGTCCGATTCAAATATTTCGTATAAATAGACCTGTGAATGTGAGTATGATGTGACGCCTTGTAAGTTCTATTATTTTCATTCGAATTGGAAATTTTCTTTGTGTGCTTTTTGTTGCAAATTGGTTTGAATAAATTCTTTATAATAAATAAAAATACCGCATGTTCTGCTGTTGATTTGGTAATATAATGCCCTTTTTGCAAAGTTCAATATTATTTGCATGTTAATAGTGTCAAGTGAAGAAGTTTATATAATAAGAGAGGCTGTTTTGGTTTTTGGTTTGATTTGAGTTGAAATTTGTATGATTGATGTTAAAATCTAAACTTTGATGTATGTATCTGGCAGGCTAATGGTTAGTTAGGTTTGATCAGCCTAACTAACCATTAGGCTTTATGAAAATTCAGAGGTTCATGGTTCGATTCCCATCCCATACATAGGGCTAACAATGAAGTATATGACTCCAAATAAAAGTCCGTTAGTTTTAGAACTTACAAGAAAATATTTTTATGTAAATATCAAATATCAGGATGACAGGCAAGTATACTTTTGTTAGGCCCATCCAAAAAAAACTTTGTTTCCCTTCATCACAGAACATCGCAACTAAATATGACTTTGTTTTGTCATGTTCCTGTGGTGTGTGAGATCAGCAGAGCTCATTGAGACAGCGTTATGTTGGAAGCATGTCTCTTATTTTCTTATACATCGATTTGTCTCATATATGAGACTTATGTGTTAAAAAAGTTCATGGCGTAATAAATAATCTTTAATAATCAGCAAAAGTTTTTTTTAGTAAATGAAAAGTTTTAAGACTTGTTCTTTGATGTATAATAAATAAAGGATAATAATAAATATTTTTCATTGCATACAAGAGGCTATATAAACAATATACAGGATGGTGATGTCAATACGACATTAAATTAAAACAAGGGCTATATTAGTTCATAGAAATGTATTGCAACGTTCAAATACATCTTATTCATTCGTTAATTTCATAACATTCTAATGAATTAATACAGCCAATTTTATATAGAAATATCATATCATCAAATAGAAATATCATAGAAATGTCATGAAATTATAACATGAAAAAGAAAGTTTTGAAAGTTGCAAAACATTTCTATTAAGTAATATAGCCCATGTTTTAATTTGATGTCGTATTGTCGTCATCATCATCACAAGGATATTTTGATATAATGTATTTATGATAAACATTCGTTTCAAGTCGAATTTAATTTTAAGATATGTACACTCAAGTTTGATACGGAAAAATAAATTAATCAATCTATTTTTTATACAACTAGATGACAAACACTCTGAGGGCCCTCCTGGTGGTAAGTGGTTACCGCCGCCTATAGACACCTGCAATAACAAGGAAAAATCACTTGATACTGCTGGTGCGTTGTCATCCTGAGGCCTAGGATGAAATGCCGTCCATGCCCTGTACACTGGCTATCTTTCCCTTCAATCCGAGACACACCGAACTGTTTTATAAGAAAGGCGGTGGTACCTACCCAGGCGATCCTACATATGGGCCTACCACCCAGTAATCTGCCATAAAAGTATTTTTTTCTTAAATAATAACTTAACTATTCCTTCCAGCTTCTGGCGAGACGATCCGCACTGGCACTAACCGCGTGGCTGGCCCATCAGAAAGGCTTGCTCTCTCGCTGCTTTCACCGATGCCCAATGAACAAGATTTTGCTGTCAATGTGTGCACCGTGTTAGCTGCAGACCATTCTAACAGACTACCCTTGGCTGCTACACCGCATATATTAGACTTTTTGTTGGCGCATGCAGGGGTTTATAACCATTGTAAGTGTATTTCACTTTAGATATTGTAAAGCGTGATCTCGGGTTATATTTTAGAGAGTGAATATCACATTTCACATACGAGATTTTGTACATAACGTCTACTTAATTGTAAGAAATACAAATAAAGAAAGAAAACGATGGAGAAAAATTAAACTGGTATGTTACAACACGTGCGGTGGCGTAGCGGTTATCGCGTCTGACTGGACCCCAGGCGGTTTCGATTCCCGCCTGGAGAGTGAATATCTTAAAAATATTGTTTAGCCTTTTTTGCATGAATGACAACATGATGTTTGACGCCGGATGTGTTCCAGAAATAAAAAGAAAAAAGGAGATGGCCCAAAATTATATGCAGGTCCGTCCAGGTCTATGTAAAAATAGGCAAAAAACACTATTGAATTGGACATTTTCTTTTTATTTGCTTTGTTTATTCGTACAAAATAAGAACTGCAACACAATGTTCAAAAATGTTCAAATGTTCATCATGGCGTATAATTGGTCAATTTCGTGAGGGTTTGTTGACTCGTATAATATGTCACCCGCCATATTGTACTATTGGGTAACCATTTTGAATTTTGTACAAGTGCTATACATGAAAACGACATCAGTTTTTTCCGGATTCAAGAGGTTTCCCGATTTTTTAAGATAGTGTTCATATACGTATATGAAACATCTCCATTGTAATCTTGACTCCTTGCTTCGGAAAGCACGTTAAGCCGTTGATCCCGGTTGTAACTGCAACTGATTCTACCCACTAACCCGCATTGGGCCAGCGTGGTGGTGTTATGACCCAAACTCCTCATGTGTTTCTCCCCAGTGCCCAGCTGTGGGACGTACGCTGTTGATGACTGATTAAATTAATATTTCTGTAGCGAGTCTCCGAGACACAATCGGACGGTCGTACTACGAAGCTCGCGGCCGCTACCCCGATGAGTTCTGGGAGATGAGAGCTGGAGGAGGCGGTGCGAGGGAGTTGGCTGACGAGACGAAGTTCATGCAGCCAGGGTTGGAACAACCAGAACTCATGGTGCAAGCCCTGGCAGCTCACAATACTCTGACTGACTGTCTGATGCAGGAAGGCGCTCAAGAAGATTTACTGGAGAAAATGTTCCGTGATGTAAGTGAAGTTCGCAAGAGTCCGTAAGACTAACTTACCGCTATAACTAGGACTGGGCTTTCAAGGCATTTTTAAGGAAATCACTGGTGATGAATAAAATGCTTACTTAATTATAAAATGGAGACTGCATGGTCTAAACCACCAAAAATAAGTGTAATCAAAATATAAAACTAGAAAAATTTCACGTCCTGAGGCGAGAATCGAACCCGATCGGGATTTTAATTACTAAATAATTTTTCAAACATTTATAATAATGGTAAAATCAAAAATTAAGAATATAAAGTATTTTTTTTAAATTACGATTTACCTACATTATAAACCAAACGCATGTGCATTAAATGTAGAATTGCAGACAATTATATTACAGAATTTGTACGCTGATCACAATAGCTGTGGTCGCAACGACATCTTCGTAATGTTGCTATGTTGTATGTAACATTACCCTTTTCCTTTAACATAGATAATAAATGGTGCATGATAAAATTTATGTATCAAATATGATACATAGTAAAAATGTTACTTACTAATTTGCGTCTTCATTTGTATCTCGTTGCTACCATTTTAAGCAAATAGACATTTATAGTTGTTGGCACTATAAATGTCTATTTGTTCACTATGTGATTTTAATCTGTTTTTCATGTATATGACTGTTTTTTGCCAGAGTAAAAAAATACTTTTCTACTGTGTCTAGTTTGCCTTTTAGCTATATTTAAATGGCGAACTTAACCAATCTTTAATATATTATTGATCATCAAAAATATTAAATTTCTCAACATTAAGCTAACAATTAGTAAACAAATCAAATATTTTTGCACATCTTTTATTTACTTTCCTTTAAACATCGTTAAATATGTACATTTTCTTCACAGGATGTTTTGGAAGATTGGGTAACGGAGCCTACAGAGGAAAATCAACTGTTCGCCCCAGAGTTGCCAGGCGGCGCAACCTGTGTTTACACCCAACGAGTGCTACAGATAGCCTCGATAGTTCGCTCTCTTTCTTTCCACGAAGAGAACGTCCAATATTTATCGAAGAACACCACACTTATTAGGTATTTGGAGCCACATTGTCGGTGACTTATGGATACAATAAAAAAATCGTTTAATTGAAATAAAAATATACTCTAATTTTTTTAGATCCAGTTTGGTTTGAATATCCATCTATGTACTTACCGTATTTTACCAACATAAAGTTTTGATTTTGAATTTAAAAAATACTGTTTAGTAGCTTCATCAAAACAGCCGGAATTCGACCTTAAAGCCATATACATCAGGAATTCAACTATTAGATAAATGAGAGATAGGAAGGATTAGCACTTCGCCTTCGATGTATCTTAGTACCTGAAATCGCAATATTATATTGAGTAGTAAAAGGTTCATAGTTATGAACTTTTACCTTTTACTACTCAATATAATATTGCAATTTCAGGTGTATGGTGTGTGTTTAAACATAAGATTACTTCTTTCAGATTTTTACTGCTTTGCGCCAATTGCTGGGTGGGAACGCTGCGACAATCTGGACTTGATACGCTAGGGAATGTTTCATCAGAATTTATTATAAAGGTACACAAGAATCTCTGTACATAAAACATTGTATGTAGACTCACTTGAAAATTAAATTAGTCAATTAATACTATGTCATTTCTGTTATCTTTTACACTTATCCGTGTTAAAACAACATTAGATTTTTTAGTTAAGCACTAAGTTTGACGTAAAAAATATAATGATTCCTAATAAGTTACTGTCGCGAACCTCCTCGTAGTCGAGCTTTCAACATACGGCCTAAAAAGCTCACCTACAGTCACTGATCGCTGTTTAATTAGACTCTAAAGAAAACTTTCTTGCTCTCATAAAATATAATGAACCGTGATATAAATTAACGTCAAATTGTTGGCAACACCAACATTGATTTATTTATTTATATCTTGTAAAATAGCAACATTGTCGCTCTTCTTTCACCGACTGTGCTGGACGATTGCACGTTTCTGTGCAATCCAGTTATTTTGGCCTTTCATTTTTCACCCCCGACTCAAAAAGAGGGTTGTTATGTGTGTCAGTCTATGGCATCATAGCTCCTTAAAGAATGTACCGGTTTTGATTTGTTTTTTTTTTGTTTACAAACTGATATGATCGAGATGATTCTTAGCTATAATCTATGAAGATCTGTTCAGGCGTTTGATGACTATCACCTCATTTACTACTTGACATAAGGGTCTTACTAACTTTTACAATTCAGATTGATTTGAAATTTGGTTTACGGTTACTTCGTTGTATTTCCAAGACACGCTAAACTTAGCTGATCATGTACCATCAAACTGCGGGATGCTTCATTCTATTTCCCTCTTTCCAGGACCCAGCTACCTGCCTTATCTCCAGGCACGTATTGTCTACAATACAGTCGGCCCTGGTCTCCCAGGATCGGGCAAGAGTACTAGCAGCACTGGAGTTGCTCAACAAACTCGCTCAAAATGAAGTCAACGAAGAGGCCTTGCTAAAGGCTTTAGAGGCTAAGGTATTTATATAATGAGAGAAAGTTTACATAAAGCTTAATGTGAAGTCTAATAGGAATTTGTATTTGGAAGGGCAACACGATCGAAGGGATGTATTTACTACCTAGGCAGTATGTAGTTATCATTAATTTATTTCGCAAGTTAACCGATCATCGTGAAAATAAAGTGAAGATTTAAATGTCCGTATTTTATGTAGTAAATTAGTTCTATAACAACACATTGTCACTACTTGTTGTATTAGTGGTGGTGTAGAAAGGCTATAAAAATATCAGGCTGATTCGGCCACCACTGATTCAAGAAAGAAATTACTTGCATAGTCTAACTAACAACACATTAGTTAGACTATGCAAGTCATTAATTGCTTCAATTTAATTGCATGCCACAGAAAAGAAACTTCCATAGTGTTAATGACCTGAATAAATTAAAACATGAGCTATATTAGTTTATAGAAATGGTGTGTCACTTTCAAAAACATTTTATTCATTTGATAAATTTATGACATTTGTATGAAATTATATATTATATAACATTTTTTCATAGATACGTCATGAAATTACCAAACGTCTAAGATATTCTTGAATGTATTATATTGCCGTATTGACGGCACCACCCTGTGTAATTTGAACCGGTCTACAGAAATTTGTTTAATTTTTTCTATATTTTCTGTTATCTACTTGTGAATGGAAAAGGCGTGCTTGAGGGAATTTATCATAAAGTATAAATTAAACAGCAATGTAGGTTTACATAATTATATATTTGCATCACAATATCTAGGTAAATTAATAAAGTTGTATCTAGCACATATACTCACTTGAAAGTTAGTCAATAAAATCATGGAAATCATTCATTATGCCAAGGATGATAGAAGTAAAGGATTGCCAATGTCTAATGTCGCGTAAATTAGTACCTAAACAACGACGAGATGTCGCTAGCAGTATCAAATCATAAAAATACACATTCCGTCAATACTTTGCGTAAAAGCAGACTCTTAGATGGCGTCACTGCAACTTTAATTTATTTGTGAAACTTAATTTATCTTGCCAATAGATGGACCTATTTTATAATTTAACAACATGGACCAAATATCATTCTTGTTATTCTTAGATTATTATTATCAAAGTAGTAATGAGGTAATAGTATAAATTAACGTAGCAACTTTTATTGTAATGATTTATTCTCGTTGTTTGTTTTTATTTTTTAAGTGTAGGTATATTACTTACATAAAATTTTAAACATAAATTAAAACCGACTTCAAAAAACTGAAAAGATTAAAATAAGTAATAGAAATATATTTTTTGGAGTCGGTGCTTCACTTTCCATTGTTTTTGTTTTTGGAGACAACTTAGCACCAACTCCAAAAAATATGATTCTAGGGGATGATTACCTACTTAGATTTAATTATTTTAACCTTTTCAGTTTTTTGAAGTGGGTTTTAATTTTTTTTTTTCACAAGTTTTAGTGATAGATAACTTTCTAAGGTCGAAGCTATATTGGTGACCGTCAACTTAAATTGTTTGCTACTATCGTATCGTTTCACTAAAAAGTTATAGGAAATTGATTGCACACACGGGCGCTAAATGAGGCGGCTCTGGGTTGATCTTCTGAATTGTTGCATAGAGTTTAGTTTTGTACCTTTTTTTAACTATTGCATATGTAAAGACTTAGTACCAACGCAATATGTAACAAAATTCTGTGGAATAAATTATTTGTATTTGTAAGTTCTAACTGATATTTCAGTAATGAAGACCATATTTTTGGGTCGTCTAAAGAAAATGGTAGGTTCATTTCCCAAAAGTGGTAAGAGTCATGTTCGGGTGCATTAGAAACCCGTGTTTTTTACCACGCGTCATTTCATTATGTAATGCGGCAGACACCACTGCTATCGCTCATTAACCGACTTCAAAAACGAGGAGGTTCTCAATTCGGCCGGTTTTTTTTTATATGTATGTACACCGATTACGCCGAGATTACTGATCCGATTTACGTGATTCTTTTTTTGTTCGATGCGGAATAGCTGCCATTTGGTCCCATAAATTTTTTTTTCAAAAACAGTTGGGTACTTTGGTTTTAAATTAAAAAAAAACTGAAATTATTAAGT
The DNA here is from genome assembly GCA_947347705.1 of Nymphula nitidulata. Classification (NCBI taxonomy): domain Eukaryota; kingdom Metazoa; phylum Arthropoda; class Insecta; order Lepidoptera; family Crambidae; genus Nymphula; species Nymphula nitidulata. The sequence goes on along the minus strand of OX374636.1, from coordinate 7,469,570 downwards.
CGTCTACATATATGAATTTGCAAATTTTTGCTTTTCCAATGAATTTTTAGTAAAACGATACGATAGTACGAAACAATATAAGTTGACGGTCACCCATCTAGCTTCGACCGTAGAAAGTTATCACTAAAAATTGTGAAAAAAAAAATTAAACAAAAATTAAAACCGACTTCAAAAAACTGAAAAGGATAAAATAATTACATTTAAGTAGGTATTCATCCCCTAGAAACATATTGTTGGAGTTGGTGCTAAGTGGTTTCCAAAAACAATAGAAAGTGAAGCCGAAGTCGGTTTTTTTTAAAGTTCGTGTTCTTCAAGGCCAAGGGTCACAAGTTTTATTTAGGCTGTGTGTTGTTACATCCGCCCCGACAAACAAGAACACCCTGGCCTTCGTTTTGAAGAACTCTTCAAGAGCGCAGCTGGTATTTTAATCCAGGTGGCTTAGTGTCAACCGGGCAGAGTATTTGCGTCTAAGTCAAAATTAGCATACTGGCCGAGCCGTCTCAAGATGTTGGTGGAAGGCATTTAGTCCGGTACCGCTAGGTTTTGAGGTTCCAAAAATATTAAAGTTTATAATTTTTTGCATACAGTTAGTAGGTAAGGTAAACGTCCCTATACTCGTCGGATTTTGAACTTGGCTGACTTTGACGACTTGTCACACAAACATCATTGAGCTTACGTACGAAGTTGTAATTACACGATGCGATACATAATTTAATACTCTATTAGATATAATGATTCGTTTCATTAAGGAGAATCAGGAAAAAATCTAGAAAATAATAAATTGACGAACATTTGTACCAGTATTCGACAGATTTGTGTGTTTTTGACACTGTGTTTCGGATTAAAGGAAACGTTAGAAGTATGATTACTGGGCATCGAAGTCATCTCATCTTAGGCTACAGCATATCGGGGGTGGGCTCGTGAAATTGCTTCGCCAGAGCCTAGGCTACCCACGCGAAGGGCAATGAAGTTACCAGGGAGTTTTAGTGTGTTTAGCACTCAGATCATAGAAAGAAGTAGATATTTTAAGGAGGCGGCGTGGCGCGTAGGTTTCCGACATGCCCAAACCGAAATATCGTTCTCTAACGGGCTGTTAGTTATAACTTAGCCGCGCTTACGCAAGGATCTCCTGTATTTATCGAAATGTCGAGACACACGCACGGCCAGCGAGGAGACGAGGCTCCTCCGCGTTGAAAATGCCCGTCTCAAAGCCGAGATGGAGGCTCTCCGCCGAGAAATCGGTAAACTGAAGACGGTGAGGCAAGAGCTCGACCGATTGAAAAAGGACGTTCGTGAGCTCCGTTTGGGTGACAAAGGCGTTCCAAAAGCGCCGGTTGCAATTGAGGACTCCGACATGGATATATGTTTCACCTGAGAGGCCCTGCCTCAGCGGGAAAACATTCGGTGCACTCAGCCGCAACCGAGCACGTCACGGCAAGCGCCTGTACTCTTTGTTGTAACCCCGCCGTCTAACGATGAGGAGGACAAGGAAGAGAGACTGATGCGGAAAGTGCTCTCCCGCGTCAGCACCATGGTTGGCGCTAGGTTTGATGGGATGGAGGCCGATGGAAGGCTGCTTCCTGCGAAACAGCACCGTCCTCCGCTGGCCGCTGATAATCGAAAGACGATGCAGGAGAAAGCGAAGCCACCGAACTCTGCCGCACCAAATAAGGGCAAAATTATAGTCATCCCTGCTTCTAAGCCGAAGGCAGGCATCTCCGCCGTCCCCCTATCAGCTCCTAATACGACGAGCGCCACGGATGCTGAAAGGTGGACGAAAGTAAAAAGTAGTAAGGGGGGTAAGGGCAAGCTTGGCGCAGCATCAATACTAGCTCCTGCAACGATTGCCAGTGGAGGAACGTCCAAAGCCAAAGATGTAACAGCAGACGCAGCCCCCGAAAATAAGCGGAGGAGGAGGAAGACTAGGCTTAGAGCTTCGCGGTCAGCGGCTGTCATAGTGACTATTGAGCAGGAGAAAAAGGTAGCGCGTATGACGTATGCGGACGTCATGTCAAAAGCGCGCACGTCTGTGAACATTGAAGAGCTGGGCCTCCCCCCGCTAAAATTGCGAGAGTCGGCATCGGACGCCCGCCTGTTTGAAATCCAGGGACTTGAGGATAACGCAGATAGCGCAGATAAATTTGCGGAAAAGCTTCGTGCCGCCTTCGGAGAAGGGGTACGGGTGACTCGGCCCATTAAAACAGCGGAGTTTCGTCTCGCGGGGCTTGACGACTCGGTTACCGCAGATGATATCAAAGTCGCTGTGGAACGTACGGGATTCTATACGTGGCCCTGGGGAACGCTCGTAAGGAGCTGCAAGTGGCAATTGCTCGTGCCAAGGTCGCAGCTCGGGCAGATATGTTGGAGAATCTAAATAGGGGTAGGCCCTATCGTGCAGTGCGTGATAGGTTCGCAAAGGGCCCCCCAGTAGTGGAATCCATAGATCCCTCTTTACTACGAGAGACAATAGACCGGCTGTTTCCTGAGAGCGGGGAGTTCCCCGCTCCGGCGATGGCGTCTGACCAAGCGACGCGCGAACCTGATTCGCTGCCTCCACCGCCAATCACAAACTGGGAGTTTGAGACAGTCATCACCAGGCTCCGAGCCAAAAAAACAGCCCCGGGGCCTGACGGAGTGCCTGGCCGAGTTCTGGCACTTGCTCTTGGGTCTCTGGGGGATCGTCTCCGGGGCATTTAAGATCGCTGCTTTGAGCCTGCTGTTGCTCCAGAAGCCCGGGAAACCAGCGCACAGTCCTTCTGCCTATAGGCCGATTGTGCTGCTGGACGAAGCCGGAAAGCTTCTGGAGCGAATTGTTGGCTGGTTAAGCATCTCAGCCGGGTGGGTCCTGATCTTGTGGAGTGGCAGTTCGGTTTTAGGGAAAATCGCTCCACCATAGACGCCATCCGGTTGGTCACGGCTAAATCTGAGGAGGAGATTGCTAGGGGCAGGGAGGAGATTGCACTTGCAGGGATCTCAACGCGTTTGCATTGGCAGAGGTGTATAGGCGGAGCGCCGCCGTTCGGATGGAAGGAGCCTGCCCGTCGCCGGAGCTCATTCGACGGTGGCGCGACGGAGCCCAGCGGGTAGTGATGAGCGTTTGGCGACGCAGGCTGGAGGTTCCAATTTATGGCTAGTAGACTGTCGAGGGAATCAGGCCATGCTCGACGAAGTGGGTGGATCGGGAGCATGGCTCCCTGTCCTTCAGACTAGTGCAGGTGATGTCAGGGCACGGTTGCTTTGGCCATTATCTACACAGAATCAGACGGGAGCCGAGTCCCCGGTGCCACGAGTGCGGTGGCGAAGACGACACGGCGCAACATACGCTTGAGTTGTACCCAGCATGGGTTGTTGAGCATCGCGACCTGGTCGCGACAGTGGGGGCAGACCTTGCACTGCCGACATTGATTAGATCGATGGTCGGTAGTGTGACGAGCTGGGAGGCAGTTGCCACCTTCTGTGAGCAAGTTATGCTCCAGAAGGTAGGACCTCAAAATCGCCTATTACGTAACGGAGTTCAAGTATTACGTAACGCAGTTTGAGGGGAGGGAGGGTCTTACCAGAACCTTACTTATCTTACGACGAAGCGTTACCAGGGCGGGAGTAGGGTTCGAACAACGCGTTACGTTACATGTTTTTTTTATTTAAATAAAAAACTAGGAAATCTTCGAAAATTGCGTTACGTAATACTTGAACGGTCCCCTAGCCGTACCGGACTAATTGCCTATTTGCGTAAAAACTACAAAAAGTAATAGTTAAATTAACAATAGCAAGAGACGTGTAATTTACATAAAACTCACAACACACACATTACACGCACATCACACTTAAATACCCGAATTACAAAACATTATTTTAGTAATTCGTGTAGAGATACATAACAATTTATGTAGGTAGCCTAGCCATTTCTTTATAATATCGCCGCGGTACGGCGCAGGCGGCGCGGCATAAGTACAAAGGACGCCGGCCGCCCTGCCCCCGCGGCCGCCCGCGCCGCTAAACTTCCCCCGCCACACGTGTTCACACAAACAAACACCACTTGCACACATAAAAAAAGCGTAAAAGAGTTATCTACTTACCTTAACTTATTGATAGGTATTTTAATAACTGTTTCAAAATCTCCGTTAGCTAGCAAGAAGCACATCCACAATATCGAAATATTCTATTTCAACACCCGAACGAGTATTTTTCAAATACCTACATGTACAGTCGACAGCACATCAAGTGTAACAGTTGATGGCAATAAGCTTTATTGTACAGCCTTAATTACATAGTTATAATACACAAATTATCAGACTGCTAAAGATTATAATTAAAAAAGATACGCCTTGGGGCGGGGATCGAATCCGCGACCGTTGAAATATAATTTTTTAGGGACTGAGAGAATACGTTAGGTTATAATAACGCAAATACAGACAGACTAGAAAATATATAATAAAAAAAAAAATGGGTAATCCTAAGTAACTCACTTGGTTAGAGCAGGCACCCGGACATTATCATCCTTGCGCGTACTGAGAATGGTTGCGGCTTTGGTCCCCGCCCGCGCCCCAGCACATGAACTTTTTCTAGTTTGTCTATTTATCTCAGTAAAGTTGACAGCACATCAATCTTGACAGTTTGACTTTTAGACCGCCCTTACTGCGTTCGTAATAGAGGTGGCTTTTGTAGTGCAACTGTTACACTTGATGTGCTGTCGACTGCACTTCTAGGTATTTGAAAAATACTCGTTCGGGTGTTGAAATAGAATATTTCGATATTGTGGATGTGCTTCGTGCTAGCTAACGGAGATTTTGAATCAGTTATTAAAATACCTATCAATAAGTTAAGGTAAGTAGATAACTCTTTTACGCATTTTTAATGTGTGCGAGTGGTGTTTGTTTGTGTGAGCACGTGTGGCGGGGGGAAGTTTAGCGGCGCGGGCGGCCGCGGGGGCAGGGCGGCCGGCGTCCTTTGTACTTATGCCGCGCCGCGCCGGTGCCGTACCGCGGCGATATTATAAAGAAATAGCTAGGCTACCTACATAAATTGTTATGTATCTACACGAATTACTAAAATAATGTTAAATTGAAAGCTTATATAAAACAACCGATCAACTCACAAGTGTAACCTTCTGAATGTAAGTACCTACGGTTGAGTTTAGCACCATGTCACACCAGCTATTGCGTCTCGTATTTTAATAGTTTATACCTTACTATAGTAAGCCATAATTATTGTGACATGATACTAAAGTGTTCATCTCTCTGAGATTCAGCTACTTCTGTGGTTGATCACACCTACGTTATTTAACCGACTTCAAAAACGAGGAGGTTCTCAATTCGGTTGGTATGTTTTTTTAAAAGTATGTACACCGATTACGCCGAGATTTCGGGTTCGATTTACGTGATTCTTTATTGATTAACAAAAATTAAAGCCGTGTTCAAAAAACTGAAAAGGATAAAATAATTAAATTTAAGACTAGATAGTCATCACCTAGAAACATATTTATCCTTAACAGTTTTTTGAAGTTGGTTTTAATTTTTGTTTATTTTTTTTATACAATCGTGTGCAGTCAGACATCAAAACAAAGTCTATATTCTAGATGCCTACCTATCTACTTATTAACGCTGTCGTCGACGACGCCCTCATTACAAATTTTTAACATTTGTGTTTTAAAGTTTTTTATTTCATATAGTAATTATAATGTTCTCAATAGTTTTTTATTTTACAATAAAATACTGGATTAGCAATCTTAATTTTCAAAAAAACCTTTCTTGTTGTTTAAGCGCCATCTATTAAATTTATGCTAGCATTATATTGAAAATCTAAACTAGCACACTGGTAGCACAGTAGCAAATGGTGTATAAAACTATCACGTAGCGCTAGTTTCATATAGAAAAATGAAATCGTTGAAGCAGAATATTGTGATGATATTTAGAGCTCGAAAATAGTAATGTATCAAACTATTAATTTTCATGTAAAAATTCTAATGATTTACTATCATATTTGGCCATATTTTAATCCGCAGGCTAACTGCTAACGCCATCTAGTCTTAAGCCGGTATTCGTAGCTTTAACAGAGTTACGCTTTTTTGTATGACATTGGCAGTCTATATATTATTTGGTCCATGATTATGCTAATAAAACTTGAAATAACCTCAGAAATAACGTGAAAAGCACTGATAGTAAGCTTTGAGGAGACCTCAAGGTAGATCGCGACGTACCTTGAGTTTGACAGTTCATTAAACAACTCAATGAGCAATTTGCTCAAGTCGAGGATAGTTTTTTGAGTTCTGCATACCGATTTTATCCTTGAGGTTGAGTCGAGTCACAGTTGAGTGGAGGAAATCTCGAGGAGCCGACTGTGCATATGGGTGTTAATGTACCTGTGTTACAAATGATAGCACAGCAAATATTTAATTCAGAAAATTGGCATTTTATTTTTACCCTTTCTATGGTTATAACAACTCTATGTCCCCGCGCGGTACTCTTCACAAGTTTTGGGTAAAATAAGCGGCCGAGTTTACAATCACTGGTTATAACGTAATCTTAAATCAATGTGGGGTCAGCCTAAATTTCTTTAAAGTCTCTTTTTTATTGTTTTTTTTATACTACTAGATGACAAACAAGCTGACGGCCCACCTGATGGTAAGCGGTTATAGACACCTGCAATAACAAGGAAAAATCACTTGATATTGCAAGTGCGTTGTCATCCTGGGGCCTAAGATGAAATGCCGTCCATGCCCAGTAATTACACTGGCTACCTTTCCCTTCAATCTGAAACACAGCGAACTGTTTCACGGCTGAAATAAGAAAGGCGGTGGTACCTACCCAGACGACCCTACATACGGGCCTACCACCTAGTAAATTACAAAAATATTGTAACAAAAATATTGTCCCCACAGGTATACAGCGACGTGTGTTCGTTGCTAACTCTCCGCGACATAATGGTGCTAGTGTGCACGTTGGAATGCGTGTACGCATTGACGTCACTGGGCGACCGGGCGAGCGAATCAGTCGCTAGGGTGCCAGGTCTTGTCCATACGCTGGTCTCTCTCGTTACTGTTGAGGTGAGTTCCTGACAATATTTAAATTATTCTTTGATGTAACCTTATTGTATTGATTCAATCGTGTTGAAAAAGATTTCACACACGAATTTAATTTCTTTGCTTAGAAACTGGTCAAATTTTAAGTAAATCACAACCTCTTAATATTTGCTTATGATTAAAAAGAATTGTGTCTTAAACTGGTGCCTGTTATCGTAACCACAAATTTTCAACGGATTGGCGCCGATTTAATTTGAGTGATGACTTAATTGCATACATTTTAGTAATTTCATATGGATGCGCCGCGAATTCACCGAAAATTTGTGATTGCAATTACCTAGCACCCAGTAGTACCGCATAGCTTGTCAATATTGTAAAAAAGTTTGGGTCTTGGAAAACTTTTTTTTCATTCGATGTTCGTTCACAGTTAATAAAATGTACTTCTTATGAACCGTACCGAGTGTAAAGGGAACCTTACACTTGGTATAGTATTATCTGGGCTTAAAGTATCCATACTGTAACGGGTACTTTAACATTACAATGTTATAGCACCTCGTTTCGCTTTTAAAATTTCCTGGCAATATTAAAAAACATAAATTAAAATTCAAATACATACTTTGGCGTTTAATTCGATTTCACTTTTGAAATCATTATTTTTCTGACCTTATCAGTGTCTTGCTCTCCAATAGTACCAATAGCTTGGGGATATATTATTACATTACAATATAATATGAATGGATATTAAATTTATTAATTTGTCAAGGCACTTTTTTGTAAGTACCTACCTTATTTTTTATATCAAATTCAGTGTATTCAGTGTTTCTTAAGTGTTTAATTTTTAAGTGTATTTTATATTGCTTCAGAGTGCCTGATTTTATTACCTTTATTTTACTATATAAATATACCATAAGTGACGTATTCCGGTGCTTTCATTCTTCGGACGCTCCCAACCTACCTCCAAACGTCACAATACATATAATATGAGTTTGTATTGCCCCAGGCTCAGAGTTACGGTCCCCGGGCGTGTATATTGATGCGTGTGGTGGAGACGGTGAGCGGGCCGAGTGCCCTGGCCGCAGTCGCCGAGAGCCAGCAGGCCAGCCAGAATGCGGCGCAGGCGCATCAGGTAACAAATACAGAGAAATAGGTCTTTGTTATGCGATATATTTTCGTCACTTTTTGAAAATATTTTATTCACAAAATACTAATAACATGTAATATTTTTTAAAATTATGTAAATTATACCAATTTAAAGAGTAAACAAAATGTACAACAAATAGCAGTTTTTTTTTATAACTAAATGTTTCGTATTTAAAAGTTACCCAATGTGATAAATAAATACTTAAATGTTTTCCGATCTATTTCATATGTTGGTATAGCGGATGTTACATAAAAATAAATAAATAAAAAATTAAAAGTAATTAATTATTTTCTATATACCTAATTTGAATATACGAAATTATGATATGTAATTTTAAGTAAAGGTTTAAATGTTTACTATTTCTGGAATTCACGTATTTATTTTGTTTGTAATCGAAGTGTAAAGTACTAATGCGGGCCTTGAATTAACAGACTCAAGTACAACAGAAGCCCCCCGAGCCGTCACAGAGTTCCGCTCCCGCGCCCGCCTCCGCTCCCGCTCCCGCTGCCGCCTCTGCTCCGGCGGCCGCTAGCCCCACGCCGGTCAACAATTTGCAACAATCCCATATGCAACAAAGAACTGTACAGGTAAGGTACAATAGATTAGAACAATCAAATAAAACATAAATCTAAAATATGCCTAACAGGGATGTTGCGGATGCAATTATTTTGACATCCGCGGATGCGGATGCGGATTTCAGGATTTGTTAAAGATATTTCAGTTTTAAGTGCGTAAATCCTGTAGGATCTTGTCACCAATATGCGTCTTCCTATTGGCCACTTTACAGACGAAAATAGCAACAAGCAAACACGCACGCGTCACTTTGGACCGCCCACTTTTTGTACATATCGCAACAAGTAGTTGCAAATATGAATCCGCATCCATAAAAAATCTAAAAAGGATATATGAATTCGAATTAATTCAGATATCTGCATGACGTTCCGCATTTGCAGAATATCTGAATTCGAATTAATTCAGATATCTACATGATGTTCCGCATTTGCGGAATATCTGAATTCGAATTAATTCAGATAACTGAATGATGTTCCGCATTTGTGGATGCAAATATAAGTAACATCCCTGATACCTAAAACTAAAGATGACAAAAGCTCATAAAGTTAAGACTGTGCTTCTCTTTCATTCCAATGTTCAATTCGAAACAGGATAGATGACAAGTGACGAAATTTGACGTTTCTGAAATGTATTTTTCAACAATTTATCCCATTACAAGTAAAAATTCTATAGAGCGTTTATTTGTCACTTAGAACGCATTGATTTAAAGTTAGTTTGATGCAAAAGTATATCTAAAATGAAACACGTGCATACACTTAAAACATGTAAAGAGTCGTTGGCACAACTAATCTGAAGAATAATGAATCTTTTCCTAAGTTATTAAAATAGAATAAAACTAGAAAATTTTCACGTCCTGAGGCAGGAAACGAACCTCCTGCCGTTCCTGCCACAGGACGTGAAATTTTTCTAGTTTTATTCTATTTTAATTACTAAGTAATTTTTCAAACATTTATAATAATGTTAAAATCAAAAATTAAGAATCTTTTCCTTTTCTTTCAAAATCAGGAAAACGAACATTTTGCGCAAGCTTGGCTCCGTTCGTCCTACGAGCCGCTGCCACCAAATGATAACAGCGCTTGCGACGCTAGCGAGGTGTACAGGCAATATCTGGCCTGCTGTAGCAAGCTGGGAAGGAAAGGGGTCATTGCCCCTGCGCACTTCCCAAGACTAGTTCGGTAAGACAATTTTTAATTATTTCTGCAGAGAATCGATGGTTTTTTTAAAGTACTTAAACTTGGAATAACTGCATCTTTAACCGACTTTAAAAAAGGAGGAGGTTATCAATTCGACTGTATGTTTTTTTTATGTTTGTTACCTCAGAACTTTCGACTGAGTGAACCGATTTTGATGATTCTTTTTCTTTAAAAATTTTTTGAAAATCCATTGGGTAGTATGGTTTTTAAATCAAAGAAACTGGAAAAATTAAGTCCTCTGCGTATGCGAAATTGAGGATTTTTGCTTTCCTATGAATACGATAGTAGGAAATAATATAAGCTCACGGTGATACATCTAGCTTTGACCTTAAAAAGTTATCACTAAAAATAGTAGAAAAAACATTTTAGACAAAAATTAAAACCGACTCCAAAAAACTGAAAAGGATAAAATAATTAAATTTTAGTAGGTACTCATCCCCTAGGAACATTTTTTTGGAGTTGGTGCTAAGTTGTATCTAGAAACAATAGATAGTGAAGCATCCATTTTATACTTTTCAGTTTTTTGGAGTCGGTTTTAATTTTTGTTATTTTTTTTTATTAACTCTACAGGCTTTTGTTCCTTACCTTTTTTTTTGTTTATACAACTTTTATTATTTTAGTCTAGGTATTACATTTGTTGCGCTCTGCGTTGCTCTAATTACATTTTTTTGTCACTTAGTCGAATCTTTGAAGAGAGTTCTTGTGACCAAATCCGTAATGGAGTTCCCGTACCTATTTACTAAGTATTAAAGATCTGTGCTTTTATTTTACTAGTATTCTGTGATGGTGGGGTTCACACAACACTTGGATAAATATTTATTCGTGTTTTCTTATGTCTACATTTCTTTTCATGTAGGTTTCAGTAAAATCTTAAAAAAAATATTTCATTTTTCCTAAAACTAAAATTAAGATAATGTTGATTAATTACTTTTGTTATAGGACTGTATTCGGAGGTACTGTTGGACCGAACACCGTGACAACATCGACGGGTGAAACGCAACAAGCTTACATTGGAATACGTTCGCGGAATTTACCCAACAGAACCAATCAGCCTACAGGTAAGTTGTAAGTCTACGTTTAGTTAGCATAGTATGATGTTCAATTAATTACAACCAAAATTAAAGATTTAAAATTTGATATGGGTGTGTAGTGAGAATAAAGCAAGGGATATCAGTGCTATTTTTGATTGGTTTATTCTTAAGTTTACACAAAACAAAACCATGTAAATACAAAATTTGCAAAAAAAATTGCGATGTACAGACGACATCACATCAAGTGTAACAGCTGCACTACGAAAGCCGCCTCTATTAAGAACGGAAGAAGGCCGGTCTGAAGGTTAAACTGTTACGCTTGATGTGCTGTAGAATGTACATATTAACAAAATACTGTGTTTTCTAGCAGAAAATGTTTGAGTGATCATTTTTTATTACATAGTAAATTTCATCCTTTCGTTTTTTAAATCCATATTGATGAAAAGCGCTGGATTGGCCGTAGAAAAAGGTTTCCTTTCTAATTTGAAAAGCATGAGATGCATTTAGTTAAGACTAAATTTGGTTTAATTTCATAGCAACAGAATTAATACCAGAATTGTGATTTAGGTCCATCGTCACCGATCCTGAAAGCGCAGCTGACGAACAAACCAGGCACCGTGGAAGTGAAGACGGTAGTTTCAAATCAACCACAGGTAACTTAGGCAAATAGGTTTTAAGGCTTTGTAGTTAGGAATTTTCTGCCTCCACTTGAACAACACGCACTAAGAAGTTTATTAATACTTTCAAAACCAACACGTGTTGGTAAGGCATTGCAAATTTTGTTAGTGTGAAAGGAAAAGGCGTGAAAAAGCACCTTTCGGGTCGGCAACGTGGAGGCGGCTAGAGCAGTGTCTGAACTGCACTGGCTGTTTTCGCATATGGACTCTTTTTACCGCTTCAGATCAGGTGGTGTTGAACCATTTCTATGAACCAATATAGCCCATGTTTTAATTTATTGTCCGCACCAACCTGTATAAACTCGGGAGATTTATTGGCCTTGTAAAAAATTGTTTTTTTTTTATTTATTTATTTCTCTTTCAAAATATAGCCATTACACAGATTATGATTAAAAATACAAATCAATCCGATAACTATATTGTGAGAGACTGGCGTCCGTACTAGGAAAACCTGTGTTACATATAACCAGGCTCTCACCACCTCACTATTAGCTAATTCAGAGATATTTTCACAAAAAGAGCTAATTATAGTTTAGGTAGGCATCAGTCAAACTTTCTGATTTTAACAATAGTTTAGATAGGCATCAGTTAAACGTTATGATTTTTAGTTCCAGGCGTCTGAATTTGAAGGTATTTTTTTCTGAATATTGTGTAAATTTCCAGCCGCAAGCTCAACAGCCTACGACATCACACCCTCATCTCTCGCAAGCGTTGGAGACTAACCCCTCCAACACAACGTTGATCAAACACCTCCTCGCCCACAAAGTAAGCCCCGCCCCGGTACATCAAGTAAGTGCAAACTAACAACACTAACTTTGATTTGATATTGTAGTTACACTGAACGGTGTTGCCAGTTTTAAGAACATAAATAAATAGAATTTGAATAATTTGTAATTAAAACTCTGAAATGTCATTTTACCTCTTAAAAATAGTCCCAATAAAAATACAATAAAATGACAAAAAATCGTTTTGGAGTTACAATGAAGCCAAAAACGCCATAACCGCATAGATTTTGTTTCATGCCTGTACAAAAATGAAGTAAAATAAATGTATTTTTTTGTGTATCTTTAATAATCACATCGAGTAGTAAAAAGGTACAAGTTATTTGACAATAATAAAATACTGGCCCTAATTCTGGATAACACATGCTAAGTCTAAATTTAAGTTCAGTGCATCTCTTTCCCTCAATATGAATACGAAAAAGATGGCTGTCCTCAGATTTGACTTTTAGAAACGTGCGTTCAATTTTCGACCTTATTGAACGTGATAAAATGCAGTGTTTAGAAGGCACCTCCGTGCATGCCGTCTAAAATTGACAATGGTTCCTTTGAAATCTGTCTAAATTTAATTGACAGCTCTAAACGAGTTCTTGCTATCTTTTTCCAATTACATAATGCGAGAAAGAGATATACTGAACATAAATTTACACTTAGAGGGTGACTTCAGAATTAGGCCCACTCTAATGTAAACTGGACATTATTATGTAGAAAGTTTTTATTAAAACTGACAGCACTGTTTAGTCTGTAGTTATTTTATTTAATAGCTGGGAATTCCCTGTCAACGCCATTGTGTAGATTTTTTAAATGATACTATTAGGAATGTACGAGCAATAATTACAAATACACTACGGACTCTTTTATAGTCGTGGTATATAAATAAACGCATAATTATAAAAAATATATTTATTTTTCATATACAGAGTGGAAAAAATCTTTGGACCCTGGAGGGGAACTACTTTAAATCCTTAAGTTAGCTAATTTTAGTGAAAGGAAACATTCCTTTATTTTTGAAAAGATTCAAAACTGCATTCAACGATCTTCTAAAATTCGCTTGTCTCACCAGGGAATAGAACCACCCGGGAGTAAATTAAAAAACTACATCCTCGCTATTTTATCATACGAATCGGTAGGGTTATTGTTGAAGGATAAAATTTGTTTAATAAACATGCAAAATCCAGCTTAGCAATTATGTTTGTATGCTGTCGGTTCCACTAAATAGTCTAAAACTATCTCATAATGCGTTAACACATAGGTAGGTACCACCGCCTTTCTTATTTCAGCCGTGAAACAGTTCGCTGTGTTTCGGATTGAAGGGAAAGGTAGCCAGTGTAATTTCTGGGCATGGACGGCATTTCATCTTAGGCCCCAGGATGACAACGCACCTGCAATATCAAGTGATTTTTCCTTGTTATTGCAGGTGTCTATAGGCGGCGGTAACCGCTTACCATCAGGTGGGCCGTCAGCTTGTTTGTCATCTAGTAGTATAAAAAAAAAAAAAAAAATGAAATTTTGTAGAAAATATTTTATGTCAAGTATATCATTACTTTGTTATTTTAGATTTTTTTATGATACAGACCTGGTAATTACGGTAATCAAAAAATTTTTTTCCATTTATAAAAAAAAAAACATGCATGATAAGAGTTGATTTTGAAGAATGATGAATTAATTTGATTGTAGTGGCACTTTAAAGCAATTAAAATTTGTAGATTAGCATGAGATGAGAACTAACATATCAAAAATAACAGAACCCCGATGTTAGCATGTTTGAAGCATTCTGCTTTTTGTAAGCATGAAAAAGTATAATAATAATAATAGATTTGATTTTAATACATTAATAATTTTGCAACTGTGTAAAATTAGGCCACGGTTACCGCTTCCCATCAGACGGGCCGTATGTACGATTGCTTGCCACCCCTTATACATTAAAATGTATTAATACTTGTTGAATTGTCATTAACTAGTAATTGACTTATTAGCCAACGTAAAATATTATTTGAAATTTTGATTCAAAAGAGACATCATGCTACTTTGTAGTGGTGTGTTCCTGTGGTTTGTGAGGTCGCCAGAACTCATTAAGTAAGTTATGATGGCAGCAGACTTGTTTCCTATGCTGTCTAATAAAGGAGAGGTCTCAGCTTTTATATGGCTATGAGTATGTACACCATGTACAGTGCTTTTTAAGCTAGGGAAACGGAAATAAAACATTATTTTTCAATTCATTTTCATTATTTTTTGTTGTTTTCCCGTACAAAATACTTTCTGAAGATAAGTGACAGTTTTATAATTATCAATATAATGGCAACACTATAACGCCAAACTTCTATAATTATTTTACTCAAAATATACAAAAGAAAGCAAAAACTTTATTGATCTGTCTAATAAACTACTGAGTCCATAATTCCATATTCCTAGACTAAAAACGAACGTAAATATTTCCGTACGTGGTTTAACGTGGTTAAACACGTAAAATAATTTGTAGTGGTTTTAATCATTTTTTGTTATTTTTTAATGTACTGACTGTACATGTTCATAGCCAAAAATGAAACATTTCCTTTTTCTTGATTTTTACAATGTAGGCAATTGTTAGTAGTTTCCTTGCTACGAGCGTCTATAGGCTACGGTGACCGCTTACCACCAGGCGGGCCATATGCTTATTTGTTAACCTTGTTGTGTAAAAAAACATATCATATCATTTTTTTTTTCAAATACAAAATTGCAGTAATTTAGGACTTATTTACTTAGGAAATTAGGATTAGGATTTTTAGTTTTATATGAAGGTTTAATTTTAGTTTATTGTATCTATTTGTATATGTATAGGTTGCGCAGAGACAGAGTCAACAAAGAATTGGCCCAGCTACTAACACAGTCGTCGTTCAGCAAAACCAGGTATGTTATGACATAATATTATGTCGATTTGTCTTTTAATATCAGAGAAAAAAATGAAAAAAAAAATAATTAAATGAATTTTAATTTGAAAACTCTATGTATTGCGGTACCGTGGACTTTGGATACCCTTATGAATTGAATATCTTCTAGTATTTTTGTTTTGCGTTCTAAGCTAAATCTCTTCACTATTCGAAATTAGCGCTTAGCGCCTTTTATCGGCTATATCACGGAGAGTGCTCTGAAGAGCTTGACCTTATCCCAACTTCTCCCTTCCTACTCAGGACCACGCGTGCTGGTCTTCGGAGTCATGAATTTACCGTCTCCACCTCAACATCACGCACAAAGAAATTTAGTACCTCGTTTCTTTGTCGTACTTCCAGAACTTGGAATTCTTTGCTAGCACATGTGTTCCCTCCTTCCTATAACATGGGTTCCTTCAAAAGAGGCGTGAAAAAGCATCTTTCAGGCCGGCAAGGTGGAGGCGGCTAGAGCAGTGTCTAAACTGCACTAGCTGTCTTCGCATATGGACTTTTCTTACCGCTTCACATCAGGTGGTGTTGAGTCATTTGTCGTGCTTTGTATAAAAAAAAAAACATTTTTAATTTCAATACCCGAGCGAATCATATTTTTGTCACTACCGACGATTCGCCTAAGTTTGTCGTTGTTAAAGTTATCCCAAGTTCTCGGTAGTTTATTGATCAGAACAGTTACCCGGATTTTATTATGTTGCGGGTTCGCTATCCTCCCCAGGACGTTACTTTGTCTTGTCCACTTAATTTTATTTGGCATTTTATTAATAAATCTTTTTTGTATTTAGCCCATGGACGTGGACCCCGAGGCGCTTATAAAGTGTACGACGATTACGCCAGGGGGAATTGCTAGTAGCACGCCTGCTACTGAGAAGGTATAGTGCATTCTCACATAACCTCAGGGAAAGGAACTATTGACTTTAACAATTTGTCTTTGGGTTTTGTCAGTTTTTTAATGAATTTGACAATTGTAATATTTTCCATTCTTCGTCCTTTATTCCATGTGAAAAGAGATTTACCGCACTTAATATTAATATTAGTTAGTGTAATCTTAAACGAGCTGTAGGTCTGATATATTAATTGGTTTTCAGATTACAATCAATGCCGCAGATGACTCTTTAGGTAATTATGTACAATCTTCTGTTAAATATTGTATTGCACCTCTGCGAGATTAATACGATCAATTTTAAATAAATTTATAAATTTTACAGTCATAAAAGAAGAGCCAGTTCAAATACAAATAGACGAACAAGCGCAACTTACAATTGTAAGTAAATTTACTTTTATACTTTAGTATGTATTCCTATTTGTCCGTAATTTCTTTCACTAATTTATATTTGGTGCAATCATCATACACATCATCCTATATACGTCTCACTGCTCGGCGAAGGTCTATCGGTCTATCTACATGGGAGAAACATACAAGAAGTATGGGCCATAACATACCACCACAATGCTGGCCCAATGCGGGCTAGAGGGCTAAAGCAGTTGCACCTACTACGGGGACCTAACGGCTTAACGTGCCTTCCAAAGTACGGAGGAGCTCGTGAATATACAAATTTTGATTTACCCATCCGGTATCGACCATAGTTGCTTTGCTTTCGTAATCGAAACCCCCAAGCCGCTCAAACCACTAAGCCACCGCGGAGCTCCTCTTATTTTGTGCAATATAAAGAGTTTAATAATCTTATTGTTTTTGTAAACAGAAAACAGCTCAGAACAAAATGCTTGCAGACTTGCTAGAGAAAAAATCCAACCCTCCAGTTCAGGTTGTACAAATGGGCCCCCAAATAAACGCTCCCACCATCCAAATAACGGAAACTGGACAAATCGTTCAAGTGAAGTCCGAAGTGGATCCAGTCATGCAAATCAACCCTGAACCCAATCAATTCTTCCAAATCAAGAACGAGCAGGGTCAATTAATCCATATAAAGAACGAACATGGTCAAATAATACAATTGAAGAGCGAACAACTGCAGAGTTCTTTAATGCAGTACAAAAGTGACCAAGGTCAACTGGTGCAGATGAAGAACGAAGGGCAGATTGTTCAAGGAGGTCAGTTGAGTGTTCAAGGAGGTCACATAAGCCTTCAGGGCGGTCAGATAAGTTTACAGAGCGGTCAGTTGATTCACCAAGCGGTGATGCAAGCCATGAAGACTGAGAAAGACCAAATAGTGGATACTGTAGTCACAGATCATTCGTATACCGAACCGCCGATGAAGAAACCGAAATTGGAAGATAAAAGAGAGGTAGTTTATGATCTTTTATACTTATTATATATTTGTAGTAAATTTCAAGCAGTTCTTTATCAAATCATTGTAAGGTAATTTAGTATTTGCATAGATACGTTCGCAAAGTACAACGACCATTATGGTATGTATGCACCAATTTAATTATGGCCTCAAAATGAAATTATTTTCTCTATTTTTTAAAGCCATCAGAAAGTATTTGAACGGGAAAGTTCAAAACTTAATTAGATCTCAAACTGATTAGCAACTGTCACATATTTTATATTTTTTGTCCAATTCTTCCCATAAAAGGGCAAGGTAAAGGGCCAAGCACTTACAGCCATGTCTGATTTATTTTCTTATTTATGCAGTCATTGCATTGATATGTAACTAACCCAAATTTCAGCAATAAGAAAGGTAAACGGGTTTAGTTGTTTCGCGTCTTCCTTACTATTACGAGTATGTAATAGTTAGGGAGACGATACTTAAACGAAAGGCACTGGATGCTTTTATTATTCAATTGATTTTAATGGTATCAACATTTGGTTATTTATAAACCTCTCAAAAACACGGGATATGATGCAAGTCTGTCCTATCGTCAATACTTTGGTGGTCATTTTCCTTTAAAAATAGCTTTTACTATCATGATTTAATTCTTCACAGGTACAAGAGAGCGTGTCTAAAACAGCAGCCAATCTTTATGCGGCACTGGCTGCCTCTGCATTGGAAGACGAAGACCTTGTAAGTAAAGACACTTTCACTTATGACACCTCGTTAATGTTAGTAGACGGTATTTTAAATAAATTAAAACGTTTGTAAGATATTTAGAGAAATGCGATACAAATCCACGACCTTCCACAATGATCTGGGAATTCTTAAACTGTCGGGGACTTTGGAAAATGTCTTTCTGTTTTTTTTTTACATGGAATTCATTTTTAAATAGAAAATCATACTACTAAAAGCTTACTAAAATGTTTTATGTTCATTAGACTGCTATAAATTGAATTTCGTTTTTTATTATACAGGTGGTTGCATTTATTGCTGATCTAGTAAAAACTGTAGGCGAGTACGGATCTATTGATTGACGAAATTTTACATTTGACGCCGACAAAAACCGTCAAAATTCGTATGATGGAAACATCTAAGTCGAGTTCGAATGTGATTTTTTTAGATCGATAGATCCTTGCTCATTGGACTATTGTGAAGAATAAACAGGTCTTAATATTTATACGAATTATATATTTAATATTTTTATATTTTAATTTTCGACGCTAATAATGGCAGTTGAGAACTTTTCTTTGTAAAACCATCAAATTATTATCTATTGTTTTGTATGATGAAAATAGATACTCATGTCGTTCAAATGTTTTTCATGTCTGAACTTACGGATGAAGCGGCCTTCTGGAATTATAATAAAGGGAACCAAACGCGGGAAGGTGTATATCGAAGTCAATATTTCATTATTTATACTCATAGCAACTCATAGCTTTCCTGGAGCAATATCAGAGCGCTAGATTTTATATTTTTTGTAGAAAAAATCTAATTAGCCCCTAAAAGTACAATAACATTGTTTTAGTACTAAAGTGCTGTCATTTTACTAATGTCTGTAAGAATTTCGAAATAAGTTTTTCTATATATTTACCAGATACCGCCTAAGTCTGAGCCAGTTGACTCTTCCGTTATAATACAGGAACCTATATTACAAGTGAGTAAAGTCTATTTTAGCTTGACAATTTTAATAAGCAAGAAATAGTTAAAGTTCTGTTCATTTTTAGTGTCAAGAATCGACCGATATTTTTAATTCGATGCGTTAAAAGGCGGAAAATGATTGATAGATAGACTTTAATCTCGTGTGGTAATTGATTTAAACATCGCGGTGATTATTATCTTCCTTATGGCTTTGATAATAACAATTTATAATATATCTCTTTTCTCACTTATTTTTCAATGTTTCAAAGGTTCCACAACCACTGCAAGTGCAACAACCAACTTTACAGGTTCAGCAACCGACTTTACAAGTTCAACAACCAACTTTGCAAGTGCAGGCGCCTACACTTCAGGTTAATAAATAATAAAAAAATTGTATTTCAACCGTTAAAAATATTGCTATTGCATTTTAAAATTGCTTGTTTATTACTTTGTATTGTTCAAATTGTCTCTTGTGTGCAATAAAGATTTATTTTTTATTTTACAAAGAGTAATTTCAGTTTATTGGATAAAACTACTTTAATAGTATTTCAAAGACGTATTGTATCTTGGATTGGCAAAGTACTTTGCAATATATTCTAGTTAAATAATAATGTACTCTGTTTGTTTAAGGTCCAACAACAAACTTTACAAATGCAGCAACCAATGTTGCAAGTACAACCAATGGATGTGCAAAATATCATCGCATCTCAATCTGGGCAGCTCATTCTGCAAGGTGGTAATTGTATATTTACTAATATCAAGTGAAAAATAATATCAAGTGAAAAATAGGTATGTTAATCCAAATGTGGTAAAAATTGAAACTAATAATCTTTAGATTTTTTTACTTCTGCAACTAACTGCTAGCAACCGTTTAACTTCAGAGGTACTAATTCAGTATTACTCACATTACACATAGATTTTTTATAATTTATTGAGACGTTGTTACCGCCGGACATCTATTAACTTGACAAGATCGAAGAAAAGCATTAAAATTATTTATTTTTGTCATTATTCAACAGAAAAAACTATTGCCTCCCAGCCCACGCAATATGTCCAGCAACCGATGCAAATAATTGCAACACCAAGTACATCACAAGGTTAATATTTTACTAAAATATTAATGTTTATTACATTTTTTAATTTTTAATAATGTGTGTTTTTAAGAAGATTTGTGTTTTAAGAAAAATAGTGCAAATGCATCTTTTACGAATTAACTATTGTTTAACCGACTTCAAAAAAAGGAGCAGGTTATGAATTCGTCTGTGTGTTCCTTTAGAAAATTGCCAGTTAGCCTTTCTTATTGTGGTGGCAGAATCATGTACGTGGTGGACAATTGATATCTATAACAAGCATTATATTTTGACTCGTTGACAAGAAAGCAAAGTATTGAAAGTAGAAAAAAATCATGTCATGGGAGCGAACCGAACCCGTGATATTTCACAATTCAGACGACTGTTCTGACCACTAAGCTACCAAAGACTTAGGATAACCCTGTGAATATCTTCTAGTCTGCGTTATTAGCTAACGTCTACTCTCACAACATCGAAACTATTATATTTCAAAAGTTTTAATAAGACTCAATTTTTTCTAGATAAGTTGCATGATTAGGAACCTTTTTTACTTCCATAAACAAATATATAGGCACAGTGAATTAAAATTATATGAGTAATTGATAAACCTGTAAACATTTCAGGAGGCCTCAGCTACATAGCTCAAAATATACCGGGCAATATGATGCAGAAAACTATAATAATAGTCCAAGGGCCAACAGGCGGAGGCCCCTTGACTTTGACGGTATGTACCAACATTAAATTACATATTTTTTTTGTGTTATTCTGGGTATATGCTTCCGCACATGTTGAAGTAGTGCACAAGCACTACTTTAAATAAAAAGGTCACATTTTTTGTTAACATTCAACCTAATATTTCTTTAAGAGCTTTATTAGATAGAATCCTTATACCTTATTCTAAGAAATATAAATAAAGAAAACGTTTTCATCGTTTTCTTTATTTGTATTTCTTATAATAAAATAGGCGTTTTATACGAACAAAATCAAACATTTAAATGTGATTTAAATGGCTTTCTCATCTTTACTAAAAGTTTAAAAATGCTTGAAAAGGATTCTTTCAAATCACTTGAGGTGTAAACTTCAGTGGTATAAAAACGTTAAAAGTAGAAAGCGGTGAAGAAATTGGTAGATTACAGCTAGTGCCCCAGTGGCGTAGCGATTATCGCGTCTGGCCGGGCCCCAGAAGACGCGGGTTCGATTCCCGCATGGAGCATACAATTTTTTCATCGATTTCTTTATTTATATTTCTTACATACGGGCCCTGAATTGTATATAAAAAAAATATGTAAAGTTAAACATTTAGTTTGTAATATAATAATAACAATAAAAAAAATGGAAAATAGTAATTTTGAAGAAAATCGAGAATGTAGTATAGATAAAGTGGTGGAAATAAATGTGTGAAACTTTGCTAAGGTAAACAACCCAGGCGGGCTGGACGAGGCGACGCTAAACAGCCTTATTGCGCAGGCTACAGAGGCTATTACGCAACAGCAAATAATTCAGGTTACGAACGTAGCTGTCATGCTTATGTCACTAACCTGTCACTAACGTCACCTACGCTTTGGGTTCATTTGTTTATAATTTTCTTGTAAAAAAAATATGCTCATTTTCTTCTTCTTCGTGTTCCCTCCTTCCTATAACATGGGTTCCTTCAAATGAGGCAAACCTTTTAGGCCGGCAAGGTAAAGTCAGCTAGAGCAGTGTCTAAACTGCACTAGCTGTATTCGCATATGAACTCTCTTACCAATTCACATCAGGTGGTGTTGATTCATTTGCCGTGCTTTGTTTAAAAAATACATCTGTTTTTAGGAGTTAATTAATATATGATGATAATAGGTAACGTATTTATTTTCATTGAGATATTTGATATTTCGGCGCAGCAATTTTATAAATAGAGCCGCGAACTTTAAGACGTCCTTTGCACTATTACAATTATTGTCATCAACCGACAATTACTAACTTGAATAAAACAGTAATTTCATATTAGTTACTAAAAACCAAACCTCTTCGAGTGTTAAGAGAGGGGACTTGTCTTTATGCAGTCTACCCAAAACTTACTCGATTTTGAGAAGTTGGGAAACGTTTCAGAGAAACACAATCACAAGTGTTAATTTGTGGTTGCTTCTAACCATCGAGCTATATGTTTGTTGTAAAAAAAGGTCAACATCAAATTCATGTCATTAATATTCCGCAATATTCCTTCCGCCTACGATTTCAGTCACAATCTAAATTATCTAGAAAATTTTTGGTTGGTACCACAGTATTTGGGTAACGATGAAATTATTGAATACTATTTACAAGAAACTCAAAATATTATCATTTCATCAACATCATCCTCGCACTAGCTAGGCTTTATATTTTTTTCTCTTGCAACACTTTCTAATCTGTCTTTCATTTTTACACAAGTGCTTTGGTTTATATTCACTTTACTAATTTGCGGCCATATTTAGATATAATAGTATTTTGATTAAATGTTCATCAAATATTCTACAACTGACGTTTATTTATTTTTAAAGAAAATTTTAGATATTTTGTTATCCATTGCAAAGGTTTCTAGTGCTTGAATATGTCTAAATGGGCCTACAAGACGCCATGTATACGAATTCAATAAGAATGGGATTAAATGCAAATAGCATCTGTTACGACAGAGTTAGATGCTCTGATGGTGGAAGGTCTAGCAATACATGTGTTATGGATGATCATTTTTAATCCCATATTTATTGGTGACGGTAGAACAGTATAAAAATTGAATAAACGTCACTGTAGGTCGTTTATACATCAGCTGTACCATACCCACGATTTAGACTATACGTTACTAAATATAAAGTTGTTTATTGCACGCACAGAATTCGGGCGTGATACAGTCCACGCAGAGGGTGATAGTGAGTCAGCCAACGCTAGTGAGCACGGCACAGCCGATCACTGTGGTCAAAACGGCCATTGCGCAGGTTTTATGCACATTTCTAGTACCGTCTCTAGCATATTGAGCCTTAAAATTACCCAAGTTAAAGTTGATTTTCCTTTTGAAATATCAATAGTGTTTATCAATCTAAATACATAAATGAGACCCAATGTCTCAACAATTCGAATCTTTAATGACATTGTAGTCTTTGGTAAGCATAACCATAAGCACAGAAACTATTTCGGCAAATCATTTAATGATAAATAATGTTTATTTAAAAAATCACAACTTTGTATCGTATTTCTATGGAAACAATGCTTATAATCCATCAAAGAAACGAGCAATTTTGATGAAAAAAACGTAATACTTTATTGGCATCTTTAAAAAAATTACATTAAAACAAAAACATTATAAATGTATAGCTAATGTAACGCTCGATATGCTAGTAATAGTATTTTATTCGATGTGCTTCGTAGTTAAATTGGCCGTAAAACATTTGGGCTGTGCATGGTTCATTATAAAAGTAATTTAAAATTTGCTGATTTATTCAATTTGTTACTTACCCTTTTGGGGCTTTCTTGGTCCAGAATAAAAATTCAATTAAGGAGATAGATATTTGTAAAAATTAAATACCGCTATTACCGAAAAAGTATCAAACATGCCATTATTTTTTATTTAATATTGTATATTATGTAAAATATTATGCACAGGTGCAGTGTTTTTATATCAAAATATGGGTTGTGGAGCTTCTTAGTTTTATCTGTTTTGTATGTAGTTTAAATTATACTATGATATGTAATTTTCAGTAGTAGAATAAGTATTGGTTGTTGGTATTTGTGGTAATTATGTAATGATTTTATTGTTCTTAATTATGTTTTTAAAACCTACAGAATGCACCTCAAATAACTCCAAGTCAACAGCCGATTATAACCACTCAACCACAACCACATAAGGCTCAAATTATCAATCAACCTCAACCTCAGCAAATAGTGGTTACACAAAAACAACCACCCGCTTTAATAAACACATCGTCTAATCAAATTATTCAAAGCAACCAACAAATAATTCAAGGCAACCAACAAATCATACAAGGCAACCAACAACTTATTCAAGGCAACCAGCAAATAATTGCGGTGTCTAATAACCAGCAGATTATTGTGAATACGCCTATGAAAGCCGGAGTACACAGGGTTGTTCAGCAATCACAGAGGAGTCAGGTTGTTACTAATGTGCAACCAACAATGGTTAGTCAGGCGTCTAATATGCAGAACGATGGAAAACAAAGCGTTATACAAACGAATGCGGTATGTATAGTTGAAATTATAAAGTTTATAATAGAGTGAGTCTGAGTCTTGTGTAAAGGTGACATAAAGAAACAGGCTACCGGCGCCGACAACCTGCTTCTTTCAGTTTATGTCTTTATATTGTTATGACCGTAAGGGTGATAATATAAAAAATGATTCTTTATGTTATTACACTAAGGGATTAAAGGTTAACAGAGTTTTACATGCAATCAAAAATAAAATACTATCATAAAGAACTCTGAGATATTTGTCAGAGAGATGAAATTTTGTTAGTTTGTAGTGCTTATAGCCACGACAACGACGTTTAATTTTGCTCTGTCATACTATTTTCAATATTAGTTGAAAATTTTTAGTGATATGCTATAAAACATTTTAACACATTTATTATTGCTTATTTTGGCAGAAGTCGCATCAGCCAATAATGCGACAAGTCATTACAAGACAGCCAGTCATGGTGGGCAATACTAAAATTGGTGAAAAAGAGATGGTTGTTACTCAGCCTGTATCTGTCGCAGAGGTGAAAATAGTTACTTTTTCTCTCAATATTATACGGTTTTTGGTATATAATATATAACAATTTAAGTATATTCTACAGGTGCCAAAGCCGCCCACACCGAAACCAGTAGCTACGCCTCCTCCGCAGATGCAAACGCAGACGCAACAGCAAACTCATCCGCAGACTCATCAACAAACTCACCCGCAGACTCATCAACAAACTCATCCGCAGACACATCAACATTCGCACCCGCAGACGCATTCACAGACGCAGCCGCAACCGCAGTCGCAGCAACAGACCAACGCTCAGGAAGATACCCCTTGGATATGTCACTGGAGGGGTTGTGGGAAGTAAGTGAAAATAATAGTGAATAATGTAACGAAAATAAATGACATTTTGATAGTAGAAACGAATAGTAGAAGCACCAAATTACTAAATAAATCTTTAGTGTCAGCCTGACTACAATTCAATAAGAAAAAAATGATGGCTAAATTGTGGTGTCACTTTAGCCTCATCATTATATTAGATTGAAATAATTCAAAAGATTAAAGGGTAACTAAATTAAGGATTTTAGCAGTGATTATATTCCTTTCTTATAGAAGAGGTTATGAAGGGAATGGAAAATCTTAAATTTACTTTTATAGAATGCGCATCAGAATCGTCACTAAATTGATAAAAATAGTTTCCATTTCTAGTTCAGTGATGAAGATATAGAATTTGGTTTAGATGTCTTTTCTCAGGATGTAATCTAATCTATGCCAACTTTTGTATAAATCGGTTCAGCGGCAATTAATTTAAAATTTAGCATACAAGAAGAGAGTTACTTTAATATTATTATGGATGGATAGATAGATTTGTGAGATAGTTTTTCTAGAGTGAACGTTAGATACATTACTAAAGTAATATGCATACATTTTCTTAGGTTTCTACACAGTAATAATTCCCAAAACTTAAAGAATATTAGAAAAATATTGATAAGACTTACAACCACTTAAAGTTGTGTGCTGGACATGGGATCCGACGTAGACTTCGACGTCACAGAAAACATGTATGGCGCCATACATTTTTCATACAAAAAGTTATTTTTAAAAGAGACAGGTATACTGTAATTTCTACTTCAAATATCTCGGGTATTTTATTGCTAAAATAAATTTAGTTTTCACTATTAGCCGTATAATTTGACGTACTTTTTTATATAAATGAATTAAACCAGTATATACATATTTATTATCAATTCCTAGGGTATTCACAAACGCGTCTGAAGTGTTCACGCACGCGGCCAAAGTTCATTGCCCTACCACCGCGGCAGTGGAAGCACCCTGTATGTGGATAGACTGCGATAGAGTGCCGAGGAAAACGTTCGCGCTGCTCAACCACCTTACAGATAAACACTGCACGCCTCATGTAAGTCTTTTTAAATGAAATTTAACACGCACTTTTTTTAAATACAACTAGATGACAAGCAAGCTGACGGCCCACCCGGTGGTAAGCGGTTACCGCCGCGTATAGACACCTGCAATAACAAGGAAAAATCACTTGATATTGCAGGTGCGTTGTCATCCTGAGGCCTAAGATGAAATGCCGTCCATGCCCAGTAATTACACAAAATATACAACAATATAAAACATAGTAAATGTTTCATATGCTTTATATTATGACTTTACTAAGCAAGCATTTCCTATTTCGGCCGTGAAACAGTTCGGTGTGTTCCGAATTGAAGGGAAAGGTCATCTTAGGCCTCAGGATGACAACGCACCTCTAATACCAAATTGTGTTTTACCTAGTTATGGCAGGTTTCTATAGGTGACAGTAACCACTTACCACCAGTTGGGCATTGCTATGTGGATATCATAACAACGGCATAACGATAGTACTCAGGTGTTTAAAAGGGCTATCACTTCAATCACTCTATAATGCACAGGGTAGTTGAAAGATAGTTTTAGTGATTAGGTTTAAGTGTTTTTATTGTTTACTGTTAAATTACTCATTGAAAGTTGTGCACTTTTGTAACTGGACCTCAAATTCGCCTTCAGTTTTTTAGAAACATTTATTTGTTAAAAATGTTTTAATATGTTGTCAGTAATTGTGCCTATGAATAATAAATAAATAAATAAATGCCTTTTTAACCTTAGTAGATATGATTGCTGTTCAAAGTTAAAATTATTTTAAGATCAGGTTTCATACATTTTTTTAGTCCACTTCAATATCTACCACCAGGTGAGCCGTCAGCTAGTTGGTCATCTAGTTGAATAAAAAATAAATTAATGTGACTTTTAAGTCTTTTCTTATTTCACAATTTTTATTCCACAGGCACTAAAAGCTATTTACAATGCGAGACGACACACAGCAGCTGAATCTGAGAGCAACAAGCCTGTATCTCTTGGATATCCTCCAAACGCTGCATTGGCAGCCCTGAACAAGCACGCAGCTGATATGTTCAACCCTAGAGAGTTGATGGTAAGTTGAAAAAAAGTCTTAGTGTTAAAGATGTTAGGTTCGCTTTTTGATTGGCCACTACTATCTTAATTTCATTGGAATATTTTCATGTTTTTCCTATGAAACCTAGAGGTTTAAATCAAGTATTTAATACAAATTCAATTATTGTTGACAATTAAAATCGCATAAAAACAGAGCCATATGAAGAAAACAAGTGTTATTGATGAATATTTCAATCGAATCATGCTCATTTTATTTTATAGTTTCATTAAATAGTTTTTATGTATAGATGACAGCACATCAAGTAGTTGCACTACGAAAGTCGCCTATATAACGAATGTACTAAGGGCTGTTTCAAGGTCAAACTGTTACGCTTGATGTGCTGTCGACTGTACAACCAATCACTTCGCGTTTTCATCACGCTTTAAAATAGTTTCGTAGTATTAGTTACCAACATGAAATAAGTTACACATCACATTTTAAGCCTATATTTTAAAATTCTATTTGTAATACAGACAAATAAACCTTAGTAGACTTCGTAATATCTCTATAGTTTATGTGTTCACTCATTTCCGATAAAACTAGTTTTATATTTTTTTATTTCTTTTATCATATTGATATGGTGAGATACAAGAACTTACTTTCAGATTTTTGAAGAATGTATAGATTGTGTGTAACTTCAGCTTTTACTGAACTGTATTTTAATAGTATATTGTATCAACAAGGGAGCAAAGTACTATTTTTACGACGAGGGTGCTATTTTGAATCCAGAGTGAAAGGAATGATTCTAGAGTAGAATCCTGAGCGCAGCGAGGGACTCAATATACAGCCTACGCAAGTAAATGCGCGCCCCGCCGGTTGCCCATCGGCGGCCAGTATCTTTGTACATAAAGTATTTGCTTTCGACCTCTGTGGTCACGGAACACTGTACTATTTTTTGTTTTAAAGTCAAACACGATTAGTTCCAAATTTAAAAGTCATTACCGCAATAAAAGACTTATTTAGAAAAAAAAAGTTTTTGACAGTCGAAAATTTGTCGACATTTAAAAAATAAGAGTGTAATATTAACTTACCTTGACCTTCTTGGAGGTTTATACGAGCGAGATTTAGGCGATACATACAATATAAAAAATTGCTCTGGCTCAGACTGATGTCCAGACTCAGAAACCAATTTATAAGTTAATATCATTAAAACCATCCTTGTAATTTTAAAAAAGTTGTCTTAATTGAGAGTCTCTAAGGTATATGTGTCTGTCACGTACGTATCCGATGTGTGACGTCACTAATACCTTTAATAATTGGGAGGGAAAAAAATAGTAATAATGACTTAGTCTTTGTTAAAATACAGCTCAAACTTCAAACGCTCATAACTCAAAAGTAACCTTTTGTGGGTTGAGTCCTTTCTATTTAACTGCGTCCAATTGAGAGTCTTTAAGGTATATTTGTCTGTCACGTACGTATCCGATGTGTGACGTCACTAACGTGTGTGTTCGCGCGCAGCACAGGGCCGATCAGAGCCGCACGCAGGAGCAACCGGTGAGACCCTAATGCACTGTAGCTTTTGTGTTGTTTGTTTGATTTTTGTTGTTGTGTTTGTGTTGGGCTGTTGAATTATGAGATTATGGGCCTAATTCTGGGAACACACTTTAATTCTAAATTTAAGTACAGTATATCTCTTTCTCGCAATAATTCATAGGAAAGAAATAGCAAGAATCTGTTTAGAGCTGTCAATTAAATTTAGATAGATTTCATAGAAACCATAGACAATTTTAGACGGCATGTACGGAGGTGCCTCCTAAACACTGCATTTTAGCACGTTCAATAAGGTCGAAAATTGAACGCACCTTTCTAAATGTCAATTTATATGATGGCCATCCCTTTCGTATTCGTTTTGAAAGAAAGAAATAGACTGAACTTAAATTTAAACTTAGCATGTGTTTTCCAGAATTAGGGCCTATTTCTTGTTCTTTTTTTGAAAAAAATTCCAGCACAGCTCCAGTGGGTCAATTCTGCTATTTATTTTACTAAACGGATCGGCTGCGGCTCGGTATCGTTACCAATGCGGTTGTAATACAAAAAGGTATGCCACAAACATTGCTTATAAAGCCGGAACGCTAACGAAACGCTCTCGATTGGTTCAACTTCGGCTCGTTAATTGTTAGCAATATTGCAAGAAACAAATATATTATGGCTTAGTGACTAGACAGTTGTTAATTTTGGACAGTTCGAACAAAGAACTATCTATGCGTTTCGGCCGCCACAAAAGTTAAATATTTAGCAGAATACGAAACAATGATTGAACCGAACCGTTCGCGTTACGTGTTTGTTAGTGGAATATCAAACTAATGCGTTTCGGTTACGTTTCGATTGCGTTGAGTTAGCAGAATACAAAAACGTTGTAACTTAAGCGTTTCCGATTCCTTTCAGATCAAAATACAATAGCAGAATTGGGGGCAGATGTGTTATCCAAGTAGATTATAAATTCAAATGGTTATGGCACCCAGGACCATTAATTATATATTAGTAGATAGTACTTTTTTCAACCTATTACTGCCAAAATTCAAGTCTATCAGAACTAATATGTAGATTTATTCTAGTATAGAAAGAACGAACCCTCTTTTTTATTTATCATTTTAAAAATAAATAATTGTAATATAATATAAATATATAATGTACCATTTGTTATTGTTTTTTTTTTTGAGTTGCATTTGTAAGGGCTTAGTTATTGCATGATATTGATTTGTCATTTATCTGCAGTTAGCACCATTATGATTGTTTACAATTATGTGATACTAAAGTTTTCTGTGATAATTTGAAATGACGACACTTATATATTCATCAGTTGAAATTCAACTTCTATCATTATCTAAGCTTTCTATGTTTTTTCTGAATATAATATCGTTTGTTTTTCTGTAGTCATTTATATTTACTATGTTTCTATATTCAGGGTTCGTGTTGTTTTGTTAATGAATATTTAGTATTTAAAATTAAATTATGCAAAAAATGAAATATGCTATAGTAATGGGGTTCAATCCAATAAGCTTGTTAAATTTTATTCTATTTAATCTAACCAAATTACCTTTCTGTAATTATTGAGTTTTCTTAACCTGTCAAGCCTCACAATCCAGGCACAATCGCCGTTTCATAAAACGTGGACTGAAGTTCCACCTGGCTTAAAATTGAAGCTGTCATTGTCTTGCTTTTAATAAATAAAAGTGATAGCATCAGTTTTAAACCAGGACTACTTTTGCACAGCTTAACAAATTAATTTTATTTTCAACACTAATAATTATTTGTTGTTTTGATTTTGAAAAGTTGCGGTTTTGTTTTCCGCCCCTGTTCATAATTTTTTTTGACCAAAAATTTCTGAACCATTTTTCTAAAAAACCCGTTAATTATCTAAATTCATAAAACTCGTCTCGTACTATGCATCTTGTTGCAACTTTTTGTCACAAATATTAAATGTCACTTGCCGGTTCAATACTTTTCTTTTTTTAATTGCTTGGTAAACGAGTTTTATGGATTTAGATAGTAACAGGTTTTTTAAGTAAAACTATTCAAAAATATTTAGCTATAAAAAATTATAAACTGGGGATCTTATAGACTGAAACATCACGGCTGATAGTTGATTAAAAAACCTTGAATATGGAAACTAGATCTTAATTATATTAATATACAACGATTTAGTCTTCAAATTTTTTGCTTTGTGTGACATTTTCACATTTATAAATGTGGATAAATATCGATCAAATTTATGAGATGGTTTATCTTTGAACAGGATGAGAACGAAGGGCCAGTTACCAAGAGCATCAGATTGACTGCGGCTCTCATATTGAGAAATATCGTCATATATTCTAATACTGGGAGAAGGTATGTAATGATTTTTAAATTGCAATTACTATTTTTATACGGCCCGCAAACAAGCGTACGATCCGCCTGCCGGAAAGCGAATACCATAGGCTACAGACGCTCATCGCATCTTGGGCACTATCATGAGACGAAACCAGTCCCTATGCTTTAATTAAACACATCGCTTTCTCAATTAGTGAATAAAATATTTTGCTATCTAATATTTGCTAAACAATGACCTTCAACCTCACAAGCCACAGATTCCAGATCCAATTAGTTTTTAATAGTCGTTAAGACCCCGGGGGGCTAAATAAATGCCTTCTTTCACAAAAATATTGTCTTCTTCGTTTTAGGAAACTATTTTATTATTACGCATGGGTAAATAGCAGAATGTCTCCCAGCTAATAGCCACTTTTTTGCAACTTTTTACATTCGCTGATGGTCCCAATAGCGCTTTGGTTTTATTACCACAATATGTCCTGTGTCTATGTTAATAAGTGTTATATCTTTATTTCAAATTTTCGTTGTAACATGTAAGTAACTATGTCGATAACTTGCTCACTTCAAGCAGAAAACTCTAAAATAGGTAAACAGTAACATTTTCAATAGTTCTCAGCAAAAATGTTCTTTAGTAATATTGTGGTACAGTCGTCAGCACTTCAACCGTAACAGTTTGACCTTGAGACCGCCCTTACTGCGTTCGTAATAGAGGCGTATTTTGTAGTAAAACTGTTACACTTGATGTGCTGTCGCGTGTACGTTTGCGTATGGGACGTTCTGTTACTAACCCTTATTAATCAGCCAGGCTGCAAATTAAGCAGTAAATAACTACATTTTAACATCGCTTCAAAGATTATTGTGTTTGTTCTAGACAACTCCGTTCGTATGAAGCACACCTAGCGTCCATCGCCTTGAGCAGCGTCGAAGCCTCCCGAACAATTGCTCAAGTGTTGTACGACATGAACAATATCTGAGAGTCGGCGTAGGGGCAGCGCCCCAATTATTCGCACCCAATAACTCCATAAAGATCTTGGTAATATGAATTTTATGTATAGAAAATAAAATTTGTGTCTGTACATTCTCATAACTTATTGATAAGTAGAAGGGGTAGGGAGAACTTTTTCTTCTTATCTTGGTTTAATGTAATGTGTTAAAAATTTCGTTTACTAAATGAATGGAATGATTTATTACCTAAGAAAATCCCATATAAACATGCTATTATTCTGTTCCACTTAGAGTTAGACTAAGAATTACGTGTCACATTTTTATCTCGACTATCATAGTATCGTATGAAGATCTCTTTTTCCCCTTCAGCTTAGGACATGTTTATTTTTCACTACGGTCTGAACTCTATGAGCCTGCTGATAAAGTACATTGTAAAGCAAAATTTGTTGTAAACCCATCAAGATTGGCGCTGTTTTAGTAACGGGACGATTGACAGATGCTATAAAAGGCTTTCGAAAGCATAGTTTTATTATTACCCGAGGTCGAAATTAGGTAGAGTTTTTTATGTACTTGCATCAAAATGTTGATATTAATATAGATCTTCCCGGGATTTCTAATGGACATCCGATATCGTTGATGTAAATTTGGCAACATCGCGCGTGCAGTGGTTTAAATTGTGTAAAAGTAAATAACTTTTTATTTAATAAATCACGGGATTTTTCTGCTCTTTAAAATTAATTTTGGGATTTGAGGCATATCCACTTTATTCTTTCGCTGTATGAAATCAGAATCATAACTGTACCTAATTCCGACCTGCTTATTACTAAAATAAAAATATTTTTACTCTATAGATTTATATGTTAAGTGAAGCACTATTTTCTACAGGCAACATTGAATTTCAACCACTAAGTTATGGGATTAAAGCAACACATTTTTATAGATCTTTTTTTATAATAAATTTATGTCGTAACGTTTGAACAGAAAAAGCCATATTCAGTTATTTACAGCTTTCCAGTCGATTAAGCGTTAATACAACAGAACTGTACAAAAGGTATATCGTGTAATAGCATACACGCGATACGTGTTAAGAAACGACCGGTTTTATCATACTTAGTTAACAGTTTTATGTTTTTTTATACAACTAGATGACAAACAAGCTGACGGCCCACCTGATGGTAAGCAGTTACCACCGCCTATAGACACCTGCAATAACAAGGGAAAATCAGTTGATATTGCAGTTGCATTGTCATCCTGAGGCCTACCTGAGGCCTAAGATGAAATGCCGTCCATGCCCAGTAATTACACTGGCTACCTTTCCCTTCAATCCAAAAAACGGCGAACTGTTTCACGGCCTTTCTTAGGCGTTGGTACCTAGCCAGATGAACCTACATACGGGCCTACCACCTAGTAAAATTAGTAGTATAACCTAGTAATTAGTAGTAAAA
The DNA here is from genome assembly GCA_947347705.1 of Nymphula nitidulata. Classification (NCBI taxonomy): domain Eukaryota; kingdom Metazoa; phylum Arthropoda; class Insecta; order Lepidoptera; family Crambidae; genus Nymphula; species Nymphula nitidulata. Next base: position 7,435,879 of record OX374636.1, on the reverse strand, counting down.
TAGTGATTGGCAGTGCATTGTATGTGCAATGTGAGTCTACAGTTTGTAAATCACTTGCTATCTTGCCCTGAATGTCTTTGCGAAGCTCAATTCGTGAGTCAATCGATATAGATAACTTTTTTTTTAATTTACTATCTAAATATAACTATTTTGTGTCAAAATGGTACGGTCAACAACAAAAGGTAATTAACAGTTTAGTACCACGTCACTCTATGTCATTTACAATGTTCATACAAAATTGAAAAAAAATTGTATGAAAATGTACTAAAGTATTAATCGACTTCTGTTGCTTACATAACATACAAATTGGTTTTTCAATCACACGAACTTGTAAGGAAAGAATATGATATGATAATAGATTTTAAATTAAATTCTATTCATTGAAGTGTTAGGTTGAAAGTCTTATAAAGTAAGCATTGGATGTTTTTGAAGACGTAAGAGGTTTCATATATTATGGACGCTCTCTTCGATAAGATTCAAAAGGGGTTGCTTTTGAGAAGCACTGAGTAGTATACGACATTATGTATTATTTATAACATGTAATATTACTAAAAAATACTATTACGGGTTTCACTTCAACATGATATGACAATAATATGTCCTGTGTCTATGTTATTAAGTGTTATTTCTATATTTTCAATTTTCTTTGTAACTTTTTCGTTAAGTACTATGTCGATAACTTGCTAAGTTCAAACAGAAAAGTCTCAAATAAAACAGTAACATTTTCAATAGGTCTAAGCATAAATGTTATTTAGTGATATTACGGTTTTGGTTTACGCGGACGGAGCCCCGAGCGGCGTCTTCATATAATCCAGAACACTTGAGTAAATAAAAAATGAATTATAGAGAATTTTTTTTCTTTCATAGAGATTTTTTTTTATAGAGAATCTTTCTACACAAACAATATTTCCATGATAATGTATTGTAGAGCTGATGTATAGTCACAATCAATATAATATATGAACTTTTGAAATATCACCCCTACTTTTCTTTGCAATAAGAGTTACGAAAACTAAGTGTGTTTAATATTGCACTTAATATTGTACAGTCAACAGAGAAACTGTGTATTCAGTAATACAAATGTCCTACTTTGGACACGTCACTTTACGATCACAAAAAAATTGTCTTCTACTTTTACTCACCAATAAGGTTCTCATTTTCATGTTTACTTAATTAGATGAATAGTATTTGTGTTTGTAGTTTTATTTTATTGAGATTTTGTTATAAGGTAATGATGAGGATACATATCCTTTTGCTTAAATATCCCTGTTCAAGACATGTTTTGAAAAAATCGGCAGACATTTTTAAAAAGATAATTATTTGGTTAATCGTACACTGTGCAATCGATTGTTTTATGTTATATTTGAAAAGTAATAACTTTTAAAGCATCGAAGCCCATGAAACCCTTTGTCGAGAGATTATAAAATTATTTTATGCATCATTTTGTATAATTTATATAAATCCGTCCTTTCTAAATTAACAATGTTCATTAACTTACTTTTTAATTTAAGTCATCATAAACATACTGGCTTAATAAAGCTGCTGAATAATGTTGGCCATTTAGGTAATTATGAACACTAAAAGTGTCCAAGGACTTTCTGTGACTGTCACTTTGAGAGCGCTACACTTTGAGTGGTTTGCACATACGAGTTATAATGTTCTATATGTCATAGCTATCGTTCTATGAGCTGTACTGTCAACTGCTATATTCTTGCCGATTCGCTGGACTGTATCGGCAAGTTAATCTTTGATAGATTTGTAAAGCATTGGCAATCTGTTCACATTTATTACCAATATTTATTGCAGTCGCGACACCAATTGAGGTCTTAATTAATGCCAGCCACTGAGTTTTAAGTTACAAAAGAAGCCATAGAACCACTATTTGCAAATATATAAAATGAAGAGCCTGTCTCTTTTTATAACAATTTAGTAGGTTAGAGATAGAGTGATTTTTTACTAATTCAAGTTGAAATAATTGTATTAATTTACAATTAAACGTGGCTTTAAGGACACAAGTAAAAGTTTAGTTTGTAAACGTTGTTTGAATAGACTTTCCATAAGTTTTTTAAATTCAGAAAACATATTAGTTTAAAATAAAAACTTAACGTTTATAATTTAAATAATTATTTCATAAATCATTAGTAATAAGGGTGAAGTATGGATCTAATTTAAGTGTAAAATTGACTATGATATGTGTAATATAAAGTGTAGCGAAAACAAAATAGTGTAAGTTAATGAAGTGAAAATAAAAGTAGTTATGTATATGTGTGTTTCATTTATGTAATTGTGTTGAATAACGTTTGGTCACAGTTCACACTGAAAAGAAAATGAAGAAAAAACATTTTTATACAACTATACAGGATGGTGCCGTCAATACGACGATAAATTGAAACATGGGCTATATTAGTTCATAGAAATGGTCTCCCACTTTCAAAAACATCTTATTCATTTGATAATTTCATGACATTTGTATGAAATAATATAACATTGGCTGTTGTTGTTTCATAGAAATGTCATGAGTTACGGTGTTACTCATCGAGAATATTTTTCCCGATGTGTAACAGTGTGACACAAAATGGTGTGACTCAACGGGAACAAAGGAAATTATCATATGAATAAAATATTTTTGAAAGTGGCAACCCATTTCTATGAACTAGTATAGCCCATGTCTTATTTTATTGTCGTATTTAATTTATTGTATGATGTGTCGGCACCGCCCTGTATTAAAATCAAGCTGACAGCCCACCTGGCGGAAGTGGTTATCGTTGCCTATATAAAAAGCAAGAAATGACTTGGTATTGCAGCCCGCCTAGCATGACCACCGAAACGCGATATGATAAAGCCATTTATCCATCTTAATATTTTATCGAAACTGCGAACATGTTTATATACCATACAAGTTCGCAGTTTCGATAAAATTTCAAGATGGCGGTTATATCCAATGATTTTTGACAGTTCAAAGCGATAAATAGCTTTATCATATCGCATTTCGGTGGTCATGCTAGGCGGGCTCAACCGTAGGCCTAAGATGAAATGCCTTCCATGTCCAGTAATTACTTTGCGCTGGTTTACACTGGTTACTTTGCGAATTGTTTCACGGTTAAAATAAGAAATGATTGAAAAGAAAAGAAATAAATGGCTTCTTAATACTATTAAAAATGTTGCCACATTTTAAAAGGTAGCTATAAAAATAGGAATTAGGATGGCTTCTATTTAATTCCTTTCAGCTGAAAAACCAATGGCTTAATTATTTAACTATATAGTTAAGTATACAGGTTGGTGCCGTCAATCCGACAGTAAATTGAAACTTATGCTATATTAGATCATAGAAAGGTTTTGCATCTGTCAAATACATCTTATTAATTTGATAACGTTTCTGTGAAATAATGAAGCTAATTTTATATTATTTCATACAAATCTCATTGACGACCGGCTGGTCGAGCGGTCTGTACCCCTTGCTATGCAGGCTACTCGGTCAAGAGGCCCCGGTTTCAAATCCCGGTAGGAGCAAATGTTTCTATGATGACCACGAGCATTTGTTTACGAGTCATGGATGATTATTTAGTATATATCTAATATTTATATACATATTATTATCAATATTTATCCGATATCTAGTATCCATAACACAAACTCTTAATGGTAATAGGTGTGAGTGTATGAATATTATTATTATTATTATTTCTATGAACGTATTTCGCCCATTTTTAACCGACTTCAAAAACGAGGAGGTTCTCAATTCGGCCGGTATGTTTTTTTTTTTTTTTTCTATGTATGTACACCGATTACGCCGAGATTACTGATCCGATTTACGTGATTCTTTTTTTGTTCGATGCGGAATAGCTGCCATTTGGTCCCATAAAAATTTTTTCAAAAACAGTTGGGTACTTTGGTTTTAAATATAAAAAAACTGAAATTATGAAGTCGTCTACATATGCGTAATTGCGAATTTTTGCTTTTCCAATGACTTTTTAGTGAAACGATACGATAGTAGGAAACAATATAATTTGACGGTCACCCATCTAGCTTTGACCGTAGAAAATTATCACTAAAAATTGTGAAAAAAAAATTTTAAACAAAAATTAAAACCGACTTCAAAAAACTGAAAAGCATAAAATAATTAAATTTAAGTAGGTATTCATCCCCTAGAAACATATTTTTGGAGTTGGTGCTAAGTGGTTTCCAAAAACAATAGAAAGTGAAGCACCGACTCCAAAAATATGTTTCTAGGGGATGAATACCTACCTACTCAAATTTAATTATTTTATGCTTTTCAGTTTTTTGAAGTCGGTTTTAATTTTTGTTTAAAATTTTTTTTTTATATATATTAAGAATTATTGTCGTATCGACAGTATAACGTCTATTTTGTAGTAAAATTAACGATAAATTAACGTAATGCTACGTAGGGCTATCTCTTTCCTTGCTACGGGGCGTCGTAGCACGTAGTCGTAGCCAGCTACGATTCAAGAAAACGGCAATCCAGCTCGTTTTCGTAGCATTATTGAGCGATAAAAGAATAATAAGACAAGCTTTTGCCCGCGGCGCCCGCGTCGATGTTGGTTATTGCTCCAAAAAGTATCCTTTGTTCTTCCTAGGTTCTCAAACTGTCTACAAACCAAATTTCATGTAAATCGGTTTAGCGGTCTCTAGGCCTGATAGCGTAACAAACACACAAACTCACTTTCGCATTAATAATTTGTAACAGTTACGATTACTTTAAAACAATATTATGATACTTTTGTAATGAGTTCCTGCGGGGTTTGGTCCGACTGAGATAGAGAGTGATCCGAAACTTATTATGCTCGTTTTTACTAACATTTGCTTACCGTAAAGAGTCTTAGCGATTTTTATCTCAGTCTATCTGTAGGAGATAGAAAGAGACAAATGTCGTGATGAGTCGCCTAAGCATAATAAGGAATTTTAAGTGACATTAGAGGGTTTATGAAACTTTTGGTGTTTAGTTTGGAGGCCACTAATTTTAAAATTCATATCTCGGGATAAAGTTAACCACGTCTAGTCATAATACGAATGATGAGTACCCTAGAAAATAACGATTAAGTAATGCCATAGAATACGTTACTTATTTGTTATTAGTCTAATAAACATTAATCCAAGTTTCGCAGTAATTAATTCAGTAACCATTTTATGCTAATTGTAGCAGCCATAATAAATGGAGGTTTCATGATTATAATGACGGTTCCAGTCTGATTATAGGTATTTTCCGGCTGGTCGAGTGGTCTGTACCCCTTAATATATAGGCTTCTCTGTCAGGGGTCCCGGGTTCGAATCCCGGTAGGGGCAGATGTTGGTATGATGAGTACGAGCATCAGTTCACTCACGAGTCATGGATGTTTGTATGTTAGTAGTAATTGCCACGGTTGGCAACATGTATTTTGGTCTGGGTCTGCCAAGCAAACTTACCAGAGCACCCCCAGGTCTATCAAAGATCTGCCTTTCCGTGGTCTTTAATTGTAAAGTTCTTTATTGTAACAATTACAAATAAAGAAAGAAAACGATGAAAAAATATATATGCTCCAGGCGCGAATCGAACCCGCGTCTCCTGATGTCCGGCGCGTCTCCTTATGGCTAACCGGACTAAACTTAAACTCTTTCTTTATTTATAATTGTTACGATAAAGTAGGCTTTTTAAGGTATCAAAAACCTTAAAATGTGTAAAGTTCTTTATGCCTATCTTGATATCGTAACGTTAATTTATACAAAACTAACGCAGTTACAATAAAATGAACAACAACGGCATACTGGAACTTCTGTAACCTAATTATCAACATTCCACTGAAAGTTGGTTCAATTTAGAGACAAGCTTCATTTCGTTTAGCAAATGCGATTGCCATTTGTAACTTTGCGTCACGAGCGGTTACGGGCACACCAGTTGGATTTAGTTTAGGATTATAGTTTTGGCAAACAATTTATACAACAATTAAAATAATATTAGTTGTAAATAGTTCCGTTGTTTTAATTTTCCTTCATATTAGGTATTACGGAGATCGAGTGGGTGATCATTATTGATGGCTGTTAGAATTTATATATTTTGGGGTATGTTAGATAGGAACTAATAATAATAATGTCTATATTTACGAATGAAGCAACATACAGGTTGGTGCTGTCAATACGACAATAAATTAAAACATGGGCTATATTACTTTATAGAAACGGTTTGCCACTTTCAAAAATCTTATTCGTTTGATAATTTTATGACACTTCTATGAAATACTGCAGCCAATGTATATTGTTTCATACAAATGTCATGAAATTATAAACTGACTAAGATAGTTTTGAAAGTAGGAAACCATTTCTATGAACTAATAAAGCCCATGTTTAAATTTATTGACGTATTGACGGCACCACCCTGTACCTACTTATATAATAATGATGGAACTTCACTTGGTAAGTTCGTTTTATTATATATATCTAATAACTATTATTTATTACACACAAGAGAAGGTATAAACATAAAATAATACAATAGGGCGTTTCTTCCAGGAAACCTAAGGTGTGCGAGGATCTCGGTGGCGGAGTGTTTAGGCGCTCTGGTTTCAATTACGAAAACCAAGCAAATTTCGCCATGGTCGATTCCGAGATGGGTCAATCAAAATTTATAATCTCGAGTTCCCCCGTGCTTCGGAAGGGACGTTGAGCCGTTGGAAGACGTTATAACATCGACTATATTAGGTTGTTACTTCTAACGATTTAACCCACCAACCCGCATTGGGCCAGCGTGGTGGAGTTATGGCCCAAATTCCTCATGTGTTCCTTCCATGTAGGAAGGCCTCAGCCCAGCAGTGGGACGTATATAGGATGGCGATGATGATGATGAACCTAAGGTGATATAAATATTAAAAATAAGGAGAACGCAAAAAGGGTATTTAAGGAAAAAAAATAACAAAAATAAAATATACCTATTACGGATGTACTTATGTAAGTAATAGAGACAGATGAACTATTAAATACATCTACATAATATATTACATATATGATACAGATTAATTAAAAATATACAGCTAACAAGACAAATTCACTAGATGGTAGGCCCGTATGTAGGGTCGTCTGGGTAGGTACCACCGCCTTTCTTATTTCAGCCGTGAAACAGTGTTTCGGATTGAAGGGAAAGGTAGTCAGTGTAATTACTGGGCACGGACGGCATTTCGTCTTAGGCCTCAGGATGACAACGCACCTGCAATATCAAGTGAATTTACTTGTTATTGAAGGTATCTTAGAGGCGACGGTAGCCGCTAGCTTGTTTGTCATCTATTGTATAAAAAAAAATGAAAGAAATAATGATTAACTTGATGCTTAAAATAATCCAATATGCGAGCTCCTCTAATAGGTACACTCTGGCAGAGAATTCCACATGCGAACGGCATGCACGGAAAAGGAATAGCAGAGGAGATAGAATTAATGGTATTTCTTTATACATACCTAACTTGCTAAACTTCATGTTCATATGAACTAAAATAGTCTCGGGGCTCGAGTCAGTCAGTCGTCAAAGGCCTCACAGTTCATTGAGCGTTTATGTCCGCAGTCCGGGAGATATGTCGAGCCATCCATTACTGTGACCGCTATGGTTGTTGGAATGCTTCATTCAGACGCGAGCGCGCGCTTTCAGTGATATAGAGCTAAGGCTAAACCGCTTAACAACACGTCACTCAAAGAAGAATGGTTTAATAAATATTATCAGGGAGGCTTATTCATCACGTCATTTAAAATTGGGTTACAGAATACTACTTGGCACTAATTGTAACGAGTTAAATCAACTACGGCGGATTGAGCATAAAGCCGTGCCCTTCGGTACGTCCGTACGCCTTTTGCGGATTGGTGGTGCGTGAGGTTCAGCTCCCGGAAGAAACACACAGAGGGAGGGACTACATTCAAGAACGTCATTCCACTAACCATAGCTTTGACTATAGTCGCAGCGAGAGGTTTGTCCCAAATATTCTGATGACGGCATTGCTCTAGTCAGCCCACGCAGGGCAGATAGCTAGCGTGTCCTGTGCCGCGTCATACGTACACCTAGTGTCATTTGGCGATCTATCAGGTAAAAGTGCTTCTCTTATCGGCCATTTGCGCTACCTTTTTTTATTAAAACGATCTATAACTTGATCATAAGACAGTTTTATTGACTGTCAGCCAAATGCAACCTGATCAATCGTTATACTTTCGTATACAATCATCCATCTTTGTCGAAACATAACTGTCGAAATGTCTTAACTTTCAACCGTCGGGTATATGTTAAAACTTTTCTAAATCGTCTGCTCAAACCATATTCCACCTGAAGCCTTTTTAATAGAGTTCATAATACATTACAAAATTGAAATAGGATATTGAGATGTTGAACTTTTTCGCATGAGTTAAATTAGATTGTTAATTCCATATTACGTAAGAAAATCAATTTTAATAATAATCTTCGTCTTATAACCAGTATAAGTCCAAGATTAAAAGACGTTTGTAAAGAGTAAATTTATATATTTTTTGAAGAATTTAGTAATTTTGATTTAGATTTAGTAATGACTTTACAAAAAAGTGGAAGGTGGTGGTGGAGGTGGTGGTGGTGTGAGGTGGTGGTGGTCTATTATTATGAAAGGTCTCCAGTTGTTTCCACTCCACCGTCCTTACGCCGTTCGTAATAAATGCAGCTTTCGAAGTAAACTTTATGTGCTGTCTACTATACATAATAAACAGAGAAAATATATATCCAAGCCTCGTGATCAAATTGTTCGTACTCCACTTATTACACAAACATCAAGCAACAATATTATCCGAAAGTGCACATTTTAAAGTCCTGCAGCATTAATAACGGTCTCTACCCATTGTGACCTGTGGTTCTGTTGGGGACGTGTAATGACGTTCTTGGCCCTGGCGGCGTTAAATAAGAACACTAGAATATCCGAAAACGAACTATAATTATATTTTATCAAAAGCGGTACAAAACAATAAACTTCATCCGAGACAGCAAAAATAACAGAGAGCGGTCGCTATGGCAACCGCGATCTTCACCACTCCGGCCTGCGCGGAAGATTGCTGCGGGGTAGAGGGCGCGGCCAGCGGGCCGCGCCCTCTACCCCGCAGCAATCTTTGAGGTGATGTGCTCGACACAGACCCGATAAACCAGACACAATTAAATTTTAATTGTCACGGCATTAGGTAACGCCATATGAGAGTTAGAGGGTAATGGTTCTAGAATTTACTGACTTTTTTTATAAAAACATGCACGGAGTCTGTTTGGCTTTGTAGTAGGTACATCTGTTCCTAAACTTATTTTTTTTATACAACTAGATGACAAACAAGCTGACGGCCCACCTGATGGTAAGTGGTTACCGCCGCCTATAGGTAAAATCATAATATAATATAATAACAAGGTAAAATCACTTGATATTGCAGGTGCGTTGTCATCCTGCGGCCTAAGATGAAATGCCGTCCATGCCCAGTAATTACACTGGCTACCTTTCCCTTCAATCCGAAACACAGCGAACGGCTGAAATAAGAAAGGCGGTGGTACCTACCCAGACGACCCTACATACGGGCCTACCACCTACCACGTTTACTTATTATCGTGTGTAGACCAAATTAAACAGCGCGAGTGCGTTACCCCAGCAAGAAAATATCTGCTAGGTAAAATTGAGTTATGCCAATAATTAGAGTGTAATGTGGTGTAAATGTGACTTAAATAAAAAATTTGTGCGTGCTGTAGTTTTGGAGAAAAAGCAAAAAAACCATTCCTGCTGGAGTAACGCTGTTCCAGCAGGAAGATTCTAAACGAATGATCGGAGGGAAAAGTAAAGTACATGAGCAGGTAGGTTATATTTGTGCGTGAATGTGCGCCAAAAATGAGATTTGTTTTAGAGATATTCGGTTTCCTGCTGGAGTAACGTTTTGCAGAATCCGGTATCTCGGAAACCTTTGATTGTGCGCACGTAAAATAAATGTATTTCAGTAGCTGTTGATTTGTGCGTATTTGTGAATCAATAAGTTATTAAAATATATTTATCGTTTTAAAGTAATCATACATTTCCTAAATAACAATAAAAAATTCTAGCGCTTAAATGAGCAAACGTATAAGCCAACTATAAATGGAATTCGCTTCTTCTTGTTAATCTTGTTGTCCACAAAAAGTTTCAAAACTAAATATACACACGTTTTTGAATAATTTAACTTTAATTCAAAACTGACAATGACATAACTCCAACTTCAAATTACAAGAACCAGTATTAACCAAATACAATTTGGTAGTAACGCACAATTAAAGTATTTCGTGAAATATAAATGGTGAAAATTTCAGCTTCATATGTCTCGTATTAATGTAGATACAAACAAAAAACCAAAATAACCACTAAATTACCGATAATCCGACAGAATTCAAATGACCACTAAAAAGCGACCGTTTCATACATATTGATGACCTTCATAAATTGGCTCACAAACACGTGTGAACATTTGGTTCCTGGGTACACTGAAGCACAAAACTTTTAGAGAAAGTTATTAAAATTCATTTTAGTTTATATAAAAATTACTTTACCTATGCTGGTATGTGACAATGGCCCTAATTCTGGAGAATACATGCTAAGTCTAAATTTAAGTTCAGTCCATTTCTTTCTCTCAAAATGAATACGAAAAGGATGGCTGTCATATAATTTGACATTTAGAAACGTGCGTTGAATTTTCGACCTTATTGAACGTGATAAAATGCAGTGTTTAGGAGGCACCTCCGTACATGCCGTCTAAAATTGTCTATTGTTCCTTTGAAATCTGTCTAAATTTAATTGACAGCTCTAAACGAGTTCTTGCTATCTAAAGCGAGTCCGAGTTCACGCTTCTGCCCCCTTATTCTCAACTGTCGGATCACGGATTAGATTCGAAAAGTCACATGCCGTCTCGCTTTGACGCATAGCGATAAAAAGTGACAGGTATAGAGTTTCCGAAATTCGAATATTTTCCGACAGTTGAGAATAAGGGGGCAGGTCGTATGAATACCTAGTCAATGTAATTGTATGGCAGCAGCAAGGCGGAATACTACATCAGTCATCCATCCAGGGTTGAGATGCCATTTTCATGATATAAATCACATCGAGTAACTACTGGGAGGCTGTTTCATAGACCTTTTCTCAGTCACAACATGAGTAATTATATGTAAATATAAGTACCTAATGCTGGTAATACAGAAACTTTTAATAAATACAGTACTTGTTTCAAAGATATTCTTATTTATTATTATACCTACCATGCTCGTAAATTATTTGGAGTTGGTGCCGCCTGAGCTGTTTTTACAGAGCGGACTCTCGCTGCAGGGTTGACGCGCGGGAAGGCGAGCGACGAGAACAAATGTATGGCGAATGAAGTGCAATCATGCTTAAGACTCAACAACGGCTGCGGCGACTCAGCGGCGACTTATAAACAAAATATTTTAGACGATTTTGGAGCGGTTTTGTTATACAGGGTGGTGCCTTCAATGCGACAATAAATTTAAACATGGGCTATATTAGTCCATAGAAATGGTTTGCCACTTTCAAAAATTTCGTATTTAATTGATAATTTCATGACCTTTTTATGAAATAATGCTGCCAACGTTACACTATTCCATACAAATGTCATGAAATTATCAAATCAATACGATATTTTTTAAAGTGGCATACCATTTCCATGGACTAATATAGCCTATATTTAAATTTATTGTCGCATTGACGCCACCACCCTGTATTGAATATATTCACTGTGAAGAAAAGAGTGAATTATCTTTCAGATCTAACCCAATCTGACCTAACTTAGGTATATCTTGTCGCCTACTAATGTAAAAACACGAAAGTGTAAAAAAAATATAATTACGAAATATTCGATTCGCCAAATTATAGCTACCACTACTGAGTTAAAAAAAATGTCTAACTACGTCCATCTCCATCGTTGCCGCTAAACGTTACCGACTGACCCTACTGGATTGGACGTCGTCGGTCGCCCCTACCCAATAGTCGTAGTCGTAGCCAGGCCGTAAATGAATTTCTTTAAAAAAAAAAAATTGGGTTCTATTAATACTAATTATAGGTGGGGCTTAAAACACCCCTCTGTAACAATTAATAAATATACTCTAAGCACATTATCAATATTTAATAAATACATTATAGTTAATTTTAAAATAAGGATAGGTACCTACTGAACATGATGCACTACTAAAACAATACGATTGCCTGTAAACGTTATGAACGCGATTGTATGGAGAATAGAATAATATAATGCTGTTCTTTCAAATAGGTGCTCAAAATGTATAAAACGGTCGCTTTTTAGTGGTCATTTGAATTCTGTCGGATTATCGGTAATCTAGTGGTTATTTTGGTTTTTTGTTTATATCTACATTAATACGAGACATATGAAGCTGAAATTTTCACCTTTTATATTTCACGAAATACTCTAATTGTGCGTTACTACCAAATTGTATTTGGTTAATACTGGTTCTTGTAATTTGAAGTTGGAGCTATGTCATTGTCAGTTTTGAATTAAAGTTAAATTATTCAAAAACGTGTGTATATTTAGTTTTGAAACTTTTTGTGGACAACAAGATTAACAAGAAGAAGCGAATTCCATTTATAGTTGGCTTATACGTTTGCTCATTTAAGCGCTAGAATTTTTTATTGTTATTTAGGAAATGTATGATTACTTTAAAACGATAAATATATTTTAATAACTTATTGATTCACAAATACGCACAAATCAACAGCTACTGAAATACATTTATTTTACGTGCGCACAATCAAAGGTTTCCGAGATACCGGATTCTGCAAAACGTTACTCCAGCAGGAAACCGAATATCTCTAAAACCTTAAGACGCACAAATCTCATTTTTGGCGCACATTCACGCACAAATATAACCTACCTGCTCATGTACTTTACTTTTCCCTCCGATCATTCGTTTAGAATCTTCCTGCTGGAACAGCGTTACTCCAGCAGGAATGGTTTTTTTGCTTTTTCTCCAAAACTACAGCACGCACAAATTTTTTATTTGGGTCACATTTACACCACATTACAATCTAATTATTGGCATAACTCAATTTCACCTAGCAGATATTTTCTTGCTGGGGTAACGCACTCGAATCATTAACCTAAATCCATTAAAAGTATGCCAAAGGGTATCAAATGGAACTAAAAGTACTGCCAACCATTTTCACGAGTTTTTGGGTTCACACTGTGGATCAATAATAAGTAAATGAGTTCTATAAAGGTTTATTTCTAGAGTAAGTAAACTTGGTTTTATAGTAAATTTGTTGAACGGTTCCATATACATAAAGGCTTTTAGTTGCAATTAACATTTTTTTCGAATTGTCGTTGGAAAATCTCCCATTAAAAAGTCGTTCGGATCTTGGAATAATTGTGGAACCCTAATTCCTAACAATATGGCGATGCTGTGGCTCTAATGGAAATCATTACGAAACCAAGTACGTATAAAAAGTTTCTGTAATAAAGTTCAGAGAGCTAGACAAAAATGGCCTTTATTAAACCCAACATTATTTTAAAACGCACCTTATTACCTAAATACGCTAATTTCAAGAGGCAAGTAAAAAAATCGATACATATGCTATGGCCTATGCGAATGCATGTTATTATTACATGACACTGCAGATAATTATAAAAGAAAATTAACGGAGATAACTTCTCTGTTTATTATTTAGTTATCAAATATGTTTTTATAAATATGAGCATCACCTCCGTACACCACTATTGACAATTTCAGAACCATTTTTTAAACTTAAAATAGCAGTACGAAGTACCTACGTTAATGCCGTTTAAGGTTCTTTAACGCGGTTACAGTTGGCTTTTCGGGAAGCAGTTAGTTCTGCGTAGTCCAATTATAAGGAAACTATTCATCTTAGTGGTAGTCACCAAGTTTACTATGAGCGTCTTAGAAGAATACGCCTATAAATTGGGACCTTTTCCGTCGTTATAAGAGTTTACTATCCCGCTATAATCCTGATAAAATGGTGGTTTCAGGATAATTATAAAACCACTTTTAGCTGATTGGGTATCTGCCCCTACGGGGATTCTAACCCGGGATATTTTTTGGGTTTGGTAGCAGTGGCAATGACCATTCGACGACGTCTAATTGCTATTTGAAATACTGCTTATTAAATTTATAATGTCCACCTCATAACATGATAATCTGCAAGTACAATAACATGTTAGAATATTAATCAAACTATCCATTACAAGGTACAAGATTATAACTATTAGTTAATTATAACTATCTGGTATGTGGTTAATTCTGGATGGCTCAATCAAAATTTGTAATTTCATGCTCCTCCTTGGTTCCGAAGGCATGTTAAGCCTTTGGTCGCGGTTGTTACTGCAACTGCTTCAACCCACGAACCCGCACTGGACCCCCAGTGTGGTGGTGCTGCCTGGACTTCTCTCGTTTCTCCCATGTAGGAAGGCCTGCAGCCAGCAGTGAGTAGCCGCTGGCAAGTGCAAATCTCAAACTACCTTTTGCCCGCTACTTCATCCGATGGGGGCTGATATCAGACAGCTAATAAATAAGACGATAATGGCGCAGAACAATTACTTTTTGTATTTTTAATTTTCATATATTACTTGATAATCAAGAAAGTATTAACAAGTAGGTAATGTTCATACATTACTAGTTCAACGAAAGTATTATTTGAATGTTCAAAAGAATTGATTATTTTTTAATTACTTAACTGTTGTTTCATCTGTTCTAAAAACTCTAAAAAGATGAAATGAACAGTTAACTGAAAAAAGCAATTGTTTTGAACATTGAAATAAAAATTGACACAAATTTGTCCCTCACAAAATCAGAATTTTAAATTACCGCCATCAACGCGATTTCAGCATTACAACAATTGCAACACTTAAAACAAATGCTCACGCGCTCAGCTTTAGAAATAATAGGAAAAGCAATTTATGGAAAGACTAGCCCTTGCCCGCGGTTCCGTCTACATAGATGTTGTTTTTTTCACGATTGCAAACTATCTCGATACCAAAGTTCATCTCAATTGGTTTAGTAGTTCCAGAGCTTACTTCCTACAAAGAAACTGACAAACGTTACCTCTATAATTTTAATGTTAGTATTAGTTAATATCAGTATAGATTAAATACTTTAAAGTAAGTAAATGTTGCAAAATCTTATGAAGTGTCATTTAGTCAAAATCACCAGCGCCATTATCCGAAATGTCTCCATTAAATCTGAAAATGTTCGCCAGTGAATATTTCTGTCCAATCCCTGTCTAAGCCTCGAGAAACAGAGACAAAATATTACACAATATTGCAAGACGCATTTCGCGTGACGACAGCGACGTATTGTCCCAAAGATCCGCAGCGTGACAAAGATCCCTTGATCGATGTCTCGTCTGCCACCCTTGTGCCATCCGTCTTCATTGTCCCCTGGTCTGTCCCCACCAATTAAGGGGAGAGGAAGAATTAATGCTAGTATCGAATTTCTTAGACCCAGTTTTGTTTTGGATATGAAGAGGGTAGGGTAGTGTTTGTTTTGTTTTAATTTGAGTGGAAGTTTTGGAAAGCATTAGGTATCATACTATACTACCTACACTAGTAAAGGACTAATAGAGTTAGAGTTTGATACGACAAATCAAAAATAGATCAATATTAACAACCCTTTCTTTATTTTTTACTAAAGGAGGTTTTAGATCAAAAGATCTGTCCAGACCGGGACTCGATCCTAGGATCTCTGACTTAGTAGGCAGAGTATGTAGCGATCAATCGACCACGCTGTCGATGCTAAAATTTTGAGCTATCCATTGGGTGTGTTTTGACAGAAAAACATGGTTACATTATATTTCTGTTATATTCCTTTATTAACTCCAATTCTCATTAGATTGTCATATGCGTTTACCAATGTTTTTATAGACATTAATCTCTCTCTTTCTCCTTACGATAGATAAAGATGAATAGGGAATCGTCAGTGAAAATTATTGTTATATATAATTCTATCTGAAGTAAGCAGTGTGTAAGAATCTAGAACCAGAACTAAAGAAGAAAATAGTAAATAAACAGTTTTAGCACTGTATTGATATCAACTAGATTTAGGTGAACATATATTTTCTTCTGTAATGGTCTTAACCAGTGATAATGAGTATGTGTGTACGTACTTACCTTTGTATAACCCTTATAATATGGTCAAATCTGTTTTCCACAAGCTGACGGCCCATCTGGTGGTAAGCGGTTACTGCCGCTTATAGACACCTGCAATAACAAGAAAAAACACTTGATATTGCAGGTGCGTTGTCATCCTGAGGCCTAAGATGAAATTCCGTCCAAAAAAAAAAAACTCAATTCGACGAGTTATTTTGTTTTTATTTATTTATTTGCGTCAAATTAAGATCTAATTTTTAGTGTTTGTTTACTAAGGCTCGATCGATTCTCGGCCATAACCGAGAAATTTTTTGTACGGTATGGAATTAACGTTCGTCGCTGGATGTCAGTGCAGCTATGCGATTCTCTAAAGTCAGCAGCCATGAATTCGTGGCTGTCGGCAGCGCCGTCATACTTTTGGCGTTTGTTTGACAACCGTTGGCGACACCAGCGTTTCGACGTCGAGCACGACGGGAACCGAAACTAAAAAGTGGTTGATTTTTATATCTTTATGTAAAAAATCTATCAAATATTGAATGAAGTCATTGCGATACAATTTTAACACAACAAAAAAGAAATCAAAAAATATCGATTGATCTTCATTTCGTATAACCAAAACAGAGACAATCGTACACAGCCAAGAGACCGACGTAGAGATTAGTGAAACGTCTGGCAAAGACGATGGTTTTGACAAATGGCAGCTCGTCGTTTTTGTCAGACGTCAAGCTCGATGTCGAATATCTTTGTTCGTGAATCACATTGCAGGAATTAGCTATCGATTGTGACATTATGCAAAAATCTTGCATATTACCTACTATCAATTTTATGCAATTTTTTTTCACTATTTATCTATTCCCGGTTTCCGTTCTTGATCTCGACCGAGATTTTACTTTTTTCTCGGTAAAATCTCGGCCGAAAACGAAAACCCTGTCTCGGTCGACCCCTATTGTTTACCATTAAATGACATCCAAACTTCCTACCGCAGTTCTCAATGATTATGCTAATCCACGTAGGTAAAATGGAGAGTAATAATGAAAGCAGCAGGAAAATCCTTCGATTGAGTATTTTCTTGAAAATAACGTCAGATTATTAGGAAATCATGTAGGTAATCTTAATATAAACCAATTACCGCTACAGTAATTAAAATCCAGAACATGTATAATTAAAAATCCATTCACTATTATATTTCCGTAATTAAACAGCGTGACTTCATAATTAGGTTCACACGTGATTTAGTGGAATATGGAGGCTTAAATTTATAAGCTTTGTGTTTTGGGAATTCAACAATTTAATACTAATTTACTCAGAATTATGCTGTATGGTCAGTGTAACTCAAATTTAAATATTTAACGTATATTAAGCAAGATCTTAGTATTATTACCTACAGCATTCACAGTATAATTTTCCTCTTCGAATTAAGCAAACATTTACACACAGCAACAGCCTTGTCCGCTGTATTGGGCCCTTAGAATCTGAAATAACAAAAAAAACAAAGTAAGTTAATATTTCATATAAACAATATGTTAAATGCATCGATGTGGAATTTTCACCATTGTTAAAAAACTATTTTTTTACCGTCCGACCACGGCAAATGACTGCCACCTGAGAAAGGAAAATAATAATAATGATAATATTCATACACTCACACCTATTATCTAGCCCAAAGTAAGCATCATTAAGAGCTTGTGTTGTGGATTCTAGATAACGGATAACTATTGTTATAAATATGTATATAAATATTAGAAATATACTAAATAAACATATAAACACCGTGAATAAATGCTCGTATTCATCGTACAAACATTTGCCCCTACCGGGATTCTGATTGAGCAGCCCGTATAGCAAGGGGTACAGACCACTCGACCAGCCGGTCGTCTAAGAAGTGAAAAGAAGAGTCCATAACAATAATAATATGCGAAGATAGTGCGTGAACATACTGAGAGAACCCAAAGGAGGGGAAACATGTGCCGGTAATGAATTCCAAATTTTAGATGTACGACAAGAAACGAGTTTCTAAACTTTGTACGTGATGTTGAGGTGAAGACAGAAAACTGATGACTTAACACTTTCGTGTGCCGTAGAAAACGAATTTCTGAAAGTACTTTGGACTATTAACTCTAATTAACAATGACCTAAGGATCAATATAAAAAACCATGTAGCGTTGACCTCGGAGAGTAATCGCTGTGAATATATTTTTTTAAACAAATTAAAACCGACTTCAAAAAAACAAAAATAATTCAAAACTTTATATTGTTTCTGAAAACTATATTTTTTATAATCAAAATTATAAATTTTATAATTATTTATAAAAAAATGTCTTTTAAAGTTTATTTTTGTTTTGATTTTTAGAGATAACTTTCTAAGGCCAAAATTAGTTATGTGACCATAATTCCGCAATTTCGCATATTATTAATGACAAAATAATTACAGTTCTTTTCATTTGAAAACCAAACTATCAAAACTGATTTTGATAAAATTTCTACGGATCCAATCTGAAAATTAATTAACATGTAGGCTTATAAATGCAGTAGCATTATATTTAATTTGTAATGTTTGGTGTACAATAAAGTTTAAATAGATAGATATGACTCCATCATTTATAAATTTATAAATGACGGAGTCTAGAGGTAAAAAACATACAGCCATATTGATCACCTCTTTCATTTTTTTGAAGGCGGTTAAAAAAACCATAAAAACACACACGTGTTGCAATGCTAACAAGATATATTCTTCACGTATGCGTTATATTGTACCCGTAAGCAGAAAGACCTGAATATGTCACTGTAGAATTTATCTCATGGCAAACAAGGATTGGAGGGTGATATATTCGAAATGAATCCACTCACCGCACTATCTACACGGCGCCACGTGAGACGAGTGAAGAAAATGTATAAAACATGAGACAGTTTATCATACAAGGAGCGTCTGTAAGCAGTAAGGGAAAGGTTTTTGATAGGAGCGAGGCGAATAGCGATGTAAGTTTGTTTGCAACTGTGAAATCAATGAAAACTTTTTCTAACCAGTATAAATTGTCAGCCTCGTTTAGTCCACTTCCCGTTGTGTTGACGACATACGATAGTTTTCTACAGTTATGTACCACTGGGCTTAGAACGACATCTTTGTGGAAAACCAGTGCAATGATCTTAGCTTCATTATGAAGCAGACGAGACGATTATTCAGACGAGCATTGGATGGTTTACGTGGTAGATCACCACTCCATTGCATTTTTTTGACAGATAAATATTCGTAACATTAAAAATAAAAAGCTAAATGCTGACATTAGGGCGGTCATGAAGTAAATATTTTATATCCACGTGGATTGTCATATAATCTTTCGGCCCCTACTAGCCAGCTCCTCGACTATATAATAATGTTTTAATTTTTATGCCTAGTTTGTGGGCACTTCACTATAAAGGCAGTAAGCAAACTTGCACCAGTAAAAAAGTTTGAAACAGCGGTAAAGTGAATGTTCGGAAACACAATACTGAAATATCGGAGTAACGAAAAGATCCAATTGCTAATAGTTTAACTAATACAAACTGATATTCGTGAAAAAATTGAAGCGTCGAATAGTTTTCGGTCAACAAATTTTCGAACTTATGATCGATAACCGTCGGTGATACCAGTAGGGAGGCAGCCGCCTCGATTCTCAACAATCTATAGAATATTTCCGCTTGTCGTTCCGCTGCTCAATCAAAAAGGCCTTATAGGATAAATTTTCGGTAATATTCGCACTTAAGGCTCTTTGATAAGGGTACGATATTTCCCGTCGACTTCTACAACAAATTTTTCGCTTGTTATTTGTTGTTTATGTTTCAAGATGAGGCAAAGTGTCTTGGTTGTTCTTATACGTAATGTTTTGTTTCAAAAATACTCGACGTTCACTTCAAAGCCTTTGAAGATTTTGCTTAAGATGTTTAAAGGTAATTTAAATTCACTAAGCGGTTAAATGTGTATACTTAGGTACTTGATACATAAATGTTGTTTCAGATTATTATAATATAAGCCGAGTTTTGGGTACGGTCACGTGAAATAATATTATGATTAAGGCATGTTGTGCTCCATTATATTGTAGATATTATCATACCATAAAGTGATTGATTATTTTATCAAAAAGGTGCAGATTTTCTGAGGTCTGATGCGGGGATAAAAATATGGTGAAATAGACTATAAACTCGAATCTGGTAGAGCAGAAGCCACTCTAGGGTTGACTCTATCTGTGGATAGTACAGTACCCTACCCTTAAGAGCCCGCGCACACTACAGACTAAACTATCACGTGATAGATACAGACCAAACAATTAGCTTCATGGTGAACTAAACTATTCACCAGTCGATATCGGTCGATTAAGTCTGTAATGTTTCCGAGTCTATAATCTGAGTGCGCGAGTTGTTAGTCAAACCTACTCGAACGCTGCTAGTGAACGTTATTAGTTTTATATTCTTTAATTATTTGTATGGTCCATTAAAGAACTCAATTATCATAGTGTGTATTAATAGACAAAGCTTTAATAATGTATAAAGAGATACAACTTTAATTTTAAAAGTTCGGTTTAACAGACATTTCGTAAAAGATAAATGACGTGAATAATTAATGAATTAAACCAGACAGTTCTTAATTGCGACCGAGTAAAGAGAAAAAAAAAACCGGTTACTTCCTAAAGAACATTAGTGAGAAGAGAGTAACTAAAATTAAATCTGCGGAGGTCCGGAATGATTTATGAACAGACGGCCACCGTAATTAATCTCGAGTTAACCTGCCTGTAGGTGAGCCACTGTTGCCGAGCTGTTGGGAAATTCACCCAACTTTTGGGGAGAGTGTCGAAAATTTGAGTACGAAAACGGTCTTTGATGATGGTTCTTTTGCCAGCTGTGGTATGGAAATGGAGTTTTTATTAAACAGTGCTGTACCGTTATTCGAAGCCTATCAATTGAGAGTAGCGTTTCCGTTCCGTTTGTGCTAAACATGACTTCCGCTTCCGTCCACGTGCACCGCAACATCCCGCCGTTTTACCTGCGACACTAGCGCCGTCGATACTAGCGCCACCAAGGAAGTTTGCGTTCGAATGAACGCTCACTTTTTCGTCATTGGCGTTTTGGATTCCGAACGAGTCGGTCGCACTAGCGCAGCACGCGCTCCGTACCGCCTCTATAGTGCTAATAATTAAGTAACTAAAAATAACGAAACGTCGTTATTTAAGCCGAACAAAATTTAAAGAGCAGTAAAACTGTGAGTATTGCAGAATTTATTTTTGCCGATATGAGAACTAAACCTTTTTAACGGTTTTACCGTTCGATAATTCAAATTTTTTTTCAAGATACTACGTATTTTAATCATTTTCTTTTTTTTTTTGATTTTGTTGTTTTACTAACGGTAGCATCCGTTAGATGTATTAAGATAGAACTTATCTTAATACATCTAACGGATGCTACCGTTTTCGCAGAAATGGAGCAGAATAATCCGCCCACGTGTGAAGAAGATGCAGGAAAAAGCTACGAAACAGCACGTACAACAAAAAGAAAACGGAAACGGACAAAAACATCAAGTTCTGATACCGATAGTAGTTCGTACGATTCAAGCTCATCGAGTGATGACCGCAAGCGTGGAAAGAGACGCAAACGTGAAAGATACAACGACAAAATGTTATCGCAACTCATAAACGATGTAAGTCAACTTAAATATCAATTAGCCAGTACTTCTAAGACTGATAGTAATGCATGCCCTTGTGATAACTATGTAAGCGCCGATATTAGCGGTGATTTATACGATTCTGATAACTACCCTCTAACTAAAAGTGATAAAGAGGTTGAGCTAAATTTAGTTATGAATACAAAGGTCAAAGAGCCGGTAGTTCCTAATACTCCTAGTAATATGCTCGAACAATTAGAACAACTCCAACGCTTTGGTAAAGTAGATTGGAATAGTGTACGCTATGCAGACGTACAAAAGTTATGCCTACATTCGCCAGGGTTTACTAATTTAGAATGCAACGAAGAAATTAAAACGTATGACACTTCAAAATTCACCGCTAATATGGAGAAGGCGTTTGCTAGTATAACGTTTGCACTATTAAAACAACAAGACACCTTGCAAAGTGAAATGCGGAATTTCTTGTCATGGATAAATCAAAATGAGACTCTTTCCTATAACGATATTTGTGCAAAAATGCATGATATATTTTCAAAAAGCGAGTACTGCACCGCGGCTAGTAATACTATTCAGTTAGTATGTGGGCATAGGGCAGAGCTTATTCAGCAGCGTAGGGAGAACATATTATCAAATAGTAAAGACCCCTCTCACAAGAGCGCACTCAGAAGGGTTCCGCCCTCAAGCTCTACCCTTTTTGAAGTCGAAAAGTTTAGTACCATCTTAGAGAAAGCTGGTGGGGTAAGAAAGGTATTTTGGCAACGAAACAAGGATCGCTTCTCTGCTCCGCAGAACGATCCGGGGACTTCTTCACAGATTCCCGCTTATAAAAAGCTTACACACCAAAGACCGAATCTACCTAAAAATTACGCACCTCAGTCGAAGAAGGGGAATAATAATACATTTCGTGGAAAGCCTAAATACCCTAGCAAACACGAGGAGAAAGCGAAAGGGATTCGCGGGCACTCACCAACGTCCCACCGGGACAGGAGTGATAGGCCAAAAAGACGATTTTGACTCGAAACCAACGTTCCGTGCCGGCCAGTTAAGTCAGTTCTACGATCGCTGGCAAGAATTAGGGGCTCCGCCTCACATTCTCAAAATGCTTCAAGGGTATCGTGTCCCTTTTATGATAAAACCACCTCTGATTATGCCCGATTTTCGACACCAAACGCCACGTTCACCAGAAACATCAAAAATAATCAAAAAGATGCTAAATCAAGGAGTGCTCGAAGTGGCAAGTCTGTCACCCAGTTTCATTTCCACAATATTTCTCCGGGCCAAGAGCGACGGCACATTAAGACCGATTTTCAATCTAAAAAATTTGAACAGATTTGTTTATGCAGGCAAATTCAGATTAATAAATCTTCATCGGATACCCGATTTCATACAATACAAAGACTGGATGGTGAAAATCGACTTTCACCAGGCTTATTTTCATCTGCCTATAGCCCGCAGTCATCGAAGGTTTTTACGAGTAATATACGACAACGAAATAATGGAACTAACATGTCTGCCTTTCGGACTCAATGCAGCCCCAAGAACTTTTGCGACGATAACCAACTGGCTATCTCAAAAAATGAGAGAATGTGGCATGCGTGTCCTCGTCTACTTGGACGACTTTCTTCTGGTCAATCAGAACCCAGCTGTGCTACGCACACAGGTTGCGATCATGTTAGACACACTCACTTACCTGGGCTGGACAATAAACACCGAAAAGTCTGTCCTCGAACCACAAAACATATTAGAATTCCTGGGTGTCATTTGGGACCCTTGGCAGAACATCAAATACCTTCCAGATCGAACAAAGAGCAAAATAGAATCCCAAACACTCGCCATTTTAGAAAAAAGAATAGTTACTATGAAAGAACTACAGTCGATCATAGGATCAATGAATTTTGCAAGTTTTGTGATACAAAGAGGTCGGCTACACTACCGTTACCTACAATTGATGTACAACAGACTGTTGAAGTCAGCAAAAACAAAGTCAGTACCCATAACGATACTGGCACTCTGGGAATTAAAATGGTGGCACAATCATTGCAATGATATATCTCCGATTCATCCGCCTCTCCCAACACATTATTTAACAACAGACGCAAGCGATGTGGGCTGGGGCGCGAAATTAGACAACCAGAACCTAAAAGGCACATGGTTGCCGACTCAACAAAAAACCTTCATTGCAATTTAAAAGAAATGATTGCGATAGTCAACGTTTTACAAGATCACGGTCGTTACCTGCGCTCGAAAGCACTTCTTGTACAGAGCGACAACAGGACAGTAGTGTCCTATCTTCGCAACGAGGGTGGTACCAGATCACAGGCGCTCATGAAACTTACCCAGAAAACTTTTCAAATCTTAGACAAACACAATATTCACCTGACAGTTTATCATATACCTGGAACTTACAATTGCCATGCAGACCACTTGTCGAGAAACAAAATTTTGCCAGAGTGGCACTTGCTACCTCAACTAACCCGGAGAGTATTCAGCAAGTGGGGGCACCCCGTTATAGATCTGTTTGCCTCACGACGGGCACACGTAGTGACGGCATATTGTACGATCGACCGCAACGACAGCCTAGCACTGTACTTCGACGCATTGAGCATGAAGTGGAGTTTTCCACTAGCTTGGGTGTTCCCACCACCCTATCTCATCCCCAGAGTACTTTCACACATGAACAACGCCTCGGGGATATATCTCCTAGTAGTGCCTCGATGGGACAACGCCTACTGGAGACCAGACTTGAAAAGCAGAGCAATCGCCCCACCGTTCACTATCAAGAACCTCTCAAATGTCTTAATAGACGTGTCGACAGGCGGGGCACCCCCAAAAGCGACGGACATGACTCTGGAAATCTGGAAATGTGGGGGTGGACTCCACTCTTGACCAACTGGACCGATGAACAACGATCTCTACTTTCATCAAGCTGGCGTAAGTCTACGCTTAAAACATATACATCAGTTCTACAAAAATGGAAAACGTGGTGTGAAAATAAAGGAATAAATATGAATAATCCAACAGGATAATTAAATAATCCAATCAGAAGCAACCCAAAATAATCAAAACTATTCCTTTCGAAAATACAGACCTACAATTTAAGATATTGTTTCAGAATATACAAAGCCTATACAATAAACAACATATCCTAGAAGCTTTCATAGAACAAAATCCAAAATACAAAGCTATATGCCTATCTGAAACCTGGCTTTCACCTGAAAAGTTAAACAATATACAAGTTGCTGGCTACAAGGTTGCGTCTTCCTATTCCCGAAGCAACCGAACGGGCGGCGGAGTGTGCATTCTGCTACAGGAATACATAGACTTCAAGGAAATAACCGCTGTTACTGATATGTCCATCGAATATGTGTTAGAAGTGTGTGCATGTGAATTAATTAATGAAAACATTCTACTATTAACTATGTACTGGAATAGAAGAGAGGAGGAAGTATTTCTCAACCAATTAAAACTAATCTTAAAATATATAAACACCAAATACTCAAAAACAAATATAATAATAGGAGGCGATTTTAATATTAACATATTAGATAACAATTTAAAAAATAATATTTTTTTGGATATAATGTTAGAATATAAATTTATACAATATATAAAATACCCCACTCGTATCTCACCTACCACATCCACTTGTTTAGATTTAATTTTCACAAACTTTAACCATTATAAGTTTTTAACAACAGTTGAAGAATTAGGTTTTTCAGATCACAGTGGAACAGTAATTCATCTAAAAATACCCTGCAAATCTAAGCAAATATCCTGGTTCACGAATAAAAGAATGTACAATCAGAAAAATATGCAAAGCTTTCAATCTAAACTTAGCGCAATAAATTGGCATGAAATTATACTAACGAATAAAAATATAGAAGAAAATTATAATGCATTCCACAAAACATTATTAACTATTTTAAACGAATGTATACCGATGAAAAAAATTAAATTAAAAACACACTTTAAAAAATACTGGTTAACAGCTGGTATAAAGCTGTCTTGTAAAAACAAAAGGCTGTTAAAAATTATTTCACTAAAAACGAATAACCCGATAATTAGACAATATTACAAAAATTATGAAAAAATATTAAAAAAGACTGTAGCTACGGCAAAAAGACTTCACTATAAAAATAAAATACAAAAATCTAACAATAAAACTAAAACCATGTGGAATGTTATAAATGAACGAACGAATAAAAAACAAAAAAAGAATAAACAAAACATAAAACTACAAATAGATAACAACCTTATCGCTGATCCAAGGCAGATAGCTAACTATTTCAACACCTTCTTTGCTTCTATTGGAGAGAAAACTACTCAGCCATTCGGCGGTAAACCAACTGGTGCTTCGGTGATTCATCGTACCGAAAATACAATGTACCTTGGCTCCGTGGATACTCAGGAAGTCAATAAAATACTGAAAAACCTCAAAAGTAAAAAGAGCCATGGAATCGATGAGCTCCCACCTATTTTGTTTAGACACTGTGCTAACGAATTAACTTTCCCCTTCTATAAATTAATAAATCAGTCATTTAAAGAATGCGTTGTGCCTAATCAACTAAAACAGGCTTTAATAAAACCGATCCATAAAAAGAACTCTAAATCGGACCCAAATAACTACCGCCCCATAGCTCTCTTACCAACCGCCTCAAAAATCTTTGAAAAAGCCATGTGTGACAGAATATATTCTTTTTGCGAAAAATATAAAATATTTGATGAAAGACAAAATGGCTTTAGGAAAAATAAATCCACAACCTTGGCTGTTTTTAAATACATCCAAGAAGCCCTTAATATTATCGACACAAAACAATACGCAATAGGAATTCTTCTAGACATGACCAAAGCTTATGAAAAGGTAAAATTTGAAATTTTATTGGATAAATTATATGGGATAGGTATACGCGGAAAACCACATACATGGCTAAAATCTTACCTAACGGACAGAAATCAAGTGGTAGAAATAGAATATTTTAATGACAATAGAAATATAATAGAAAACATCCGATCAAATAGTCACAGTTTAAATGCTTCTTTACCGCAAGGTAGTGTGATAGGATGTCTTCTTTTCCTTATATATATAAACGACCTGCCTAAAATCATAGAGGAACATAGTGTTTTGTTCGCGGATGATATATCCTGGCTGGTCCCGTGTAAAACTAACTTAAAAATAGAGGAAAACCTAAACTCTGTACTTACAAAAATTGTGGATTGGATGAATAAACACAACCTGGAAATAAATTTTCAAAAAACTAAATTAATGACCTTTCATCCACACCAAAAGCCACCACTAAATATAAATTTCACTTTCGAAGGCATACGGGTACAAGTAGTAAATGAGTTCAACCTACTTGGACTACTAATAGACAACAATTTAAATTGGAAACCACACATAAACAAAGTGAGGGCAAAATTGTCTAGCTTTTCATATGCCCTACGTGAAGTCAAAAAGACCACAGATTTTTCTACTGCTTTAGTCACCTACTACGCTTATGCATATTCATGGCTCACCTATGGCGTAATCTTGTGGGGAAATAGCACGGACGCGCTGACAATTTTCACTTTACAGAAGAAATTAATTAGAATATTGGTAAACATTGAACACACAGATACTTGTAAACCACATTTCCAAGAACAAAATCTATTAACTTTTCCCTCCATCTATATCTTGGAAATATGTAAATTTGTCCGAAAATATCCGGAATTTTATACAAAACGAGAGAACATACAAACAAAATACCAACTTAGAAATAAAAATAAATTAAACTTACCAGTTTCCCGGCTGGCAATGCACTCATCCGGTCCTCTAGTCATGTCCATAAAAGTATACAATAAGCTACCAGAATATATAAAAAATGTCAATAAACTCAATTCATTTGTTAATAAATTAAAATACTTTTTACTGAACAAAAGCTATTACAGCATAAAAGAATATCTCGATGACAAATTTTAATTATTACTCACTAAATAATACTATAATTAAATTATAGCACCCTAGTGACAAATATATTTATAGGAAATCCATATATTTTTAATAAGTAATAAATTAATAATAATGATAATACATATATAAATAATTTTTCTAGCATACTATTTTAATTGTTGTTTGATTCTTGATAATAAACTAAATTTTAAAGATTAGTACATAAAATAATGGTAATTAATATAATATACTCTTAGTTTTTTTTTCTTTAGGAAACAAATAATAATTCCACATATTCCGCCTAAATACATAATAATAATTTAATTATCGTAATGACAAATTTTAAAAATATATTAAAGTTGAATCATACTCTAATAAAATGTCATAGCACTCTTCCTCTCTCCTATCAAATTTTGCTGTGCCCGCCAGGGTCCATAAATGTTTCCGATTCAAATTTTTACCACCTAAATGTACTTATGGAACGCAATAAAGTATTGAGTATTGGATCTGACCTAGCTCGATATCTTGCTGACCTACATCAAATAGAAAAACTGTCTCTTGGGACAATACTAGTAAGTAAATCTGCTATATTTACTTTTTGCAATACAGACAAAACCGAAAACCTCAGTTCCCACCACTTAGTGAAACAAATACTGAGAGCCATATCTCTGGCTAAACCTAAACTTAACAAGCCTCCAATTTGGGATACGGATGTACTAACAAACTATTTGAAGAATAAGAATGCTGAGATGTCACAATTGTTTGAAGTATCTAAGCGCACAGCCACAATACTATTACTTTGTTCAGGCAGACGTGTACATGACCTCACTTTATTAAGAATTTCACCTACAAATTGTGTAATTAAGAATGACCACATCATCTTAAGGCCAGCATTTGGCTCAAAAACAGACTCCAATACTCACAGGCAGTCGAATTGGAAACTGACATCGAATAATAACTGCAAGGCCTTGTGCCCAGTCCATTGCATCAAAACATTAATTCAACTATCACATGAGCGACGAAGTCTAGCGGAAACAGATCATCTGTTTATTACTATAACAGGTAAACCACGACCTGCAACACGTACTATAATAGGAGGATGGGTTAAAAAGGTACTCCAAGAAGCAGGGATAACAGCTTCAGCGGGAAGTTGCAGAGCAGCTGTGGCTTCCAAGAGTTGGGTGGAAAATTTTCCACTAGACGAAATCCTATCCAGAGGAAATTGGAAATCATCCAATACGTTTAAAAAATACTACTGTCGTGAAATTTTGAATATATCAAATAATACGTTATCTATAGCACCATTGTTTAGTGCAGTTAGTGATTGATATACGTAAAACAATTATTGTTAATCATAAAACTTATTCACTTATTATAATCTATGATTTGTTGCAATAAAACCTTTTGAGTTTGTATTTCAATTATGTTTTTGTGTCCACTCACACCACATACACCATTATTTATATCACATTGGCGTTATTTACCAGCGCCACCAGGCGATAATAAACACTTCTCTCAATTGATAGGCTTCGAATAACGGTACAGCACTGTTTAATAGCGACGTTTTACCTGAAAATAAAACGTGTATTAAACATGCTTACCTTATTCGAAGCCTATACTCCACCTCTGCCTGGTGACATGAGAGAATCCAATGGCGAAAAAGTGAACGTTCATTCGAACGCAAACTTCCTTGGTGGCGCTAGTATCGACGGCGCTAGTGTCGCAGGTAAAACGGCGGGATGTTGCGGTGCACGTGGACGGAAGCGGAAGTCATGTTTAGCACAAACGGAACGGAAACGCTACTCTCAATTGATAGGCTTCGAATAAGGTAAGAATGTTTAATACACGTTTTATTTTCAGGTAAAACGTCGCTATTAAATTGTTTTCATAATGTAATATTATAAGCGGTTATCGTAGCATATCGACACTCTTAGCACCTTACTACTCTCGCAAAAAATCAAGAAAAATTGTTATATTGACAGCATGGGAAATAAAATGAAAATATCTTCATACAATTAGGCCCACCTAAAAAGCCCTTTCAAATCGTCAAAAGTCCCTTATGTCTATCATAAAAAATAATGGGCCTTATTTTAAATTTAATAATTTTTAAAGTCGATTTTCATTTTTAACCCCCGACGAAAAAAGAGGGGTGTTATAAGTTTGACGTGTCTGTCTCTGTATCTGTGTGTCTGTCTGTGGCATCGTAGCGCCTAAACGAATGGACCGATTTTAATTCGTTTTTTTTTGTTTGAAAGCTGATGTGACTACGATGGATCTTAGATATAATTTATGAAGACCATTTCAGGCGTTTGAGCTGATGACTATCAGCTCATTTTCCACATTATTATAGGGTTTCACTAACTTTTACAGATCCGAATGATTTGAAATTTGGTTATTGTCACTTCGGTGACATTTCCAAGACATACTATCCAATGATAGTATGTCAAAATGATATAAAGTTAGTGAAACCCTATAATAATGTAGAAAATGAGCTGATCCTATACCATCAAAAAGTCTGCGAAATGCTTAATTCTTCAGAAACTTACAGCAGATATAGCGTGTTTGGGTTCTTATGAATAGTCTCAACGAGATGGTGTTAGATACATGATTAATAACGCCGGGGGTTACTTAAATTTTTTAATTTTGTATTATTATCTTTAGAATGTTATGCGTAACATTCATTAAATTATCACCCTGCACGTACGCTATGCGCGACATCACTACGAAAATGAACATTGAATGTCTTGGTGAATATTTTGTGTGTAAATAGGCAATCAATGCAATGTTCAATGCCTTTCAATGCGATTGCTTTCAATTTCATTGAACCGTCTAATATCAGCTTTATGGCATAGTGATAAATGTAACACCTAATTTTACGATACCACAACGATTTTAATATGAGGTAGTACTTGATTAATATTTAGGTAAACTGAGAAAAGCGAATGGCAACCCTATTTCTAACTGTGTCGGTAATAATTACGGCTAGGAAAATTAGACGCCACCAACCGACGCCGCTTCAAAGCTTTCTTCTCAAAATACCGGAAAAGATAATCTTGTACGTAAAGATGTACACACGAGAACGTCGAGTATTATGTCTGTATAATTGGACTGAGGGCCGGTTTCACAGGCCTCTTGTAAAGTGGGTGTACAAATTTAATGTCTGATAGACAAAGTAAGTAGTTTATATTTACTGCTTTTTATAGTAATTTGAAACTATTTTCAGATAAGTATTTTGTCAAATTTAATGACGTAATAGATCGTACTTATGAGTTTGCCGGTTCTTCCTCACAGTTATGATTTTTCCTACATACATTGTTATTGTATCAGTAGTTAAATCATGTACTTTATGTATTTTAAAAATTGTATTACTAGTCCAAATTGTTTATAGGAAAATCGTTGAAATCGCTTTTCTATGTGTCATCGGTTAAACTACTTTAAGAGGCTGATAATTGCTAATTGAGCCTTACTTAAAACTTTTTTTAGCACAATCTGTTGAAATAAACGCAGTGAAAAAAATATATGTTACTCTTGGACATATTTCTGATAATATGCATGTCCCCAAAACACATTATAATCAAAATGTTTGTATAAAAAAAATGCCAAAGTCACCCATCAAAATCAGCTTTCAGAACAAATTCTGCGTTATATGTCAAAGGTTTTTTTCTTATTTTTAGGGAACAAACTTGTTATATTAAATTTTATAATATTGATGTTTTACAATTTCAAATAAGTAACTAGTTTTTTAGTAAATAAATTAATTCTGAATTCTTCAGCCGATTTCAATAGCGACTCGCGCCATTATCCATTCTTCTCTTTCATTTGTAGAGGAAACGACAGTGATCGCCGAGGCGTGCTGCTAGGTGGACCTATGTCGCTTCTTTGCTAGCGGTTCTTAATAATATCAGTCTGCGTCTGTTTTAATTTGCAAATATTAAATAGACAATTATTTTTTAGGTTTTAGTGATTACTATGTGAGTGTATTATAGTAGATAGACAAAAATGAGTAAATAATTTCGTAAATTTTTATTGTGAAAATTTATTTATTATTTATGAAATAAAAATTTTATGGTATAAATATTATTTTGGACTATGGAAAACCAAGAAAAAGGTCTAAAAAGAGTCAAAAACCACTCGTATAGGGGTAAATAACACAATAATAACCTGATTATTTTTTCTTTAGATAGCTAATTTTATCTAATTTTAGGAACTATCAAAAACTCCATAATCATCTCGAAAGTTGTACTTATTCAGATTCACAGTCACAGATGGAAGTTGTAAAGTAAGTTTATGTTTACTTTAAGGGAAATGTATAAGTATATCATATAATTCAGATAGTTAATTTCGAAATAAATGACTCGGTCGCGATTGTGTAGGGGTTGAGATGCACGACTTACTATCCGAGAGGTAGGGGTTCAATCCTTCAATGGTTCACAACTTTTTTTTTATTATTTGTATTTTTTATTTCTTATTTGGTTTTTGAATATGAAATATGAAAGTAAAAAAAATATAAATATAAAAAACGATTAAACTATAAATACAAAAAATATTTTTTGTATCAATTTTTTTTTACTTTTGTTTTTTTTTTATTATTTTTATGTATGTTTATTTCTAGTCCTTTTTTGTTTATGTTTCTTATTTTTTCATTCTTTACTAATTCTTTTTTAATATTTTTTATTTTTTATTATTCTTAATCTTTGTATCTCTTTGTTTATCTAATAATGAATAAGGAAAGTAAAAAAAAACTTATGTATTTATATGTAATACATAATACAAAGATGAATTTCAACAAAGTTTTTATATAGAACCATAAAATAAGTTTGGTTTATTTCATAGACCTACGTAATTGTCAGACCCGGCAGTCTTAAAAATAATCAAGGTATCGAATGGTTCGTTTCTGTTCTTTTTAATATTAATTTTTCCGGTTACAAAATGTGATTCATGAAGAACAACGGGCACAGTTAATTTTAGATTATTAAATGCATACAACACTAAATTAGCTTAAGCCTAGCCTAGGCTTAAAGGTTCTTTTATATGTAAATTTTAAAACCAGAACTTTTAACATGTGCTATAAAAGAGATGTTTCAAAAATGTATGTAGACCCGGCCAGGTCTATACACAGTTTACTGAAAAATAGGTAAAAAATTGTAGAACGGTGTTCAATTGTCCATTCCAGTCCACGGTGTTGAGTATTCTATATTTCAACTTTTGTACCGGCAAACTATGCATGATTCAAATATGTCCTCTTTCCACTATATTATTGTAGCACAAATTAGCTCTCAGCAATAGGGTAGTTGACAACTTGTTTTTTATTTCATAAATAAGAAGTTTATAACTCATAAAGAAATATTGCAAAAGAAATAGTATGTGTAAGATCAATACTTTCACAGATATAGTGGCATGTTGATATGTTGCGGCGCAACATCCAAAAAGGCTCTATAGAAAATCTACGGAACAGGTGACGTCACATGTTCCCATATTACTAAGAAATGTATGGGCATACTGACAAAATTAATAATAACTATGTATCAAGTATGTTTTTATTAATAGTTGTCATTATAATAGTTGCTTTAATTGATGTCAGCTATCTAATTACATTATCATTATTGATAAATTTTGAAAATAAATGTCTATTTTTTATTTCGAAAAGGGTACAATTTTAACAATATTTCATATCTTTTAAGTTTGAATTGTTTTTATGGGTAGTGGTAGCACATATTTTCCGATTTTGTGAAAAATAGCGCCAATTTTAAACTTAGGCAACATCCTAATTCATGTTTATTATAATTTATGTTAATGTACCTAATCTGTGGGCAATGTTGTTAGGATTACATTTAAATGTACTATTTATTATTTATATTGTTTAGCTTAAACATACTATAACACTGTTTATCATCATCATCATCATCACTAGACTGTATACGTTATATAAGCCTTCCTACATGGAAGAAACACATGATACACATGATGAATTTGGGCAATAACACTACCACGCTAGCCCAGTGCGAGTTGGTGGGGTAAAGAGGTTGTAACAAAAACCGGGACCAACGGTGACCCATCCCGGGATTGACCATGGCGAAAGATGCTTTGTTTTCGTAGTTGAAACCAGAGAGTTCAATCTTCTACGCCACCGAAACATATAGTCTTCAAAACATATAGTCTTCAATAAATGAAAAAAATCCGTATCAGACCTTCGGATCTTGAGGTAAATATAACATGAACGCTGGCACATAAATAAAGATAATCACATACCTAACCTACAGAAAGAAATCTATAAAAAAATCTAACATGTTCCAAATTTCAATATACTCTAGACTGTTTCAGATGAGTATTTATTAAAACACATAATTTTTCAATTTCGTATATCATTTCAAAGATTACTGTTCCAGAATTTTAATAACTAAATTTCTTGATTAACCTAATAACCAATCATTACTGTTTGATACAATCGAATAAAGTTTCATACGTTTCATAGAAAGTATATTTCATAATATTATTATTATTTTATCGACAAAACTCTGTATCGAAACATGAATAAATATTAAACAGCACACATTTTAATATATCACCAATCACCGCATTCCTGTGGTGACTAAAAAGCTGTTGTAGTCAGTTCTATATCAATAATACCTTTCCGACATTGAAGTAATAATTGAAATGTTACGGCATTCACTTTTTGTTAAAAAATTAAGTTTGTATTGAAAGCCTTGCGGCGTTAACGCTCTTAACTTAAAAAAATAAATACTTACTTGATTAATCTTACTATTACTTCGAACGGACATTATTTTTACTGTGATAAGATGACACATCCATACTCTTATAATTGCGAATGTAACTGTGTCTTTCTGGGTGTTACATTTTAACACTTAAGCTGCTTAAACGATTTGGATAAAATAATAATCTATTATGGATTCCGAATTCCAAATAGAAATAACGAAAAGTACTTAAAAGAGTATCGGGACCGATTTCGATAAAAACTAAAAGTGCAGCATTAGATTTTTGAGAAATCAAAAATTAAGGTAGAAATAGAACCCGTTGATTTTGAAAAAAAAAACACTATCATTACACGATTCGATAGTATCGCGGTATACAAGGAACAAAACATTCCAGGAAGATATTACATATGAAAAACGGAAGGGAAATGTTGGATTTTTATAAACTGCTACATGTTTTAAAGTAATGTTAAAGGCCACAGTGAAAAAGAAATAAAATGTAAACAAGTGCGAGTAATCCACTTTACGTTTTAATAACATCGTGCCAATAATTTACATTTGGTTCGACGTTTCGTTGATTACTAGTAACTTTTTGCATACTGCTTCGTACTTTGTAGCATAATTTATAAAAGCAAAACCTACTTGAAACTTGAATTTTGTAATTTGGAATCTAATCGAATGTTGTAATACACCATGTGAGTTTTTTTTAAACAATAGTTTTGATTCCTGGCTAGGAATATTTTGTAAACATCCAATGATGCAGTTTAGTTTTTCTTTTACGTTTTCGAGAGTCCTTTGAGTACTTTTCGCTATTTCTCATAGTGTCGGATTGGGACTATCCATGCACTTAAAAACTTACAAGGCGCTTCAAAACCAAAATTTATTCAAGTTGAGCTCTAATTTATAGAACAGCTGACATGAAGATACGTATGTCAAAACTATTATGATTTGTCTTTTATAATTGCATCCCTGATTGTCATGTTTCGATTTCATAATAGGTCCCTTACAAAAATTTGTTAGTATAAATAAGTATATTGACCGTGTATAATATTTACCATTAATTTAAAAATACCACATATTTTTTATAAAAGTGTATAGTTTTTTATTGTTCATTACTATTTTTATAATGGTCTATGGAATAAAGCACGCCATCTAGTGGCATTTTTTTAGCTTGGCGCTTTTGAGGTTGTAGTAGTTACGCGGCTGGTCGGTGTAGTATTGTGGAGCCACGTTATCGGAAATATTAGTGGGCGGGGCCTCGAAATTCATTTTCTCAAGGTCGCTGGCGTTTATCAGCCTCTTAACTAGGTTTTTGGAGTTTACTCCTTAAGAATCGATTTGCAGTTATAAGGGGCCCGGTATGAGAAAAATGTGAGGAGTAAAATCTATCGATGAATGACCTCGTTACGTTTTTGGTGCGGTTTTGGTGCGAAACTTTCTAATTTGGTTGAAAGTGGGCGGGGCTTAAATCAGACTCCGCGCCATGATTTAGTTTGTCATTGACTGCGTCACGGTGATGTACTCGTAAAAAAACAATAAAATCTTAGTAAATATGTCCAAAAGTGAAGTAAAATGGTGTGTCAGCCGCGTAGGTGAACATAATAAGAACACTGGAATCAAATTTTACATGTAAATCTCTCCTAAACCTTTATAATCGAGTCAAATATAAACAATAATATTGGCCGCCATGTTGGCCCAATATTTGTGGACAATTTGAACAAATACACGAGTGGATGATGTAATGCAGTCATTTGTGTGTGACAATATTTTTTTATTTTCAACTCAACTTTTAACTCTGCAAACTTTTATGACGACTTATTGTTATTGTGTATGTTTAATAGTTAATTTACCTACTAATAAGCAATTATGGCTTTATACAGCGTTGCCTTATATGATTTTTGTAAGAATGATAAACAAACCTCCAATTTATGGATATTTTGCCACAGTTCCTTACAATACGATGCCACTTTCAACACATTTCTCAATAAATTTAAGCATTATTATTTTAACATGTGTATGTTTAATTATTACTTTAATAATTTACTTATTTACAAAATGATCTGGAAATAGTATAGGTATCTATTTTAAACTGTTAAGGATAAGTCGTAGTAAATAAAGTTTAAACTGCGAGATAGTTTCGTGAGGTTATTGAAATAAAACAACATCATTATTTCAATAGAGAAGATAGTTGGACCCCACCAGCTTGGGATCTTATCATGAGAATTACAAAGTCTCAAGCCCGTACTCTTCCCGACCTTCGGACACTGTAAGCTCCATGGCGTGAATCGGAACACTCAAAATATAACTATAAAAAATATGACGGTATTTAATATTAAACTTATCAAAGACAACTGACATCCTTACTTCAGTCTTCCCGTGGCCTTGATCGCTATAAAGTAATCGAAACATTGGGTATAAAAAATCATAATGTGACATTTAA
Organism: Nymphula nitidulata; assembly: GCA_947347705.1. Lineage (NCBI taxonomy): Eukaryota > Metazoa > Arthropoda > Insecta > Lepidoptera > Crambidae > Nymphula > Nymphula nitidulata. The sequence goes on along the minus strand of OX374636.1, from coordinate 7,399,052 downwards.
TTAAATGCAAGTTAAATCCGGTAAAGTGGTTTTATTTCAAGAAATAAAACCACTTGATGACAATTTAATTTTTTTCTTATGTCCTTCATCATCACCAGCCTATATACGTCCCACTGCTGGGCACAGGCCTTCCTACATGGAAGAAACACATGAGGAGTTTGGGCCATAACACCACCACGCTGGCCCAATGCGGGTTGGTGGGTTAAAGCGGTTGTAGTAACAACCGGGACCAGCAGCTTAACGTGCCTTCCGAAGCACGGAGGAGCTCGAGATTATAAATTTTGGTTGACCCATCCCAGGGTCGACCATGGCGAAAGTTGCTTTGTTTTCGTATTCGAAACCAGAGCGCTCAAACCAATACGCCACCGAGCTCCTCGTTATGTCCTTAAATCAAATAAATAATATCATGAAAGATATTTAGATTTTTTTTATTTAAATGAATGAAGCAAACCCATTACATTTCTGATTTCTGATCTCAACTCTAAAATTGAATAAGTTTACCGATTTACAACGTTACTATATTTATTAAAAATGACGATATATAATTATTAAAATCGTTAAAAAAAATGCATGGTTACATCCTGCATATATGACCCGTCCGGCGCGTGTAAATCAGAAGACCGAGAGGGCGCTATACAATTTCGATATTAGCCGATTTTATCCGACTCTTCTAGCCGCCGAGGGTACCCATTTTGCAACGAGTTTTGTATGAAGTTATGCTTCTAGGCTCTCTACGTTCGCCGGTTATTGGGTTTGTTTTTTTTTTATCAGTGTCGACATACTTATATTGCTGTTTTTATTATAAATATCAATAATTAATATTGTTATTGTGAAGTTTTAATCTTTATCATTGTGTTCCGCTAAAGTGAACTGAAAGTATTTTCAAATAACTATGGCAGAAAGAGTAGATGATATTGCCGGAACATCTAAATGTATATGAAATGAATAAATATATGTCTATTTATATATGTATATTATTTTCATTAATTTGTTAATTTACCCTTTCATACAGTATCAATCTTTTTAAGTTAAACAAACTCTTTTTGCGTCTGGTTAGACTATCGAACTTAAGGAGTAAACTCCAGTCGTGCGTCGGAGCTAACACACACAATTTTTTTTTGTAACTCTTGACCTTTATCTCACCTGATGGTAAGTGACGATAAGGCCGACGATGGACGCGAGCTACACCCGGATTCCTCAACCACAGAGGAACTGGCTATCTTACCTCTAACTGCCGGAACCTATCCATGTTATTTAATGAGAAAAATATGTAATATGAGTGATCTGTTTTCCGTAGTACCTATAAAATATATAAATAAATACTTTGTTTTTGAGCAATTGAAATATAAGGTAGACTCTGGCCAGTGAATCGTGTCACTGAGAAAGAGCGGCAATTTTAAAAAATCTTTAGCTGTAAACACTTATTTCGCAAGGAATAAATAGTCTTGATACTTCGTTTTTTAAGTATGTAATAATTTATTTAAATGGATGCCTACCTTATTAAATACATAATATTCTAATTACTATAGTTTTGTATTGATTGACCCATCCTGGGATAGGCCATGGCGACAGATGCATGGTTTCCGTAATCGAAACCCGAGTGTTCAACTTCAAACCACTAGGCCACCGAGCTCCCTCACGAGTATAATTTAAAGTTATTAGGGTTTTAAAAACCGTCGGGTATCAGATACTCTGCCACAATGACGCCGAGTAAAACCTATTTTAGCTTTAAACATTTTATACATGGTGAAACGCGCGTGCATTAGGAATGTTCTATTTTTTTTTAAATAATGCAATAATAAAAACAACAAAACATTTATAATTTTAATACTCTTTTAGATGTTCTAATGGTTCTTAAAACACAAGGTGATCTATGCTTAAGCAATAATCTGTTTCATAAACTTGAGTAGACTAAATATATCATGCGTATAATTCATGGATATATCATCCTTGCCCGCCTAGCATGACCACCGAAACGCGATATGATAAAACCATTTATCGCTTTGAACTGTCAAAAATCATTGGATATAACCGCCAAATTGAAATTTTATCGAAACTGCGAACTTGTATTGTATATGTATATATATATATAACGCGATATGATAAAGCCATTTATCGCTTTGAACTGTCAAAAATCATTGGATATAACCGCCAAATTGAAATTTTATCGAAACTGCGAACTTGTATTGTATATGTATATATATATATGTATATATACAATAAACTGCGAACTTGTATTGTATATGTATATATATATATGTATATATACAATACAAGTTCGCAGTTTCGATAAAATTTCAAGATCACGTTTCGGTGGTCATGCTAGGCGGGCAGGTATAGATAAAATAGATTTGATGAGCATTAATGAGTTAGACCATATGATAGACCAAGTATGGCTGTAGGTAGGCAAGCTATCAGTACATTAAACAGTTTTAATACCAGCTTATTAATTAGCTTGCCTTAAAACATTTGAATTGTTGTATGATTTAGTGCTAAATAGAACTTCAAATACTATTCCACTTGCCTATTCTCTATGTAAAAAGAAAAAGAAAAGTGTGATATTGAACTTCACGTAAATTTTATTATCATCATATCAGCTGAGAGATGCCCACTACTGGACATAGGCCGACGATAATTTAAAAATAAAATCTTTCACTTAATTTGTTGACATCAATAATAGACTGGAAAAATTTAAATAAAATCTATACTACATAACACAAATTTTAATTTTAAATCTCAATTTTTCCAATCATAATGTTTACTTACTTCAGTTTCTTAAAGGCTCTACTTATAACATACCTAATTGTAATGAATTACCAGCTATTCGCTTACTACTAGTCATTATAGACGCTTACAGGCTGACTATCAAAACAGGGGAAAAAGAGGATAAAAAGTAATGGGCGGGTTTAAAATAAAATTTGAAAAAAGGCATATTTAATAAGTTGTCCAGGATGATTCATAATCAAAGTTAGATTCTAAATACATCTGTTGTCATGAACAAAGCACAATAACATTTGTATGGGTACTCTTGAAATGTTACATTATTTTCTATTAACCATATTTTCCGAATATCACCTTTGCTATTAGACATTGTGGGAGGTTTGTTTGTTAGTTTCACGTCATGGTAACTTGCATTGCATTATACATAAAAATTACACATGGCTTTGTTAGAATAGGTAGATATTCCCTTATCCATTTCAATAAGTTTTATGCATTCATGTCACCATGGTAATCAGCTGATTTGGATTTTGCACTGAAAACTATTAAAGCACCAGGCAGAAAACTTTCTTCAGATCTTGCATGCAACATTTCGGGCTTCTCTAAGTTTTAAGTGAATTAATATTTTGAGTTTTAATTCTTCATATACACTTTCTGAAAATAACCGATAAACATGAATATTATGAAATATTGGATTTTATTAGGTAGGTGATGTGGGCAGAAAACAGAAAAGTATCAAGCCATAACGCCCTGAAAACAATAAACTAACCTGTAGCGAACGTATTTCCTCCAAATGTCGAATTTTCTCTAGAGATTTCCGATTAAATTCACTATGAACATCTTTGTATTTATGTATCATATTGTATACAAGCTTTCGAGTAGTACTTTTTATTGATTTCGACATTATTTTAAAGTAAAACTACAAATTAAACTCAATATAAGAATAAGAAATGAAACGTCAATATGGCATTTCGAGTGTTGCCCTAAAAAAACTTCATTGAAAATACGAGTGACACGATACACTGGCCAGACTCTAGGCATTGCATAGCTTTTTTCCATCTATTCTTACTTAACTTTTACTTTTTTTAGTGTGGGTGATAAAGAATTCCTTTAACACCCACTGTTTTTTATATACAGTGTGGTTGTTAAAGAATTCCGAAATGAGATTTGAAATTTTAGATTTGCGGGGGCTCGATATCGCAGTGTGCGCGCGCTAATGTTATTTGACTGAACACTTCTGTAAGTTTAGAAAACGATATTTAACTAAGGATGCGCCGTGTGACGAATATTTATTTTGAACTTCTAGCTTCCAGTAGCTATATCTCCCTCCCTAGTTATTTTGTTACACCCCGTGTAACGCTCGGCTGGCAAATGGCTTGCTTTAGGCATCTTATTATGGTTATCCCTATAATCACATTTAAGCCACAGTCCCTGGTTTGATTAATATTAGGGACTTTCGGTTCAGAGAAAATATTAAAAAAAATAATAATATCGTAATTAAGTTATCCAGACTTTCTTAATGGGGATAAGTAAAAAAGTAATAATTAACCGTGCCAAAAAAATGAAAAGAAAAATTACGAAAGAAGGGCCATTTATTTGTAAAGACTATTTTCACAAGGTTACAATTTTCGGTACTAGATACTAATATTATTTGTAAAACAACTTTTTAGAAGAAAACGTATGGCGGATCTTTTTGTCTAGTAATTCGGATATTTATCAATGTTTTTCTCAAATGCTTTTGGTTTTGTAAATTGTTACTCTGTAGTATTAACTTTAAAACAATATTTTTTTTTACACATAACCTAGTCATCTTCTTGACGAGTTAAGGCGATCTATCGAAACGTTGTTTTGGCCAAGACCGATAGGGATAGAGATATGGCTGACTCAGCGGGAGGAAAAAAGACGAAACAGTGATAGCGCGTGAAAAGTAAACAAAATACACAAATTATTTTATTAAAAAATAATCGTATGGACTACACAAAAACGCTTCTACACGATTCTGAATATTAATGATATCTACTATTTAAAGTAATTTCCTATTGAATACAAATTATCGTTCACCAATAATCTTAAGTTTTCTTGTTTATAAGAGGTCTTTTCGGAAATAAAATGTGTCGAGTCAAATTCCTTTAATCGTGTTTTCGTTCTACTCGTATCTAGATAGGGATATGAAGTAACGTATATTTGATTTTCAGATTCATACGATCTTTCAGCAACGTATGACATTACTTATAAAAGTGAGAATTTTTTCAATATATCGCCTTAATCCTAGTTTTCTTTAAGCGTTACATCTAGCTGCTGTAATATGGGTGTTGGGTGTACTACATGCACAATAGTTTATTATCAAGGAATTCAAATAATATAGTCACAGCGTTCCCGTGACATATATTGGTGGTTTGGAGCGCAATTTGAAACGGAATTTAAGATACATAATTTTATTGGTCGCATTAAAAACTATTTCATTCGTTACCAGGAAACGGTTGACTTTTCGCAACATTAAAGAAGAGATTTAAAAGCAATGCCCAACTGAACCGAATCGTAAGGTATTTGTAGAAATACTTGTATCCGATGTTGAAATATTTCGACATGGTAGGTAGGGTACACAGCTTATTATTAGATGTTAGCGCTAGCTTAAAGGATGATCCCATGTCCTTGGTAGCTCAGATGGTTGGAGCCGTCACCCGGCTTGTGAAAGGCCGCGGGTTCGATCCCCGCCACAGGACTTGAATTTTTTCTAGTTTACATATTTTTATATGTAAATAAAAGAAGAGTTCGCCCTTACGCCCCTTATACAAATTCAATCTTCGCGCGACGCCACATCTTTTATTGTAGGCCTTACCTTTACAGATATTTTAACAATATGTGGCAAAGTTATAAAATAAACTGCTTTAAAACTGTAGAGGTAAGGCCTTGAATAAAAGATGTGGCGTCGATCTAAAATCTCTTAATAATGATGAAACTGAAAAACTACTGCGAAAGTAATAATATGTATCTTAAGCTACTTTGTAGACACCTTTGTTTGTTTGTGTTTGCCAAAAGCATGATTATTGTATGCCTTTTAAATAACTGAAAACATAACATACATAATAAATCATTTATATTAGGTACTAATACACGGCTTGAAATGAAACGCTTTCCCAAAATTGACAACATCCCCTAACATCCCTATTGCTGGTTGTCATGTCTAATTCGTATTACGGTAATGTAATATCCTGTAACAGGGTAACGTTCTCTATATTTAGCGCGAAATAACGTAATTATATTCCTGATGGATTAAGTTTATGCAATAAACATTATTGTTGACAATTTGTAACGTTATGTTCTGCCAGCACTGTTTGAATATGCTTTTTAGAATGTTTATTTTGTAAGCATTCAATAATATTTTAATTTAAATTACTATCGCTAAAACTGAAGACGTAAAAGGCTGAAGGCCACCGTTTAATAAAATGATATAGTGAACATGTAAAAATATGTATACTTAATTATGAAAATCATGTATAATTATGCAAAAGTTTAATATTGATTTACGATTGATAAGTAGATTAGGTACACCACACAACTTGTTACTGTAATTTATAATCTAGAACATAAATTAATTATACTGAAATACTCAATTTACTTTAGATTTCTCTATTTAAAATGAACTATGGATACACCCAACCAGAGCTGCTTATGTTTTTTCCCAAACATATTGCTTTATTAGGCTTACATTTTATAATTAAGGTTAGGCTAGAACTGCGACTTCAATGGACGAGCCTAGAGATAGAGAATAAAGATAGATACTTAAATAAGTTAGAATTTGTTAGATTAGTTAGATAGATACAGATTTCTGGCAAAATATTAACATCTCTGCAACCCGCATTGGGCCAGCTTGGTGGTGTTATCATGTGTGTTTCTCCCATATAGGAAGGCCTATACCCAGTCGTGGGTAGCATAAAGGCTGGTGATGGTATTTCTTGTGACTTGCCTGTATGAACTCTATACAATACGTTTTTTTTTTGTTGAAAATACCTTCTTAACGCCGCTGCTTTATCTTTGGTTGTTCAAATCAACCAAAGATAAAGCAAATATCATAAATAAGTGAATAAAAAATGAGTCAGCATTTTTTTTAAAGAAAAAAGGCTTTAAAGCTTTTCAAAACAAAACGCGTACTTAGCGCGCGTCAGAGCGCTAGTCTGGCGCCGCTCTATAGCGTCGAATTGTGTTGTACTATGAACGGTATTAGCCGTCAAACAGAGCGCAGGGCGTTGCGTACTGCTAGCGCCGGAGCTCTGTCTAATAGGCATAGAATCTTATGATAGCCTGCACATTATATCAACTAAGTCGTACAACTAAATAGTTGGCCAACTATCGGCCGATAGTCCACAGACTATAACAACTTAGTTGGTCAGTCGCACGGTAAGATGCAGTGTGACCAGACCCGTGCGCGTGATTTCCCCACGCTTGGATTTTTGCCGACGGGCACGCAGCCGCCCAGTCGATTTCTGCATTCTCTACTTGTAACAAATGGAAAAATAGAACTGCTGATCAACGAAGTCCAAAAAAGGGCCAGCCCTTAAAAACTTATCTGGGTAACATCTCAGTTTAGAATGTAAGGTATGATGGTTCCCACGCTCTAATCTGTCACTTAATATCGGATGCACCCTAAATGTTTTGTTCTGTTTTCGTCTTCTTTTTATTAATTTAAGAAGTGCGTTGTTTTTCCGTATTTTTTCGCACACCGCGCTAGCAACACTGTCTACCAACTAAGTCGGCGAAGTGTGCGGCCTATGAAAGCACGCAATTTAGTTGTTCGATAGTTGGTCAACTTGAAATTGTATATGTGCGGCGTCTCAAAGCCTTGCAGCGTATTTTTTTGGCAGATGGACCAACTGCTTTTCTAGCAAGCCCGTAGTATGAAGCTAGACTATATTTTGCTATAGAGTATCTTTGTGTTTTTAAGAAAAAAAAGGATTCTTTAACGCAGCAATGTGTGCTCACTTAGCAAAATAATTCAGCGCAAATTTTGAGGATTCTAAATCTGTGCCAGTAAAGTTTAATTAGTTAGCTGAGAGATCGTTAGAACAAATTCTCTTCAGTGAAAATTCAAGTTATCTTATAGATCTCTATAATCCGCACTGGATTAAAATGTCTTTAGGGAATAATCGATGATTAATTCATCAATGCCACGCCTTCCCGTGTACACACCTGCCTTGGGAAGTCCCACGAGACCTTTAGGTTAACCGAAACTAATTCTCATGAGTAATAACATGATAATTAAATGATTACTTATTTATGAGGGAGAAAACAGAGGTATATTCAACTATGCTCACCTCGCTGTACACAAGCGACGTTTGATCACCCGCGAATGTATGAATGTATCTTTGCCCACTTACAATGGGCCCCATAAAAAGGTTCAATGTCACCCAAAGGGCAATGGAGAGGGCTATGCTTGATGTTTCTCTGCGTGATCGAATCAGAAATGATGAGATGCGCAGGAGAACTAAGGTCGCTGACATAGCCCAAAGAATTGCCAGTCTCAGGTGGCAGTGGGTAGGTCACATTGCAAGGAGGACTGACGGCCGTTGGGACGGAAAGGTCCTCGAATGGCGGCTGCGTACAGGGAGACGCAGCGTTGGTAGGCCCCCCACAAGGTGGACCGATGATCTGGTGAGGGTCGCGGGAAGCCGTTGGATGAGGGCAGCGCAGAACCGATCGGTTTAGAGATCCTTGGGAGAGGCCTATGCTCAGCAGTGGGCGTCTCTCGGCTGATATGATGAATGTATCCTTAAATCATATTTTTTATTTTTGATTTTAACATTATTATAAATGTTTGATTCCTGCCTCAGGACGTGAAATTTTTCTAGTTTTATATTTTTATTCCTTAAATCATTTTTGACCTGTCAAGCCACACAATGCAGTCACAAAGGATTTTTAATTGTAAAATTCTACCGGGAGTCTACCACAGCTAAACAAATCAAATGAATATTACTTTTAAGATCTAGTGATTTAAGGATAAAAGGTTAAACGGACCCGAAGGAAAGGTCTAATTAATTTACCACGGGTTGAGGTTTATTAACCTTAAATTAAATAAACGTCTTTTCCTTTGCTAATAATAAACCTAATTAGCACGCACGCCAATTACTCGCACGGAACTTTGTGTCTTCAAATCTTTTCGTCTCCGTAGGTGTCAAAAGTATCCAGGATCTGATTACGGGGAGTTGGCAATGTAAACATATGTGCTCTGTGTACTGCTAATTAAATTCCCAATTTTCTGATTACGTGTGGTGTGTGTGACACGTACGGTTTGTAGATGGAACTTTAACGTTGTGAATTGGAACAGCTTGGGAGAATTAAAGCGGGAACAAAGTGGCTGTTTCCCGACCTTATTTTACGGGCACGAGTAGTAAGTAAAGATTTTGGAGACTAATGATATTGAAATAGCATCCTTTATTCCAATAATAGAAAGACCGAACCTGGGGGGTGCTATTGCATGTGTACGTACAAACTAGCCTTTATGCACATACTAAATGGTAAAGTGTAGAGGTGATTTTACACCAGAGGGGTGAGACGAGACGAGGCGAGAAGAGAATTGAAATCGCACTGACTCTTTTCCACTCAAAATTGCCATTAATATCTATCGCGAGTTCGCGCGAGGTGATTTTCCACCAGAGTGGCGAGACGAGACAAGGCGAGAAGAGAATTGAACTCGCACTAACCCTTTTCCAGCAACAATAAGTAGCAACGAACAACAATAAACCTATCGCGAGAAGCGTGTTTCTGTTGCAGAGTTAATTTATACTCTATATCGGAAGCTATACGGTCCATTTTTACACAAACCTCACTCTTTCCACCAAAGATGCATACATATTTCAATTCTCGTCTCGTCTTGTCTCGTCTCGCCCCTCTAGTGGAAAACCACGTTAACGCCCTGGACAGAAACTACCAATAATTTAAAAACTACCAATAGGTAGTCCTGAATTTTATTTACAAGCATCATCATCATCATCATAACAGAATATAAAGTCTACTGCTGATCAAAGGCCTCCCCCATCGATTTCCAAACGGATCGGTTTTGCGCAGTCTGCATCGAACGGCTCCCCGCGACCCTGACCAGCCTTGAGTTCGTAGCTGTGGGCAGCGCTGTCATATCTTTTGGCGTTTGCTTGACAACCATTTGATAGCCTTTGGAGACACTAGCATCTCGACGACGAGCATGGCGTGAGCAGGATCTAAAAAGTTGATTATTTTTATATCTTTATGTAGAAACCAATTAAATATTGAATTGAGACATTGCGATACATTTAAAATATAAGAAAAAGAAATCAAAAAATGTCAATTGTACTTTATGTCCTATCTCTAAACCAGCGACGAACATACACAGCCAGGAGATCAACGTAGAGTTTAGTGAGTACGCTTACGCGCAGCGCTGTGCTCAAACGTCAAAGTCAATGGCGGATCGTCGTCTTGTCAGTCGTCAAGCTCGATGTCGAATATTTCTGTTAGTTTTCGGTACGTGGTCACCATGCTAGAACTTTAAAACCCCTTCGGTCGTTGGGCGACTGCGAACTTGCACAGAAGACCCTTAATAAGCGGCTACGTTTCACTGCCGTATGCGTGCCGTATGTCATTACTGGCAACATACACTGGTCGAAGACTTTCGACTTCAAGCACTGAGGAATTTTGGACGAGAAGATCTTTCGCAATTTCCCAAACGCTGCTCATCCGAGTTGGGTTCACCGATTTACCTCTTTCTCTAAGTTGGCCCTACCCAGCTGGACCATTTGTCCGAGGCAGACGTACTAGTCAACAACTTTAAGAACAGAACTCCCAACTGTAACTGCAATAGTATAGGTACGACATGGATATTCGGCATAATCTGTCTTGTCCATGTTCATTTTTAGATTCACGTGAGAAAGACACACCTATCAGGAAATTGTGTCTAGGTCACCGAGCCACACCGCAAACCGCATAAGAAAATGGCACGTATTTTAAAAGTTATAAGCACTAAAGTGAAGTGAAGGTACGAAATGCATTTATATACGCTGGCGGTCAATAGACGTCACAATTTTGCGGTGCTTTATAAATGACCTTAGTCAACCAAAGGATTATGCTGAACTACTCCTGGAATTCTGCCATAACTACTTACTACTTATATCATGCGTCGGCAAATCAAAGATGAGACATGTACTCGCCGTTGATGTTGATGCAGAGTCCTATCCAGTCCATTAGTTTAAACACATCTTCCAACGCAGAGATAAACAGTTTCGGAGAAAACATCTCCATGTCTTACCTCTCCCTGCGGTTGGGTAGGTTTCGTATATTGATTCTATTCACGGAGCGACATGGTGGCGCTCTCATCTAGTCATGTGTACTTTATAGTAAATCACAGTTTTTTATACCACTTAGGTGGCAATCAAGCATACAGCCCACCAGGGGTAAGCGGTTACCATATAACCTATGGACGCTTGCAACATCTAGGGGGATAAAGCTCTAGATACCCACACGTGTCCCCTGGGTAGCGCTAAATGCTCAGTACATTACCGGTGGTAGGTTTCGACCGCGGCTTGATGCCTGGTGTTGCCGTTCTGGGAGGGGAGACCGAGCAGTTGCGGGTTTCGATGCTGCGTAATTGCTGTGCTGGGTGACTGATCGCGGAGGGTAGCGGGATCCTAAGCACGGTTTTTCCGCTGGCCGACCGCATTAAAATTGGTAAAAAGAAACTGGTGGAACAGCGGATGCACTCCCTCGAACTAAAAGTGCACCTTGCCAATATCCGAGGTCTGCACTCAAATATCAATAGTGTCCATCACCACCTCGAGACCGATAAACCTCACCTGCTGTTCCTCACGGAGACGCAAATCCGATGTCCGACTGACGCAATTGTGCTCAAACTCTCGGTCTTTTATCGGTTGCATTTCGGAGAGTTTGCGGAGGTTCTTCAGAATTTGATCCCCCCAGCCCCTTTCCACCACCGGACGACCAGGCGCGGCGAAGGCTTTCACCCTCACGTTGTGGATATACCTCCCATCCGCACGAAGCGCTTAGCTTCCCCTTTCATTATGCAGACAGCTAAGGAGTGGAACTCGTTGCCAAGGTCTGCTTTCCCGGATCAATATAATCTGGATATCTTTAAGGCCAGAGTAAACAAGCATCTTCTAGGCGAGCGTGTACCATATTAGGGGTCATCTTCGCTTCACATCAGGTGAGATTGTGGCCAAACGTTCTGCCTATCATACATAAAAAAAACCAGGGGTATCACTTGCGCGTTGCCGACCCCTTAAAAACCTTATCACGCCTTTTTTGAAAAACCCCATGCCTTACTCATTCGAGAAAGCCTCTGCAGGGAACTCATTCCACAATCTGTACGGAAGAGGAAGTTTCTCTGAAACCGTAAATTACGCGACCACTTAGGTTCCAATTTGTGAGGATGAACTCCCTGCCGGTTGCAAGCAGCGAGTTTATTGCTAATCAAAAATATATACATCATCATCTTCAGCCTATATAATATATGTCCCACTACTGGGCACAGGCCTTTCTACATGGGAGAAACACACGATGAGGTTGGGCCACAACAACACCACGCTGGCCCAATGCGGGTTGGTGGGTTAAAGCGGTTGCAGTAACAACCGGGACCAACGGCATAACGTGCATTCCGAAACAAGGAGGAGCTCGAGATTAAAAATTTGATTGACCCATCCGGGGACCAACCATGGCGAAAGTTGATTTGTTTTCTTAATCGATACCAGAGCGCTCAAACCACTACGCCACTGACCTCCTCAAAATATATATACTTTGTTGTAATAAGTTGTAGGTGATCATTTTTCAGCAGGTCATTCTGCCCGAATGCCCTTTTTTTCCCTCAGATAACCCTTTATGGGTACCCAGAGAGAACTTGAGGGCTTGCCCGCTGGGTTATGTGGGAGTCTTCGGCTGGAGGCCGGCATACCCACTAAAAACTGACGGTACCCCACATGCCACATAATGCGCGGCGCGACCGAGGAAGCTCATCGCATACCACTCAGGTCACGCACAGTGGCCTTCCTTTCGGAATCGGACTTGGGTGAAAAGTGCTGTGGGTACTTGCCACTTTTCTCCCGACTGCAGGGTATTTTTAGAAGGGTAGAGGAGCCCCCCTCCACTACTCCACACCCCTGACTAAGGTGGTTGAGGCTTCTCCTGCAGCATGCGCGCGTAGCGCTGCCTCGCCCGGCCTAGTCTCTTACGTCGGATTGGGTTTGCCTGGGGATCCTCTTCCGCAGCTTCCTTCTGTGTCAGCGACTGCCTGCCATGACGTCTCGCTGTCGACCATCTTTTGGATGACGGTCGGCAGGGAGAGGTCACTTCCGATTACTGCGATGAGGACAGCGCGCCGTGCTGACCACGCGGAGCAAATCTCCAGCGTGTGCTGCGCGGTGTCATCTTCGCAGTCGCATTCGTGACAGCGCAGGCTCGATTTCCGTCTGGCGGTCTTGAAGAGGTAGCTACCGAAACATCCATGTCCCGACAGCACCTGGGTCATCTGGAAGGTAAGCGTTCCGTGTCCCCTACGTAACCATGCGGCCAGGTTAGGCCGGATGGCTTCAACAGTTCGGACGCCGGCAATTGGGTTTTCCATTTGCCGACGCCACGCCCTCAGTCTTGAGGTTTGGGCTTTGTTCCTCCATCGTCTGACCATTTCCGGCGGGGGGCGTAGGCCTTCCTCTCGTATTTCGGCACTGCGCCTGTAGACGACGGCCAAAGCTTTGGCCTCAAGATCCCACGGGGGAGTACATGCTAAAGCTAACGCGGCATCGCCTGAAATAGTGCGATAGCCACGTGCTATCTTGACGGCCATCGCACGTTGGGCCCTGCGCAGCAAGGCAGCGTTACGAGACGATAAGGTGTCTGCTCAAATCGGAAACCCATAAAGGGCCATCGATCGAAACTACCCCCGTGTGTAGTTTTCGGCATGATACACTGGAGCCTCCCAGATTGGGAAGAAGGCGACTAATTCTCATGTTACCAACATTTATTGTTAAAAAAAATTATGAACATGATCTAAGATAAACTTCGAAATAGCGAAAAGCTGTTCCAGCCATTAGTGTTGAGTATTTATTTATGTTTTTGCTGATATTCTTTTTTGATTTCGATAAAAGTATAAAGTTTGTTTTAGTACCTACCTATTTAATTCTATCCAACATGTTTCAAGTTGGCTTCTCTCTACTTTTTAACCCCCGACGAAACAAGAGGGGTGTTATAAGTTTGAGGTGTCTGTCTGTGTATCTGTGTGCCTGTCTGTGGCATCGTAGCGCCTAAACGAATGGACCAATTTTGATTCGCTTTTATTTGTTTGAAAGCTGATGTGACTACGATGGTTCTTAGCTATAATTTATGAAGATCAGTTCAGGCGATTGATGACTATCAGCTCATTTTCTACATAATAATAGGATTTTACTAACTTTTACAGATCCGATTGATTTCAAATTTCGTGTACTGTCACTTAGATGACATTCCCATGACATACTAACTTTGAGCTGATCCTATACCATCAAAAAGTCTGCATAATGCTTAATTCTTCAGAAACTTACAGCAGATATAGCGTGTTTGGGCTCTTATGAATAGTCTGAATGAGATGGTGTTAGATAGATGATTACTGACGCCGGGGTTACTTAAAATTTTTAATTTTGCAATTATTAGATAAATCTTGACATTTCTTATGGGTTTAATCCGATTGTGACTACAAATCGACGTAAGTACTTACTTAATGGTTAAAGTTACTATTTATAAAATGAATTTATTTCCTGGTCTATCCTTCGATGTGTGAGTGGTGGTGGTTTTTCATAATTTTTAACTTATAAGTATAATTTTAATTTTTGTGATTAAAAAGATATTATATCTTATTATAATTATTATAACGACAAATTTACGTGTCATGTTACTTTGATTTTGATCACTGAAATGCTTAGTACGGAGCTAGGACTACCAAGCATACACAATAACGAGGACATGAAAATACTGGTTTTTTATTGGTGATTGTAGTGAAGGAAATTACAGAGTGTAAGGGGATTCGGGAATTCTCTAGAATGAAACAGAAGATTTTTTTCTAAGATATAAATTTCATTATAACAAGCTGTGCTTAGTATGGTCCCCCTCACATTCTGTATATTCTTATTGAGTTTATTGTATACCCGAAAGAATCGTTATAATTACCTAATTTTATTCGCACCCACCCCTGTGGTCTAGTGGTTGAGATCACCTACTTCAAATCTAGACCGGGGTTCAATTTCCATAAAAGCAGAAATTTTCTTGGTTTGGTTGGACTTTTCTTAGTCCGCCTGGCTAGCTACCACTATCTTACCTAAGTCTGCCGCCATAACAATAATGTTACAAGCTTTATTGTGTTCTGGCAGTTGGAGGTAAAATAACCAGTTCCTCTGTGGTCGAGGAATCCGGGTGTAGCTGGCTTCCATCATCAGCTTTATCATAACTTACCATCAGTTGAGATGAAGGCCAAGAGCTACTCCGTTAAAAAATATATAAAAATATATATATAAACTAAGATTGAAGCTTTGCTTGTCAAAATTAAGAGATATCGTGATGTTATCACGAAATCTAAGCATTTTATTAAATTGATTGGCTATTTGGCAAACGTGCCATTTTAAATCTTCAAACGTATACAGAAGTATCATACTGAGAAAAAAAAACCTCGTCCTGACCTAGTTTCATATACAGCCTTAGTTCCCAAAATGGTCTTAGACCATTTGGACCACGGGAGACTCGACGGGTGTGTATGTTGGCGTGACAAAAAAGCTATTTTTTTGTCGAGTTTTGGGAATATGGTAGAAATGGTAGAAAAAAGTCAAAAATGGTAATAAAAAAAATGCAATAAAAGCCACTACGTCCTAATTTTTCTTAACTAAGCTTGGAAACACTACTCCTTAGGCAATGTTCAAAATGGACCGTTTACGTTTGATAAGGGTCCGGGCACGTTGCTATGATCTGGATTATTGATAGCCCGGTGTCAGTTCGGGTAAAGTAGGATAAAAGGGCACATCAGTACATCATTTGCCTGTTTAAAAAATTGGTGGTTGGAAAAATTTGTCTTTCTAATGGTTTTTCTACAAAAGATTACTTACCTGCTTTCTCATGTAGAATGTGTGTTGGGTGTAATAAGAGGCGGGGGTTAATTAAGACTGAAGGGGAGCATATTGGTTACTAAAAATTATCTATTAAAATATAATTTGACTTTGGCGCGGCGAAATGATTACGCGTGAGTATGCGTTGTCCGCAGACATAGCCCAAAGAATTGCGAGCCTCAAGTGGCAGTGGGCATGCCACATTACAAGGAAGACTGACGGCCGTTGGGGCGGCCACGTACCGGGAGACGCAGCGTTGGTAGGTCCTCCACAAGTTGGACCGACAATCTGGTGGGGGTCGCTGGAAGGCCTATGACTTGGGGGAGGCCTATGCCCAGCAGAGGACGTGTCTCGGCTCAAATGATAATAATGACGGACCTATCGGGGGGAGGATCTGGTTTCTTTAAGCCAGGAATTACTAGTTCTACCATGAAACGTATTCCGAAGTGTCGGACCAAAATTCAGATTCTTGAGATTATAAATGTTTATTACTCTATTCTTTTGTGTACCTTGTTAATTATATTTTTTTATTATCGATTTATTTCAGACATTAGTTAACATAAATACAGACCATAGTTTGCTAGTACATACTACATATTAGTAACAATTTTTGTCACTTGACTAAGTAAGTTCATGGTCTTTATTAGGGTAAATGAAAGATTCAAAATCGTAATTCGTAACAAATCTATCGGTCGCTTCGTTTTTTAGCCACTTAGAATTCAGAATAGGTTCTTTCCTTTCACTTCGATTTTTTCGCTTTTAGCAAGGCAAATAGATCCTTGACTTTGTTGCAAAACTCAAGAAGACGTCGAGGCTATCAAAGTTGAAAACGACATACCTTGTATATATTCTGGCTTTCAACCATGAAGATATTAATAAACCGGTACCCTAGGAGAATTAGTAAGCTTTGCAGCTTTTAATTAAAGATGCTACGTGGGAGACCCTATAGAGGGTAATACGGATCGGAATTTCTGCTCCAGGAATGGCTGAAAAATAAAATTGATCCTCTTAATGTCGAGAAGAGTCGATTAAGCTTCAGATTTCTTAGCGCAATGTAGGACATTAATAAAATTTTATCCCGTTAGTATCAACTTGATTACGACTGTATTTTGATAGATAAGTGAAATATTAGTATTACCATATAATATGTGCAATATGTTTGTTTGATATTAATATACGCCTTTTGTCCTGGAATTCCTAGCAAATGTTTATAGTACCTCTTAGGTTGTAGATAAAATACACATTGCCTAACAATTTAACATATTTCTTAAACAGACACTTGAAATATGTTGAATTCGGAATGAGAAGCTTATTATCATGCCCAAAAAGCTGATGAATAGGTCTTTTTCATAAACAGATAACATAATTCCTTAACAACACCGTAGACAGATAATATATTTTAATCTTAATACTTTATTTTAGTATTTCAAGTCTTACACTAACTTATTACTCGTTTTTACGAAGAAAATACTACATAGGTACACCGGGTCTTACAGAATTCCGAAATAAAATTTTAAATTCTGGGGTTGCGGGGGGTCGATGTGCGCGGGTTGGTCCTGTGTGTGGTATAACTGTAATGTGTCGTACGTTAAGCGATAGTACGCAATTTTAGGGTTGTCACGAGCAGGTGTGACAATGTTTAAGTTGCATTAGTTCGGTCAATCGAACTACTGTAACTAGAGGGTTTTTATTGATTTAATCGGAAATAAAAGTAGCCTGAGAGTTGTCAAACTTTCAAATCTGACTTTTTACAACACCGGTTATACTGGGCGATATATTTCGACATAATTGGCGACATCTTTTTGGTGTAGGTAGGTATTCAAATTGGTGGCCGATCCAAGACGAATCATACGTACTTATTATAAGAAAGTAGAATAGGAAAGGGGAGTTTCCAATTTTCTACAATATTCTATTACCATACTCTTCTTTACAATATTCTAACCTACCCACCTCTCCAGCCTGCCTTAAAAATGTTTTTCCCTTCGTTCCTCGTCTTTAGTTCGCCCTTTGCATTCTCGTTTTAATCTTACTTTGGATATTCCTGCTCACTCCACTAATTTTCTCTCCTACTCCTTTACCGTGCATGCTGTTCGGTTATGGAATTCTCTGCCAGAGTGTATCAGGGGAGCTCGCATATTGGATACTTTTAAGCATCAAGTCAAAAGTCATTTCTTACGTTCATCTCTTTAGCTGTGTATTGTATTGCGCTTGTATTGTATCACTTATTATGTAAGTTTGATTTGTATATTATATTTTGTGTCTTTTACTTTCATTATGTTTAAACAAAATTATATTTTATTTATTCCTTCTTTTTCTTGCACCCTTTCTGTATTCTCCTTCTTCGTAATATTCATATCACCTTAGATTGCCTGGAAGAAATTGCTTTTTAGCAATAAGGTCGCCCATTTGTACTGCTTTATGTTTATATACTTTGTATTGTTTAATGTCTCATGTGTGCAATAAAGGATATTTATTTATTTATTTGTTATTTTTACATCTTTACAAGACTTAAATTTTCGAATGAATCCAACCAACGATCACTTTCTCAATAACTCTAAGCTGTTGTTGAGAAGTTTGTCGCGGAGCTCCAATAAAATACGCCCAAGGAACTACTTAGAGAAATAGTCCCAGAGTAAACTTTATCTAACTCCGTCTAGATTTCACCTGTCTGGAGCCTGCTGTCTAGTGTGTTTAAGTTTTTCTTAGAAGTGGAATGAAGTTATCGATTGCTTTGTGTAAATGTTTTGATTGCGAAGATAAAGTATTTTACAAGATGCGATTGTGGAGTGACAAAAATAAACAATAAAAACATTTGGGGAAATCTAAAAGAAGCATCAGCTGGTTAAATGGTTTAAAGACAGTGTATGGACAGATAACGAGAATTCATGACTAGGTCTAATAAAATAAAATTTATCTACAATCATGTTTTGAAATATGAATAATGATCTCAAAAGTGAACATATTGACTTATTTATTAACACAGATCATAAAAATGATAAGTAAAAAAAACAACCAGTAACATAATGACCATTATAAGTAATATCGGTCCGATCGATCATAAGCATTTTTCTTAAAAAATAAATATAATATTTATCTGCAGAGGAAAAGTAATAACATTAACATTGTTGAGTATAAAAAAAAATACCTTAAAAGCACTATCCTAATATTTAAAAACCTTATAACGTGACATTAAAAAAAACAAACATAAATAATAAACACCATCTTAATCTTGCAAAACAGGAAGTGTACCAATAAGGCTGGTCGCATTACCTCGCTGAATTGCGAGGCTTAATCTTTGTGCTAAATATAATAGTTTCACATAGACGATCTGCAATGTCCCTAAATAGTCGGTGTGCTCCTGGACCCCAAGGTCCTAAAGTCTCAACCCCAAACGGCTCGAATACGTAATCCCCAGATAAACTAGCATATTTGCGCCATTTGAGGGATTCAGTAGAAGCAGCAGCCGATCCTGGTGTCAATGATGTGTTTGAAATATGGGACATGGCTAAGGCGTCGACACAAGTAGTGTCCCACATCACAGAACCATCTTCCACAAGAGTCATTCCGACAAGCCTCTTAGCATCATCGCGCGCTAAGCCGTTAGGTTCCAGAGCGGCAGGAGCCGCGGAAGTAGCAAAAGCCTTACGAATGATATCATCTATGTGCCGACATGCCTTGAAAATCGTGGAGATGTTGCTAAGTTGTTTCCAGAAACAATAGAAAGTGAAGCACCGACACAAAAAATTCTACTTAAATTTAATTATTTAGTCCATTTCAGTGCTTTGAGGATGTTTTTATTTTTGTTTAAAAGTTTTTAACCTTTACCATTCAAGTATTTCCTTAAAACCTAAATAGCACGTTATATAAAATAAATACATTCCACTTTACCGCAGTAATCCATAATTACACCAATTGTTTCATAGAAATCTTGAACACTATTTGTTTCCGTACACTAATTAAAGGTAAAAGCAAGGATGATAGGAGTCCATGCTAAAAGTATTATGTGAATTAAAGTGTTGCAACGAGGAAAAACCTGTAAATGTATCACTTTAATAGCGACTAAGTGAATTACCGACTGAAGCCTTCAGTTAGACATGTTACGTTGAAACTGGATTGGGTCAAAAACGACTGAAAGAGATACCCGTCCTCAATTTGCATTCGTAACTGCAGAGGTAGGGTTAAATTGTTAGAGTGCACGCGGAATTTTGGCGTCTATTTCTATGTAAATATTTGCATTGTTGACTGCGAAATATCGCTTAGTCATACAGCTATTGCAGTGCAGCGTTTGATGTATTATTTAAAAATAGTTAGAGTTTGCCTGACATCATCATCATCATAATCACCATATACGTCCCACTGCTGGATACAGGCCTTCCTACATGGGAGAAACAAATGGAGAGTTTCCATGGGCCAATAGCACCACCATCGGGCCCTGCCCCGGGTAGGTAGGTTAATTCAGTTGGCGTATCAACTGGGATCAACGGATTAACGTAACTTGCAAAGCATGGTCCTCCATACTTCGCAAGGCACGATAAGCCGTTGATCACAACCATCGACCACATGTTTTTTATGAATCCAAATTCCAACTATTCATTGCATACATACATAATTTCTTGTTGAAAATAAAAGAGTTTTGTTCTCCATAACATAACTATAACAATTGGTAATTTTCCCCCTTTAATATGACATAATTTTACCAGCACCTTTAGTTTAGCACCAATGGCATCTTCCTACTAGGTACAAATTACATGATTTTAACAATTCATCATCAGCCTATATACGTCCCACTGCTGGGCACAGGCCTTCCTACATGGGAGAAACACATGAGGAGATTGGGCCATAACACCACCACGCTGGTCCAATGCGGGTTGGTGGGCTGAAACGGTTGCAGTAACAACCGGGACCAACAGCGTAACGTGCCTTCCGAAGCACGGAGGAGCTCGAGATTATAAATTTGATTGACCCATCCCGGGACCAACCATGGCGAAAGTTGTTTTGTTTTCGTGATCGAAACCGGAGCGCTCAAACCACCACGCCACCGAGCTCCTCTTGTTGAACAATTACCACAACTGACTCAAATTTCTTTTACGCAAGATTGCTATTATGGTAATTTAAAAATAAACGATTAAGTTAATGATGGATGATAATTCTTCATAATGAGTCTTTTTACTTTTGGACTGTCTATTACTATAATTAACTTATTTATTCACAATTACTCCATCGTGAATTGGAAAACTAACTTAAAAGTTTGTTTTTGGCCCAATCGAATAGGAAAGTTAGTCTGACCATTTCCAGTTGAGTTAGATAACTTAGATAGAATGAGGTGGCATGATCCTAAAGTTTTTCATACAAGCAACAGTACTATTCTGTTGTTAGATAATACTAGATTTTTTTTTTTTGGATATTACTAGAAATAGGGTTTGACTGTTGCTATGAACGATAGAGTTGCTACAATTCATGTTAAATTATACAGTGGTAGATAGCCGCATAGAAAATCAGAGTTAGGCAACTTAGGCATCCCCCACACAGACGCAACTGTTGCCGTCGCCGTATTCTCGGTATTCTAAGACCCCGGTACATTAACAAACGGATGGCTTAGAATTTACGTTCCACAAATGTATTATGTACAGTCGACAGCACACCAAGCGTAACAGTTTTACCTTGAGACCTGCCTTACTCCGTTCGTAATAGAGGCGGCTTTCGTAGTGCAACTGTTACACTTGATGTGCTGTCGTCTGTACCAAAGTGGGATTGAATTTGGACTTCTTGAAAATCTCTAACAAGCAGGTTCTAGAGCTCTGCCATGTATCAACGATTGAACAGCGGGTCAGGCGACGCAAGTAGAAACTGGAAATGGATTGGCCACATACTCCGGAGGGACTTCGACTACCCAAGCAGCCTGTGAGCATGAATCCATTGATTGACGAAACTCAACATTAACCCGACAAGCATCAGATTCCTGACACAATTGTACTAAAACTTAACGTAATGGTTTTTGTCGAATTATCCATACTTCCAGGAGGAGCTTGGTGGCGAAGTGGTTCAAGCGCTCTGGTTTCGATTACGAAAACAAAGCAACTTTCGCCATGGTCGATCCCTGGATGGGTCAACTAAATTTTTTAATTCCGATCTTCCTCCGTGCTTTGGAAGGCACGTTAAGCCGATAGTCCAGGTTGTTACTGCAACCGCTTTAACCCACCAACCCGCATTGGGCCACCGTGGTGGTGTTATAGCCCAAGCTCCTCATGTGTTTCTTCCTTGTAGGAAGGCCTGTGCCCAGGGATGTATATAGGCTGGTGATGTGTCCATACTTCCAGACTGACAAGTAACTCTGTCTGTATATAATTATGTCTGTATGTTACCTCTTCACTCCCAAGCCGCTGAAATCATTTAGATGAAAATTAGTATGGAAATCCTGAAGTAATTTAGGCTACATATTCGCGCGATAGCCGACCTCCACGCGAATGGAGCCGCGGGCGGCCTTTAGTAAGTTTTGCTTTAAAATTTTGCTTATCTATAGTCCAGTACAGGCCTGTAAAGTGCGAGCTTAGGTCTTTCGATAAACCAAAGGAAGATGCCAACCTTACTATGAAGCCTTGCCCCACCTAAAGAAAGACAAAGAATTTTTAGGTACCAATGCATCTTTGATTAAAGACGTGGTTTCTGCGATATACGTAAAACAAAACCGGATTATAATAACAATTAACACTAGCAATGTTTGTCATCTGTCTAAGTGCGTTTTGTTATTTTCTTCCATGATAATAAACTAGTTGAATCTAAATTGTAATAAAATAATAATAATTTAAAAAAAAAACCATAAAAATCATTTAAATACCTTTTATGCTTTTTTAAACATAAAAATGTATTTGTTTTCTATGAAACAAAATGCACTGGTCAATGGTCTCCATTGACAAAATATTTCAATTTCCGGAATGAAAGATTTTTAAAGATTTTATTTAACTTCTATAGACCCAATTGATTTTAAATTTGGGTTACTGTTACTTCGGTGGTATTTCCAAGACATGCTAACCTTGAGCTGATCCTGTACAATCAAATATTTTGCGAGATGCACAATTTTTCAAAATATAGAGCAGATGTAACGTGTTTGGCCTCATATAAGAATAATCTCAATGAGATGGTGTTAGATAGATGATTCTTGAGACCGGGGGCAACAAAAAATTTTCAATTTTATTGAAATGATTTATACACTTGTTTTCAGACTAAATTAAATTAAAACCCTACATACAGGTCTACTAGGTGGTAGACCTGTATGTAGGGTCGTCTGGGTAGGTACCACCGCCTTTCTTATTTCAGCCGTGAAACAGTTCGCTGTGTTTCGGATTGAAGGGAAAGGTAGCCAGTGCAATTACTGGGCATGGACGGCATTTCATCTTAGGCCCCAGGATGACAACGCACCTGCAATATGAAGTGACTTTTCCTTGTTATTGCAGGTGTCTATAGGCGGCGGTAACCGCTTACCATCAGGTGGGCCGTCAGCTTGTTTGTCATCCAGTTGTATATAAAAAAAAAAAGACTAAATTGTAAAACAACGACTACACAATTTACTGGCACCGCACGCGCGTCCTGCGTCTCGCGTCTAGGCAACCACTGCGCGCTGCCTCGATGTCGACCTCGCAGCGCGTCGTAGTGACCACGCAGTGGTTGCCGAGACGCTCGCCGCCGCCGCAGCCGCCGCCGCCCGTCCCCTTGGCCAGTCCGTAAAGGTGGTTTTCCACCAGAAGGGCGAGACGAGACGAGGCGAGACGAGATTTAAAATTTGTATGGCAAATTTTCGATCCTCACCACGCGCATCTTTGGTGGAAATAGTCAGGATTGACGAATATGTGCGAGGCGTGAATTGAAATATTTTTATGTGTAAAAATGAACGCATTGCTTCCGATATAGAGCATAAATTAACTCTGCTACAGAAACACGCTTATCGCGATAGGTTTATGGTTGTGCTATTTCAATACTCCTCTCGCCGACACTCGACTCGGGGCGAGACAAGAATTGAAATCGCACTGACCCTTTTCCACTAAAACTTGCCCGCGAGATGATTTTCCACCAGAGTGGCGAGAAGAGTATTGAAATCACACAACAATAAACCTATCGCGATGAGCGTGTTTCTGTTGCAGAGTTAATTTATACTCTATATCGGAAGCAATATGGTTCATTTTTACACATACTAATATATTATTTCACGCCTCGCGCATCCTCGTCAATCCTGACTATTTCCACCAAAGATGCGCGAGGCGAGGATTGAAAATTTTCCATACAAATTTTAAATCTCGTCTCGCCTCGTCTCGTCTAGCCCCTCTGGTTGCGACTGCCGAGCGAAACTACGATACGAGCATGTGTGTTCCTTCTTCCTATAATATGGGTTTCTTTAAAAGAGGCATGAAAAGGCACCTTATAGGCCGGCAAGATGAAGGCGGTAGAAAAATGTGTAAGTAGTCTCTGAATAGTGTGCTCAAGCCGCACTAGCTGTCTTCGCATATGGATTCTTCTTACCGCATCACATCAGGTGGCGTTGCGTCATTTGAAAACATCTACCAACATTTAAAGCATTCCAAAATAAATTACGAAATTGCCTAATTGAAAATTGATTTTATTCTGTAACTGACTATCTAACCGCCTAATAAACCTATTTACTTAGCTCTTTTTTAAATAAATATTGAATACAATTAATTAAACAATTACTTAATAAATAATATAATTACTAAAGTTCAAATAGTAATGATACGAAACTAACACTTAATTTATAATTTAAATACTATTAGTTATATACAATATACTTAATATAGGTATATGTTGATATGACGATTTTAAGTTATGATTTTAATTAAAAATTTAATTTTGTTATTTGTAATTCTTTGTTATTTATAATTGTATTGTTGTTTTTGTTGTTCAATTTTTATAAAAATAGGGAGCGCTCTATTAAATTCCTATGTCCGAAAAGGGCGACTGAGTATAAAGTGCCATTTTTATATTAAGATCTATATATGTACACTTGGTCTGCAATAAACGATTTGTATTAAAAAAACGACACACTAAATGTGTAAACACGCACTTAGCATGCATGCTGAATCTTCGCTATTTTGTTTATATCAATGTATTTGCGATAGTTTGCAGATAAATAAATAACAATGTTGGATTTTTCATTCCCTGAAGCGAAAGTTTACATGTTAGCGGATACGTTGAATCGATACAAACACGCCCCATCAATTTTGACGGGTCTATTAATCACACCTTCTGATAGATTGGGCACATAAACGTGCCGATGCAAATATTGTAATAAACCTCGTATCCGTATCGCTAGTCTAACTCAAACTCAAATATTTTTGCAAGATCTTGTGAAAATAATTAGTCTTCTTGATTAATATTATGCATCTCTCGCCGTTTTCACACCTAAACATAATTCACAGCGACAAATTTTCACTACTAATTAAACATAAATATATGTAAATGAATGACCATAACCTAAAAATACCGATTGCATACTTCATTTCGTATGCCTTAATTAGCGACAAACACACAGCCAAGAGATCGACGTAGAGATTAGTGATACGCTTATAAAGTTAAAAAACTCAGGTTTATTTGGCGCAGCGGTGTGCTCAAACCTCAAAATCAATGGCGGCTCGTCGTCAAGCCCCCTTATTCTCAACTGTCGGAAAATATTCGAATTTCGGAAACTCTATACCTGTCACTTTTTATCGCAGTGCGTTAAAGCGAGACGGCATGTGACTTTTCGAAACGAATCCGTGATCCGACAATTGAGAATAGGGGGCCTGCCCCCTTATTCTCAACTGTCGGAAAGAATTCGAATTTCGGAAACTCTATACCTGTTACTTTTTATCGCGCTGCGTCAAAGCGAGACGGCATGTGACTTTTCGAATCGAATCCGTGATCCGACAGTTGAGAATAAGGGGGCTGTACCCCTAGTGTAAGTTTCGATCGAAACGAAACGAAAACGATCATCGTCGTGTTCACTTCTCAAATCCACATATAAAAAGTGTTTCCAATAATTCACAACAGACGCGCTGCTCCCGTTTTCTTACAATTTGACAGTTATCACGACGACGAACGTTTTCGTTTTAATTCTATGGAAAATTACACAAGGGGACAGCTCGATGTCGAATATTTAGTGAATTTAGTGAATCGCACTTTTTTTTATATACAACTAGAAGACAAACAAGCTGACGGCCCACCTGATGGTAAGCGGTTACCGCCGTCTATAGACACCTGCAATAACAAGGAAACATCACTTGATATTGCAGGTGCGTTGTCATCCTGGGGCCTAAGATGAAATGCCGTCCATGCCCAGTAATTACACTGGCTACCTTTCCCTTCAATCGGAAACACAGCGAACTGTTTCACGGCTGAAATAAGAAAGGCGGTGGTACCTACCCAGACGACCCTACATACGGGTCTACCACCTAGTAAGGTAAGGTAGGTAAGCAAGGTAATTAGATTAGATACTGCAGTATCTAATCTAATTACCTTTGTAATAAGAATCATGCACTGTCAAATAGGTATACAGTGTGTTACAAAATGCCGGAATATAATTTAAGGGTATGGTTGTGTTCCTAGTCAAGAATTGCCTCTGAAAGTTTTCACACCTTTCAGACCACTTTTATGTTCCGATAAAATTAATAATTACAATTGCTCGTGACAACCCTAAAAAATACGTACTATCACGTATCGACACACTACAGGGGCTCGTTCCAAGCCTACAACTTTTTACTCTAAGGCCGTTCCGTACCTTTGGGCATGACGTTTGGCTGTCACAAATAACCCGTTCCGAGCCTCGGGAGTTGCAACTTTTGGCGATAAATTTTGATGATTAAAAAACACTCTGACGTTTAAAACGTCATAACATCCGTCAAATGAGAAAAATCTCAAAAAAGGCACTTCTTATTTTTATTTTACTTTCAATAAAAGTGACTAAAAGTTTAAATACAGACTTAATACAGAAAATTTAATGCGGAACGGAAGCCTTTAGATACTGAAGGAAGTCCTTGTCAAAATTTGAGGTTATAAAAACAACTTGAGTCGTTCCACACCTTAGAGCAAGACAAAAAACAACTCGGAGTGTTTGGAGTGTAGGCTCGGAACGCGCCCCTGACAACACCTGCGCACACACCACGAAATCGACCCCCGCAACCCATAAATTCAAATTTTTAATGGAATTCTGTAACATCCGGTATTATCGTGACTGTACAATAGATTTTCTATTATTGACGAGTCGCCGGTAGCCTGGAAGACGGCGAAAGGTTGATTAAGGTCTAACAACAGTTAGGAAAAGGTGAATACTTAGTCTCAAACTATGTACTTTTATTTATTCAGTGGTATCGACCGTTTTTATTGGGTAAAAGTGGGCCCTTGACACTTTTGTTTATTTCTGTGAATAGGGTTAAATGTTTGCATGGGGAACTACCTTTAGACGTGTTTAATACAACTTTATGTCTTACCGGCATAGTAATTAAGATGAGATTTCTTTATTAACGAATGGAGGGTAATCGTTAAATAAATTTGAATTTTCGTAATTAATTAAGCTTGAACAAAACATTAAAACGAGGAATTTAATTTGATTCTATAATTAGTTTGGTGTTTACGCAGCGAGATTGACATTTGCGTAGCTTACAAAAAAATAAACGTTTTCTACAGCACTAAGGTGTCAATCAAGCATACGGCCCACCTGATGGTAAGCGGTTACCACCCGGACGCTTGCAACACCAGGGGTATCACTTGCGCGTTGCCGACTCTCTATAAATAAACTACTCTCTTGATATTTTTAGCCCCCGAAGCAAAAAGAGGAATGTTAAAAATCTGTGGCATTGTAAGTAGCTCCTAAGCGAATTGACTGATTTTGATTTGTTTTTCGCGTTACAGCGTAATCGGTGTACATACATAGAAAAGAAAACAATATTGAAACCAACCGAATTGAGAACCTCCTCGTTTTTGAAGTCGGTTAATAAAATCGTGTAAAATTCTGATTACTCTGACTCAGTTACTGTGTCGGAAAATGGCATTTGTTATATTTTTTACTTGGTCTGAAAGCTTGCTTCAGTGTGTGACTTGTCATTAAACCTGTCTAGCCACAGATTCCATGCACGATTGGTTTTAACGGTTAATACTCCCGGGGATCTTACGCGGCTTGACATATGAATAACGAAATTGCTGTTTTTTTTATATACAACTAGATGACAAACAAGCTGACGGCCCACCTGGTGGTAAGCGGTTATCGCCGCCTAAGGTAAACGCTGGTAATGTCGACAGTGTCCCGGTACCCGTCAGTTTATAAAAAATAACGAATATTTCTTTTTCTCCCGTGGCAATGTAAGAACTTTCTATGGCATCATAATCTTTGTTATATACTACAAAATCAGAACCACAACAGTTAATTAAAAAAGCAATGGCGACGGAAAAAAATTGCATCAAAGTATAACACTCCCAAATTTTGATTTTTTTTGCTAGTTTAGGTACTGAATTTGAACTCTAGCATAATACATTAGTTTCTAAATCTTGCAGAATCTATCGGCAGTTCGATGATAGTGATTATTTCATAATGTAGTAAAGTGAAGTATCTAATGAATTTTAACCTTGCAATTAATATTTTTTATTTATTTTGTGGTATTTACCTGTGTGACATTTATTGGTTCCTAAAAATCCCTCAGTGACCCAATCCTCGTCAATAATTGACGGTTACTGGGCCTAGCGTGGAAAACTGCACCAATTTCCGCCATTTCATTAAATTTCGCCTTTATCTTTATAAAGCTAAGGTCGTAAGATAGTATCTCGTGCAAATTCCTAGAGTGAAATATGATTCCTTGGCGGTATATATTTAGTCTGGCCATAAATACTGTTACAATTAAAAATAAATAAATATTACGTTTGAATTTGGAATCTGTCATTTTTTATATGATTGTTCATTGAGTTTTTTCATTTTGGCGCCAACACATTGTACAATATTTTGCGATATTAAAATGGCCACTCCATTTGATGATAAAGAGAACCGAAAAGAGGTGATAAAGAGAACCGAATCGCTGTGATTGCATTACACAAAGTAGGTATGGAGCCATATGCAATTTTTAAAACTCTCCATACGCTTGGTATTAGTAAAATGTTTGTGTATTGGGCTATTAATAGGTATGTAATGAGACCTCCTCTATTTGTAACAGAAAAAGATCTGGCCGTCCACGTAGTCTTCGTGCGAAAAAGGTGGTTTTTTTTTTTTTTTTTTTTTATACAAAGCACGACAAATGACTCAACACCACCTGATGTGAAGCGGTAAGAAGAAGTCCATATGCGAAGACAGCTAGTGCAGTTCAGACACTGCTCTAGCTGCCTCCACCTTGCCGGCCCGAAAGGTGCTTTTTCACGCCTCTTTTGAAGGAACCCATGTTATAGGAAGGAGGGAACACATGTGCTGGCAAAGAATTCCAAGTTCTGGAAGTTCGACAAAGAAAAGAGCTACTAAATTTCTTTGTACGTGATGTTGAGGTGGAGACAGTGAATTGATGACTCCGAAGACCGGCACGCGTGCTCCTGAGCAGGAATGGGGAAGGTGGGATAAGGTCAAATAGCTCTTCAGAACACTCTCCGTGATATAGCCGATAGAAGGCGCTAAGCGACGCAATGTCTCGACGCAATTGCAGAGGCTCAAGGTTGTTGGTTACCTCTACATCGCCAACGATACGGACAGCACGACGCTGCAATCTGTCCAGGGCATCGAGTAGGTACTTGGCGGAGCCATCCCACAAGTGCGAGCAATATTCCACGCAAGACCGGACCTGAGTTTTATACAACAGGCATAATTGGTCAGGCGTGAAAAATCGACGCACCTTGTTCAGGACACCGAGCTTCCGAGAGGCTGTTTTTATCACGGTTTCGATGTAGTTCCTGGAATTCAGATCGCAACATATCTCCATGCCTAGCAAGTTTAGGGAGCCCTGTGCCGAAAGAGTCGTGCCCTGAAGAGACGGAAGGGGAAGGAACGGCGACATTTTGGCAGTAAACGCGCACACCTGTGTTTTCTTAGCATTGAACTCAACAAGATTGTTAGATCCCCATTCAGATACGAGGTTCAACACCCTGTCGAGCTCAATGGCAAGATTCTCTCTCTCCCTCTCGGTTTCAGCGCGCCCAGCCCCTGGGCGACCGTAATATCCCCCATGCACTGTACTGTCATCTGCATAGCAATGAATGTTTCCTAACGGAATCATGTCATTGATATGAAGAAGAAAGAGTGTGGGGGATAGAACAGAGCCTTGTGGTACACCAGCATTCACTGACATGAACCGCGAAGCGCATCCATCTGCGAGGACACGGATTCTTCGCTCATGCAGGAAGCCGGCGATCCAGTTACAGAGCTGAGCGGGCAGACCGTATGCCGGGAGCTTGGAGAGAAGAGCCCTGTGCTAGACCCGATCGAACGCTTTGGCAATGTCAAGGCTAACTGCCAGTGACTCACCACGTTTGTCAATAGCTTCACCCCAGACATGCATTAAGTACGCTAGAAGATCACCCGTTGACCGGTTCGGCCGAAACCCGTACTGTCGATCATTAATTAATGAGTGATCTTCTAGGTATCGGATCAGCTGGTGGTTTAAGATCCGTTCCATGACCTTGCAAAGAACTGAGGTGACAGCTATCGGGCGGTAGTTAGCTGGGTCTGATCGGTCTCCCTTTTTGGGGACCGGTTGCACATTGGCCTCTCTCCAAGATTCCGGCACACACCCAGAAGAGAGAGAAAGACGGTATAGCCGCGTTAAGACAGGAGACAACTCCGCTGCGCAGTTTTTCAGTACTATCGCTGGAATGCCATCAGGTCCACTAGCTTTCCGGACGTCGATGGACTGAAGCTCCGCACGTACATCACATTGCCTAATACGAATATCGGGCATTGTGTGGCCACAGTGGGAGAGTGTTGGTGGCTGTAAGTTGCAGTCATCGATTCGGGAGTGAGCAGCAAAGAGTTTTACCAAGAGATCGGCTTTCTCTTGCGGCTTGTGAGCTAGCGAGCCGTCAGAACATCTCAACGGGGGCAGCGAGGGTTGACAGAAGTTGGATTGCACGGCTTTGGCCAGACGCCAGTAGCTACGGCTTCCCGTAGGATGCGTAAGAAGTTCTTGGCCAACTCGTGCAACGCGCTGTGCATCCGCTCTGATGAAGGCCCTTTTGCAGGACTTGGTGGCGTTGTTATAGGCTGCTTTCAGTGAGTCAATGTTGGGATCCCCGCAAGCTCGGCCCCTGATCCAAGCGCGGTATGCCGACTGTCTGTTTTCAACAGCTAAGGCACAATCACGGTTGAACCAGAGGTTACGCCTACCCCTACTGATGAGATCGGAGTGAGGGATATAGTACTCCATCCCTAACATGATCTCATCAGCAACAGCAGTAGCGCTACCGTTCGGGTCCAGCTCACTGAAACAGCGCTGCCTCCAAGGGACAGATGCGAAGTAATCCCGCATACCGTCCCAATCTGCCGACACATAGTGCCAGATGCGGCGTTTGGCAACCATAGGTACCGGTGGCGACGCCCGTGGCACCCCAGCGGATACCAGGCAGTGGTCCGATGTTCCCAAAGGAGCACGAACCTCTAGCCGATATCCATCCGGGCGAGTCGTCAGCAGAAGGTCCAACAATGAGGGCGCGTGACCGACAATGTCTGGAATCCTGGTGGGCTGGTTTACCAGTTGGGTCAGGTCGTGCGTGAGAGCGAAAGCGTGGGCAGTTCTACCAGCATGGTCAGTTTTAGAGGAACTTAACCACGACTCGTGGTGAGCATTGAAGTCCCCTAAAAACACCAATTCCGCGGTTGGAAACTGCTCCTGCGCAACATCTGCCACCCGACTAAGATGTTCGAAAAGTCGAGTTGTCTCCATGTCACCGCTGTGGGATCTATAGAGGCACACGTAGATTCGGCTATGTGTGCCCAGGTCCACATGCACCCCAAGAATAGAGTGGGAAGGGTCCTCCAAACAGCGCAGACGGCGACAGCAAACATCCGCCCGGACAAACAAGCATACCCCGGCCTTCGCTTTGAAGGACTCTTCAAGAGCGTAGCCGGGGTAATCCAAGTAGCTAGTGTCTGCCGCGCGAAGTATTTGAGTCTCCGTCAAAAACAGCATTTCGGGTCGAGCCGTCTCAAGATGTTGGTGGACGGCATTGAGGTTAGCATGGAGCCCACGGATGTTAGTGAGCCCGACCTCAAACAGCGTGGTTGTGGTGGGGGTGTGCACCGCTGAACGACCGAAACTGTTTGTGAGCGCTGCCATAGTTGACGATAGAAGGAGGAGAGGCGTGAATTGGGGGGACGTTGCCGCGATATATACGGTCAAAGCGTGAGGCCTGTTTCCCCAGGTAATAGCCGACAGTAGAGAAGCGCTGACCCGCCGAACGGAAGGGCCCCCGAACCCCCCCGGGAATGGCCGCCGGGACCCCACCACCCGGTCACCAACCGGCACGACGGACCACCCCAAGATTATGCGTGGCATGATAGGGCAGCCTCACGAACTGGTTAGGTTCGCTTGGGCCCCTGTACTGTACCACGGGCGGCCAGCGGAACAGCCGTTTCTTCGGGTCTCCCTGGTCGGCGGGTCAATGCAGTCCACCTGGCTCTGGTTAGACGGAAGCCGTCACTGACCGCATCCATCGCCGCAACGTCTCCCCAAGCTCTGGTTGTACGCTGACTGATCCCGGAACGCGACCACAAGTGGTCACTTGGCGGGTTTTACGCCATGCGTACGGTGGTCACTAACCAGACGGGTGTTCAGACCCTACCACCAGTCGAGCAGTTGGTAGCTCGGAAATCCCTTAGTCGCCTCTTACGACACCCACGGGAAGAAATGGGGCGGTGAATTGTATTCTTAATCCGTCACCGCACGGTCAAAGCAGTAAGGGAAAGAATTCGAAGAAATCCTGTCCGAAAGCAAACGATTTTATCTCGGGAGATGAAGATAGCACCTAGAACCATGTCGCGCATGTAGACGCGCGTAAGACTAGGTATATTTATTTACATATATGAGTACACATATACTCTTCAATTCCAAGCCCCGTTTATTCCCGTGGCTCTCGCAAGGGGCGACTGAGCTATCAACTGCTTCACTGGTAGTGGTAGGGTCTGAACACCATCTTGTTGGTAACCACCATACTCATAGGGTAAAACCAAAGCTTGAAGAGACCTTGCCGCAATGCATGCGGTCAGTGATGCCTTCCGTCTGACAGTGCCAGGTGGAATGCATTGACTCGCCTGCAGGAAGATCCCAAGAAACAGCTGCTCCGCTGTCCGCTGAAAGCACACTATAGGGGCCCAATTTAACCTAAACAGCTCGTGGAGCTCTCTCTCCACCATATGACGCAATATCTTGGAGTGGTCCGTCGTGCAGGTTTGAGACCGCGTGACTTGGGGTGCACGTAGACCAGATCCCACGACGGTGACATGAAGACAAATCGACTATTTCATCATTTTAGTCAGAAGGCAAATGTCACGCAGGAGCAGTTATCAACCGCGGAATTGGTATTTTTCTTCAGTGCTCACTTCGAGTTGTGGTTAAGTTTCTCTAAAACAGACCATGCTGGTAGAGCAGCCCAAGCTTTCGCTATCACGCGTCACCTAACTCAACTGGTTAATCAGCCCACCAGGATGCCAGATATTGTCGTAAGCGCGGGACCATCTGCTGAGAACTTGCCTGGCTGTATATCGGATAGAAGTCTGAGCTGCATTGGGAACATCGGACCACAGCTTAATAACCGACGAGGTGTCATTTGGCGCCGCCTTATTAGAAATGAGATACTACACACCCCGCATCCGATCTCCTCAGGAAAGGTAGGCGTAACTGGTTTATTCGCGAGTATCTCTTAGATGTTGAGGCAAAATAATCGTCATACCATGCTTGGATCAGAGGCCGAGCTTGTCGGGATTCAGATATTGACTCAGTGTAAACAATGCTATCAAGTCCTGCAAAAATGGCCTTCATCAGAGTGCTTGCACAGCGTATTTCACGAGTTGAGCAATAATTATTTACGCATCAAATCCCACAGAATTCACGGAAAGCAGTAGCTACTGTCGTTTATCCAAAGCCATGCAGTTCAACTTCTACCAACTCTCGCTGCCCCTGTTAAGATGTTCTGACTAAACGCTAGCTCATAAGCCGCAAGATAAAGCGGATCTTTTGATAAAATTCTTTGCTGGTCACTCAGCTCACTCTCAAATCGATGACTGAAATTCATAGCCACCACCTCTATACCACTGCCAAAAAAAATGTCAAATGACGTTTGAAAAGCTAGCGGACCTGATGGCATCGCAGCGATAGTTCTCAAAAAATGCGCAGTGGTCTGAACTGCCCTTGCTAGCAGTTCTCCCATTTTAACACAGCTATACCGTCTTTCTTTTGCTCTTCTAACAGCTGACAACTAAATTGTTTGCAAGATCAAGGAATGAATCTTAAATACCTAGAAAAAAGTTTATCAATTAATGATCGCTAATACGGGTTTCTTTTGGATAAAACAGACAATGATCAGATCTTCTAGCGTATTTAATGCGGCTCTGGAGTCCAGCTATTAACAAACGTAGTCAGCCAGTGGCTGTTATCCATGACATTGCCAAAGCCTTTGATCGGGTCAGGTACAAGCCTCTTTACACTCAGCTATGCAACTGCATCGCTGGCTTCCTGCATAGGCGGCGAATCCATGTCCTCGCAGATAATTCTTATCAGTGAACGCTTATCAATGTACCGCTGGTCTCCTTCCTATTCCCCTCACTCTAAGTTTTGCATAACAATCACATATTATGCTTCTTTTAGGTTTCCTAAAAGAAGCATAATATGTGATTGTTATATTGATTGTTATTCATTGCCATGCGGATAACAGTACAGTGCATGAGAAATATTATGACCGCCCAGGTGTCAGTTGCGTTAAAACCGAGAGGAATGAAACTTAGCATTCAGCTCAACAGGGTGTTGAACCTTATACTTGAATGGGGATCTATTATTCTTGTTGAGTTAAAAAGCACAGGAGTGCTTGTTTGTAGCCAAAATGTCCCCTTCCCTCTCTTCAGGGCACAAACCTTTCTTCGGCATAGCAAATGATTCAAAAACCTGATAAAAATCGATAGAAGAGTCCATATGCTGAGACAGCTAGTGGAGCATAAACATTCAATTCTAGGCGCCTCCACCATTGCCAGCCCTTAATCTTTATCCTTATTTTTTCGGGGAGTAATCTGAATACAGACTTATCCGCCGCTGGCTAGGCCCAGCGCTAATGACACTGGGAACATCTTCCCACTAAAACTCCCCGGTAACTCCATTGCCCTTCGCGGGGGTAGCCTAGATTCTACTAAAGCAATTTCACCAGCACACCCCCAGGCAACTTGCCTACGGCTAAGGTTTCGGACCGTTGGAGACCCAGAGTCACTAGGATAATTCAAACCGTGGCAGCCTGTGTTATGCATGCACAGTCTTGCAGAATGTGGCATGGCCCTTACCATGGTTGGCAGCGAGGAAAGACCGCGACCGAGGGCCGCACGAAGTTGGCGGCGCTCATGTTATCAAGCCGGACACTTCACAAGATTGTGCTCGGCCGTATCGTTCGGGGGAGTCGCAGTGATGACAATGCGGCGTTTCCTTCTGACGGGCGATACGGTACAGTTAGTGACCGAAGCAACCATTTCTCGTCAGTAACTGTATAATGCTGTCAGTGAGGCTGCCCAGCCGGCGCCCAACCTACTCCTCCAATATCGGGAGAATTAATCATCCGGTAGCTGGTTGTTGGAGTGACACGAGCCTCGTCCCATTGGCACAGAGCCTCCCTCTACACCAGGGTGCGGATCTACCTCGCTTCATCGAGGTCAGACCGCTCCCCCCGCTCTCTTGCTGCTACCGTGTTTTCGGTGTTGATGCACTCTGGCCAGCACCCGGCCATCAATCTGGGCATCGACTAACTTTGAGGTAAGTCCACATAGCACGGATCGCGATGACCCTCTGCGGCTGCCGCAAGAGGGCCCGTGCGCGGAGGGAGAGGCACTCTGCCCACATCGAAGTTCCATACAGTACCATACACTTTACCACCCCGAGGTAAAATCGACGGCACGACGATGCGCTGGACGCCCACGGTCGTGCCGACCAACGCATGGTGAACCGCTTCTCCCATCCACGTGCCCTTGCTACGACCAGCGTGTCATCCGCTAAGTAGACGACATCCATCTGCGGCAAAAGCGCGCC
The DNA here is from genome assembly GCA_947347705.1 of Nymphula nitidulata. Taxonomy (NCBI): domain Eukaryota; kingdom Metazoa; phylum Arthropoda; class Insecta; order Lepidoptera; family Crambidae; genus Nymphula; species Nymphula nitidulata. The sequence goes on along the minus strand of OX374636.1, from coordinate 7,363,015 downwards.
GCATAGAACCCAGACGTATGTAGCTTAGTAATGGGCCTACTACGTGAGCCCTAGGGCACACCTGCCGCTATTGTCCATGACTGGATGCGGCCCTCTTCGTCTTCGAAGAGGATCCATCCACCACCTTCTGTCCACCTGGCAGGGGATATCTTACACTACGTTTGCTGAAATGTGGTCTCCATTCGAGACCTACTTACTTCACCGATCATCAGTTGTACGAGAGTGTAACCGTCATCTATCCAATGTCAACTGCTTAGATCTTTAGGCGAATAGCAACATTTCCACCATTGAATTGATAACGTGGAACTTCATGTCGCTCAGCAAGCAATAGAGAGATTTGCTAAGCGACATGAAGGTCCTCGTTTTGGCTCCATTAGTCATAACAAGTACGACGAAATTCCCACTCTGCAGATTTCTGCTGCCTTCTCCAGTCCACCAGTCCTCCATTGGTCCAGTACTTCCTGCTCTCCAGTTTTAGGAGCAGTTTATCTAACTCAGTTATGGTAGACTTTACTGCATCTATACCAATGTGTGATTTTTTAAATACAACTTGCCACCGTCGTTTATAGACACTTGTAATAACAAGGGAAAAATCACCTGGTATTGGTACGTTGTCATGCTTACTCCTTTTTTTCGGGGAGAAATCTAATAACAGACTTCCCCTGTTCCATGTGTTGAGGTCGCTCAGCGCTGAAGCACTGCAGTAAGTCCACTGCCCTTCGCGTGGGTAGCCTAGGCTCTGCCGAAGCAATTTCACTAGCCCACCCCCGACATGCTGTGGCCTAAAATGAAATGCCTTTGATGCCCAGTAATTATACTTCTAACTTTCCCTTTAATTCAAAACACAGCGACTACAAACACCGTGAAAACAACGTCTAAGGATATTCAATTACGAAATAAAATCATTATGAACCTTAAATATACATAAAAACGGTTCAAATTACATTATGCTTAAAATGTGTCGAGTTTTGGTACCATTTGCCGATAATTAGGACATATCTGTCGAATACTGGTACAAATGGGTGTTTCTGCAATTAATTATTTATTTGATTTTTTCCTTATTCTTCTTAATAAAACGAATCATTAAGTCTAATAGAGGAATAAATTCTGTACCTTATGGTGTAACTACAACTTCGTAAGAGCAATGATGTTTGTGTGACAAGTCGTCAAAGTCAGCCAAGTTCAATTTCCGACGAGTATTGGGACGTTTACCTTATAGACACCTGCAATAACAAGGGAAAGCACTTGATATTGCAGGTGCGTTGTCATCCTGAGGCCTAAGATGAAATGCCGTCATGCCCAGTAATTACACTGGCTACCTTTCCCTTCAATCCGAAACACAGCGAAATGTTTCACGGCTGAAATAAGAAAGGCGGTGGTTAAAAAGGAAAGGTGGGTGGTTGGAACGGTTTATATTTTAAATACATTTTGTTGCAATTTAATTTCAAAATTGAATGGAGCTAGTGCCACTTTAGCCAAGATGCAACTTGAAACTACTTTCTCTGTATGTCCCACCTTGAGACTTTAGTGGGCATCATCATCATCATCATCACCAGCCTATATATGTCAAACTGCTGGGCACAGGCCTTCCTACATTGTAAATTAACGATCAACTACTGGGCCTGGTAGCTTGGGCTGGGTGTAATTACTGGGCATGGACGGCATTTCATCTTAGGCCTCAGGATGACAACGCACCTGCAATATCAAGTGCTTTTCCTTGTTCTTGCAGGTGTCTATAGGCGGCGGTAACCGCTTACCACCAGGTGGGCCGTCAGCTTGTTTGTCATCTAGTTGTATAAAAAAAAACTATATGTATATAGTTTTTTTAAACTATAGAAAGTTTAAGGCTAGAGGAATGGAATTGTGATATTTTCATAATTATATATAGTTATGAAAATATCACAATTCCATTCCTCTAGCCATAAACTTTCTAAATTGTATCCCAATATACTCGTAAGCTGGACGTACACCCCATATTCAATAATATCTGCACCAATCACTAATGAAATTATTAACTAACGAATTGAATTATCGATCAAATTGCTTCCAAGCTTACGTTTAACAACGTTCAAATATAAAGCTGTGTTCACACTGACCTAGTTTCGACGCCGGAAGATGGGCGGGCGGCGGTGTCGCGGTCGATCCGTCTTAAAATATTTACTTTATGACAAAGTAAATATTTTAACCTACATTTATGTCTACACAAAAACGGTTTCTGTCATGCCAATTTTTAAAATATAACTCGACGAAATGCTTTTTGTCGAGATAAAACGTTAAAGGAGGATGACAATTTTTGCCCCACCCCATGTTTTAATGTCCCACAAAACAATATTTCCAATAATACCTCACAAATAGAAATATTATTTTTGGAAATAGCTTGAGTTAATATAAAGCTAAGGTTTTGTCGACAACTTAATCGGTCCATTCGCTTAGGAGCTACGTTGCTACAGACAGATACACAGACAGACACGTCACACTTTATAACCCTCTTTGTCGTCGGAGTTTAAAATAAAACATACGTAAAAGTGATACTTTTCGACGATGAAATGTTTAAGCGTACGCTATTTTCCCTTTTTTGATTAATATCAATATGCCTTTATAGCTTTATTGGCTGTGATTAAAATTATCGAAGAGAAATTAAGCTTATTTGAAAAGTAAATAATCGCCTTTTCTGAACTTAAAATCTACTTCACTTCGAAAGGCTTATTTTATGGTTGTAAGTTAAGTTAAGTTAAGTTAAGTTTTGAAGGCATCGTGTTTGTTTATCCAACATTCAGATTATACTTTATGATGGGGAGGCAGAGCCGTCAATGTTTGTAAATAAACAACTCGGCGTGGCTTTATATCTTGCTTCGCTAGATAAGCCAAGAAAGCTTAAGTTTGTTCTTATTAGTATGCGCAGTTCTGTATTATGTTCTCCTTAGTTTGTTGTCAGTATTATTAAAACGTTTTGTAACTGAAAGGCAAGGAACTTATATCCTAACTGGAATGCTGACGGGAATCTAAAAACCGTTCCGAAGAGTAAAGCGACATAGTAGGAGTGTGTCTCTTTCTACTAATGTGTCCATATAGTAGCTTCGAACAGTGGGACAATTTTAATTGTATTAAGATTGATATTTAAGTAATTGTCGAGTCTAAAACAAAATTAATTGAGCATAGAATACATATAATTTAAAAATTATTCATATATTTAAAGCCAATTAGCGTAAATCTTCAATAAATTATGTATGAACATAATAATAACATAAAGACATTTTTATTTAAATGTTAAGTATGTTTAAATTGAAACGTAAAACAAAGAACATCTCGTTATTATATTCTAGACAAAAAGATTTTGTTTTTATTTACCTGTCTGTTTTTAGTGTATTAAATTTCCTTAATTTAGGATTTTAACATTATTATAAATGTTTGAAAAATTACTTAGTAATTAAAATAGAATAAAACTAGAATTTTTTTCACGTCCTGAGGCAGGAATCGAATTATTGAATCGGAAATCGGAATGGATTCCTGCCTCAGGACGTGAAATTTTTCTAGTTTTATTCTATTTTAATTACTATGGATTAAATTTATCAAATCAAAAGAACAAAATTCAAACATAATTTGCTATGAAAATTGGGTCCAAAACAAATAAGAAATATTTGGGGCACTTGGATACACTGCTTTACCTATTGTTAATTATAATATATTTCCACGCTCACTCCAATTATCTAGCCCAAAGTAAATTTCATTAAGAACTTGTGTTAAGGATACACAACGGAATTATTTTACATAATAATAATAGATATTTTGTTAATAAATTTAAATATACATATAAACAACCATGACTCGTTGACAGATGTTCGTGTTCATCACATAAACATTTACCGCTATCAGAGGGCCTAGACAAGATGCCATTTGACAATCGGTATCGCTATTGCTAAATGAAAAATGTATGGGATTCGACACTAACTATCGAAAGTCGTTAAATGTCTTATGTCAAATCCCATACATTTTCCGCTAAGCGATAGCGATTGTGGATTGGCATCTTGTCTAGGTCTCAGGACCGCTTGATATTTTGCCAGCCATACTGACCACTTCACCAAGACGGCGTCATTGTTCACCTAACTCTCGGTTTACCTTTTCTAATATAGCAAGATATTTTTAGAATTTTAAATAAAATGAAACCACTGAGTAGCACACGATGTTTTATTTTTCAAGTTACACATGAAGTTGACGAGTAGCATTTCTTTAATTATATCTAAAACCTGCTGTAGTGACCGGTTTTAATAACTTATATAATTATCTAAACTTTTCCTTGCTGCAAGGGAAACTATCGTTTGTTACGATATTGAAACCCGTCGTTAGTATGTTATTTACTACAAACAGTTGTAGATACAAACTTGGGTATTATCTGCAAGGAGTCTTGCCGCAAGATCGACTTTCTCCTGCGGCTTGTGAACCGGAGACCCATATGGACGCCTCATATGGGTCTCCGGGTGGCAGAGAGGCCTATCAGAAATTAATTAGTAACAAGCATAGAAAGCTAATTTCGGACTGAAGATTTTTCAAGTGTTCATCTTGTCGAGATTTCTTCCATGGAGGTTCCATTGATGGTCCTGGGTCCTGGAGTTGGCTCCAAATTTTGTTTTTCAGAAATATCGATGTTCACAGATTTTGAACGATTGTCAGACTGTAAAAAAATAACAAATTAAATTATTTATGATACGGTACCCACGGGAAACACAAGAACAATATCAAGGAAAGAAAATAGTAAAAAACTACCTTATTAACATACTGATGAATGTTTTTTTGAGTTGGTTTTAAAATAAGGTTGCTTAAAACTTTGACATGCTTATCTGGTGAAACCTAAAAATAAAGTAATATGATTTTTGTGTTGCTGCAGTTTTGTATGATAACTGCTGGTATAACTGATTTAAAAATCTAGGACAGATGTCTCTGTATTTTAATACCAAATTAGAATACTTAAAATTTAAATTATTAAAAGTATTACTTACAGGAGAAATAGATGGAACGGAATCAGGTTTCAGTATAGTTTTCATATTATGGATTATGATGTCTACACTTTTAAAGTGGTAGCTGCATATGAAGCCAGTTCTTGAAAATTTTTTCTTAAGCGGCCGGTACAACTTCCAGCCACCGCTGCAGAAGGGGTTCATTTTTTGGGAAACTGAAAAAAACAATAAGTAAGATTTTTTTTTACAGTGCAATACAACCGTATAAAGGTTTACTTACTATTTAATCTAAAGGAACAAATCCGAAATTTCATAACTCCTTTATGAAATTTCGGATTTGTTTCTTTAGACGGCAGCCCACTCGACTATTAATAATTTATTTATATAAATAAATTTATTATTAGTGCAATAAACATGCATTGTCTACATACACGGACTAAGTAGTTAATGAATATTACGGGTGACACATCGTTTTTGCTGCTAAGCGCAAAATATCTATTTGCGAATTAATAAGATTACCGTTTATTGTATGTACCTATGTATTGTGATTGTCCATCAAGAATATTTCATTTGTTGTTACCCTACCCATGTAATATGTAAACAAAGATAAAAACTTACCCAAAAAATGAAATACCGCTACCAGCAAACGCCTCACTAGTACACCACTTTACACAATAAGTTTTCACTATTATTCACTATAAAATTTCACTTCAAATGTAAATAAAAAGCCTGCAACGTGAAGAAATACGAATTGAACGCGCTAGATTAAAGGCCATATTGTTTATCGAAACGTCATAATTGTTGCTATGCGTAATTTATAAATTGTTACCGATTGCTACTATTCTTTTAATTTTTCTTTTTTTAATAACATAGCAAATTAATATAAATATAAACATTTACTTAGTTTATAATTAGACTCCTATTTATTACAATTAACTCATCAGCCAAAATTTATTGAGAAAGTTACCATAAAAGTATAAAAGCTACATTTATTTTAAATTATTAACACTAGCAATTGCAAGAAAGGGACACACTCCCATAATGTCGTTGTCCTGCTCGGAACGTTTTCCTCTTTTGATAAATTACAATCAAATATAATTCTTATAACCATAACGCTAAGTTATAATATTCATTTCATGATAATTTTTCGTGAGCATTCCAGTTATGATATAAGTTCCTTGCTGAAAGGTGGTTTGCCAAGATTTTTTTAAAAATATTTTGACTTTAAATGACGTATGTCAAAACAATGTAATAACTGTCATTTATTAAAAGTTTCTATTTCTATATTAGCAAATCATGTTCTATTAATTATTTTGATGATAGCACCATGTTGAAATGTAATCCGTTTTTTAAGGAGAATGTTATCCAAAAGTTTGATTTGGTCAAGCGTGCGTACGCTGAAAAGGCTGTGGAAAAGAAAGATTCATGTAAGCCACCAACACCGGCAAAGCAAATAGACCCTCGCAGAACATTCCGTGTTTACAGATTTCCAGGTATATTATGTAATGAAAAACCGAAACTCCAAAATTTCGAACTGGATATAAGCACTTGCGGTAAAATGGTGCTTGATGCGATGATTAAAATTAAAGATATGGATCCGACTGTCACGTTCAGAAGGTCCTGCCGAGAAGGGATTTGTGGATCGTGTGCTATCAATTTACAAGGACATAACTGTCTCGCCTGCATTACAGAAATACCCCAAGATAAGACGATCACAATTTACCCAATACCGCACATGTATGTCATACGTGATCTGGTGGTAGACATGACCCATTTCTTTGATGGCTATAACAGCATCCGGCCGTATCTGGTCAGGAAAAATGATACACCGTTGGGACAAACACAGTACGCACAAAGTATAAATGATAGCAATAAAATGGTAGGGCTTTACGAATGTGTTTTATGTGCGTGTTGCTCTACATCTTGCCCGAGCTACTGGTGGAATGGCAGAAGGTTCTTGGGACCAGCTACGTTGCTGCATGCTTACAGATGGATTGTAGACTCCAGAGATGAAGACGCAGAGCGAAGGTTGTACGAGCTGAGGGACGATTTTAAAGCATTCAGATGTCATGCGATCATGAATTGCAACCTTGTGTGCCCAAAGGGATTGTCTCCAGCGTTTGCTATTGCAAAATTAAAGAGGCTGATATCTGCGTTAGATAAGAAACCAATGCCAGAAATGGACCCCATGAAACTGGCATCTGCTTCTGGTGGCTTAGGATCTTGTGGACCAAAATAAAATTATCGTCTTCAGTTATTGATGCTAAATTGTAAGTTAAATTTGAATCGATCACGGCCAATTTAATTTAATTGAATTTTATGGCTCTTTATTACTGTTACGTTTTTAATTAAATAAATTTTCTATTGTTTAAACGCGAGCTTTCTGTTTTCTGCCGTCCTACTGTAACAAATGGACGTTATTCATGGGTTCATATTTTAAAGCAAGTAGGTACTGTGCAATTAGCGTTTCCTGTTGTATAATTTTATTTATGAGTGTCCGATATTTCCATGCTACTTTATTTTCTTACTGTACCTAGTGAATTATGATAATGATATGGCGACTCTACAAAATTGAAATGGAGACAAGTATCTCTCTTTCTTTGCAGTTCAATCCAATGGTGACATAAAAATTTATTGCAAGCAGACTTATAAAAAAAAATTGAGGTAAGTACAAGTAGATATACAATTTTAATGCTTCATGCAATTGCAATCTAAAAAGTTATATTTTATAGGTACTGACTAACACAGAAGTAGTTTAAAGCTTAGTACTTACCCCCTGTTACACCAACTTTTGCGTCACTATAGTATTAGTTGCCACTATATTTTATGAGCGCATTTGGAGTGACATGGTACTCAAGTGAAAATCGATTTTGAGTTTAACTGGATTTAATTGTCCTTTTTCAATTATTACAGAGAAATGAAAGAGAGGCAATAGGTATGAAACCTATTTACTTTGAATCACGTTCATCAGTAGATATTATGTCGCAGCCATCTTGTTAAATAATCCTGTTGGTTGAACGCCTAGGCAGTTAGTAAAACGTCGGCACCCAATTAAATACCTAGGTCAATAGTTAATTGAACTAGAATTACTCGACGCAAATTGGCGTATTGAAAGCTTGCTCAATGTGTACTGAAGAGTGGTATGTTCAAGATTGTTTTTTAAAACCACTTATATTTCATCAATTAATAATATTGCCTAATTTAACTAGACAGCTGCGACATATAATATAACGCCATATATGTATATCATGTAAGGATTAAAATTGCGGGCAAAAAATAAAAAAAAAACAGTCATATTAATGACTGTGCTTATTTTTCGGAAAGTCGGTTGAAGTGAAAGTGTAAGCCAATAAGACTGGGGTAACTATAAAGCAAACTTAGCTTTTATTACATTGAAGCTAAGTATCACGTTTGTCTGAAACGAATTGAGAATTTGTAACCTAATTTTGTCAGGGGAAGGAGGAAGCATGATTGATGAGTATGAGGGTTAGTTATTTATATCAAATTACCGCAGTGACATTATATAGTTGCCGTTCATGAGATAATTCGCATAATGTAAGTAAATGACGTAAGTTTTGAGCAACAAATTATGTAAATGAGCACTTGTGGACGTTTAATATTTAAGACACGTGGCTTTCAGGATTTTGTCACAGGTGTATATGAAGCTGTTGGGGAAACTAGATAATAGTTAGGTAAGTATTTATATAAGGTTACACTTAATTACTTATTCTACCAAACAACGAACTAGTGACTTTCGACACTAAAGAAATAGACATAGTCATCTAAATGAATTGTGCTTATTTCATTATTATTGAATTCATTATCAAAATATTATATGCCTATAGCAGTAGCTTCGACTCGTTTGAGATTTGAACCATCTGCTAAAGCAATAAACTTTGTTAGTACCTTTATAAAAAATATTATGGATCTAGTTAATAATGTCTGATATATTCAGTGCAAATCACTGCCGGAATCTAATAATTCAAAAATGAAATGGTTTCGATCCACTCAAGTGCAGTATTACTTGTTACATGCGGTTCTAAAGTTGCTGACTGTACATTAGCTAATAGTGATCAATAGTAAGACGAAATTTCTTTCGGGATTATACATCTCACCAATAACTTTATTTGTATTTAATGATATGAAATCCCGATATAATATTATTTTCCTTTTATATGGAGGTCACGTTGCAATCATGAAATGTCATTAAGTATTCGTGAGGCGTATACCCTTCATCGAATCATGATTACTTGATTCCACAAACATTTGCGTTACAATTCATTTAAGATTTGTTTCTTTTTCCGAAATTGTTAAGAGATTCGGGCATTCGTTCTGGAGTATTATCGTGTCTTAATATTAGCCCAGAAATTATTGCCTAATATTTATTTATTTGTTTTTCGTTGCAAAACAACTGTACAAATGGTGGCGTCAACCAGAAGCGAAACAGCAAACTGCAATGATTAAGTAATTAGTGTAATTTGTCAAGAGGCGTTATAACTCTGGAGGTCTATGACGATTCAAAAATTAATTGTTTCTGGAATCTGATGCTTGACGGGTTAATTAATATTTGAGGGGTTTACTTATATGTCTTCAAGAGGTTAAGATCGGGTCAACAATCAATGGATGACCATAATCATAAAAAGCATGGAAGACACAGACGTTCCTAAAGACTCTTAGTAATTAAAGACTGATTTTCCCATAAGCTATTGTATTTGTGTTCAGCATTATTCTTTCTTTGTTCTCACTGCATTTTATTCGCTTTTACTGTACAATCTTTCTTGCTGATTATATTATTAAATCACTTATCTCCTTTTTACGACTAGACCGCTTTATTACTACGTTCACTTTTATGACTAGATTTATTACATAAAACAACTACCAGTGTTATGGTGGTTTTCCACTAGAGGGGCGAAACGAGACGAGGCGAGACGAGATTTAAAATTTGTATGGCAAGTTTTGAATTCTCTTCTAGCGCATCTTTGGTGGAAACAGTGTGGATTGACGAGAATATGCGAGGCGTGAATTGAAATATTTGTTTGTGTAAAAATGAACCGTATTGCTTCCCTTATTGAGTATAAATTTTATGTGAAGCGAAAGAGGGGCGAGACTAGACGACGCGAGACGATAATTGAAATTTGTATGGCAAATTTTCATTCCTCGCCTCGCGCATATATATGTGAAATAGTGAGGATTGACGAGGGTATGCGAGGCGTGAATTGAAATATTGCTTCCGATATAGAGTATAAATTAACTCTGCAACAGAAACACGCTTCTCGCGATAGGTTTATTGTTGTGCGATTTCAATTCTCTTCTCGCCACTCTGGTGGAAAATCCCCTCGCGCGAGCGATTTTTACACAAACAAATATTTCACTTCACGCCTCGCATATTCTCGCCAATCCACACTGTTTCCACCAAAGATGCGCTAGGAGAGAATTGAAAATTTGCCATACAAATTTTAAATCTCGTCTCGCCTCGTCTCGTCTCGCCCCTCTGGTGGAAAACCACCTTTACAGTGTTAACTTTCATCAAGAAATTTTCTTGGTGAATTATTTTAATAATATCTGTGGAAGACGGTTTATTTAAAGTATGTTTTTTATACAGGAAAAGAGTCTAAGGAGCATACGCTCAGTCTTGGGGAAAGCGGTTACTGTAAAATATTAGATAATGATTAAAACAAAGTGGCCCAAGTAACGTAAATATTACTCCATATGGTCTTTGGAAAATAGTTTATCTTTAGGTCGCAGCCGTCTCGTTAAATTAGCCACTTAACTGGACGCCTAAGCCGTTCTAGAAACGTGGTCGGCATACAATGTAATGGCTGAAGGACAATTAGTCAAATTATTGAGCGCAACTATTAACTATCTTGAGCCAAATTCGATAAAGAATTATTGTAAAAAAACCAAATGTCATTTAGTATAGGGTTGTCCCTTTTATTCTCTACCTTTCTTGCTCATCACTCTTTCAAAAGTCACAGTAGTATGTTTACATTTATTCTTTATCGAATTTGGCTCAAATATAGATGGCTGAACGTCATGTCAGCAGTCTGGGTAAATTAGCCATTCATTTGGACGCCTAGGCAAGTCGTTTAAATCGAAAAGCTTTTGTGTGACTGTTTGAGTGATTGGTAGTTTCAAGGTTATTTTGTTATGACCAAACGAACTCTTTTAACTTTTTTGCATCAACGGGCGAGGTTTCCAATTTAACCAGATGGCGGCGACATATATTTTGTCATAAACACGTGATATTCGACAGTATCCAAGAAGTAACTCTTATTATTATATTAATCTGTCAAGCGGCGTTATACCTTTGGAGTTCTATGACGATTGAAAAATCAATGGTGTCTGAAATCTGCTTCACGGGTTAAGCTCGTTAATGTTTAGCCCGTCAAAATGGCGCTTGGGTGTGAATTAACGTTAGGAAATCACTAGAACAAAGCTGCAAATATTTCCACAGTTTAAAAACTCATGTGGACGCAGACTAATTTTAGCATTATCGAATGAATGCGGGTAGCGCTAGCAACGGTAACATTATTTTGCTTCCGAGAAATTTTATTATAATTATTTTTTTATTAGCTTTAATCTTATTAGAAATACGTTCTCATTTCGTAAGTTGCGAGTATCAACCACACAATCCTTGATCACAACTAGTTTACTGTAGTATACCTGCAATAGAACGTCGCCATGGTAAAGTGCAGTGCTTGTGACTCTGATGTGAAACCAAAGGAAAGCACAATACTGTGCACTAAACCATCATGCAGACTCTTATATCACCAAGCTTGTGTATTGAAGAAGGGTCATCAGTCTCCGGCAGCGTCATGGGTTTGTCCAGAATGCAAAGCGAAGCAAGTACGCCGCGGCGACAATACTAATACACCGGTGAAGGATGCTCTGGGGTGCAGCGACGATTACGTAAACACTAATACAAGACCTCGACCAGCACCCTGTGCCGATGAAGACAAGTCAGAAGATGTTCTTGAAAAAATAAGGACAGAAATCGAACAAGCGTTTCACCGTGAATTACCTACCTTCATGGCTAAAATAACCAAATCAGTTTCGAGTGCACTGGAGAAAAGGTTCATTGATCTGGAAAAGGCAGTTAAAACGTCTAGTGATCTGTACGACTCTGTTAAAACCGCAGTGGATAAACAAGCCTCTACAGTAAAAAAATTGCAGACAGAAAACAACAACCTCAGCAACCAATTAAAAGCACTTCAAGTCAGAGTACATAGCATGGACGATGTGTCGTCGAAGCAAGAACAATGGTCAAGACTTCAAAACGTCGAGATAGTGGGCGTCCCAGAGGTCAGTGACGAATCTCTCCAAGATATCGTAGACAAAATAGGCAAGTGTCTCAAGGTTCCTCTCGACGCTCGGGAGATAGAGTTCATCCATCGTGTACAAGCGAAGAGGCAGGTCAAGGGGAAGGCGCGCAACTTAATCATCCGTTTTCGGAATCGCAATAATAAGGATGAAGTGCTCTCAGCTGCTCGTAAATGTCGTGGTATAACTTCGAGGGATATTGAAATGAAGGGTGAGTTAAGTTATATTTACATTAATGAACACTTGACAACGAAAAATAAACGGTTATTAAACAGCTGTAAAACAAAAGCAAAAAATTGCAATTACAAGTTTATATGGACAAAAAACTGTCGAATTTACACAAGAAAGGCCGAAAATTTACCCTACATTTTAATATCCTGCGAAGAAGACCTAAACAAAATAATATAAATCATTTCTTTTCCTTAATGTTTAAGTACTATTACGATTTCATATTCGTCTTAAGTAACCACTGTTTACTTTCAAATTTGTCGCTTGAGAACATTATATACTCACCACAAAAACATTACACATACAAACAATCATTTACACTTCGCAAGTACACAATAACCTCCAATCAAATATATTACGAAGTCCCCATGATAAGCGAGTTGTTATTTTCTAATTACAGTTCTTATAGTGCGATATTTGACAAAGTCCACCTTAGCACTGTCCTTTTACCAAATATAAACATAAAATTAGTAATTTATTTTATTAATAATATATATTTGCCGTATATAAGTTCAGAAATCAGTCAAGCATCACGCATAAGTTAAGTATCTTCTACCAAAATGTACGTGGTCTTCGGACTAAAACATTAGAATTCTGCAAGAATCTACTGAACTTGGACGACGACATTATTTTAATAACAGAAACTTGGTTGAATGACAGTGTTTTGGACTCGGAACTGTCGCATGGTAGGTACGAAATATTCCGGCGCGATCGTGGGACAAACGGAGGTGGAGTTATGATTATGTGCGACCAACGACTAGGCGCGCGCGCTCGCACCGAGTGGCAGCGTGATCACGTGGAATGCGCATGGATAACTGTGGACGGCCGAACAATAGGCTTAAAACAAGATATGCATATAGCGCTGGCATACATGGCGCCGGGGCCTACGCTGCCGTCCCGTATTTATGATTGTGCGAAGTTAATTACTGATGTCGCTAAAAACTTTAGAGACGATTTATTTATTTTGGCTGGCGATTTTAATTTGTTTAATATTGCGTGGGACCTATCTGGACCCACACACTTAAAAAAAGGATGTGTTGAACTCCAAAATACAGGGGCATACTTAGTTAACCAAATCAATTTCTTAGGCCTTCACCAAAGTAACATATACACAAACAATGCTGGTAATACACTAGACCTTATTTTCAGTAATTTTAATGTAAAAATTGAGGCTTCAATAGTTGCATTAGTAAAAGAAGACGCTCAACACACCACTTTGGATATCGATGCAAGCGATATTTTAGTAAGCTTATTGCCTAGGTGTCCTAGGAAAAAATTTCGTTTCCATAAGGCTGACTATGCCACCATCAACGAGGAACTTCGCGATGTGGACTGGGACAATGTTCTTTCATCGGGCACCATTGATGAATCTATAGATTGCTTTTATTCGACATTGTATAGCGTTATTGACAGTTTTGTTCCTTTCGTTGATACCAATGTATACAGTCAATATCCAGTATGGTACAACCGAGCCCTTGTCTGTCTACTTAGGGAAAAACGCATTGCCCATCGTCGGTGGAAACGTTATAAAAATCAGCTAGACTATGATGCGTTCTCTTTGTTAAGAAAAAGGGTGAAAACTATGCAAAGTTTTTGCTATCAAAAGTATTTATCACTTTGCCAAAAAAACATCAAATCTAACTCTAAATCACTTTGGTCGTATGTAAACTCCAAACGCAAGCAAAGTACGGGATATCCTGGATCGATGACATATAAAAACCAGCGGTTAACGGACAGTGACACTATTTGCACTGCGTTTAACAATTATTTCGAACAAATGTTTGCTCGTCCATCAGGATCCTATGCGAATCTAAGCGATTCTCCAATTGGAACACATGACTTGATTCATTCTTTCTCGGTAAATCAGAAGGAGATTTTTAAATTACTCAAAGCGCTGGACATTAATAAAGGCGCTGGTAGCGACCTAATCCCGCCGTTATTTATAAATAAGTGCGCCGCTACGCTTAGTATTCCCCTGTGTTTAATCTTTAACCGCTCTGTATCTGAGGGGATTTTTCCTGCAAGGTGGAAAGAAGCACATATTGTTCCTCTTCACAAAAAGGATTCCAAATGCAAAATAGAGAATTATCGCCCTATATCTATTTTGAATGTGTTTGGAAAATGTTTTGAAAAAATAGTCTATAGGGAAATTTATCCAATAATAAAACAAGGTGTACCTGATCAGCAGCATGGTTTCGTGAAGGGTAGATCAACGACGTCGAACTTAGGTTTGTTTATTAGCGACCTACACAGAGATATGGGCTTTCAATCTCAAGTTGACGTGGTCTACACGGATTTCGAAAAAGCCTTCGACCGTGTTGACCACGTCATACTTCTACGGAAGCTCTACCAGTTAGGAATACGGGGGGACTTGTATCGGTGGACAAAATCGTACATATCGAACCGTAAGCAAGCTGTGGTCATAGGTGGAAATCGTTCTGATTACATTTCTATCCCTTCCGGCGTGCCGCAAGGCTCCTTGCTAGGTCCGTTATTCTACATAGCTTACATTAGTGACATTGGTTCATGTTTCAGGCATGCAAAGTTCTTACTCTATGCTGATGATGCCAAAATTTGTATGAAAGTAAAATCGCAAGACGATTGTTTGAAATTGCAGGAAGACTTAGATCGACTTTCAGAATATTACATCAAAAATAGAATAACAGTTAACGTTACAAAGTGTATGCATATATGGTTCACAAGACGCAAAAAAGCAATTAACTATAATTTTAAATTAAATAATGTAGTTTTAAACAAGGCATCTACAGTAAAGGATTTAGGGGTATATTTAGACTCGAAATTAACATTCTTTGATCATTTCGAGCACATAATCAATAAAGCATATAAAAATTTAGGATTTATATTCAGAGTCACTAAGGATTTTACTGATACTTCCTGCATTAAAGTATTATACTATGCATATGTGCGAGGAATTCTCGAGTGCTGCTGCACTATTTGGAACCCACAATACATAACACATGAACATTCCATAGAACGATTACAAATTAAATTTTTGAAACATTTAAATTTTAGAACAAATAATATAATGAACGATTATAAAGAGTCTTGTGTCAAACACGGTTTTATAACGCTCAGTAACAGACGTCGTGTACAAGATATGGCTGTCTTGCATGATATATATACTGGAAAACTAGACTGTACAGAGCTAACTAACACTCTTTTAATGCTCCAAATAAAAGAACGCGCCACACTCAGCTCTTTCATGTGCCCTCGGTGCAAACAAACTATGAAGCTAATGATATGACCGTCAGATTACCTAAAACTTATAACAAGTACTGTTCTGACATTGACTTGTTCTTGTTGTCCAAGACTGCATTTAAAACTGCTGTCCTTAAGTGTTTCTGTGAATAGTAGGTAAGAAAAATATAAATATAATAATAATAATAATATTCGGCAATAATTTTAAAATAATAATATAATAAGTTGTAGTAGGTACGTGGTTACTTATTGACGGTTGCGCCATGTAAGCCGGCATTAATATCACTTTAGCAGGTGGCTGGACGAGTAAGTTTGAATTGAATATTTGCACGTGGAGGCACACACAGGCATCCTTACACATTCATGCACACCTAACACACTCAAATGACACACACATATACACACAACATCAAGCGACATAAAATCTTATAAAATTATTAATATTCATTTTCTATTTGATATTTAAATTTATTCATTTCATTTATGATAAAATTGAAATAGCTAATAATAATAATTGTATATACTGTAATGATAAATTTAATTAATATTGTAATTCAATTTTTCCCATTGTTATAATCTATTTAGGCAACTACCCACTTAATAATGTTATTATTATGTCAAGTAACGTAATGAGTTTCTGTAATTGGCTTATGTACTGTTTAATCATATGTTATATAATATTTGTATGCTGTAGAAACATTGTTGAATAAATAAATAAATAATAAATAAATAAATCGGATTCTTCTCATAAAACTTCCCTGACCTTTTAAGTATCAATCAAGTTAATTTATTCTACTTTATTTACTTCAAGCTCTAAGTATTGCCGGGAGAAAATTAAAATTGAAATCTATTAAACCTTCGCAAAATGTATTTTTAAGCTCCAATTAAATACCTTGATCGTTCCGAGACGAGTGCAGCTTAGGGCTTAAGGTTCAAAATGTTCAAATATTTTAATGAAACGTTGAAATATTTTAAAAGCCTGTATTTGTGAAAGAATTTTAATTTGTTATTCCTGAATGGTTTGATTATAGCCTTTGTGATAATAGTTTTTTTTCTCTCATATAAGGAAACCGCCTCTGGTCGAGTTGTGGAGACCACCTACTTCAGATCAAGGGGTTCAGGATTCTATTCCCGTGGGCGTAGGATTTTCTGCTCGCTTTGGTTGTCTTTTCCGTCCGCCTGGCTAGCTACCACCACTGTCTGCCGCCATGACAATAATGTTTACAGCTATGTTGTGTTTCGTCAGTTGGAGGTAAAATAGCCAGTTCCTCTATGGTAGGTCGCTTCCATCTTCGGGCTCCACCACTTACCATCACGTGAGATCAGGGCCAAGAGTTGAAAAAAAAGAAAAAAAGAGAAAAAAAAATATATATAAAAAGAACTACAGCTTTTACAGTTCTTCATTTCAATTTGAAAACAAATTATTATACATTAGCAAATAACAGTTTCCTCTGCGTAATACACAAGATTAAAGAGAAGACAATAATGCAAGCTAATCTAAGAAATATAGTCATTCTCAATCTTATAAACATAAATATAGTCATTCTCAATCTTATAACAGTCTTATAAAAGACTTAGGTGTGTTTAAAACAAATCAACCAAAATAATATTATAGATAGAATAAACTTTACACCAAAAATTACAGATAAAACATAACGCCTAAATTAAATTGTACAGGGGCGGTCATATCGCTAAATAGCTATCTCTTCTAGACAACCTTTGGATGAGGATAGACAATACGATATTATATTACTAATGAACAGTTGGTAATATTACAATAAACTTTACAGTATAAATTTATATGCCAGCACATGTGTTCCCTCCTTCCTATAACATGGGTTCCTTCAATAGAGGCGTGAAAAGGCACCTTATGGGCCGGCAAGGTGGAGGCGGCTAGAAAAGTATGTTTCAAGCTGCAGTACGTGTCTTCGCATATGGACTCTTCTTACCGCTTCACATCAGGTGTTGAGTCATTTGCCGTGCCTTATATAAAAAAAATATAGGTAAAAAGGAAATTTGTTAGGAACTAAGCAGATCCTTCATGCTTACATCTTATTGAGAAGCTGTAGTTGTTATGTTTAGATTAATACTAAGCCGGTTAACAGCTTAATCATTTCTTAAACTTATCTATTAAACAAAATGCATGTTAAGTCAGATTATTTTTGTGTGCCCTTTGAAGTACTTAAATACTTATCAATAAATAACCTCCCCTATCTCGATTTGTGGAGGGACCGGGAAGAAGTTTAAATTTAGCCTCAAGGATATTAATAATAATCACGATCCGCAGATAATTTTATATGAAACTAGCTGACCCCGCAAACGTTGTTTTGCCATAAAAAAAAATTGCCCAAAATAAAATTTCATGAAAATTGGTCAAGAAAAAAAAATGACCAAAAATATCCGATTCTCAGACCTACTAAATATACATATAAAATTTCATGAATATCGGTCAAGCCGTTACGGAGGTACACTAAATTTGTGACACGAGAATTTTATATATTATCATTAGAAAGATGAAATTATATTTCAAAAATTAGTTGTAGGGTGCAATAATTCACGCCAACTCGATTAAAAAAGGAAACAACTACTCTGTGGAAACTACTGCTTTAAAATTTTCGGTACATTTTTGAGTTCTTTTAAATAAATTCAGTTAGCCGTTAGCCCAAATACAATAAACACCATATTTCAGGCGGGCCGTCAGCTTGTTTTTCATCTAGTTTTATATATATATATATAAAACTAAGCTAATATATAGATAGTGAAGCTAATATATATATATATATTAGCTTCACTATCTATGGTTTCTGGAAACAACTTAGCACCAACTCCAAAAATATGTTCCTAGGGGATAGGTGCCTACTTACTAAAATTTTATTATTCTATCCTTTTCAGTTTATTGGAGTCGGTTTTATTTTTTGTTTAATTTTTTTTTTCACAATTTTTAGTGATAACTTTTGAAGGTCAAAGCTAGATAGGTGACCGAGAGCTTATATTGTTTTCTACTATCGTATCATTTCACTAAAAAATCATAGGAAAGCAAATATCCGCAACTTCGCATTCGTAGACGACTTAATTTTTCCAGTTTTTTCGATTTAATAACCAAACTACCCAATAGATTTTCAAAAAATTTTTATGGGACCAAATGAAAACTATTTCGCATCGAACAAAAAAACAATCATCAATATCGGTTCACCCAGTCAAAAGTTCTGAGGTAACAAACATAAAAAAAACATACAGACGTATTGATAACCTCCTCCTTTTTTTGAAGTCGGTTAAAAATACTATATAAATTTATCAAAGAAACTGACATCTTCACATTATCCACGATAAACTTACAGTGATCAAAACATCGTGTCTGGTATAAAATAATAATGTAACATATTATTAAACTGTACTGGAAAGCGGAAAGTAGGACGGCCTCCCACTAGATGGACAGACGACCTGGTCAGGGTCGCGGGGAGCCGTTGGATGCAGGCTGCGCAGAACTGTTCCATTTGGAAATCGATGGGGGAGACCTTTGTTTAGCAGTGGACATCATAGGCTGATATGATGATAATGATGATATTATTAAACATGAATTGGTAAAATTATTTATGTAAAAAAAAATTGGTAGGTTGGTGAAATGTCATCATTTTGTTTGTCTGTCTGTCCGTCAGTCAGTCTGTCCGTCTGTCAGCCTGACAATCTGTGTCAGTCAGACTTATGTCAGTCTGTCTGAATTGACACCGGTTCCAAAAGTTGAACTACCGAGAAAATTCCGGCAACAAACTCGTGTAGTCACTCTTTTCAATTATTAAGCTACAATGTTAAGTTACATATTAATAGTATTTAGCAGTGCAGTGTCACACAGAGTATTAAAACTAGGTATAAGTAAAAATATACCAAGAAGTACCTAATGACAAGATTATTTACTTTATTTAAGGCGAAGGGTAAGGAGAATATACGAAAAAAAGGTGTTTTCGAGCAGTTTTTCTGGCGAAAATGCTGCATAGAGGATGTTGTAATTGATATATTATGTAACATATATGTTGAATTTTAGCCAGTAGGTTCTAAATACTAGTAATTAGTTCTTATTATCACTCAAAATTATTTCAAAGTGTCACGATCTCGATCTCGCTTATACGAAATTGTATTTTAAACGAGGTATTTGTTTAGTGTCAAACGCGGTATAGTTATTCATAGCATTCGTGCCTTTAGCAAGTAGGTCCATTTTTTTCAAAAAGCCAACAAATAAAGGATATAAATTGTTTTAAATGGATTTCAACCTTTGCGCCTACGATTACGACGGACGGATATTTTGCTCGCAATAATGGTCAGGCGTTCGTTTCCAAAGTTAATATATCCCCGTGTTGTTTATTGATTTACAGTCAGTAAGAGTATTTAAAATAGCTAGTTTAAGTCTCAACCTAATACAACAAATGTTATCACCAACAATAATATAGTGATTCAGTAATAAAACGCAATGACTATCATAATACTAAAATAAGACAATACTTGCATCTAGTGATATTAGTGGCTGGCAAGAAGAAATCAATAGATCAAAAGTGGCATTTTTTTTCAACATTTAGAGGACTGTGTGAAATTTTACTAAATATAGTGCAACAGAAATATATTGAAACCGTGCAGATATTCAACCACCCTTTTTTTAGTAAAGGACAATGCCCAATTAACTATGAGAGTTGGGCCATGATTGCGCTTCAATGAAATGAGTGCCAAAGAATGGGAAAAATCTATAAATTATGTAGGGAAAATATCACGAAACTAGGTGTGGCAGTTTAGAGAAATCATAATTTTTGGTACTGATTTTGAGGTTATAATAATTAAAATATTTGACTGATTGACAGTAATAGTAGTATTCATTCATCCAGAGGGATAGGCGAGGGTAAAGGTATAAATATCCAGCCAATCATTTCATTAGGTTTTTCTGCAAACACATTTCAATGCATCTTGGGATTATATGCAGAAACTATCAATATAATAATTTCTTCAGTCGCAGAAATCTACAAGTAACCTACAAGTATGCACCTGTCTACCTCATAAAGTGATACATTTAGTCAACACAGACACTTGATTCGCTAAAATACGCTTTTGACAATGTTCATTTCCGACACAATATGAAAAATCTTCACCAGATGTCACACAATAGCGGCAAAGACTAGTACTCTCCCTACAAAGGGAAGGCAAAGGTACCTATCATATACATCCACATCTTGTATCTTTTTCTTTCAGTTTGTATTAAAACGTAGATGTCTTTTTATCTACCTAAACAGTTATAATAATAATAAGAAAATAAAAAGAACAAGTTCATCAGACACCTTTTACATTTTTGGTTCAACGGGCAGGATTTAAGGCGGCGCGGTAGGCTGGTAGTTCTAAGAGTTTTATATTTACTAATACTTGAAACGTACCTAACATTATTAAGCAGTATAAATTAAATAGACTTGCAGTCAATTATTTAAACTAGTTCGATCTATTAATGAAACTTACGATGCGGCTGCATACACGTAAATTCTTTGCCTTTCAAGTAAAGGACAAATATATTGTATTATTCCACAGATTAATTTCGGAGTGTTTGGCGGGTTTTTGTTGTGTCAGTCAAGATTTTTATTTTAATAATTAAAAATTGTGTCGGAGCGAACTTTGGGTTATAAAAGTGGCGTAGACAAAGTGTTTGTATTGACGTACAACTAAAAGGTTATTAGAATAAAAGTGCACCGCACCAAGTAGCACATATGGAGACTGACATCATATATTTCGCGTTAAATACTCTTAAGATGCATTGAAATGTGTAACATCAGCATTTCAATGCAATAAATGAAGAAATAAGAAATACTGAAGACATGGCTGTATGGACATTAGTTTCCGTTGCCTTCCCATTGTAGGGAGAATGAACTACATACACGCACAGCAGATTATAATGTAGTATACGAAGTAGGAAGTCAGTGCAACAATTTAACATTAATTTAACTTTTTAACCCCACCCCGCTTTAACATTTAAAATAACAATATATTACTAATAATTCGAGATATTTTTTTTAAGATACGTTTGATTATTGCGCATCGTGGGCATGTTTGGGCATTCTCCTTTAAATACCTTATTTGGACAATTCGAATTTAGCTTCGGTGGTTTATTTATAAAGCACCCAGCGTAACGATCCGTGTATCAAGAATCAAAACCGAATATACATATATTTTTTTCTATATTCTTTTAGGTTTGCATTTTTTTTTATTCTTGTTGACCTTTTTTTAGGAAATATGAGTTGCTTACATTCCCTTGTCTGTATATTTTTGATATGTTTTTTTTTTTAATAAACTAAGTATCAGATGACTTTAAAAGTCCAGCGTTTCCGAAATTTATATTTCGTTGATTGGTTTTGTGTATACATCTGAAAAGGTAGGAAAAAGTGATTCTTGTTTTAAAGTTAAGACCAAAAAATTGTACCTTTTTCCATGCTAATAAAGTTTATAAAGTAATAAAGTTATTGTAATAAAGTTCTATTATATTCTATTCTATTCTGAAACCACGGAAAGGCGACGTTGCATGTCCGCGGAACTGCCGCGCTACGTTGCCGCTCTGCCGCATGCCGTACCATTTCCAAATTTCCAATTGTTCCGTGCGGGGACCGAACTAAACGAGTAGGTACCTACCTATATTATAAAAACTAGTTGAAATAGATTAATAATAATAATATACACTCACACCTATTATCTAGCCTATGGATTACGGAGAAATTATGATAATAATATGTACCTATATAAATATTAGAAATTAACTAAATAAATATAGGGTACAAACATCCATGACTCGTAAAAAAAATTTAAGAGTTATTGTTATCTATATGTACTGAATACTGAAACGTGAACTTATTAGTTGCTGCAAAATATAACTGCAGCGGCCAGCAAGAGGCATTGATGGACGAACGGCTAATAAATTTATACTACCAAACGTAAGTCAATGCCTAGCTGTGGCCAAGGCTTGTTTAGTAGGTAGGTACTTTTCTCAAATAATGCGCGGAAATTAAAACTAAGTAGTACCTAGGCAGAACTTTTTATTTGAAAATACAATTAATTTTCAAAGTCAATGATGAGCCGGATATGAAGCTAATTTAATTCACAAGGAAGGTACTTCTAGCAGGATTAGTAGGTAATCGTCGGTGAGCGTGCAAGACCGCGTAAAAGCAGTTTGCAATACCGTGTATTTACAAAAGTCGCAAAATTGAAATATCGCGCCAGTAGGCTATTAGCGTTGATTCGCTTATGCTAGATTCTCATTAAACAACACCCAGAAAATCCTAAACAAGTTCAGTCAAAAAACTGTGTATACTTTTTTCTTCAATATTTTGAAATAAACAAAAAGCACATACCCACACGGTATTGCAAACTGCTCTTATACGGTCTTGCACGCTCACCGACGGAATGCCTTCAGACGCGCTTCATTTTCTAATGCACAGAGTAATAACCGACACAGAGATTAAATTGTATTATTACATAATAGTCAGTAATAATTTACCTAAAGTATTGGGTGTATCTACATATCCGACCCCTTTTTTACAACTGTCGTATTACGTATTGGGTAGGTACCACGGCCTTTCTTACTTCAGACGTGAAACACATTGTGTTTTTGATTGAAGGGAATGGTAGGCATTTATCTAAGGCCTCAGAATGACAACGCACCTGCAATTCCAATTTATTTTTTCTTGTTATTACTGGTGTCAAACAATTTTCGGCGAAAAGGCAGGATCCCGTGTACGCCATCTATCGGTACAGCAGCATGACTATTCGATATTTAGTCTGCTTGAAGTGTATTATCCTAGGCACTGAATAGATGTCGCTTGGTGTTGTACCTAAATGCTCAAGGTCCCTTCAGTACCCCTACGCCTTAAAGGCTGTCCGACAGTGCACCATCACAATATAGGTAGGTTATAGTAGGTAGGTACACAAAGGTCAACAGTTAATATACAAAGGACTGACAACTGACAAAACACTTGTCGGACCACGTCATTACAATAATAATTGTATTGTTTATTGTTCTAAATAATTCCTGTAATGTCATATACCTACATCCCTTAAAAAATGTAATGTATGTTAATCATTACAAAATCAAGGAAGCTTAGAGATGACCATTTCCACTAGTGAATCTGTAAAATCTGTTCACAGGTATGACGCATTTGCCAGCCATCGCTCCGCTCAACCATATTATAGGGAACGGAGCGACCCGGCACACACGTGTACCCTTGTAAAGGTGTAAAGTTATACAAAATAATCTCGAAAGGGCTTTTGTAGACGATTCCTGATTGTGTTACGTATTTCAGCATTAATTCTCTCAAATACGAATGAGTTTATGATGTGACAAAAAAAGATAATGCTTTTATACCTTTGTATTTATATCTGTTTAAAACAAGGGGGCTTAGAGCGGGAAGAGAACTTGTGTTACGATAAAAGTTACGCGATTTACGAGACATGGGCCAGGTAGGCTCGCACCGGCTTACTACGGCGTGCGATAAAGCCAGCTCTAGTAAGCTTATGTGTGCTAAGGGATGAGTGGCCGCGTTTCACATTAAAATAATCAACGGTCCTTATGGTGATACCTGGTGAATACTCAGCATAATTAAATTGTTAAGCCGCGTAAGACTGCAGAGAGCAAAATAATGTGACATCTAAACTCCGGCCTATGGTATTAATTTATAACTCGTTGGATCATCCTCGGATTGTATGACGTATTCCGTATTTTGTCTTGTTCTTACACTCTCGAATTTCACATGTAAAAGTATGAAAAAAATTTGGACAAAGAATATATACCCTATACAGAGTGGTGCCGTCAATACGACAATAAATTAAAACATGGGCTATATTAGTTCATAGAATTGGTTTGCCACTTTCAAAAACATCTTATTCATTTGATAATTTCATGACATTTCTATTAAATAATGCTGCCAATGTTATATTATTTCATACAAAATTCATGAAATTATCAAATGAATAAGATGTTTTTGAAAGTGGCAAACCAATTCTATGAACTAATATAGCCCATGTTTTAATTTATTGTCGTATTGACGGCACCACCCTGTATAGATGGCTATTTCGAGGATCATCCAATGATAACATTTTTATTAATAGGGCATATTGCATTCTACTATCATCATTACCATCATCATAACAGCCTATGATGTCCACTGCTGAACAAAGACCTCCCTCTTTGATTTCGAAATGGAACGGTTCTGCGCAGCCTGCATCCAACGGCTCCCCGTGACCCTGACCAGGTCGTCAGTCCATCTAGTGGGATGCCGTCTTACTTTGCGCTTTCTGATCGCCATTCAAGAACTTCAATGCCACACTGGCCGTCTGCTCTGCGTGCGCTGCCCACTGCCACTTCAATATACTTTGAGCTATATCAGTGACTTTGGTTCGATTGCATTCTGTGTTCTTACCTATTTTTCCTACAACTGTCGTTCTTGTTTTTAAATACCTATGATAGAGTTGACTAATCATTAACGATTTTATAAAAGTCAAAACAAGAATTTAATTAATTTTCTCGATAGAGAAAGAAACCAAGGATGACCCTTTACCTTTTCCGTTATATAAGCATACAGACGAATATTTAAATCCCAAACTAAGTTAACTAGAAAGGCCATCAATTGTGAGAATGCTGAATCAGCTGATTTCTGAATATACTTCTTATTAAATAAATTATATCCAATTTATTGCTTAAGTTACGCTCGCGTCGGATATTGTTGTCTTTTTTCCTCGCGCTGGGAAATCTAATATCTCTATCCCTTTCTGAAACGATATCCATGAAGTGTCGCCTTAATCATTCCGTAACATTAGTGCAGTAATCCAATACGTTTATTGGCTAAGAATGCTTGTAATAAAAATCGAGGCTTTATGCTGAAGCACGGTGGTGATCGAGATCACAAAAAAAAAATATTGTAGAGTCGACACCACATCAAGCGGAAAAGTTTGACTCTGAGACTGTCCTTAATGCGTTCGTAATAGAGGCGGCTTTCGTAGTGCAACTGTTACACTTGATGTGCTGTCGTGTGTACATCTGCGAACATAGAAACATGACTGATGTAATATAGGTAAAATAATTTACCAATAAATTAAAACTTTAGGATTAGTTCGATATACACAAAAATTATGTCATATGTCTATTGTATTATCATCATTATCAGGCTATATTACTTTCCACAGGTCTTTCTACATGGGAACCTCGCGGTTGTAGAATCGAGATTACAAATTTTTTATTGACCTATCCTGAGATCGACCATAGCGAAAGTTGCTTTCATAATCGAAACTAGAGATCTCAAACCCCAATAAGCATTATTTATCAATTTTTTTTAATGAGTAATATCAAGATTATCTTATTTATTTAAAAGAAATCCCATGAGTCATCTGGCTCATAATCAGTGAAGGTTTTAAATTTCGCTAACAGTACGGCATCGCAGCGGTAGAATAATTAATTGATTAATTTTTTAATCGTGTTTAGTTAATTTCATTAAAAGCTCTCATCGCTGATAATCATATATTAGGGCATACATATAGAGATGCGAGCTAAGGTAGATGATATCGATTTTGCCGGCTTATGCTTCGATACAATCACGATTGAATCTTATGGGAGCCTCTGCATACCAGGGATATTGTGTCTGCTACGTGCCTCGAATGAAGGCAGCCTCGCAGATGTTTATTTCGACTTTTTCTTCTAGTTATTCGAATCACAAAGTAGAGAGGGATTTATATATAAAATAGCTATATTATGTAATGTTCCACGTTATTCGTTTCTATTAGTTTACGGCAGGAGAATTTAAATTGTTATTGGAAGTAGAATGTAGTAAGTATTAATTGGTTGAGCTGTGTAAGTCTTCCACTTTGTGATTTAAAAATTTAAAATCCACTGTCTGAAATTAGTGGTTTAAGGTGTGGAAGCGGCGCGCTGGGGAAGTATTCCGGGGCGGCATGATTTTGTTATGTTATGTATGGTTAAGCAACCTACGTCGCACCGTTCAAAATGATAAAATATTTTTCTAATGTGTATTATGACTTAAATAGATATACATAATTTGTAAATTTTGACAATTCGAAAGTGCTACTTAGGAGCCTACTTGAATAAATATATTTTTGATTTTGACTGTTGACTTTTATTTGTTATAATGTCCCCATTTTAAGAAATCCCCATTTTGAGAAATTCCCATTTTGAGTAATCCCCATTTTGGGAAATCCTCTTTTTGAGAAATCCCCATTGTGCGCCTAAAGGATCACAAATGTGTTTTTTTTGATTACTTACTTTGCTGGTACGTTGAATACCTACTTTTCTAATTTTAATGTTATTATTTTCCATACAACGCTGCACTGCTAAACATTATTATTATGCTCAGGAAAGTTTTATTTATTTCATTAGTCTCTGCAAAGCGACAGCAATGTAGTATGAGCCTTTTTTTGTAAAATAAAAGAATTTAAATATTAAATATACATCCTACTTATATAACTAGTTGTGAGCTGAAACATAAATGTAAAAATTGATTACTCAGTTGGATTATTTTGAAACAGAAATCTTACTTAGGACTACTTTATAACACTATATACACCACTCATACATACACACACAAACACACACACACCAACAAAATAAATGTAATGTATAATAATAAAATAAAAAAGATAAATATACATATTGTAATAGGGTATGTATTATTGTATATTGGCGAATGTAAACAATGGAGAGCGAGTAGGCACTGACTTATGTAACACAGGTATGTACACGTAGCACAGGATTCAGGGGTTACATTAAATATTTTTGTACATATTATTATATGTCAATAAAAGTTTTTATCATGATTATTATGAATAAAATTTTAGTTTTAAAATCTAACGTACCTAAACCAAAAGAGTAATACAGTTAATAATTTGAACACTTTTGTGAAAGTCAAATACATTAGCATTATTGAAATAAATGTCATATTTTAAATAACTGTTCTAATGAAAATAAATGTCATTTAAAAATATTATAGAATAATAATAGTAATCACAAATTGATCAAATCTATCCTGCGCTTCCCGCGACTCTCACCAGATCGTTTGGTTATTAAGTAAGGTTAGTTGTATGAAAATATTAAAGTTATTGAGTTTCGTCTTGAAAAACTTTTTATATCGTTACTAGCTGACCCCGCAAACGTTGTTTTGCCACAAAAAAAAATGACCAAAAAAAATAGATAGTAGCCGATTCTCAGACGGTAACTAAATTTGTGACACGATAATTTTATATATTAGATTGCAATCTCAGTATGGGGCAACCTATTTAGATTAAACTAATTACCTAGTTACAGATTCCAACCAGCAGATAACAGATTCAGCTTAGTATGCGACGTTCATTCAAATACGAATGTGACTGAATGAAAGGAGCGATAGGAAGTGAATGGAAACGTTTGAAAGGGCTGAAATGGGATTATAGCCAGAAAATTAGAATAATATGCTCAATGGGTAATATCAGAGTTTAATGGATTTCTCGTTACATTTTCATTGATATATTGTGTACAGTAAGTAGTACATTATTGTTAAATTATTGAATTCACTGTCATCATCAATTCTGCTGTTATGCCCACTGTTGAAGAAAGGTCTCACCATCGATTCCCAAATGAAACGGTCTTGCTCCTACAAGTCGTCTGTCCGTCATTCTAATCATAATCAGGCTATAGTATTTCATAGAAATGTTTTGCAACTGTCAAATACAGCTTATTCATTTGATAATTTCATGCACGACATTTCTATGAAATAATAATAACATTGGCTGCAATATTTCATAAAAATGTTATAAAATTATCAAATGAAAAAGATGTGGGTATTTGAAACATTTCTATTTATCTATAATTTATCGTCGTATTGTCGTCTAAACCCCGTCGTGTATCCCCTTAATCATTGTAATCATGATCTATTAAAAATTATAAATAAATAAAATAAATAAAGAAATTGTCTGAAATGGTTACCTTGGCTTACTTCCCCTGGTATCTATAGTACCATTGATTTGTACCCTTCTAGCTTGCTGTGCCTAACATAGTCCATGATATGTGTACAGTTGTCGGCACATCAAGCGTAACGGTTTGTACTTAAGTCCGCCCTTATTCCGTTCGTAGTACAGGCGGCATTCGTAGTGCAACTGTTACAATTGATGTGGTGATGTCTATACATACGTAGAATGCTCAATTATATATTTAATACTACAATATCGCATTGTGGAAAAGCAATAAATAAATTGAAAAGAAAATTGCAATAACTTTTGGACCGGCAAGACGTAGGTGGCTTGAGCAGTGTCTACACTAGCTGTCTTCGCATATGGACTCTTCTTACCGCTTCACATCAGGTGGTGTTGGGTCATATGCCGTGCGTGCTTTGTAAAAAAAAACTTTTTAAATTATTAATTAAAATGGGCTTACTCTTGTACCCACTCTTGCTCCGAGAGAAGTTAAGCCTAACCCTGTATCTATCTTATCTGAAAATATTGTAAATATCGTTTATCGTAACTAGCCTGCGGATTTAAGCAAAGTGCCCGAGCATAGAGAGGTTGATTAGTGTAATGTTATTCAAGTTGGTATTACTCAAAGCGAGCAAGAAAGCTCCTGCTATGTTTCTATTCACATTATTCTCAATCAAGATAGTTGAGCTCCCAGGAAGCTAACAAAGGACGGGATGAAATGTTTGGACTATGACTCGGTCCAACTTGTAAATTACGTTGAAATTGTAAATAAGTAGCTTCAGCGTTTCTATAATTTTTAGCATTTTTGCAATTATATTTCTTTCGCGCGTATTCAAGTAAGTATTTAAATTAGATTCTTTATTTCGTATAGTCTATGTTTTAGTATTTATTTTTTACTAAGGGCCGCCCGCGGCTCCGCTCACATGTTTGTCGGCTATCACGCCAAAAAGTATCCTATGACCTTTCCAGGGTCTCAAACCAAATTTATCTTCATACCAAATTTGACCTAAATCGGTTCATCGGTTAAAACATGAAGAGGTAACGGACAGATACACCTTTTTTCACATTTATTATGCCTGCTTTACAAAACTCACGTCCGGTCTTGCAAGGAATATTGCTCGTACTTGTGGGATAGCACCGCCAAGTACCTCCTCGATAGGCGTCGTGCTGTCCGTATTGTTGGCGATGTAGAGGTCACGAACAACCTTGAGCCTCTGCAATTGCGCCGAGACATTGCGTCGCTTAGCGCCTTCTATTGGCTTTATCACGGAGAGTGCTCTGAAGAGCTTTTTGTCCTTATTCCACCTTCACCCTTCCTACTCAGGAGCACGCGTGCTGGTCTTCGGAGTCATCAATTTACTGTCTTCACCTCAACAACACGCACAAAGAAATTTAGCACCTCGTTTCTTTGTCGTACTTCCAGAACTAAGAATTCTTTGCCAGCACCTTGTGTTCCCTCCTTCCTATAACACGGGTTCTTTCAAAAGAGGCGTGAAAAAACACCTTTTGGGCCGGCAAGGTGAAGGCGGCTAGAACAGTGTCTAAACTACACTAGCTGTCTTCGCATATATATACTCTTCTTACCGCTTCATATCAGGTGGTGCTGAGTCATTTGTCGTGCTTTCTATAAAAAAACCTAGTTCAGATCTAGTGATCTGGAGTTTGATTCCCGTTGGGCAGAAAATTTTCTGCTCCGTTTGGTTGTTTGTAGGACTTTTCTAAGTCCGCCTGGTTACCAGATAAATATTTAGACAAAAAATAAAGTCCTGTAATTACTTACGGACATTAAGTTTTAGCGATACATTGTATTCAGGAATTTCAATGTATTCAATAATTATTTGAGTACCAGTTATAGCTGGTATAAACTCATAAATCATCAGAGCTTTTGTTCGAATAGGAAACAAACTGTCAACACTGAGTGCATTCCTCATAAGCTTTGACGTGTTAAATAAATCGATGACGTCTTCATTTTGCAAATATATAAAACGCGCCGCGTTTGTTTTGCTTATTTATTTGTTCTTTCGCCTCTGATTGTCAGACGAAACTTAAGCATGAAATTTTGCCTGAGTGAGTTGAACATAAGTGAGTTCGCAGTGAGTTTGTTATTAATACAGTGAGTAGAACTCTATACTAGTCTATACTATTATGGGGGCAGAAATTTTTTGCTCGGTTTGGTTGGTGGTAGGGCTTTTCTAAGTCCACCTGGCTAGCTACCACCATCTTACCTAAGTCTGCCGCCATAACAACAATGTTTGCATTGTCGTGTTCCGGCAGTTGGAGGTAAGATAGCCAGTTCCTCTGTGGTTGAGGAATCCGGGTGTAGCTCGCTTCCATCGTTGGCCTTATCTTCACTTAACATCAGGTAAGATGAAGGCCAAGAGCTACCCCGTTAAGGTTAGAAAAAAAAAAACTCCTGGCGTAAGTTTCAATTTAAATACATTTTTTTTCGATTGTGATTGCGTTTAGCGGTCAAATCTATATACAGTCGACATCACATCAAGCGGAACAGTTTGACCTTGAGACTGCCCTCACTACGTTCGTATTAGAGGAAGCTTTAGTTAGTACAACTGTTACACTTGATGTGATGTCGTCTGTACATAGTATAAAAGTAGTTTATAATCCGTTGGAAACTTACACTAGTGGTTTAGAGTTCATCCAGGAAGCGTTATGTTGAAACAACTGTTTTCTTTTTCTTTTTGTTGCGCAATAGACCTATGTGCATGCGGTTGCAGATTATGAAAATGAAAATGAAAATGAAAATGAAAATATCTTTATTCAATTAGGCCCCCAAGAAGCACTTTTGAATCGTCAACAAAAAAACCCTTAAGTCTATCACATAAAAATAATATTAACTAACTAACAATTTCATAATGTTTGTCTCTCTGTCTTATCTGCATCTAGGTAAGCTAAGAATGTTATGTCAGTCTGTCTATCGGTCTGTCTGTCGGTCCGTCTGTCCGTCAGTCAGTCTGTCTGTCTGTCCGTCAGTCAGTCTGTCTGTCAGTCTGTCTGAATTTACACCGGTTCCAAAAGTTGAACTACCGAGAAGATTCCGGCAACAAACTCGTGTAGTCACTCTTTTCAATCATTAAGTTACAATGTTTAATTACACAGTAATAGTATTTAGCAGCGCAGTGTCGCACAGAGTATAAAAAAGGTATATTAAAGTACCAATAAGTACCTAATGATAAGAATATTTACTGTATTTAAAGGCTGTCCGACAATGCACCTTCACAATATAGGTATTACAATACACAAAGGTCAAAAATTAATATACAAAGACCTAATAAAGCTAAACATCTTTCATTAATTTTAAACACTTGTCTGAGCACGTCATTACAATAATAATTGTATTGTTTTATATATAATATCCTATAATGCCATATACCTCAAAAATCCCTCAAAAATTATACTATTGATGAATATGTAGGTAAATTATTACAAAATCAAGGAAGCTTAGAGATGACCATTTCCACTAGTGGCACCTGTTCACAAGTATGACGCATGTGCCAGCCATCGCTCCGCTCAACCATATCATAGGGAACGGAGCGACCCGGCACACGACGCCACCACCGCAGAAACTTATAGAGAGCATGACATCTTCCAGCAACCACAAAATCAATGAAATGCTATTGGTGGAAATAACTATATGACATTATAAGTTACAACCAAGCATTTTTGTCATTTATATAATCGTTAATAGTATAGTAACCTTTGGACATTAGAATTTTCTTAATGTGAATTTTAAATTTGTCAAATGGCAAGTCTAGTACGTTATTAGGAATCTTGTTATAGTAAAGTATGCTTTGACCCATAAAAGTATTAAAAACTTTATGCAGTCTTAGAGACGGTAAGATCAACTTATTTTTATTTCTTGTATTTAATGCATGTACATCGCTGTGTCTTAAGTAGGAATTTAAATTTTGACGTACAAAAATTATGCAAGCATAAATATATTGAGAAGCCACTGTTAGTATATCTATTTCTTTAAATAAGTCTCTAAGAGATGTTCGAGCAGCAAGGCAGTAGATTGCTCTAATTGCACGTTTTTGCAAGATAAATACTGTTTCAATGTCTGCTGCTTTACCCCACAGAAGAATACCATACGACATAATACTATGGAAGTAACTAAAGTAAACCAAGCGCGCCGTGGCAATATCAGTATATTGCCTTATTTTTCTAATAGCATAAGCCGCGGAGCTAAGTCTACTACAAAGTGTTGTGATGTGAGGGTTCCACTGGAGTTTCGCATCGATTGTAATGCCTAAAAACGTGGTGGATTGAATTAAATTTAGCGACTGATTATTTAATTTAATGTTTGTATCCACTTCCCTAACATTAGGTAAAATAAATTTAATACATTTAGTTTTCTTTGCATTCAGTTGTAAATTGTTCACAGTAAACCAATTCATTACTTGAGATAGCGCATTGTTTACGTCGTCAAAGTTAACTTTATTTCTATCACATTTAAAAATTAAAGAAGTATCATCTGCAAACAACACAATCTCACAAAATTCCTTAGCAAAGAAAGGCAAGTCGTTTACGTATATTAAAAATAAAAAAGGCCCTAGAATTGAACCCTGTGGAACTCCCATTTTGACATAAGACCCTGAAGATTTTGTTCCATTGATGTCAACTATTTGAGTTCTAGAACTTAAGTAAGATGTGATTAACTTCAGAGCTGAATTTGTAACCCCATAGTGTTGTAATTTTAAAATTAGCGTCTGATGGTCAACGCAGTCAAATGCCTTTGATAAGTCACAGAATATACCAATAGCATTTTGTGAACTCTCCCATGCATCAAATATGTGCCTTAACAGCGCTACACCAGCATCAGTAGTAGAACGACCCTTTGTAAATCCATATTGCGCACTATGGAAAAGATTATTTAAATTAAAATGCTTAATCAATTGTTCCAAAATAATTTTTTCAAATATTTTACTAAGTGCTGGTAAAATAGAAATTGGACGAAAATTACTAGGATCCTCTCTATCACCTGATTTAAATAGCGGAATAATCTTACTGTATTTCATTAAATTAGGAAACATACTTTCATCTATACAGTTATTAAAAATTTGCGCGAGATAAGGGGCAATAATATCAATGATATTCTTAACTATTTTTACAGATACATCCCATAAATCCCCTGTATTTTTCAATTTTAGGGATTTAAAAATTTTAATGATTTTTTGAGGAACAACATGGGTAAATTGGAAAGTCTCGCTACACTCGGGCACACAATGCCTCAGGATGGAACTTGCTTCAAGAGAAGAAGAATCTAAATGAGATGTTGTAATCGAAGGTATTTTTGAAAAGTAATCTTCAAATATGCTAGCTATTTCGTGGTCAGAATTAATAATTTGATTATCTACATTTATTGTGAACGTGGTGTTTTGTGACTTGACTTTACCAGTTTCACGGTTTATTATATTCCATGTAGTTTTTGTTTTGTTATTAGATTTTTCAATTTTGTCTCGGATGTGTATCGCTTTGGCGCGGTTACATATCTTTTTGAAAGTCTTGGAATATTTCTTTACATACTCATGAAAGTCCTTATTGTGATTGTATTTCTTTTGTGCGTATAATTCATACATCTTATTTCTACTTTTATATATACCTTTTGTAGCCCAGTCACCAAATTTCATTTTATTATTTAAAGATTTAACTGTCTTTTTTGTGAAGGTATTTTCGAACTCATTTTTTATTACATGAAACAAATAAGTATATTGATCGTCCGGGCTGGAATGTGTGAGTGGCAGTGTGGCTACCTTTATAGCCAATTTATTCATAAAAATGTCTTCACGACTCTTCGTAATAGGTCTATATGTTAAATATGTTGGTTCAATCAATAAGTTATCAACAAAAGCAATCAGCAAACCACAATGATCAGACGTAAGATTGGTAATAACAGACTTTGAAACAGGGTCTTTATTTGAAAAAATATTATCAAGACAGGTGGCCGAGTGGGAAGTGATTCTAGTAGGCTCTAGAAATTGATTAACTAAGTCAAAGGATTTAAAAACGGAAAGTAAACGAGTACATGATGGTGTGCTCTCTAACAAATTAACGTTAAAATCGCCACAGATAATAATATGTTTCCTTTTATTACTTATTTTTTTGAGTACATCTTCCATTATGGACTCAAATGTGTTATAATTTCCAGAAGGTGGTCTGTACACACATACTATAACATAACTCTCTAATTCCACACAAGACAATTCAATTATACGCTCGACTGAAAGACCTACGATATCTTTACGTTCTTTACATTTCATTTTATTGTTAACAAGTATTAAAGAGCCACCATGAATTGCAGATTTCCTTACAAAATTGCTTGACAACTGAAAATTGTCAATAGACACCGATTCAAAAACTTTTAGCCAGTGTTCAGTTAAACATACCACATGAATATCTTGACTTTTTGTAAACAATTCAAGTTCTAGTTCTTTGCCAGCTAATCCTTGTAAATTTTGGTACACAATATTTAATAACATAGGCTTAGCTTTTGTCTTATGGTTCAGTTTAAAGATAATGAATTAATATTAGGTGAGACCAATTCATTAGAAAATTTGGTATTGTTTTTATTTTTCTTAGTTATGGTATTCATAACCTTGTTCCTTATATTATATGCTAACAATGTAGCAATTTGTCTTTTAAATCTAGGTGACAGATACAATGTATCTCTGGTCAGTGTAAAGTTAGTAACAAATTTGTTACAATCAAAAAATAAAAGCGCGTCACTATGACGACACGTCAAATTGTACATATGTTCATTCAAATAATGAATTTGTTTGTTATAATTAAAATCCATATTTGTAGCATACGGAAATGCACACAGAGTAATTTTACAATTTTTTTTGCTATTTAATTCTAATAGCTTGGTTATACACCTTGTTATGTGATTTTTCCTAACTCCTGAACTATCACCACACAGAATAATTAAGTTGCTATCACTTTTTAAATTTTCACACGTAGTAACATTATTTATAATATTTTCAAAGTGGAGCCCAGGGGAACAATTATTAAACACAATTTGATCTGTTTGATCTAAAAGTAAGTGCCCTAGCCCTTGTCCTAATTTATCAGAAAAAATATAAGTGTACTCTGTACTTTGTGTCATCTTAGTTTTTATAGTGTTTGAGCATTCTAATACTGGCGGCACAGGCAAAAATTCACTTTGAATTGGCTGCAAAGGAACTGGTTCATTGTTTGTTAATATTCTACTATGATTACTGTTATTGTTACTAGAACATGAGCAATGTTTATTTGTTAAAGAAGCATATCTCTCTGTACTGTAGTTACACAAGTCAATCATATCATGCCTTGCAGAGATTTGATATTCAATCATATTTTTATACATGTTAAGTTGATCATTAAACATGTCCTTTAGTGAATGCTCCAAATGCATTAATCTATTTTCTAATAATTTGGTTGTGCAATCGTGTGAGGAATGATTTTGTTGAACTTTATTACTAAATGACTTTAATTTATTTATCAGTAATATACGTTCTTTTCTCAATAATAAATGCTTCTTGAAGTGATTTTGCCTTTTAATTAATCTATTAGTTTTTTTTATGAATTTATTAATACGAAAATATTTTTTAAATTTATTGTTACTCATTGACAAATGTTGTGTAGACGCCAGTTCCTTGCACAGTGAGTTTACATTAACTGTGTTATCACTGAGTAGACCCGAATCACAATTGACTAACTCACTAAACAGACTCTGGGAAGCATCACTTTCTGAAACCTTGCTATTATTTTCTAATATTAGCACAGTCTTGTGCGCCTCTGATAAACTTACTTCTAGGTCATTGATGCGACTCAGTGCCCGCTCGTGAGTGTCATTGCATTCTTTAAAAGAACTTATTTTATCCTGCAAGTGGACACATTGATCAGCAATTTCTGAATATTTTATGTGAAGCTCGGCCAGTTCACTTGTGGCGGCGCATCACTAGCGGTGCATGCGCCCCACACTATTGTCGAAACCCGTCTAGGCACCGCGGGCGGAAGACCGCGGCGGGGGGCGACGCGCGCGACGAGAGCTCAGTCGGCCGGCGCCCGCGCCAGTGCTTACTGATACCGTTTCCACGCTGGACGCACGTCACTCTGTTCCGCCTCGCGCTTATACTTTCACCGCGCTTTTCTCCTTACTCTTGTCACTTTCTCTTCCGTGTCTATGGTATTCGTAGTGTGCAGCCCTTTCTCTTTCGCTTACCAACCTGATTGACTGTACATCTTAGTATTCTGTGGAATAAACTGTGTGTGAAGTGAAAATCGGTGTTTCATTGACTTAGCCGGCATCACACGCCACATTGGTGACCCCGTATAGAAGCGCAATGCCGAACGAACACGCAGCTAAGCCGGAAGACGGAGAATTTAAGGACGCGACAGCTATCTCAGTTGATCGCGTGGCCGTGCGGTTACCGCCATTTTGGCCTGAAGACCCGGAAGTATGGTTTGTGCAAGCAGAGGCCCAATTCCAAATATCTGGAGTAAAAGAGGACACTACCAAGTTCTACCACATTATTTCCCAACTGGATCAGAGGTATATCAGAGAAATAAAGGACATAGTTAAAAATCCACCAGCAATTGGTAAATACGACAAACTCAAACAGGAGTTAATCAAACGATTGTCGATTTCTAGAGAACACCAGATAACCCAATTGCTTTCACACGAAGAATTGGGAGATCGGAAACCATCGCAATTTTTGCGCCACTTAAAAACACTAGCTGCAGGCGGAGTCACGGACGAGTTTCTACGTAGTTTATGGTCAAGTCGATTACCACCCCATGTACAAGCGATTATAGTATCACAGACATCCGGTAGCCTGGAGGATGTCGCTGAGCTAGCAGATAAAATAATAGAAGTGACGCCTGTTCATCAAGTTGCCAGTACTAGCACTGTTTCGAACGATATCAGTGGTCTTTTGAAGCGCATAGAAGATTTAGTTACGGTACAGTCGGAGCTAAAACAGCAGATTGCACAACTTACCTTCAACTACCGCGGACGCTCTCCATACCGCAGACAGTATCGAACGAGGAATCGAAGCCAGGGGAGAAGCCAGAGCCGGAATCAGAGCGTTTGCTGGTTTCACAATAAATTCGGCGAGAAAGCTAGGAAATGTACATCACCGTGTAATTACAAGTCGGGAAACCGTCACGACAGTTCGTAGACGCGGCCGACGACTGTCACGATTCCACTGGTCGCCTTTTTATCACAGACCGAAAAACCAAGGTGCAGTATTTAATTGATACAGGTTCTGATTTGTGTGTTTTGCCACGTCGATTCGTACGAGAGCCTAGACTACCGGCGGACTATACACTTACAGCTGCAAATGGAAGCCTCATAAATACCTACGGAACAGTATCAATGCATTTAGACCTAGGTTTGAGACGCGATTTCGTTTGGAAATTTGTGGTTGCCACCGTAGACAGACCAATAATTGGAGCCGATTTTATTTCTCACTACGGCCTGCTTGTCGACTGTAAGAATAAGCGATTGCTCGATACTGTAACTACACTAGCGTCATCCGGAACTGTCAAGAAGTGTGACCAAGCCAGCGTCAAAGCCATATCAGGTAATACAGAGTTTCACCATTTGCTAACCAAATACCCTAACCTAACTAAGCCTTCTGGTGTATTTCGCGAGGTCAGGCACTCGACTGTGCATTACATACATACGACGCCTGGACCCCCAGTTTTTTGCAGACCACGCCGCCTAGCTCCCGACCGCCTCAAGATAGCCAAAGAACAGTTCGAGGACATGGTTCGAGACGGCACAGCACGCCCATCAGACTCTCCGTGGGCTTCAGCACTACACCTGGCGCCTAAGAAAAATGGTTGGAGACCCTGCGGTGATTACCGCGCACTCAATGCACGCACAGTACCTGACAGGTATCCCATTCGCCACATTGAGGACTGTTCACACAGACTAGCAGGCTGTTCAGTGTTTTCAAAAATAGATTTAGTAAAAGCATATAACCAATTACCTGTAGCTCCAGAGGATGTACCGAAAACCGCCATCACTACGCCGTTTGGGCTGTTTGAGTTTCCGTACATGTCGTTCGGCTTACGAAATGCAGCCCAGACATTCCAGCGCTTTGTGGATGAAGTTCTACGGGGCCTACACTTCTGTTTCTCATATATAGATGACATTTTGGTCTTTTCCAGAAGTAAGGCTGAACACCTGGAACACCTGGAACAAGTTTTTAAGCGGCTACAAGACTTTGGGATACTAATGAATGAAAGCAAGTGCGAATTTGGTAAAAGTGAGGTCACATTCCTTGGATTCAGCATCACCCAGAACGGTACACACCCGTTGGAAGATAAGGTAAGGGCTATTAGGGAATATCAGCCCCCGAAAACTGTCAACGGCTTACGTAGATTCCTTGGAATGCTGAATTTTTACAGGCGTTTCATATCCCATGCTGCAACCGATCAGGCACCACTGCACGACATGCTGTCGGGACCAAAAATCAAGGGTACGCAACCATTGACCTGGACGACAGAACTTCTTGATGCCTTCGATAAATGCAAGGAAAGTATCATCAGATCTACCCTTTTAGCTCATCCTGTAATTAATGCACCTCTCGCCCTCGTAACTGATGCATCTGGTTTAGCCTTGGGTGCTGTGCTGCAGCAGTTGGTTGATAAGGAATGGCAGCCTTTAGCTTTCTTTTCGAAGAAGTTAAATAAGTCTCAGCAGTTGTACAGCGCTTATGATCGCGAGCTACTAGCCATCTATGAAAGCGTCAAGCATTTTCGCTATATGCTCGAAGGTAGACACTTCGTTATTTTTACGGATCACAAGCCGATAACCTATGCTTTCCAGCAAAACAAACAGAATTGCTCTCCCAGACAATTCAACCACTTGGATTTCGTGTCACAATTTACCACAGATATCAGACACATATCAGGGAAACAGAATATAACCGCTGACACGCTTTCCCGTATCGATACCATATCATCATCATCAGATATTGAAAAGCTTGCATTGGCACAAAATAACGATGAAGAGCTTCAGGGATTACTTAACAATCACGTTTTATCACTACGGCTACAACAAGTTCCCGTACCAGGTACTAACATTACATTATATTGTGACATGTCTCTGTCGAAGCCCCGTCCTTTTATAACCAAGGAGTTGCGACGGCAGATATTTGATTTAATACATTCGATGAGTCATCCTGGAGCAAGAACCACAACAAAAATGGTAACCGACAGATTTATTTGGCCTTCAGTCCGTAAGGATTGCCGAGCATGGGTCCGAAGCTGCACTGCCTGTCAAAAGTCAAAGATACAACGACATACATCTTCTCCTCTTGGAAACTTTCCACTACCAAGCTCAAGATTCAGCCACGTGCATATCGACTTGATTGGACCACTGCCCCCATCACGTGATTTTAAATACTGCTTGACAGCTGTCGACAGATATACACGTTGGCCAGAGGTGCAGCCACTGCGAGATATAACAGCTGAAACAGTAGCTAAAGCTTTCTACGACATGTGGATTTCACGATTTGGTTGCCCTCAAACTGTCACCACGGACCAAGGACGTCAATTCACATCACACCTATTCAAAGCTATCACAGACCTGTGCGGAGCCCAGCTGCGACATACGACTGCTTATCACCCAGCGGCCAATGGTATGGTCGAAAGGTTCCATCGTACACTTAAAGCCGCAATCATGGCCCACGGCAAACTAGTTTGGACAGAAATTTTGCCCGTCGTTCTACTTGGTATCAGAACAGCTTGGAAAGAAGATCTCCAGTGTTCCGCTGCCGAAATGACTTATGGTGAGCCACTGCGAATTCCCGGTGAGTTCTTAACGTCAACTCCTCAGAAGCAGCTGAAACAATCAGACTTCGCGTCACAACTCCGACAATACATGTCAACAGTAAGACCACAACCAGCATCTCGACATTCTACAAAATCTGTATTTATACACAATGAGCTCAAAACTAGCACACATGTATTTGTACGAAAAGATGCACTGCGTGGAGCACTAGAACCACCATATACAGGTCCGTATCGCATAGTCAAAAGAGCTGACAAAACTATCACAGTGGAAGGCAATAGAGGTCTAACGACAATCTCCATTGATCGCGTCAAACCTGCCTACGTCATGACCACTACTGATCCCTTGGAAACTGCTCCGAAACCAAGGATAGAAAACCCAGATGGTGAACGTCCGGTAAAAACCTCACGGTCCGGACGGCTAATCAGATTCCCAAAATGTTTTTCCGCAGGTCTTCCAGACTCGAAGGGGGGTGATGTGGCGGCGCATCACTAGCGGTGCATGCGCCCCACACTATTGTCGAAACCCGTCTAGGCACCGCGGGCGGAAGACCGCGGCGGGGGGCGACGCGCGCGACGAGAGCTCAGTCGGCCGGCGCCCGCGCCAGTGCTTACTGATACAGTTTCCACGCTGGACGCACGTCACTCTGTTCCGCCTC
Organism: Nymphula nitidulata; assembly: GCA_947347705.1. NCBI lineage: Eukaryota > Metazoa > Arthropoda > Insecta > Lepidoptera > Crambidae > Nymphula > Nymphula nitidulata. The sequence continues at coordinate 7,321,875 of OX374636.1, read as the reverse complement.
GCGCTTATACTTTCACCGCGCTTTTCTCCTTACTCTTGTCACTTTCTCTTCCGTGTCTATGGTATTCGTAGTGTGCAGCCCTTTCTCTTTCGCTTACCAACCTGATTGACTGTACATCTTAGTATTCTGTGGAATAAACTGTGTGTGAAGTGAAAATCGGTGTTTCATTGACTTAGCCGGCATCACACGCCACACACTCTTAAGTTCCGAGTTTTTTCTTATAATTGCTTGTATCTCTTGCTCGCTGTCTTCTCGTTCCTGCAGCAGCTTGTCATTGAGCTCCTGAGCCCTTTTGAGATCCAACAGCACCTGCTTCAGCTTCATCTCGGTGTCCTTAGCAGTTGCTTTGCGGGTCAGCATTTTAATGTTAGTTGGCACAACTGAAGCTAGAAATTAATAAAAGATTAAATTAAAATAAGAACTTATTAAAATCTCAAAAAATACCTAAAATTACAAATACTATTGAATATTACTGAACAGACTAAATAACACTAAATATAAATATATATTTTATATTGTACCAAACAAACTTTGCTTGTCAACTTACATGGAGTTGTGATACCTATTTATATTTAAGTATGTATAATAGCAATCTAATCTATCAAATTTGAGAAGTGGGTATTTTAGAAAACTTAAAATAAAGTTAAAAACTTAGAGTTGAAGCAGTGAAAGTGGACTGATATATTTCTTGTTGTTATTGTGAATTAAAAACAATAGAAACAATACTCCCCAGTTAAAAGTTTCAGCTTTTTTTTTCTAGTTGTTGATACCAGAATACAACACACCGGCAGCAACCTTAACAGATACTTCTATGACAGTGTATATTTGTACTGGTATGGCTTATAAGTGGTAGATTGGTTAGTCTGTTGCTTCCCACTGGTGCACTGAAAATAATTTAATGAAAGTATGAGATATTATACTAATAAGACTAACCATTTATCAACGATTGGCAAGAGCAATTATATATACTATGACTTGTTGATTGTACAAAGGTTATGGTCAGGGGATTAAGTAGGTAGTCAATGTATATGTACTTTAATGATTTGCACTGCACTTCAGATAGCAAAATAGATTAGGAATGTTTGTAAATGTAATGAATTGGACTACTAAACTAACATAAATAAAATGTTGTGCTCTGTTTTCAAAATGTGAGTAAAACAATTGCGTTGCAACGATTAAATCAAACAAAATTTAATTATGACAGTTACAATTTTGCAACCGTCACTATGAAATTCAAACTTTATGATATCAAAGAAAACCATGAAAAATGGTGATTAAATGTTTTGTAATGAGAAAATAGGTGACAAATAATACTCCCCCGGTTTTAAGTCCAAGTCGTAGAAGCAGAATCCAAGATAGTCAGTCTTACAACCGACCGGCTATGTCGAAAATAATAATCTTTATTTCTCGATATTTACACTGAATATCGATTCACTAACAATACAGCACTGTATTTGTATAATTCACCACTGTTTAATCACTTCAATGCTTGTTAAAAACCGTAATTATTATTTATTTTCACATATTTTATTAGCAGCTGTTTTCTAGACATCTGGCTGCTAATGTTGCCCTATATATTAGGCTGTAAAGTCTTGAAAGGATGGTTTAGTCCGCATTGTAATCACAAAAAAGAAGTGCTGCGCGTGTTCCCGGGCCTATTAGGCCTAAAATTAAGCCTATTAGTTCTTTTTTATGGCCATGAGAGAATAGTCGGCTTTTAAAAGGCTACTCACTTTAAAAAGCCCATAGGTTTAAAAAAGCATATAAGCCTAAAAAAGCCTATAGGCCTAAAAGCCTTTTAGGCTTTTTTTGCGACTAAAGTCTTTTTCAAGTAGTAGGCTTATTATAAGGCTTTATATTATGACAGTATGAATTAAACAAGATTTATTTATATATTGTTTTTTTTTCAAATGTAATGAAAACGAATATTATTTGAAATTGGAAATAATAAGTATTTGTTATATATTGTTTCCAAAAAAATTTAGCCACTACGACGAGCACATTATAGATCTTATATTTTTGGCACCCAGACGATTTTTTTAAATTTATTTTAAGTCCGGCCTTACAGAATTATTGTTCGCTCGGGACACTTGTAGCAGGTATTGATAAAATATCAAATGTCATAGATTGTAAATGTGGTAAATTTTTTCCTTGAGTTTTCCACCATGATATAACATCTGTATCCTCTGTCCCAATCGGATATGATAAATATTATTGCAGTACACTCTCGTTACATCTTCTCCGTTTGTAAATCTGGCGTCGCTGGCGATGACTCCAACAATCTAAATGGCTCAGGTTGTTGATTACCTCCTTGATTTTGAAGGAAAAATTTAGCCACTACGACGAGCACATTATAGATCTTATATTTTTGGCACCCAGACGATTTTTTTAAATTTATTTTAAGTCCGGCCTTACAGAATTATTGTTCGCTCGGGACACTTGTAGCAGGTATTGATAAAATATCAAATGTCATAGATTGTAAATGTGGTAAATTTTTTCCTTGAGTTTTCCACCATGATATAACATCTGTATCCTCTGTCCCAATCGGATATGATAAATATTATTGCAGTACACTCTCGTTACATCTTCTCCGTTTGTAAATCTGGCGTCGCTGGCGATGACTCCAACAATCTAAATGGCTCAGGTTGTTGATTACCTCCTTGATTTTGAAGGTTATATATGTTATTATAAAAAAAGGTTATAGACGTCAGAGGGTCTTCATCGTCATGGATTCCAGAAAAATAATCAGTTTTTAGTCTTGGATCCAACACGACAGAAAACTTAGCATAACCAGTACGCAGTATAGGTGCAAATTCTTGCAACTTGGCAAACATAGTTGCAGCAGCTTTTCTTATAAGGTCATCATCTATTTCCACATTAGAAGTTTGATTCATAAGAACATCAAGTATGGGTAATACATAGTATATACTTGGATATTTTGACTTTGACAATAATAATGTGGCATCATAAAATGGCATTAACAAATCCATGAATAATTTTACATGGTTCCATTCAGAATCTTAAATTAAATATTTTTGTAAATCACTATTGTTCTGACAAATGTAATTCAGAGCATCTTTCATTTCGAATGCTCGTTTTAACATCAGGTAAGTGAAATTCCACCTGATATTAGTTTCCTTTACCAAACTTAACTGTGACATGTCCAATGTGGCGCAGGCTTCGAAATATGCCTGTTTTTTTTCGGCGAAAAATTAATTACGTTCACTAATTTAGACACAGCTGATATAGGATTTTGAACCTCTTGTAATCCTTTCTTAACGGCTAAATTTAAAATATGTGCCAAACACCTTGTATGGATTAAATCTTCGTTATCATCATGAAATAGCTAAGTAACTCTAAGCACTTCACATTCGATTTCTCACTATCGGTAGTAATCGAAAGGAGTTTTTTCTTCAAACAATATAAATCGAATATCTCTACGATTTTATTCAAAATATTGTCACTTGTGTGGATATGATATTAAATCAAAGTCCAGGATGAGTGACTGCAACGTAGAACTATTCTTTATGAAGTGTGCTGTTACAACCACGTAGGGTTTGTTTGTGACAGAAGTCTAAAAATCAAATGTTATGGAAATTTTATTTGTAAATGGTCTTTAATGTTTCGATGACTTCCTTTTGTTTTATTTTAAATAATTTCTGAACGTTGACAGTAACAGTAGTAGGACTTATTGGCGAATAATGAGAATTGAAACCATTCAACATTTTTTTAAATGGTCGTCATCCACAATACTAAAAGCGTGGTTTCCATGCACTAACTGATCAAAATATGCCTGCTTATTCTGCTTACTCACATTTGTGCTGCTTGTTGAGGCACTTTCGTGTGTTTTTAAATGACTTACGAACGTTGAATGTGAACTTTTTATCGATAATTCTTTATCACAAATATTACACTTAAATCCATTTTGAGATTTGATAAAATGCGAAGATTTTACTTTTTTGTACTAGATGCAGTACTCGTATTTGGCGAAACATTCTCTTCACTCGTTTCTCTTTCGTATACTGAAACATTAGAATCATCTTCACGTTCCATTAAATAGTCAAGATTAACGAGGATGTGCGAGGCGTGAATTGAAATATTTGTATGTGTAAAAATGAACCACATTGCTTCCGATATAGAGCATAAATTTTAATGTGAAATTTGATATGATTTCGAACCTTAGGCGATTTTATACCAGAAGGGCGAGACGAGACGACGCGAGACGATAATTAAAATTTGTATGGCAAATTTTCAATCCTCGCCTCGCGCATGTTTGGTGGAAATAGTCAGGAATGACGAGGATGTGCGAGGCGTGAATTGAAATATTTGTTTGTGTAAAAATGAACCGTATTGCTTCCGATATAGAGTATAAATTAACTCTGCAACAGAAACACGCATAAGTTGTGTTTCTCTAAGAAATTGTAAATTGCGTCATGTATTATCTTTTCTGTTACTTTAGAGAACACTGACAATAGTGCTATGGGGCGATAGTTTTTAATATTTTCTTTATCACCTTTTTTATAGACAGGCTTCACAATTGAAGGCTTTAATTTATTAGGAAAGATCCCAGTAGCAAAACTTTGGTTAATTATGTGACTTAGAGGTAACGCAATTGAGTTATTTACATATTTTATAACTTTTGAACAAATATCATCGTAGCCTACGCTTTTTGTATTTTTAAAATTTTTGATTACTTTTTGAACCAAATTGGGTGTTGTAGGACATAGAAAAATTGAATTCAAGTAATTTTTTATGTCATTAAGGTGATAATTTTGTCGCATGTCATTATTGGGTATGTTATCTATAAAAAAATAATTAAAATGGTTGGCGATATCTATAGGGGTTGTAATATAATCATTGACAATTTTAATTCTAAGAATAGGCTCTTTAGGTAAATTATTTTTATTTGATTACTATTTGAGTTATTAATAAAATATGCATATTGAGAACGTTGTGTTTGTCTAAGAATTTTTCTTAATCTTAAAGTGTATGTTCTAAGCTCTGTTCTAATTTTAGGAGTATTATCCAGTCTACAAAGCCGCAATAAATCCCTCTTTTTCTTGCAACAAATTCTCAAACCTCGAGTAATCCATGATTGCTTAAGTTTTTTTGTCTTTTTAATAATTTTAAATGGGAAGCAAAGCTCATAGAAACATTTAAATATATCGATGAAATTATCATACGCTACATTAGGGTCATCGCAACTTAATATATATGTTATTGAAAGATAAGCTCTCAATGCAATTTTGGAATTTGTCGAGGTTGTCTTTACTAAAATCCCGACGTTTAATACGCCATGAATCTATTACACATGTTTTTAATTTATACTCTATATCGGAAGCTATATGATTAATTTTTACACAAACAAATATGTCAATTTACGCCTCGCACATCCTCGTCAATACTGATTATTTCCACCAAAGATGCGCGAGGCGAGAATTGAAAATTTGCCATACAAATTTTAAATCTCGTCTCGCCTTGTCTCGTCTCGCCCCTCTGGTGAAAACCACCTTTATTGTTGTGCGGTTTCAATTCTCTCCTCGCCATTCTGGTGGAAAATCACCTCGCGCGAACTCGCGCGGGCAATTTTTAGTGGAAAAGGGTCAGTGCGATTTCAATTCTCGTCTCGCCCCTCTGGTGGAAAACCTTAACAGTGCGAAAGGGCCAGCTAACGCCTAGACAATCCGTCATTTTGTACGTAACTGTTTTATAGTTTTATTTATTGTTTTCGTAATGTAAGTAATGTCAAGTTTGACCATTTAGAGATGACTACGTAGTGGACTTGTGCTTTGATTTGTACTTTAAATAATGACATGTTCACATCTTACTTTCCGAATGAAGATAGATATTTGCCGATAATACGAAACCAAATGTAATTTGGAAAGTCGCAAGCCAGTTGAATTGTGAGTCTGTGAGTTTGAGATTTATGTCGAACGTAACTCGGGGGCAAATCGTGTAGATTAAGGGAAATGGATAGGTATTAGCCACATCATATACCACCATCATTAGTGAAAAGGGAAGGTCTTTCGCCCAGTTAGACATTCAGTTAGGGCCGCGGTGCAACTGTAATAGACTGATGTGCTACGGAAATTTTGTTAATATGATTCAGGCATGCTTGGCGGGATCTGGTACACATGCGCGAAAGCCATTTGCGCGAAAGACACTTGCGCGAAGCCATTTGCGCGAAAGGACATTTGCGCGAAAGGACATATGCGCGAAAAGCCATTAGCGGGAATGGACAGATGCGCGATAGGACATTTGGGCGAAAAGACGTTTGCCCGAATGGACACTTGCGCGAAAAGACGTTTGCGCGAAAAAATGGATTTATAGTTATGGGTGAACTCAGATTACGTACCGAAATTATTAATTATCAGTGCAATCCTCATATAGTGTTTGTAAATTTGCCTAAAACACACAAGACTTCTGTCACGGCTCCGACACTGCGGAGCTCCGGCGGTCCCTACCATGCTAATCGTCGCAGATGGGTTTCGCTCACCACCACAGCTTCGGCTTGTTGGCCGGCTTCGCCGGCCAGCCTCAGCCGCGGCGGCTCGCTCGCACCCACCTGCTCCTAAGCCCGCGGGCCGCCTCGCCCCTCCGTGCCTGCGCGCTTTTAAATAGCACTCTAGGGGTAGGACAGACAAGACTACGCGGAGTCGGTTTTACAGCGATTCGTTACTGTCACTAGTCATTTCAAAACGTCTATTGGTACGGATTACACTCTTACATACAAGCGTACAAAGTAAGCAATTCACCAAAACTTGTATCAATTGAAAAATACCTATACTAATTAGTCGTCCTATCAAATAATAAAATAATATACTATAGTGACATGAAATGTTATTTAAATTTAATGAAATAATACATATGCTGCAGTCGATTTTTTCGCGCAAACGTCTTTTTGCGCAAGTGTCCATTCGCGCACGTCTTTTCACCCAAATGCCCTTTCGCGCATCTGTCCATTTGCGCAAATGGCTTTTCGTGCAAATGGCTTCGCGCAAGTGTCTTTCGCGCAAATGTCTTTCGCGCAAGTGTCCTGATAACTGCTTGGCGTACTGTGTTGTATCGGTGTAATATCATGGAGCAAAAAATTTAATAGTTTGACAATTATGTACAGTTGACAGAACATCAAGCGTAACTTTGACCTTGAAACCGCCCTTACTGCGTTCGTAATAGAGGCGGATTCATAGTGCAACTGTTACACTTGATATGCTATCGTCTGTAAAAACACATATCGACTGATGCTGTCACTTTTATTTGTTAAAGGAAAGACAGTGACAGCGTGAGTTTTAAGCCTGGAGTACTTTAGTCCGAGTTTGTTGGAATGTGTAGCTTGACTTGATCTAAGCGGAACTTCAATTTTAAACGACGCACTATGGAAAATGGTAGAACAACTGCATATCGAAAATCATTTTTAACTAATGTTGTTACTGAAGCACTTTAATCCTTTTTAAATAGTATAAGAGTACTTTAAATTAATGTAGTAATTTTGCTTGAAATAAATTTGTTTTTTTTTAACACGACAAAGTGTCAATTTTAAAAAATGTCTATTTCGGGTCTGTTCACTTCAATATTTTAAAATTGATTTCATTACAAAAATTGTGAAGATATAAAGTGTTATACATTTCCAAATATTCCATTGTATGTAGATTTTAAAGCAATTATAATGTTCTAGGTTTTATGATTATAATTCTATAAAAAAAATAACAATAAGTACGGGGAAAAATACAGTTTTCTAACTTCATCGAGGGTTTTGACCGTTACCAACGTCTCCCGGTGCTTTAAATTTGATATTGATTTTTAACGTAGATATATTTATCAATAACTTTCATAAAAATTAGCTGCGGTTTCGGAAGTTATCGTTTAAAGTATGACACTGAGCAGGGAACAGAAAAACTCTATCTTTTGTGATTTCTATTGTGAATAGTTCACTGATTAGTTTGCGGTATATATTTTATTTGGATATTATTATTTTTATTGATAATAGGACATTCTACATACAGTTGACACTCATTTTGCGGTATAACTTTTATCAACAAAATGCACACTACCCTTAATTATCAAATAATATAAAAAGAGAGGATTCACCTAATATCGCTATTAGAAATTCATAGTAAAGCTAAACAGACGTTTGAATATTACGTATCTTTGCTGAATTTCAAAATGACTACAATTTGTAAGTGTTCTAAGCGTGAATTATTATTTCTATACATCATGGAGGAAAAAACTAAAATATTTGGTCAGTTTACCAAACTCGGATGAAGTAGAACCTGATTTGACGCCACCTACTTCTTCTGGAAAACGCGGTAGACCTGTGTCTTTTATAGGGACTCTTCAGAAACAACCGAGAAAAGAAAAAATACATACAGCGGAACATAGAACTATAGAACCATTTTTTTTGGAGTCGGTTAAAAATACTGCGCAACTCAGTGAATATGGTTTAGAAATGGCTGCAAATGAGGATGTATTTCATATTCTTGCTGAGAAGAATATGAAATACATCAGATCCATCTGGAATGTATTTATCCATCTGGAAATGTATGAATCACATCAGATCCATAAATTTCCAGTCTAAGAAAAGCATTTAGCAGAAGTGTGAAGTCACTTGATGAAGATACCCTGGACCTTTTAAAAGTGAACAAACTTATTTTGGATCCCAAAGTTCACTAAATATAATTAAGCAAGTGTACATTATGTTTTATATTAATGCATATACATAAATACAATTTTTCTAGTAATAATTTTTATATTAGATAAATATTTGTAATTATAATTTTAATTACTTATTTAAATACTAAAGAGTTATATTACTAAAGTTTTTTAATTGCATTCACAATATAAATAGTGTTGTCCTTAAGGAAATAAATAAAGACAAAAGTTTTTAATTTATATTTTTTTTAATATTTGAACTTTGATTTAACTACAACATCTGAACTCCTTATTTAATACTCTATAAATTTGCAAAAATGCAAGCATCTTTCTTGAAAAATAAAGAAGTTAAGTATTGATTTTTGATCTGAAACAGATTTTGATTTTCCATAGTGCGACGTTTCAGTATAATATAGAATATAATACTAAATTCCAAAATAAAGAAGTAAGGACCATCAATAATTTTATTGTACTCGTGCCTATAGGAAACTCGTTTTCTCGTGAAGTGTAATAAATCGCCAACATTATTAATTCACAAAGCAATACAGTGCGCGTATTTTGGAGGATAGGGGATCGCATTAGGTATTTTATTCAGGATTGAGCCGTATCTTGCCGGGCTGGTGTATTGAGCGGGCTTGCATCGTCTGACCTTCGAATAGTGTCGGCTCTATGACCAATCGGTCATTTAAAAGATGGTCTATGGTTGAAAAGGTCACAGGAACTTTGTAAAGATAGGCATAGAATATTCATTTATATGAGACGATTCCTTCAGATTGTTCTTGAATAGGGACGATTTTTATTTAATCTTTTTTTTACTCATAGAACTATGTATGTGTTTGGAGTACAATTAAAACGTATATATTATATTTGTATATCTCTTTGAGCTTTCATATATGTACTCTGTTAAGTAGATATTTAATAAATGAAAGATAAATATGTTTTAAAGAAAGAGTGTTATAATATACCTATATTTTTACACTATCATCTTTTATGTAGCCGAAGTTGAGCATCAAAAAGAAACTTAAGTTATGTACAGACGACAGCACATCAAATGTAACAGTTACACTACGAAAGTCGCCTCTATTACGAGCGCAGTAAGGGCGGTCTCAAGGTCAAACTGTTACGCTTGATGTGCTGTCCACTTTATTGTATATTCTTATTTTTACTTTACACATTTATATGTGTGAAAAATATATTAACATAAAAAAATATCTAAACTAGAAAAATTTCACGTCCTAGAGCGGGGATCGAACCTGAAATGGTTCGCAACTTTCAAAAACTTCTTATTCGTTTAATAATTTCGTGACATTTGTATGAAATAATATAACATTGGCCGCATTATTTCATAGAAATGTCATGAAATTATCTAATGACTTTGATATTTTTGAAAGTAGCAAACCTTTTCAATGAACTAAGATAGCCCATCTTTTAATTTATTGACGTATCGACGGCACCACCCTGTATACTATGTATAATAAAAAAAAGACTTAATAAACATACAGTATTCAATCAATAGCTCGGTAGCGGTAGCGGCTTGGTAGGGTTTGAGAGCTCTTGTTTCGTTTACGAAAACAAAGCAAATTTCGCCATGGTCGATCCCGGGATGGGTCGATTAAATTCATAATCTCGAGCTCCTCCGTGCTTCAGAAGGCACGTTAAGCCGTTGGTCCCGGTTGTTCCTACAACCTTGTGTTATGGCCTAATCTCCTCATGTGTTTCTTCTATGTAGGAAGGCCTGTGCCCAGCAGTGGGACGTATATAGGCTGATGATGATTCAATAAATCAATAATTTGCCTATGAATAAGGTAGACAGTAGATGGAAGTCATTGGTATATTAAAATCAACTTATTTAGCTATTAATTTTAGCATGCAAATATCAAACGTTAAAATTATCAATAACAAATTATAATAAATATATGACTCGTCAGTAAATGTTCGTACTCACGCGTATTTCACATGTCGTAGATGATTGTATGATAAAACTATCTACCGCGTGTGAAATAGAAAATAAAACTGAGATAACTCTTATACAACCAGCAGAAAGAGATTATCTGTTACCCTTATCTATCGCGTGAGTTCGTGACGTAACGGTCTCGTTCGGAGATACTTCACGTTGGTTAAATCTCCGCTATCCCCTATAAACGGAGAATTTATGGGGTTTGACATATGCTTTCCAATAGTAAATGGAAGGCTTATGACAAATCCCATGCTCCTCCCATAAAACTAGGAAAAGCTTCTCTGACACTATTAGGTCTTCAATGAAAATTGGATAGTAAAGGAGAAATTGTTATAAGCCTATTTTCTTAGAGATATTGACCATAATAGGAGGTAGTATGTTCTATATCTCTATACCTTAAGCGTGTTATACCGATTGTTTAACGGGGTGTGTTTTGAGGACATGTTTGACATGATCTCCATGGATTCTTTCTGTCATGACACCGCTCGTACTCTCCTTTAAGAAGCCATCCTCACGCATTGTATCAGAAATGGTCGGTATGCGTACGGTTTTAGATAAACGTTCACCTGTGTACGCTCAGGCTGTGGAGGTTTTCTCGAATGAATACAGTTACCAGCGAAAATAATACCCTCCTCGTTCCATTGGTTTCTTCTCTTACTCCTTTTATGTGTATGCAGTCTGGTTGTGGAATTCTCCGCCAAGTCAAAGGTCAGATCATTCCTGTCCTTAGCTGCTATTATATTATCTTGTATTGTATTTAATTCATATATTTCAGCCATTATACATATAAGATATCTATATAGAATTTTGAAATTAATATTATATATAGGATGGTGCTGTCAATAAGACAATAAATTAAAACATGGGCTATATTAGTTCATAGAAATGGTTTGCCACTTACATAAACATCTTATTCATTTGATAATTTCATGACATTTGGAGTAATATAACATTGGATGCATTTTTTCATAGATATGCCCATGTTTCAATTTATTGTCGTATTGACGGCACCACACTGTATAATATAATATTATTTTAATAAGAAATAGATAATTTAGGCTTTATTTTCTTTCCCTGTAGCTTGCCTGGAAGAGGTTGCTGCTTAGCAATAAGGCCACCTATTGTATTTGATTTTATTTACTAATTTTATCTGTTACTTTGTGTCCTTGCACAATAAAGTGTATCTACTTACCCACTTTTTAGCATATGTACATATTAGCACTTCGAACTGTTCAGCATGGGGTTCCTCAAAAAGGAGGTATAATAAAATTAATAACATTAGTGAATTAAAACACATCCCGCTATCATTGTTATCCACTAGCGCTTAAATATTGGCTTCCACTCTACATTATTCCGTGTCCTGTAACGATGCAATTCTGTAACGAATCTCGCACCTCACTTCGCAAGTCACTTCGAATTCAACTGTCAAATAGAGCAAAAATTGTATTAAAATTAGCTCTATTTGGCAGTTGAATTCGAAGTGACTTGCGAAGTGAGGTGCGAGTTTTGTTACAGAATCGACAGGCTGTTCGAATATTTTGTAAAAAGTTTCTTATCCTTAACCGTAACCTTAGTGATACTTTGATACTAAAAATAATTACTCATAATAAATAAGTATTGTATTCATATTTAAAATAAACATTTTAATTTAATAATTTTGTGCGTTCATAACGCCTACATTATTGTAAGAAAACAATCTCATCTCAATCTCATTTCTTATACAATAAAATAGGTATTTAATGATTTTGACAGTATAAGTTACGTTATATTACTGCTTTATTTTATTGTATATGTCGCAGCCGTCTGGTGAAATTAGCCGCTTAACAGGACGCCTAGGCCGTTGATTGAACGCCGGCATCCAATGAAACGGCTGAAGGACAACTAGCCAAGTCATTGTACGCAACGTTTAACCGGATGGCTGAACGTCAGCCTTCTAGTATAAATTAGCCATTCAATTGGACGCCTACACGTTAAACGTTGGTCTTAGTCTTGTTCAATTAACTATCGGGCTAGGCATTTGATTGGATGCTGGTGTTCAATCAACGGGCTAGGCATCACATTAAGCGGCGAATACAACCAGATAGTGGCGACATGTACATTTTCTGGTTTATTCATAAAATGCGTAAGTCCAGTCAGTTAGAATGATGAACGATTTTGATCCCTAAAGCAGTGATATAAGAGACATTATGTACACATCATTTTGATGCAGACTCTCCATTCATTTGACCGCATCATTTTATCGGACTTAATTTATAGAGAGATTGTTTACACGCTAACGATTTATTACTTCCAATGGGCTCCAAATTTGTTGTTATGTATCCTTTTGGATTTTACGTACTTTTGACTGCGTCACAATTTATTCTACTCGCAAATGTTATAAAGGTTGGAATAACGCTATTTATTATGTTGTCATGACAAAATAAATTGATCTATTTTCAAAAATAAATTGATTTATTTTTTCATGTCTTGGTCCCGGTTCTGCAATCGTTTTAACCGCTTTAACCTTGTTTCTCTGATCTGAGGCTTTAATCCAGAAACCCGCATTGCGCCAGCGTGGTGGTGCTATGGCCCAAACTCCTCATGTGTGTGCCTGTGCCCGACAGTGAAACATATATAGGCTATTTGGCACTTGGTCGCTCTGAAACAATGTAACTGTTTTTGTGCGCTTAGCAGATAAGTCCTCCTTTTCACTTTTCCCAACCCACGATTTTGTTTGCGATTGTAACTATTACAGGATTTACTGTGACCTCTATTATCTTTGCCAATATGTTTTCCACCTCCAGTCGGAATACGCGTCCATTTTTTTCAATAAAAGTTCTTAAAGGGACCCGGGATCCGTCTTTGATATGGTAATGTTATGGGCGCCGGTTGGGATACGAATGTGTCCTTTTGTCCTAGGATAGCGGTCAATATATTGTGAGACACACTTTCAGAGACCGTAATGAGATTTTACTATCGTAACCTTTTAGCTTCTATTTCTTTTATTTCATATTATTTGCTATACCGGGTTACATGAATATTAACCAATTGTGAAATGATGACAAAAATCAGTACCCCTAGTACGAACACTTTTATATTTCGAAACGCCATCGTGTAGTTACGTTATTTTTTGTCTGGCTTTTGTTTCAAAATTTTAAACGTACTTGAACGAATACGATTACGATTCGAAATTTTAAAATGTTCGTGCTAGGGGTACAGAAGTGAGAGAAAGACGGTATAGCATTATATAATCTGTGGTATAGCCGCTTAGGACGGGACACCACTCCGTTGCGCATTTTCCGAGTAATATCGCTGGGATATATGCCATCGGGACCAGTGGTTCCGGTGTAGATAAACTAAAGATAGTAAGTAACGGCTTACGGTGGTCACGGGAAGACGGAATTTTTCATGTCCAAAAAGTTAAGGCAGCAGATATTTCTCCTGATGGTAAATGGTTAAAGTAATAATAATGATTAAAATCTATTTAAATTTTTTAAATTTTTGTCTATAATTTTAATTAACTTCTGTTAACTTTACTAAGAAAAAGTAAAAACAAAATTTCATTACTAAGTAACCAAGAAACTCGTAAAAAAACGAGGAAGCAAAACAGCGGGTGATCCCTTTATTCTAAGATTAGTGGCTTATGGGTGCTTACCTTAGTATAGTCGACAGTACATCAAACTTAACAGTTTGACCATGAGACCGCCCTTACTGCGCTCGTATTAGAGGCTGCTTTCGTAGAGCAATTGTTACACTTGATGTGCTGCCGCGTGTACATTGTAATATAATAAGTAGACTTTAATAAAAAAAGAACTAAGAATATAACAACAATCTTTTTAAATCTACTTCCTTAGCAAATTCAATTTAAAACAACTTTTCAAAATTGTTAGAAGTTTTAAAGTAGGTACACCGCAAAAGGATTGAAATATAAGCAACTTTTCAAATGTTTGAACCTTTAAAGTACCTACCTACTTACACCATCATGGTACCTTTTTTTTTAGCCAGGAGAAATCCATTACCGGACCTACCCGCCACTAGCGAAGTAGCGGGCGTGTGCGGGGCTCGCCCAGCGTCTAATTTGACCCTGGGAATACCCGCTAAAACTCCTGCATAACTCTCGTGCCTTTCGCGGAAGTGGTCTGGGGTCTGCGAAGCAAATTCACCAGACCACCCCCAGGCGACCCGGCCTTACGGCCTGGTTCTGCGCCGATGGAGATTGCCCAGAGTTACTTTGAGCAATCTCAGACGTGGCGGCCTTTGTATTGCGCGCGTGGGAGCTACCCGACGCACGCGGCCGCACCTAGGGCGCAGGCAGACGGGCGACCGCCCGCCTTCTCGCGCCCACACCATCATGGTACCTGCCTGTACAGCTATCAGGACTAGATCTAAGTGGATGCGCGGTGAGCTAAGTGTCTTGAGAGCTGCTTGGCTGTCACTAAGAATGTATGTTGTTTTATTCTTATTAATATTTACCTACAAACTATATTTAATCAAAAAAAGATACGAAGGCATTAGTTCCTCTCTTTGCATAATCACCTACTTACATCTGATTCTCATAAACTTCCCCATCATTGCATGCTCTTCATTACTCCCCATTCTGGTCAAGCGTAAGTTTGTGCAGTGCAATAATTGCAGCACGAAAGCGGCCTCTATTACAAGCGGAATAAGGGCAGTCTCAAGGTCAAACTGTTACGCTGTAGGTGCTGTCCACTGTATTTACCTTATCGTCTTATGGGGCCGTGACTATGTCACGATGCACTTCGAGAGAGGGTTCTTTTCAAACCTAACTCAGTTCGCTATAGAGGTGGATTTCGTAGTACAACTGTTTTTTTTATACAACTAGATGACAAACAAGCTGACGGCCCGCCTAATGGTAAGCGATTACCGCCCCTTATAGACACCTGCAATAACAAGAGAAAATCACTTGATATTGCAGGTGCGTTGTCATCCTAAGGCCTATGATTTCAATCCGAAACACTGCGAACTGCTAGGTGGTATGTAGAGTCGCCAGGGTAAGTACCACCGCCTTTCGTATTTCAGCCATGAAACAGTTCGCTGTGTTTCGGATTAAAGGAAAGGTAGTCAGTGTAATTACTGGGCATGGACGGCATTCCATCTTAGGCCTCAGGATGACAACGCACCTGCAATATCAAGTAATTTTCCCTTGTTATTGCAGGTGTCTATAGGCGGCGGTAACCGCTTACCATCAGGTGGGTTGTCAGCTTGTTTGTCATCTAGTTGTAAACAAAAAAAAACTATTTCACGGCTGAAATAAGAAAGGCGGTGGTACCGCCAAGCCAGACGACCCTACCGCCTAGTAATAGTAAAAGTTAATATGCTGTCATGTGTACTAAGACAGTTACTTTCGTCCCGATTTTTTTATAAAAAAGGTATTTGTGGAAAAAGCTTAAACCATGAACATGGATCCGAACTCTAACTTAATTAATGACTTAATTATCATGACTCTGGAAGAGTTTCTGTTGCGTAAAATTTAATTTTGTACGCATTTTCTGCGTTCCATACCCAAAGGGTAAAACGGGACTCTATTACTAAGACTCCGTTGTCCGTCCATCCGTCCGTCTGTCACCAGGCTGTATCTCATGAACCGTGATAGTTAGACAGTTAAAAATTTCACATTCAAATAATAAGAAACAAAATAAAATAAATTTAAAGTTTATATATAGATAATGAGATACGGAACCCTTCGTGCGCGAGTCCAACTCGTACTTGGCCGCCTTTTTATTTAAATTGGAATCTAGGTTGAAAAAAGAAAGGCACTGCTTAATTAAATTATGGTAAATAAAGCGTATAATTAAAAGGAATAACGTTTATCCATTAAGAACTACGTCTTGTGCGTTCAAAAGAGGTTGGAAGTCTGTGTGAGTATAAGAAAAAATCGTCTTAGACCGAGGAAAATTGTTTTTTTCGCGCGGCTCTACTGTGGTATCGGCTATTGCGCCAAAAGGTATGGCCAAAAGGTCCTTTCTCAGGATGTAAACTATCTCCATGTCAATTTTTATCTAAATTGGTTCAGTGGCTTAGATGTAATAACACATTACTTTCGACATTCAAAGCGTTTCTGCAATAAGTAATATTCGTTTGTTATTGAAGTGACTTGTCATTGTTATATACTTACCTATCTATATTATATATATCCTTCAAGACGTATTGTTATAATAAATTTGGAATGTTTACCTCGTCTTAAGGTTAGTACGGCTGGCATGACTCCAAACACGACTGTTACAAATGCTCTGAAGCCTTTCGGCAGTCCAAAATTTACAATAAACGGCAATATCGCCTCTATACGGTCGTAGTAAGGTTGTCTAACGAAATTTACAAACCTCATCGAAACAAAATATAACATGAAAGGTGTTTTCCAACTCGCATAAAGTTTGTCCTTGGTATTTCGCCAATATATTAGTAGTCATAAAACTTATAAAAGTTTTCTGCGTGACAGAGGAAACTTTAAGTATCAGTTTCAATATTTCGGAAATATTATATTTTATTTCGACGTCCGATACTAATACTTTTTTCTTTTGGGTATACCTACGATAATATTTTAGGTAACAATGGGTATATATTTTATACAACACTTTTTTTGACGCTGAGGAGAAGCTCTACCACCCGATCCCCCAACTCCCGGGGGGGGAGAAGGGTGTGTGTGTGGGGCTCTCAGCCACCAAACTCCTCAGCGACGCAGCTTCGGAACCGCTTTTGACGACATCTTGTGATGGCCCGAAGACATTACACCGTTGTGTCGTCAAGGCGGTTTGACCGCAGTCCGGTCCCTACTCAAAGTTTCGTTGGGGTAGCTTTTACACCTACACTAAGGAGTTCCTCACTTGTTTCTCTTACGTAGGAAGATTTGTGCCCAGCAGTGGGAAATACACATCGTTTTCATCATATCATATCAGCCGAGAGACGCCCACTAGGCATAGGCCTTGCCCAAGGATCTCCAAACTGATCGGTTTTGCACTGCCCTCATCCATCGGCTGCCCGCGATCCTCACCAGATCGTCGTTCAAACTTGGGGGGCTTACCAACGCTGCGTCTCCTGGTACGCGGCCGCCACTCGAGGACCTTTCCGCCCCAACGGCCGTCTGTCCTCCTTGCAATGTGGCCTGCTCACTGCCACTGGAGGCTCATTGGGAATTGAGGAACATTGGGTAGGTATTAGTATAAGCATAAGATATAAATAGACGGGTTAAAAGTTGAAACCTACGATTAAATTTTAGCTTCATTCGCTGAGATATGACTCCGACAGTTGTCTTTTAATAAATTGAAGAATTGTCGTACATCACAGGAGTAGTCGGGTTATTCCGTAATGAGTTTTATTGCTGTAAGGATGTCATTATTGTAAATGTCAGTTTTTAATATTTTCTTGATTACATCACCAATATTTAATCAATCACTACATCAATCATTTTATTACAATAACTATTAATTGTCCTCTGAATAACACCTTAAATTAATGAAGATAGAGCTCTAAATCGTACTAAGCATGGAGTCCAATCAAGAAATTAATTGTCAATATTCATCTCAGCTTCTTGAACAATGCTGTGCGTATGTATCGATTGAGGAGAGTCGAGGTATTTTGGAATTTGGGAAACAGCGATGTTAGACGTGTAGCTAAACTGCCTATGAATTTAGGTGAAACTACACAAACTACACGTGGATAGTGCCATACCTACTGATTTCAATGTGACATATCTGTGAGTCGTTTCATTTTCTTCGGTAGACTAAAGTTTAATAATTGTAAACATTGTAGAAGAATAAGCTTCGATAATTTTATTTTACCGGTTTTATTTGTCATAATACTAAAATGATGGCGGACATTGTGAAAAAGAAAAAAAAAACATTTTTGCTTATCGAGCGCTGACATTTGCGAATTTCTGTCACTTTTACGCCATAAAAAACAGACACGTACGGATGCGACAGCGAAACACCTAAAAAACTGTAAATTGTATGGCAGCGTTTTGCATAAGCTATATCTCAACAAACTACTATTAGCAAGATGAGATAGCTGCGTCCTTCTCGTCAGTTTCGTAGGTTTTTACAAAATGGTGGCCTGGCGACACGAGCGCTACGAACTTTGTGTGGTGCTCGGCGGCGGTCACCTCTCGCTGAAAACCATGGTAAGAGCCATGGTTGGTAGCGAGAGGGTTTGGGAGGCGGTCGCCTCCTTCTGCGACTCTGTGCTCACGCAGAAGGAGGCAGCGGAGAGGTAGCGGGAGGAGGATGCTCTAGCCGCTCCTCTCCGGCGTAGATGGGTGGGTGCGAGAAGGCAGGCGGCGGCGATCGCCCGACTTCCTGCGCCCTAGGCGCGGCCGCGTGCGTGGGTTGCCCCCACGCATGCATTGCACATGCCGCCACGTCGTCTGGTATCCATCAACCCAGACGTGGCGGCATCCCATCGGCGCGAAACCTGGCCGTAAGGTCGGGTTACCTGGGGGTGGGCTGGTGAAATTGCTTCAGCAGAGCCCAGGCTACCCCCGCGAAGGGCAGTGGAGTTACCGGGGAGTTTTGGTGGGTATTTCCAGTGCTGCTAGCGCTGGATGACCCCCACACACGCCAGTCGCTTAGCCAGCGGCGGGTAGGTCTGTAAACGAATTTCTCCCCGTAAAAAAAAGGTTTTTACAAAAGGGTCGTTCGTTACACAGTCATAGATATGTGGAATATCTCGGTCTGTGTACCTCGCAAGGCGCCACCGCGGGTTTAGTCGGGGCGGGCGGACAGATTATCGCGTAATGAAAGCAGAAAATATAGAATAATTATTACTTAGGTATTATTTGCAGTTGGAAACGTGCACTACAAAAATTGATTTTTATTTTATTACTTAAGTACTGATTTCTCTTTTTATTTTGTTTTATTATTCCTAAAGCTCGAATTAAGATGTTGATATATTTAGTTTATGATTGATTTAACTAGAAGATGGCTAATGTAATATGAAAAAGAAACCATGGGCAGTTTGGCATTGAGCATGATCTTGCCAAACTGACTGTGGTTGAAGTTCGACGTCCACACCCACTTTTGTTTCGCTACCGACATGTTATCGCAGTGATTCGCTTCCGGATATAAACGCATCGGTGTACTGAGAGCGTTAATCTGATTTTTGGTTATTGTTTTTAAGTTATTCTCTATACCAACTGAAGTTATCTAAAATCTTTCTTTAAACCTCAAAGGGTACTAGACAAATATATCAGTCTCAAGTCTCAACTGTCAACTTGTCAATCAAAGGAAAAAGAAAACGGTCGTCGTGCTTGGCTAAATCAAGTAAGTAGTTGTCGAATCTTGACATTTAAACAATATACAGTGTTCTTATTATGTCGAGGTTGCTATGCCCGCATCACTATCGTCTTGACTTGAGAGAAATGACATTACGATGTAAATATAACCGTTTCTAGAGCTTTTCGCGTCCCTTGTGCTACGCGTGCTGTCATCCCATCCTTAGTGCAAGAGAATTTGTAATAACTACCCATATGTCAATTGATTTCTGACCTAGCACGCGTCTGAATTTACACCTCAGTAAGTACTTACTGACATATAAATACCGACGCGTATATTATGACCTGAATAGGCCACGGATGTCCAGGCATAAAGATAAGCATCTTCGGGATGTAGGCAGCTAATTGAAGTAAGTAGGTATTACGTATTACTTTAGTAATAAGGTTGAATATGCAACTGTTTTAGTAGATATCATTAGCTGTTGTCAATTGGCAATCTCCAAATATAATAGTGTGATAATGATAATAGTATTGATTTAAATTGAGTTGATGTTATAAATTATATGAACATAGTTCACACGACATCTCATCAAGTGTAACAGTTGTACTACGAAAACCGCCTCTATTACAAACGCAGTAAGGGTGGTCTCAAGTTTAAAATGTTACGCTTGATATGCTGTCGACTGACCATAACTAAGTACCTATAATGTGTTTTTGTCTATGTGGTTGATATCACAAACTACTTAGAGATACTACGTGTTGATATACATGTCATAGTTATAAATAAATAAAGAACAGGACGACGAAACCTGACGTGAAAACCAGGCCGTGAAACTATTGTAGTTTAGATATTTTTTCTAAATAAAAAATAATTTTTGAAAATTACTTCATCATCACCAGCCTATATACGTCCCACTGCTGGGTACAGGCCTTCCTACATGGAAGAAACACATGAGGAGTTTGGGCCATAACACCACCACGCTGGCCCAATGCGGGTTGGTGGGTTAAAGCGGTTGTAGTAAAAACCGGGACCAACGGCTTAACGTGCCTTCCGAAGCACGGAGGAGCTCGAGATTATAAATGTTGGTTGACCCATCCCAGGGTCAACCATGGCGAAAGTTGCTTTGTTTTCGTATTCGAAACCAGAGCGCTCAAACCAATACGCCACCGAGCTCCTCACGCCACCGAGCTCCTCACGCCACCGAGCTCCTCACGCCACCGAGCTCCTCACGCCACCGAGCTCCTCAGAATTTCATCAGAATTTGTCGATATTCAAATCCTCATCCTGTGTTTGTTACTCAAGTTTTCAGCTAACGCTTGCACCAACTTCCGAGCCGATGCGCCCGAGATCCGTGGATATTAACTCTTTATGAAAGTGAAGCGAAATATGCGACCAGGGGCCTTACCACCATCTTTATAAAAGCGATTCATATTCTGCTCGGTTCAGTATTGGCACGTATTGGTTCCTAAACTGCATCGCTGTCATAGTCGTAGATAGCGTCAAAGTACGAATTACCGATTCTACTCAGTTTAGGTCCTAAACTGGATCGCGATAAAAGATG
This sequence comes from Nymphula nitidulata, assembly GCA_947347705.1. Classification (NCBI taxonomy): domain Eukaryota; kingdom Metazoa; phylum Arthropoda; class Insecta; order Lepidoptera; family Crambidae; genus Nymphula; species Nymphula nitidulata. Next base: position 7,300,505 of record OX374636.1, on the reverse strand, counting down.
GTGGTACGGGTGCAGAGCAGATTAAATCGTGAACGTATTTTTTATTACCTTGTCGTTTTTCGAGTAAGTTTACCAGAGAAAAGCACATATTATTTGAGGCAGTAGGTACCACGTGAATATTCAGAATTTTTAATCAGGATTTAAATCTTTGTGACAAACAATTATTATGAGTATTCTTAATTTTTGATTTTAACATTATTATAAATGTTTGAAAAATTACTTAGTAATTAAAATAGAATAAAACTAGAATTACTAAGTAATTTTTCAAACATTTATAATAATGTTAAAATAAAAAATTAAGAATATTTGAAAGCACTGCCCCAACTTAACCGAATCGTCGGTATTTGTAAAAATACTCGTTTCGGATGTTGAAATAGAATATTTCCTGGGTGGCTCAGTGGTCAGAGCAGTCGCCCGGATTGCGAAAGGTCCCGGGTTCGATTCCTGCCTCAGGACGTGAAAATTTTATAGTTTTATTCTATTTTAATTACTAATTATAATGAGTTTTTGTAATTTGAATAAATAAAATACATAATAATCAGAATTAATACTTTATATACAAGGTGTAATTAATTATCCGTTGTATAGCGTCGGATTGATACATCCGCTGCCAGAATATCCATAGAATATTAAAGCATCCTTAAAATATTCCGTTCACCATTCAAATCAAATCAAATTAATTGCATGTCACATTACAAAAATATGGGGCGGTACATTTAAATAGGTCTACATGTAGATATGATCACATGTAATATTTTAGAATCTTGTCAAAAGATTGCCAAGCACTAAAGCATTTCCGAGTTTTAAGTTTCAAGCTTTATCCGTTTTGGAGTTAGGACAGAAAAACTCATGTGATAACTTTAGGACGCTCTACTAAAAGTATCATTAATGAATTGGAAAAATTTTGCGCCGAATTAGGCTTTCAAGTAATGCCACCAGAGCTCATCGAAGCATCGTTGTAGGTTGTTAGGGTTCATCTCCTATGGTTCTATGCTGTCATCATAATTGTTCTTGATTTTTATAGAGCGGATAATGCTCTTATCGCTCTGCCTTTGTTGTATTAAATATGACATTTGCGAATAAAAATGGGGCATAAAAAGAAAAGAGATTCGTAGAGACTAATTCTCAAACTAATTGGGAAAATCTACTCATCGTTAATGATCAATTTCGACTTCTCAGACAAAATTAAATTGGTAATGGAATAGGGTTGAATGCAAAACGAAGCTTTGTCCAAAAATAGGCGTTTATTACCCGTAGATATTATATTGTAGCTGTATTGATTCGTTGTAGGCGTTCAATACACAAAATCATAACGCTATAAAAGTTTATATGTGTTTGTTAAACTGTGATAGGAAAGACGTATACCGAGAGGCGAAACTGGCGAAACTGGCGAAACCGACTTTAAATATAAACCGATTTAAAACGCAGATAAGATAGAGTTTAACACTAATTTTTTTTCCAAGATCCTTAAGGATGTTCATCAGTTTCAACTGCAACAAAAACTCTCTGTAGCGAAACTCTGTTGGGTGCACGACCACTTTTAGGTGGCAATTATTATCCAGGTATAAGGGCAACTATTGGTATAGCAACAGCTGTTGACCGTTAGCTTGTATGAACGATGATGATAAACAAGGAACACGGACAATATTTTAGTGGATAGTCTCGGCCTTTGACTAGTTCGAAGAGGACCATATAGCCCTGCATTGTTCTTTACTTTTCCTACAATACAGGGTTGGCGTAACGGTGTGCCAATGCGGGTTGGTGGGTTAAAGCGGTTGCAGGAACAACCGGGACCAACGGCTTGCTTGCTAATGTGCCTTCCAAAGCGACAAAGAGCTCGAAATTGATAGAATTAATGAAATTCTTTAGAAATTCAAATATCAAAAGATATTTGAATCTGAATTTCTAAAGAAATATCACGGATAATTCTTTAGAAATTCAGATATCAAAAGATATTTATTGTGACACACAAGAACAAACAAAGAGCAATCAAAAAATATAAAAATTGGCATGTCTAATACAACCTCTAACATGTAATCAAAAATTTAAATATTGATATAGAATGGTGTCCTTAATTAAAAACTTAAAGACAAAGTAAAAAAGAGTATGTCTAGTAGCATAAACAACCTCTAACAGAAATTACAATTTTTGATTGACTTATCCTGATATCGACTACAGCAAAAGTTGGTTGGTAGTAATTAAATCCAGAGCGCTGGCGATGATGTCCAAATTTTAGGTTAAACATAACAAAATAAAACGTATGCGAGTTTTATATGTTCATTGAGCGCTGCCCTTATACAATCCAAACAACATGATCACAACCCAAAGTTTTGGGCCACGTCCCGACTATTTATCCAATTTCCTTTCAAGAATACTTAACGCCATTAGAATGTTTACAGGGATTGGTATACTTTAGGGACTACAGGCTACAGGACGAAACAACACTGATTGTTATCTATGTATAAGTATTGAATTAAATTTGTATTGTGAGTTGTGATGGAAATAAGTCTAGTGTCGTTAATAATAATGAAATTAGTATTTTTTACTAACACATTATCTATAATACCCAATTTAGTTGTTTTTGTTGGGTTAAAAAGGTTACTTTATTGAAATTACAAACAAAGAAAAAAAACGATGAAAATAACTAGAGGATCACTAGAGGTGATTACTTCTTTCTTGGTGAGATAAACGTTGTTCTAAAAACGGTAAAAAGGAAGGATAGAAAGCGGTGAAGAATTAGCTGGTTATTTATACCTAGCGCTCCGGTGGTGTAGTGGTAATCGCGTCTGGCCGGACATCAGGAGACGCGGTTTCCATTCCCACGTGAAGCATATATTTTTCCGTCCTTTTCTTTTTTATTTGTAAATCACTTTCATTTTTACATGAGTGACGAGTTACAAAGGTTTGTTTACATTTTATTGGCTCAATATTGAGCTTTTATGGCTCAAGTATAGCCGAAATGTGGAATTGATTAAGTTAGTTGTATTATGGATACCTTCTAGATAACGGAGAAATTTGGATAACAATGGTGCTAAGGAAAAGTTCTCGAAAACTAAAGCCAATGGCAGCGCTGGTCATCATAAACGGGAGTTATTTAAAAAAAAATCGTTAAATAATCAGGTGTTTCATACTAAATTCTAATGCCTATACCCGTCTATACATATGTAACAGCTGATTTTTTTACACCTTAAGAAAGCATATAGGCTATCTTTTGGCGCATTAACCGACATTCACTTAGGCGGAGTCGCGGGCGGCTACTATTTATAATAATATTAAATAATTATTATTTATTGTACATAAGAGACAAAATAAACATCATAAAGCTGCAAACATAAAAACAAAATTTAAAAACAAATAATAATAATAACCAAATAAATATTTACGCGACCTTATCGCTAAAAAGCGATTTCTTTCAGGCAACCAAGGCAGGCTTTACTAGGCGGTAGGCCCGTATGTAGGGTCGTCTGGGTAGGTGCCGCCGCCTTTCATAGCTGTGAAACAGTTGGCTGTGTTTCGGATTGAAGGGAGCCAGTATGATTACTGGGCATGGACAGAATTCCATCTTACGCTTCAGGATGATATAAAAACCTGAGGTGATATAAAGCTTTACAAAGAAGGAGAACGAAGAAAGTGTGCAAGATATTAAAGGAAAATACTAGGATAAGTAAAATAAGTATTTTATATGTCCAAAATTTATAACATCACTATACTCGCACCTGCTCCAGATTTCTTTCTGAGCATTTCCCGCACCGTTATTACTTTTAGCTTTGATATTTTCCAGAGACAGTCCTAGCTTTTAAAAGGTATCTACACCCCTTTTGCGCCTGGAATCCTTTCAATGCAACTGCATTGAAAATGCCTTTCGACTTTAACAGAAATACCAGAAACTCATGACATGTTTGTTTCATAGCATATTTCTTTTCCTTTTTTGGCTCAGCAGAGATAGCGGTATTACCTAATGTGACAATTTATTTAAACAGTATTTCTTTTACACAGCGTGGCCTAAAGTAAAATCAAAGAAGCTGCGATAAAATAAAACAAAATTTTAGTAACGAACGAAATAGTGAATACAAATACAAATATTTTTTATTTGCTAATAAATAGGGTACAGGGTGCGGTGTCATTTTATATTTATTTGTGCTTTGACCTATTTAGCCATATAAACATAGCATGCAAATATTAAGAGTAGGTAATTTTTACATCATCAAAATTTATTATCAGCAAACATAATTCATAATATCAAGAAAAAAAAGTAAAGAAATCATCAATTATATTAATATCTGCAAAATATTTATTGTCATTCATATTAAAATTATTATTCTGTTAGTATTAATTATTCGAATTACAATATTTTAGTCACTACTTTACTTACTTAACGATTATAAAATAAAATAAACCAGTGGATCAACCATTTCAAACATTATTTATTAAAAACTCATCAACCGAATAAAACGTCTTTTCCAACAACCAATTCCGTAATGCATGTTTTAAACGATTGAGAGCAAGTAGCTTAAATGAATTAGGAACCTTATTATAAATGGACTTACCCATAGCATAACTGTTACTCAGAAATCTTTTAGTTTTTGGGACTAGTTCTAGTACAAGCCTATGAGGATCTCGTCTTGTTCTACATGATAAATCTTTTGCCTCAACGAATTTATCTCTATTTTGTCTTACAAATAATGCTACTTCTAAAATATAGAGACAGGGAAGTGTCAGTATTTGAAGCGATCTAAAATAAGGTACACAGGATACGGCGGGAGCTATATTAGAAATAGCTCTAATGCATCGCTTTTGAGCTACAAATAGTTTTTTGATATCTGTGCCATTTCCCCAAATTACCAACCCGTATCGGAGCACTGACTCAACATATGCGTAGTATGCCATAATAGCCGTATTAACATTGGCAACCTTTGTCAATTTATAAAGGGCGAAACTAAAACTATTTATTTTATTATGGACTTTATCAATTTGATCCTTCCAACTAAGTTTTGGATCAATAGTTAACCCTAAAAATGTCACATTGGTAGCATTACTAAGACATTGTTCTCGAAAGTCAATGTCAGTTGATTGATTTTTAAAATAATTAAAATTTATTAATTTTGTCTTTGACAAATTAATTCTTAGGTCATTTTGTTCAAGCCAGTCAGTTATTTTTGTAAGTGAGTGAGAGTAATCCTTATCGGTTGAAACTATAACATTTGCGTCATCCGCGAAGATAATAGTTTCCACGGAGCTAACATGAGATTTCATTTAATTTTGAGCCTTTCATTTGGACAAATAGAGAACATAACAAGAGATAAACGAAATAATAAGAATAACGTTATATTAACGTTACGAATTACGCTGAATATTAGTCCTCAAATTCGGAATATATTACATGGTAGATTTACTGGTTTAAACCCGATTTCATCTTTGTCTGCCATTATCAAAGAAAATGAGACAGACTCAGGATCAAACCTGCTTTTTAACTACGCAACATCAATGATAAATGATACTGACTTCATTTGAAGTTTAAATTGGTTCGTTAAAATGCAAGATAATATAACAATGACGTCAAGTAGTGGATTTGCAACTTTTAAAAATCCGGGCGAAGGCTTTCACGGCTAAGCTGCTAAGCACTTAGGATAGTCCGGTGAATTGTTCTAATCTTTCTATTTTTGCGCTATGCTAACATCTGCCCCCACAGTGTCAAAATTATTATATTTCGAACGAATGTTTTTACAAGTAGAAAATTTAAAAATACACTTAGGTACTAAGTGGCTTCTAAAATAATCATTTTACAATATTAAAGAACGTTAGCTCATAAACGCAAATACAAGATAGACTAGAAGAATTTCACAGGGATATCCCAAGTCCTGGGTGGCTCAGTGGTCAGAGCAGTCGCCCGGATAGCGAAAGGTCGCAGGTTCGATTCCTGCCTCAGGACGTGAAATTTTTCTAGTTTTATTCTATTTTAATTACTAAATATTAAAGAATTTTTAGAATACGACATGAGAAAATTTTATTGTAAATAATAACTATCATTTATAATATATTAATTTACAATTTTATTTTTTATTTAATCATGACAATGACAGACCATTAAAAATTTTGCACGGCTGTTAGACAGGCTGAATACCAAATTTTGTAATTTAATAAATTTAACTGACAAAATAATGGGATATTATAAAAAATAAATATAAAAGGAATATATAAAAGGCACGCAAAACCAAGAAGTATAAAACAGTGCTGATAGCCAGTGTCCAATTTCATCTTTTACAACATAAGTTTAGTTCTAGAATCCGTAAATAGATGATTCTGACTTATTTTACGTCATGCCATCGTTTTTTACTTTAATTTTACCTAAATGTTCTGTATATAGAAATTAAATAGTCTCCGACTTGAAAATGGTGTTTTTAGTCAGCCAGTATCTGACGCCAATAATATACTTGGACCCGATATTAAGACTCCAGATTCCAAACTTTATTTCATTTCAAGTGCCGCCATGTCAAAAAACTACAGCGGAATATTTTCCTGTTGAGACAATTGGGGGAACAGTGGAACGCAACGGGATCAGCATACCTTATGAATAATATTTTCATAGTAAAACTGGTAAGCTTGGAACACAATCTTGCTACGCTCACCAATTTCAAGTTAGAGGTGTATTGCTTAGCCACCCGAAACCCCCAATGTTTTGATCGTACCTGTAATGAAATGTAATAAGGCATAGGAGAGTTTGGTATCTTGATAACACAAAGGAGCAATCAGGGATATCTCCAGAAATCCATTCAGTGTGTGTAATCGAAATCAATAGGATAAATATACGATACGATGGCACACGTAATTGTACGAAATATGGTTGCTGAGATACCTATCCGACTTCACGCTTTCTATCAACAATCCAGAAGTACAAAATGTATGTTGCCACTTTTTGTTGTAGTTTTCTATATTTAAAAAAAAAATGACACTAAATTTCGCTCGGATCATAGCAGATCATAGATTTATTGTCGTATTGACAGCACCACCCTGTATAATATGGCTGTTTGAAATATATTTGGTAATTATTAATACGAAAGAAACATTGCCTGCATTTCTGTTTCTTAGACTCCAAAGCCGCTGAATCTATTCGGATAAATTTGGCTTGGAGATAGACTAACACCGATATGCAGAGACGTTTCCTCGAAACCGCCTCCACTCGACCTTAGTCGAAGTCACCTCAAGGAAATCTTAAAAACATCCTTGAAATCGGTATGTTCAGTTACGGCTTCATCCTCCAGTGAGGAAACTCCAGTAAAGTCGAGTTGTGGTTGAGTGAAGGAATGACGTCATGAAATTTCTTATTATTATATTGGCAAAGTGTAGAGAATATGTTTATGGCTCACTTTTTTCATCTGTGGGATGTCGTCTTCCTCTGAGATTGTGTTCTGCTTCTGTGAGGTATCTTTCAGTTCTGTCATTCAACTCAACTGTTGACTGCAATGCTTTATTTTAATTTATTTGATCAGTATGAAAATTTTCGCGTTCAGTATGAAAATTATTATGGCCGGGAGGCAAGTTTTTAGTGAAATGGTAAAGGCGTGCTTGAGGGAATTTATCATAAAGTAGAAATTAAACACCACTGTCGGTTGACATAATTATATTTGCATCACAATATCTAGGTAAATTAATAAAGGTGTATCTAGCACATATACTCACTTGAAAGTTAGTCAATAAAATCATAGAAATCAGTCATTATGCTAATAAAACTTGAAATAACCTCAGAAATAACGTGAAAAGCACTGTTAACAACCTTTGAGGAGACCTCAAGGTAGATCGCGACGTACCTTGAGTTTGACAGTTCATTACTCGACTCGACTGAGGAATTTGCTCAAGTCGAGGATAGTTTTTTGAATTCTGCATACCGATTTAATCCTTGAGGCTGAGTCGAGTCACAGTCGAGTGGAGGAAATCTCGAGGAGCCGACTGTGCATATGGGTGTTAATCTTAAGAATGGGGTGTCTTTTGGCATGATGGCCGATATTCACGCGTGCGGAACAGCGATTTATTATAATTGTAATATAAATTTTTAGAAAACGCTTTTGCAAATTTTTGGCGGAGCGTCTTAGTTTCCGAATTTTAATTTACTTAATTACTAGTACCTACTTACGTGTGACCCTTCACCTGTGCCACCTTATCATAGACAATAACAAACTTCGTTCATTAGTAGACTTGTAATAAATGAAATAATAATAGTAATCGCACTAGGTTCGGAGTTGCTTATCTTGTACGTGCTCTTAATACAGATGCTTGGTAAGTATTACATAAAGTTACGATATGAGAGTTTACGTGAGTTTTCTCGAAGAAGGTTAAAACTTTAAGGATAAATATGAAATATTTACCGTTACGCTGATACATGCCTACAAATCAAGTTAAAGACTAAGACATTATACCTTAATCCACTATAATAGGAGTCATTCTTTGACGTGTTACGATTTAGAGTAGATGTACAGGTATTATGTACTTAGAAACTTGGAGCCTAAAACAAATAAAAACATATTTTGTCTGGAATGTGTGGTTCGACAGACTGAAACAAAGAACACGTAAAGGTTATAAGGTGTTACAAAAAGGTGTTGACATATTTTAAGGGCTTTTTCTACCCCTCATACAATCAAATTTTACTATGAGGACAACTACGAAATCGATAAAAGGAAATCAGTTGTTCCATACATTGCATACAACTATCGCGGTATTAAACCTTACTATGAAAAAGAAATAGTTGAAAAGGAAAAAGAAAAAGTTGTTTGCATTGATAAGAGTAGAGTAAATTATGTAGTGGTTATTATTTAAATATTATTTTCAAATCATTTTAATATTATTAATATTTATGAAATTGAGATTTCAAAGGTGACATATAATTACCTAAGCAATGTTTTATTATTTTTATTTGGAGATAAATTTAAGTATTTTTATTTCGTTAGAATTAATAATTTAAATGAAATTATTTTTAATTTATTTTTTAGTTACTAATAATTATGTTCCGTTGTATGTAGTATTTTTATTATTAATAAGAAAAATCAAGCCCTATTATGTTGCTATGCCCTTACAGGGCGTCACATGTATACCTGACAATAAAATGTACCTCCAATCATAATATTATGTAATGTGACAAGCAATAAATAAATAAGTAAAATATGAGTACCTACACATTTTTGTAACACCGTGTACCTTTATTCACAGATCTTTATCAAAATTCTAATGTAGCCAGCTACAGATGTTTTAGGTGGCCCCTAACCCATACGATATCATCTGACTCACCATAAAAACTTTTTCTTCGGGAGTAAAAAGTTTTCTAGCCGAATTTTTTAAAGGTTGTTGCGATAACATGGTAAAAGGATTTATAGCTTTTATTCTTGCTTTCGATATCAAGTTGTCTGAAGTATAGCATTTCTATTCAGATTTAATTATTATTTCATATAGTTGGTTTTAAAATAAGAACAAGTAAACTTGAATTTGGATTAAATCTATTTAGACATATAATCAGATTATCGCATTAGTTTAATGCCTACTATGCTAATGCGATAACCTGACAATTTTTCTGCCCTTGCAAACAAAAATTACACTCGCACAGTTGTTAATCCAACCTATTTTTGATTATGCTGATGCCTGCTACCTCGATGCCAGGGAGGAACTGCTAAACAAGTTGGAGCGTTTGCAGAACCTCTGCATCCGTTTTATCTTTGGGCTTCGGAAATACGACCATATTTCGCAACATCGCAGCAGTCTCAAGTGGCTACCTATTCGCCATCGTCGGAATACTCGTATCCTTTGTCTTCTTTTTAATGTCCTCCATAACCCCTTGTATCCTTCCTACTTACGTGAGCGCTTCTCTTATACCTGGTCTCCCGATAAACCTTGTCGGTCTCACCTCCGTTCTATCCTTAATTTTCCTTCCCATACATCTGATTTCTTTTCCTATTCCTTCTCTGTTCACGCCGTTAGACTGCGGAACTCACTTCCGTCCGCTATCCGTGATTGCGAAACTGTATGAATTTTCAAATCACGAGTTAAAGCACATTATCTTTCCGTTCTATAATCCTCTTTTTACTAGTTTAATTTTTATTATAATTTTGTGTTTTAAGTATATTTGTATGTTTTGTAGGGAATTTTTGTTTATATACATATTATTTATATAATTATCATTTTTATTATATTTTAGTACACACCATTTCTACCATTATTTATTTATTCTCCTAGTCGTAGGGCTGCTGGAAGAGATTTCTTTTAGGAATAAGCAGTTCCCTTGTACTCTGTTGTCCTTGTTTATGTTTTCATTGTTGTTTTTATTGTGTGTACATAAATTGTTAAATAAATAAATAAATATGTTACTTAAGACAAATATAGATACCCTCAGAATATATCATCCGTTCACATAGGAGTCATAGGACGCAGCTATGTGCCCTGCATTGAAAATAAATATTTAGCCAAACTACGTCGGTTACATTGCTTATATAACATTCTTTCTAGGATTTGAGGTTATAACCAAAATTTAGCAAGGTGTAATTACAGTTTATATGATTAATCAAAACGGTGCAACGGTGGTAAGTGGCTACCAACGCCTATAAACATCTGCAATAACAAGGAAACGATCACTCGAACTGAACAATCCAAAACAGCGAATTGTTTCACGGCTGAAATAAGAAAGGCGGTGCTACCTACCCAGACGACCCTACATACGGGCCTACCACCTAGAAAAATTAATATAAATTACACTAATGGTTGATGATATTATACCATTTATTTGTCATCTAACGGGGACTCGAGATTCTTTAAACGGATATTGGAATCTGTGCCGTATAACGCGGAAATTGGTTGTTAGATCTGTTTGGTCTCGCCTTTGTGCAAGCTTTTAAAATAGCCAAAGCCACGGAAATAGGACTGGAGGGGTTTTATCCAGGAACTATTACAGGGTTGACAGGACTTATTGTTTTTGGAATAAACCATTAATAATATAAGATGTGTGAGGAGCTCGGTGGCGTAGCGGTTGAGCGTTCTGGTTTCATTTACGAAAGCAAAGCAACTTTCGCCGTGGTCGAGCCCGGATTGGTCTATCAAAATTTGTAATTAACTCGTTGCTCCCGGTTGTAACTGTAATCCCTTTATCCAACCATCTGCATTGCGCCAGCTTGGTAGTGTTATAGCCCAAACTCCTCATCCTTTTATAATAGGCCTGTACCCAGCAGCGCGAGAAGGCGGGCGGCGACCGCCCGCTTGCCTGCGCCCTAGGTACGGCCGCGTGCGTCGGGTAGCTCCCGCACAATACAAAGGCCGCCACGTCTGAGATTGCTCATGGTAACTCTGGGCAATCTCCATCGGCGCAAAACGAGGCCATAAGTCCGAGTCGCCTGGGGGTGATCTAGTGAGTTTGCTTCGCAGACCCCAGATCGCCTCCGCAAAAAGCACGGGAGTTATGCAGGCGTTTTAGCGGGTATTCCCAAGGTCGATCTAGACTAGACGTTCCGAGAGCTCCACATACGGCCGCTACTTCGCTAGTGGCGGGTAGGTCTGTCAATGGATTTCTCCTGGTTAAAAAAAGGTCTGCACCTATCAGTGGATAGGTGCAGACCGATTGTGGGTTCTGGCAGAACGGTAATAGGTACGTTCAAGGTTTTTTTGTAACGCTTGATGTGCCTTCGACTGTACATAGCAATATCCTGTTTGCTGTGTCAGCGTCGCCCGCCTACGAAGCCCGGAGTTTAACACGATGTTTTAATAAATAATAAGTAATAATAAAAACATTTATTGATATAAAACATGTACAAAAATATTTAGTGAAACCCCTGACCTGTGCCCTGACGCCTGTGCATATGGGTACATACATGTGTTACAAAAGTCAGTGCCCACTCACTCTCTATAGTTTTTTTTACAATATAAATAATATTTTTTTAAATTTTATTACTTTACATTACATTTATTTTGATTTGCTATGTGTGTGTGGGTGCGTGCGTGCGTGTGGGTAGTCCTAAGTTATAATTTACGGTTTTTATTGTGTTCAGTAATGTATAGCCGCCAAATCGATAGCACGTTACATTTCTGAGCTGTGGGAAATCTGTATGGACTGAAAGTCATTACTTTCAAAAAAGCCCGCTTACAGGCGCCTGTTATGGAACTAGGGTTGGCTAAAGGGAATATAACTATCTACCAATCACACAAACAAGATCTGCCAGATTCAACAGTCGGTCTTCAACATACATAAGAAATAGACGAATTATTGTCACCATGATTTCACCTGCGCTATCTATTACAAGTGTAACAGATATATGGTACTATGTAAGAAACTCTCCAGGTTGCTCATAGGAACATAATAGCCTATTAATTACAAGTTTGCATGAAACTTTGTCCAACTAATATAAAAGTTGCCACGTGGGAGGGCAAAAGTTGGTTTAATCACCGAAACTAATTGCACCAAAGTATTTTTATGGGTTCAATAACTTTTAAATGGACGACAATTTCTTGGAATCTTTATCTTGATAAGCCTCTTAAAACTTTGAAAATATTTAATAGCATTCACTTAAGGTCTAAGTAAAGTTGTGATGGAATTGTAAGACTGGTACTAGGATTCTTAAATATTAAAGACGTAAAGTGGGAAATAAATGCTTACTGTACAAAACTCAGGTCCTCTTGCCATTCTCTTCATCCTTCATAAGAGAAAGAAGAGGCGTGAAAGGACACGTCATGGAGACGGCTAGAACAATTTTATTTCCACTGTGTATACTAATTTTACGCTTACGTGACCTACGTGTCTGTAAAACGGCATAATGCTAGAAATAGGCGACGCAAAACAACTAAACTAGATCTCGAGACAAAGACTCTTAAACAGCACAGACAAAGTTTATCATCATCTGCTGGGCACAGGCCTTCCTACATGGGAGTAACATATGAGGAGTTTGGGCCTTAACACCATCACGCTGGCCCAATGCGGGTTGGTGGGTTAAAGCGGTTGCAGGAACAACCGGGACCAACGGCTTAACGTGCCTTTCGAAGCACGGAGGAGCTCGAGATAAAAAACTTTGATTGACCCATCTCAGGATAGACCATGGCGAAAGTTGCTTTGTTTTTCGTATCGAAACCAGAGCGTTCAAACCAAAGCGCCACCGATCTCCTCAATATTTGTGTACATTTTGAAATCTATAATTCTCCATTATTTAGTATCCATAAGTTATCTAGAGCTCTTGACGATGCTTAAAACATATATAGTATAATGTCTAAGGAGATATTTGCTGTTAATTCAATAACAATGTAAGAGAAATAACAGAAACACAAATAATGTACTTGTCTAGAGTTATTTCCCACAGAGTAGCAATTATGAGAAACAGACGTTTACTACCAAAGCTGGGAGATCCGTCTGGACTTCAGCGCATATAGATCACAATCAGCTGTAATCCTCAGTTGGAAGCGATAAATGACGGACCACTGGACAAATGCTACTATATCTTATTCATGTAACAGTAGAGTTCGGTATTAAATAAAAGAACTTTTATATTACCGAACTCTACTTGAAAGCAGTAAATAAACAGTCCTTTTTACTGTGTTTCAGTAATATTTTCTGTTGTATTCTCAAATAAAGCAGGTATTACTTTGTACTGTTAAATAATTGTACTTAACTGTTACTGTTATAAATAAATAAATAAATTACTGACCTAGCACCGGCTAGCCAAATGGTGCCCTTTCACTATGTAAACTACCCGTTAAGGGGTCCCGGGCTTGAAATCCGGTAGGGGCAGATGTTTGTAAGATGAGTACAAAAATTAGTTCTCGAGTAATGAATGTTTGTATGTTTATTTAGTATATTTCTAATACTTATATACATGTAGTATCCATTACAAAAGCTCACAATGATGCTTACTTTGGGCTAAATAAATAGGTGTGAGGGTTTGAATATATAATATAGGATGAGACAAACCAATGCTCCCTGAAGGGAACGTATCATAAATATTGAAGTTAGCAAATTATACTCCAAGGATAGATTGATTGGTTCACTATTATGAACCCTATTGATCGGAATCATAATAATACAGTAACTCTAGCACAAACATTTTTAAATTTCGAACTGTAATCGTATCGTTCACGCACTTTTTAAATTTCAAACAAAAGCCAGACAAAAGCTAACGTAACTACTCGATACGATGGCAATTCGAAATTTAAAAGTGTTCCTGCTAGAGGTACAGAATGCTTATTTTCTACACATGGCGGGTTCGATTCGCGGATCAGGTAAGCGACTTTTAACAAAGCTTTGAACGCAGTTATAGTTATTGCTAAAATTAAAGGAATGTTTCCATTGAGTCTCATTTGCTAACTTCAATATTAAGGATACTTTACCTCCAGGGGGCATTGGTTTGACTCACCCTGCATATAAATGATGGACCGCTGAAAAAATGCCCCACTGGCTCATTTGTCTCACAGTAGAGTTGAGTGTTGCAGATCTTCTAGCAGTAAATGAACAGTATTTTATATTTAACAGTAATATTTTCTGATATTTTCTTTTTTTTAAAAAAAAAACAGGTATATTATGATGGATTACAACAAGATTTACTAAAAGTTATTAAATTACTAGTAGCCGCCCGCGTAGATTACGGTTATTGTGCCGAAAGGTAGCCTATATATCCTTTATCAGGATATTCCAAAATTCATCTAAATCGCTTCAGTGACTTAGGACTGAATGCGTTTCAGTGAGACGGGGTCTCTATGGATATCTACAGACTGAACCTTACATAAAATTCAATTGGTATTGAACAAGCTAACATGGTCGGACATAAGAGATAGTGAGATTTTGGGAGTTAAATTATTAATTGATACTAATGCCAATGAAAAAAAGAAAGCGCTCAATAAAACCTTTCAGGTATTGTAGCGACTCCAGCATTGAGACTTGGATTGAAACACAGAATTGATCCAAACTTAACTCCAAACTAATTCCAAGAGAGTTCTATTGATTGAAAATAGTGGAAGGTAACTTTGACGACTGGCTGGCCGAGTGGTCTGTACCCCTTGCTATACGGGCTGCTCGGTCAAGGGTCCCGGCTTCGAATCCCGGTAGGGGCAAATGTTTATTTGATGAATACGAGCATTATCAATATTTATCCGTTATCTATTATCCATAACACAAACTCTTAATGATGCTTACTTTGGGCTTGATAATAGGTGTGAGTGTACGAATATTATTATTATAACTAGTCCCATCATACTTACCGATACTTTTCCGAGAATTTTCACAGATTAGTAATTAAAATACTTACATTATGTTCGTAAGTTTATAGAGCATATAATTTCTTGTGCACACTGGAGTTAACGATTCACTTGATATGATTGCTATCTACCCTCTCTTTTTTATTAGAAACACTGAGACATTGACATTATTAGTTCACAGATCACGCCCACCAGTGCCCGTGACGTCACATGGTACACGTCATCCTGACAGTGTAGATTGATTTTCCTTCCTTGGAAAAGGGTCGGTGGAGAGAAGCCATTCAGTAAAAATGCCCGTATCATCCTGTGAATAAGGAAGTTTCGTATATCAGATAGTTATTTGGGAATAGATTTAAAAGAAGAAAGAATAATGGAATTTGGGTTATTTACCAAGTGCTCAACTCCTAAGATCATGGTGAATGCGACTGCGGCAATGTTGTAACTAAAACAAACAAATCACATGGTAATTTTCATTGAATTATAATGTAAGTACTCTTTGATTGTAATATGTCATCACCATATTTCTGAAACTTGGAACTATTTGCCAGCATATGTCCTCCTTCCATATGATAGGTTTTATTCAAAACAGACCTAAAAAGGCATCTTATATGGCGACAAATGGAGTTTATCATAGAACAGTATATTCATCTGCACTGTAAGAGTCCTTACGCGAAGATCTTGATTATGTAGATATACATTATGAGGTACATGGTGGACATGGTGGACCGGCGATCTGGTTAGGGTCGCGAGAAATCGATGGATGCGGTCAGTGCAGGACCGATCGACTTGGCCTTGCCCAGCAGTGAGGGTCTCTCGGCTGATATTAACATGATGGTGGTGATGTTGAGTGGAGACAGTAATGACTCCGAGGACCGGCATGCTTCTGAGTAGGAACAGGAAGGTGGGATAAGGTCAAAAGCGCTTTAGATCACTCACCATGATATAGCCGATATAATGTTTTATTATAAAGCACCGATAAACCATAAACACTATAAACATTTCATTTTTGAGTAGACCCTGGCAGGTTGGCAAGGGAAAGCGGTAAAGGGACAAGAAAAAAAGACAAAAGTCTATAACTATAAACAAGAAATAAAGTAGATCATACGTGACATTTGAAGTACTTTTTCATGTTCTACTTCCTCGCAAAGCGGCGAAGCCTCTGCGCTCATCATAAACCATGACCTTTTTTAACAATTTCTGTAGTTTATTCTACGAACGTGACTCTGTGTCACCGACAAAATACCTTACTGGTAGCCAGCTCTCTTATTGCGTGACTTTAATATTAATAGTTGAATACTATCCCTGGCTTTCAAAGACAAGGGATGCGTTTTGCTGGTAAATAATTCAAGGTATTGGATGCACGGCACAGAAATCAGTGGCTTAATTTTTTTGGCGTGACGTTGAGATGAAATTGCCAATGACAAGTTCGTATAAGTATTGTTACGTGATAATACTCAAAGATACTGTACGGCTCCAGATAAAGTGTAACACGTCAATTGAAAAATGACTCTTAAAACAATACCCAAAAATATCTAAGTGCTACGCATGATTTGCCGTCGAGTGTATTTTATATGTCTTGTAATACCAGCTTTATTATTAAAATAATTATCTACAAATTTGTTATTTCAACTTAAATTGTAAGAATCTTATTTTGATATGACATCAAAAGAATGTTTAATTTACTTATGAATTTATGTCATTACCTGTTACTGAAAAGGCGCTTTTACCAATAAATGAGAAGTTATTTGACTACAAAGTCGAAATAGAACCTTTCCGAACACCCAACATCAGTGAGATTCCTTCGTTATACTCGTATTATGGTTAATGTCGACTGAGTTATTTCATAAATTAATTCAAATATTTGCTCGACGCACTTTCGCCCTCAAATAAATATTCAAAAGCATCCCTTTCTTAGAAATTTCGGCGTATTACATCCGAATCGACTAAGGACTCTCCATTGAATTATTCATTTTGTAGGTTTCACAGTTTGATTGTGATAGGGTGTGTGCTAAGGAACGCATTACTAGTAGGTACTGGATGAACCGATCGCTTAACCCGATACGGCATCGAGTCAAAAGTCTTATGGTCTAACTAAATGCTCCGCAATACATACCTACTTTTACGGAGCATTTCGATAATATATTAACCTGTGAAGCTGCACATTCCAGACAGAATTTGTTTTTAATCTTTAGCTACCGAGGTGGTTTTTTTGACACACTAGTACGACGTGGGGCTTGAGAGGCCGCATATAAAACACAGATTTTTATAGAAAATACGTATAATGTACACCAAACTATATGATATAGTGTTAACTTAGGATCTGCAAATAAATGAAAAGGCAATTATAATAATGAGCTACTTATATCCCGTATTAAAAATCTAAATCTGATGACTTTTAATCTTTAAGTCCGTTTTTTAAGTAAAAAAATGGCACATGAAATAAAAATAATTTAAAAAAAACTTCTAACCAATAATGACTGTTAAATAAAAAGTAAAATGTCTGGTATTCTGAAAATAAAAAAATAACCAACAACAAAATTATTCATAACCTAGCCACATTTTCTTAGTGCACTATAAAATAACATAATTTTTGCAAGAGTAACATTGATATGTGGATTTTTGATTTCGTTTGGGTGGACAAGTTGCACATATTTTAGTGTTATTTCGTCAAATAACCAATTGGATTTCTGAAATTAAGGTCTTTGATTTGATCGTAACCCAAAAGAAAATTCATCTATAACTTAATCATGCTTAGTTTGGACTGGATAATAGGTTCGATTGTAAGGATATAATTACTATTATTAATTGTTTCATAACATTTTGACTGTTCTTATCCAATTAACGTTTTTTGAGGCATTGTTAAGTTCTTATATTCTTTGTGCAAAAATTGGAATGATTTTTTGCGCTTCGTTCCATTGATAGAATGTAGGTCAGGGGAGCGTCGTCGCACTATTCTTCCTTGTCTAACTTCCCTCTCCATTGTGAATAGAGTTGGGACCAGAGAATGCAAGAAACTATTTTAATAGGTTCAGATTTTTAACGAGATTAAACTCAAAGCGATTTAAAGTTGCCGCGGAAAGAATGTTTCAACCTTTTTGTTTGGAGATGGACTGAGTAATCGTTTCAAGATAATTTTTATCTTCATAAAATTGCAGCCAATGTTATATTGTTTCATACAAATGTCATGAAATTATCAAATTAATGAATTAGATGTATTTGAATAGTCACTTTCGAAGGCCAAACCCAGATGGATGATCGTGGACTAACCTTGTAGTATTCCAACGCACATAGATTCTATTATAAATTAAGTACTGTTCTTTAATTATTAATTGTCCTTTGAATAATGTCTATGTTATCCACTATTGTTCTGTATCTATTATTTTTTTAGCACTGAATAAATTTCATTTCTTTCTTTCTATTTATCATTAGCACCACTGAATATATCAAAAATCAAAAATCCGCATATTTTGCTTACATTGATGTCTTAATTATTCCAGCTATTTTGATTTTAAAACAATACTAGCGAATTGATTTTGAAAATAAATCTAAGGCACCAATTTGAAAGTTTTCTAAATCGTGAGGACGGAGTTCTGAGGTTAAACATATAAAAAAACAACCGAATTGATTTATTTCTCCTTTTTTGAAGTCAGTTAAAAAGTAAACGCTTCTGCAGATGACACCACAGCACGCGAAGTACCTATATTAACTGTCTCTGTGGTCGAGTGGTCAAAATAACCTCGGATCTAGAGGTCCGGGGTTAATTCCCGTAAAGACAGAAATGTTCTGCTCGGTTTGGTTAGGGGTAGGGCTTTTCTAAGTCGGCTTGGCTAGCTACCATCATCTTACATAAGTCTGCCGCCATTACAATAATCCTGACAGCATTGTTGTGTTCCGGCAGTTGGAGGTAAAATAGCCGGTTCCATTATGGTTGAGGAATCCTGGTGTAGCTCGCTTCCATTTTCGGCCATATCATCATTAACTATTTGGTGAGTACAAGGCTTAGAGCTAGCCCGTTAAGAAAAAAATATATTGTATTGAGCACACTAACATTGGGCCAGCGCGGTGGTGCTATAGCCCAAACTCTGCATGTGTTTCTCCCATGTAGGAAGGCCTGTGCCCAGCAGTGGGACGTATATAGGCTGGTAATGATGATGATGATGATGAGCACACTAACGAACAATGTAAGTGAAAGAAAGTCCCAATATCGTACTATTCGTTGTGAACCAATTTAACCAGCCGCAAATATCAGTCGGCCATAAATAATACGACCTTTTCTGCTTATAAATAAAACACATAAAAACGGACGTTTGTTATTTCTATTGGAATAAATGACACCGACATGAATTTATTGCTTGTCATTATATAACGTAAACAGTCCGTCGTTTTAAAATAAAAGTCGTTAGTCAAAATCAACGCCTATTACGGAGGTTTTTAAATGTTCGTATTTAATTCTTGTTTAGTTAAGTATCCAAAAATAATAAAAGGCGAAAATAAAAAAATAGATTACGGATGTATTTTTATTTTTTTGATATAAATCAAAGAAATAAAAATACATCCGTAATCTTTTTATTTATTGATAGAAAACCAACAGCTATAAATAGTAATCAAAATACAATGTTTAGGTAATAGTAAGCCAATAAAAGGTTTTCACGGATAACAGTAGGCCACATAATATAATCTTACGGAGCACCAATTGACGTTAGTCCATACAATAGAATGTTTGGTAAAACATTACCTACATAAATAATTTAAAAAATATATACGAAACAGGAAGCAAATGACCGGTGAGAGCATTTCCGAATATGTAGCCATTTTGAAGAAGATGTCAAAGACTTGCGATTTTAAAAACGGACTTGAAGAGAATTTAAGAGATCAGCTGGTATGTGGAATTCACAGTGAAGTTATTCGCCAAAGGTTGTTTTCTGAAAATGAGCTGGATTTTGGAAAAGCCTACAAACTGGCGATCAGTATGGAAGCCGCGGAGAAGGACGCGGCGGTCGTGGAAGGTCACGGAAGGTCACCGAACGTAACGGTCGAATGCCAGGCAATGAAGGTGGGTCGACGGGCTACAGGCGCGGTGATCGAGCGATCCCCAGCAACGGCGTGGGCATATCGCGGCGGCGGCGGTGCTCGCGGGCAGCGGGGCGCGTCTGTGTCGCATGCGTCGGCGCCCGTTGAGCGGGCGCGGCGGAAACAGCGACAATGTCGGGTGTGCGGAGGCGGTCATGACTCGGCTTCATGCAAGTTTAAGCGCTACGTGTGTCGAGTGTGCAACCAGGAAGGGCATCTTCGGCGCATGTGTCCGAACACGATGAATCAGCATAGTGTGGCGGTCACTCAAGTCGGGGGCGATAGCGATACCAGTGATGAGGAGGTAAATGTCGTAAATCTTTCTCAGTTGTCGTTGACACAATGTAAACCTGTTATTATAACTGTAAATATTAATGGAAAGGACATTGATATGGAGTGTGATACGGGTAGTGCGATTTCATGCATAAGTAAAAAATGTTATCAGAAATTGTTAAAAGATTTACCACTCGAACCCTGTAACATAGTGTTGAGATATTATACGGGGGAGACCATCAAACCGTTAGGATTAATTCGTCCATTTGTAAAATGTAATAATAAAGGTGATAATTTAGATTTGTATGTAATAGAACATGGTAAAACTATACTACTGGGCCGCCAGTGGATGGCGTCATTGAAAATTCAGTTACCATCGTTTGATAGTAATATGTTTTTGCTGCAAAGCAATAACACATTTGATGTATCGCTTTTCAGTTCCATATATTGTGATGTGTTTGCGGACGGACTGGGTCGCTTCACGGGCGGTGTTCATGCGCGCGCGCCCGATGGCGTACGCGCTGCGGGAGCCCGTCGAGCGCGCGCTCGGGGACATGGTGCGCGACGGCATCCTCGCGCCGATGGAGCGCTCCGATTGGGCGACGATTGTAAAAAAAGACGGTAGGATTAGAATTTGTGCAGATTATAAATTAACACTCAATAAAGTCATAGAGGTTGACCGCTATCCCTTACGCAGAGTGGAATATTTGTTGGTTCGCTTACAGGGTGGAATACATTTTAGTAAAATTGACTTGTCGCAGGCGTATGCACAGTATTGAGGCGGCGATAGTAGAGGATTGGAATCCCCAACCTCTGACTACAGGGGTTGACAACGAAGCTGAGCAGTTCAGGATTGCCATGACCCACATTTGCGACGCAGCAATGCCCAGGGCCGGCCGTCGTCCTCCAAAGAGGGAAGTATATTGGTGGAGCGCTGGTATCTCAGAATTACGTCGCGACTGCATCGCTAAGCGTAGAGCTCTCACCCGCTACCGGCGAAGACGCCGTCGTGTGGAAGAGGAGGAAGAAAGGCTTTATGAGGCCCTTAGTGCATCGCGAAAAGATCTGCAGGTAGCGATTAGCCGTGCCAAGATTGCGGCTCGTGAGGAGATGCTGGAGGACCTTAATAGAGACCCTTGGGGCAGACCCTATCGCATGGTTCAAAATAAGATCGCTAGGGGTCCACCACCTACCGAGTCTCTAGACCCTGCATTTTTGCGCATTGTGGTGGCGAAGCTTTTCCCGGAGTGCGGGGAATTTATTCCTCCAACTATGGTTCCTACAGAGCCTGCGATTGAAGTCGAGTACAATCCCATTACCGACGGGGAGTTTGACAAGGCCGTACAGAGGCTCCGATCCAAGAATACGGCACCAGGGCCCGATGGAGTACCAGGCCGTGTGTTGGCACTCTCCCTTGGATCCCTGGAAGGACGTCTCCGGAACCTCTTTAATGCCTGTTTGGTGGAAGGCCGTTTTCCGAACGTTTGGAAATTGGGGCGTCTTGTCTTACTCCAGAAGCCCGGGAAACCAGCCGACAGCCCATCGGCCTATAGGCCGATAGTATTGCTGGACGAGACCGGGAAGCTTCTGGAGAGGATTGTGGCGAGCAGACTCACTAAGCACTTGAGCGAGGTCGGGCCGGACCTGGTGAGCTCACAGTTCGGCTTTCGGGAGGCTCGCTCCACAATAGATGCGATTCAATTCATACGAGCAATCTCGGAAGAGGAAGTTGCTAGGGGCAGGGTGTTGCTGGCGATCTCGCTGGATATCGCCAACGCCTTCAACAGTCTGCCCTTCAGCTGTATAGAGGAGGCTCTAAAGTACCACCGCGTGCCCGGGTATCTGCGCCGTTGTATCGGCAACTACCTGCGCGGCCGTAAAGTCCGGTGTGTAGACAGAGATGGTCAAATGGTGGAAAGACCAATGTTGTGCGGTGTCCCACAGGGTTCGGTTTTAGGACCGACCCTGTGGAATATTGGGTACAACTGGGTATTGAGGGGAGCCCTGCTGAGAGGATTGAGCGTTGTGTGCTACGCCGACGACACTCTCCTCTTAGCCCGGGCGAACAACTTTGAAGAGGCAGCTCGTTTGGCCACAGTTGGAGGGAATTTTCTGGTTGGGCGCATCGAAAGCCTCGGGCTGAAATGTGCATTAGAGAAGACTGAAGCCCTAGTCTTTCATGGGCCTCGCCGAAGACCCCCCGTAGGTGCACAAGTTGTGCTTCGTGGTATGCATATTCCGATATCGGCGCATATGCGCTATTTGGGACTTGTACTCGATTCCCGTTGGACTTTCGGTGAGCACTTTCAACGCTTATGCCCGAAGCTCATAGCGACTGCCGGGGCCTTGGGACGGCTCCTTCCAAACGTGGGCGGACCAAGCGCTTCTTGCCGCCGCCTCTATACCGGGGTGGTGAGGTCTATGGCCTTGTACGGCTCGCCGGTGTGGGCAGAGACCCTGTCACCACGTATTAAGGCTTTGCTGCGTAAGTCGCAGCGGATTATGGCAATCAGGGTCGTACGTGGTTACTCTACCATGTCGTACGAGGCCGCGTGCGTTCTCGCAGGGACCCCACCCTGGGACCTCGATGCGCTTGCGCTATCCGAGGTTTTCAGGCGGTCCGCGGATGTCCGAAGAGAAGGTGTCCGCCCCCCGCTGGAGCTAATCCGGCGCTGGCGTGAAAGGGCTCAACTAAGGCTAGAGGCTCCAACCAGTGGTCACTGGACCGTTGAGGGGATCCGGCCGAGTCTTGCAGAATGGTTGGGCCGGCGACACGGATCTCTCTCTTATAGGCTTGTGCAGATAATGTCAGGGCACGGCTGCTTTGGCCATTATCTGCACAGGATCGGGAGAGAGCCGGACCCAAGGTGTCACGAGTGCGGTGATAACGATGATACGGCACAGCACACGCTGGCTATCTGCCCCGCGTGGGCTGACCAGCGGAATGCCGTTATCGCGATTACCGGGATAGACCTCTCGCTGCCGACCATAGTTAAAGCTATGGTTGGTAGCGCGACGTCCTGGAATGTAGTCGCCTCCTTCTGTGAGCATGTGATGCGCCAGAAAGAGGCCGCGGAGCGATCCCGGGAGCTGGACCCTCTCGCACCAGTGATCCGCAGAAGGCGCACGGGCCGAAGGGCACGGCTTTATGCCCTGCTCAACCCTCCGTAATTGGGGCAGCGGGCGATGGAATGTGGCTCTATCGTCCGCAGTACACCCCAGTGTTGGAAGGATATCCTGTATTTGCCCGGGATATCTTTCACCCCGTGCATAAGCCTTAGCGTCTAACCGTAGCGTGTCTATACGGACGACTACATAGTTCCTCGCGTAGACGCGCCGACATGCGGAGTGTAGGGCAAATGGACAGTTTTTTAGTTGGTTTGCCAGAAACTTGGAGAGTCCAACATAACCCCGTTGTGGCCACTCATCGCCTCGGGGTAGATATAAAATCTTTTTCTGTCCCAAAAAAAAAAAAAAAAAAGGCGTATGCACAGTTGAACTCGACGATACAAAGAAATATACAGTTATTAATACTCACAAAGGCTTATTTATGTATAATAGGCTTATCTACGGGCTGTCGTCTAGCCCGGGCATTTTTCAAAGAAGGCTTGAACAACTTTTTGTTGATTTACCGAACGTAGGAGTTTTCCTGGACGATATTATTATTACAGGACTTTCTAAGGAAAACCATATTGATAATTTACATAAGGTATTTAGTCGGTTGCAAAAGTATGGGTTAAAAGTAAGAAAAGATAAATGTGTATTTTTCTCGGAATCTGTAAAGTATTTGGGACATGTTATAAGCCAAGAGGGAGTCCACACGTGTCCCGAAAAAGTTCAGGCCATTATTAAAACGCCAGCACCCATGACAGTGTCGGAATTAAGAGCATTTATAGGTATGGTAATGTACTATGGTAAATTTATAAAAAATTTGAGTACAGTCTTAGCGCCGTTGTATAGGCTATTAAAACAGGGCGTTAAATACTATTTCGATGAACACTGTCATACCGCATTTTCTAAGGTAAAAAGACTATTAGCTAGCGAGCTATTTCGCAACCCGAGACAATTATATATTATTATTATATTATATATTATTTCTCCGTTATCTAGTATCTATAACACAAGGTCTTAATGGTGCTTACTTTGGGCTAGATAATAGGTGTGAGTGTATGAATATTATTATTATTATTGTAAGTAAATTAAAGTTCAGTTCATCTGTTTCTGTCAATACAGTTTGACACCTAGAAACGTCTGTTCAATTCTAGACTTTAATGGACGTGACAAAATTCAGTCCACGCAGTAGGTAGGTACATACGTTTAAAATTGTCTTTGGTTTCTAGGAAGTCTACCTAAATTGAAATGACAGCACTGAACAAATTTTTCCTATCTTATGCCTATTACTCAGTGCAAGAAAGAGATATGTACTTATATTTAGATTTAAAGGGTGTCTTCAGAATTAGGCCAAATGTCTTTTGTATTATTTATTGCTATTAAAAAAATATTGATAGAGCAGACATGACATGTGAAACGGACGAAAATAGAACAAAAGTAGTCACAAACATCTGATTCTAAAATCTTATCACGTACTTTCTCAATCCACATAAGAAAAACAAGTCACCACATCATAAACCTTTACGATACGGCCGTAAAAATAAAACCAGTTTATAGCCAAGATTGTTAGCAATACTAGAAACTAAATACAAATAAGGAACATCATTAAATGCATCTTACCTTTGCAACTTTTCACGTTATCTTTACTTTGTCAAATACTTTTTTAATACTACATTATTTTGTTGGTGATAGGCCCCTATGCAGGGTCGTCTGGGTAGGTACCAGTGCCTTTTTTTATTACAGCTGTGAAACAGTCCGCTGTGTTTTGGATTGAAAGGAAAGGTAGTCAGTGTAATTACTAGGCATGGACGGCATTTCATCTTAGGCCTCAGGATGACAACGCAGCTGCAATATCAAGTGATTTTTCCTTGTTACTGCAGGTGTCTATAGGCGGCGGTAACTCCGTACCAGCAGGTGGGCAGTCAGCTTGTTTGTCATATAGTTGTTTAAAACAGAATACGACAAGTGGCAAGCAAGCCTACGGCCCGCTCGATGGTAAGGGGTCACCGGGCCTATAGACGCTCGTAGCACCTTGGGCACTGCTCACGCGATACTTAAAAATCAAGAGAAAGCGTTGTTGACAGCATAGGAGACAAGTCCTCCTGATTTCCACTTTCTTAGTGAGCTCACAACGTCATCATTATCACCAGCCTATATACGTCCTACTGCTGCGCACAGGCCTTTCTACATGGAAGAAACACATGAGGAGTTTGGGCCATAACACCACCACGCTGGCCCAATGCGGGTTGGTGGGTTGAAGCGGTTGCAGTAACAACCGGGACCAACGGCTTAACGTGCCTTTCGAAGCACGGTGGAGCTCGAGTTTAGAAAATTGGATTGAGCCATCCCGAGATCGAGAGCATTGGGCCAGAGTGGTGGTGCTATAACCCAAACTCCTCATGTGTTTCTCCGATGTAGGAATTCCTGTTTCCAGCTGTGGGACGTATATGTATATGCTGGTGATGATGATGATGATATTAAATCGAATACACTGAAATTTATAGTATCAAAACTATGATCAAAAACATGAATTTAAAATTTTGCTTATACTATGTTATAACGACCGATCTTTTCTAGAACGAGATTGATTGATAACGCACTGCGATCGTGCCTTGCGATGCGGGGGGCGGGGATCAAATATGATTACTCCTAATTTTCTTCAAACCTAAAAATCCGGCATGACTTTGAAAAGCATTATCACGCGGAGCAGCAGACAAAACCAATAACACTAAGAAGGCTCGAGCACCCAAATGGCTAGCATTTTCTTTTTTCTAGGGATATAAATTGTGGTAGGCGCATGAGGAGCATTTAAATACGACGGCCCAATGATTTATGGCTGACAGACACGCGAACACTTCAGCGCAGAGACTAATGTGCAGCATTTATCCGGGGTTCTGATACTATTTCGCTTTGTATATGGGCATTTGCTACAAGTAAATTTGTATTGTTTCATGCAAGATGCTAGAAACACCAACAATGAGACAATTAGTGAGCAAATAGAAATTGTTTTTTATTCGATTATTGGTTTATTTTTAAATGGGTTTTTTATTACATTTTTTCGATTTTTTAATTATATGACGTTTCTGAAACGTGGTTAATAAATTAGTAGGTTACACCTAGTACTTCGGTGGCGTAGTGGTAATCGCGTCTGGCCGGACATCAGGAGACAAGGGTTCGATTCCCGCCGGGAGCATATATTTTTTTCATCGTTTTCTTTGTTTATTTGTAATTGTTACATTAAAGTAGTGTTTAAACGCATCAAAAACATCAAAATGTGATTAGAATTTTTGTTTTTGTTTTACTTATTTTTATTTGATATTAAAAACGCGGCCAAGTGCGTGCCTTGCCACACGCAGTGAAGTGTTCTGTAGTAGTCGCCCATCAAAATACGTGGACCTTGAAGAGTAATTGTTGTTTGATACTGCACCGACTGCTATGAATGTATTAATTTAGTTCACTAAAAGTAAATTAGTACTTTGAAGATCAATATTTTGCAAATGGATTCCGAAAAACGGTTTTCACACACCTCTAATAGTTTTGAATGATCTATCCAACGGCGCCCTACACCATGTGATACACGACAAAAACATCCCCATGTTAGGTGTATTAGGTGTGATATTTTACAATACAGCTTTCTAGTACTAATACTTTGTCCTATATAATTTACTGTGATAATATTATTTAGAACAAAGATTCTAATAATCTGTCATGATTGTATTATCAAAATAAATAATATTTTTACACTAATAACTGTTTTTAATTGACTGTACTTATCCATTAAAAAAAAACATACAGATGAATTGACAACCTCCTCCTTTTTTTGAAGTCGGTTAAAACAAAGCCATATATAGCGTCTAAACCTCGTCCGCAAAGTTTTCGGATAACGTCCGAAATCTCCGCCAATCACAAAATTGTTCCGCCATCAAAGAGTATAAACCAATCTCGATTAAATTGGATAACTTCTCAATAACTTTATTCATTCGAAATAATGCTTTGATTTCTGTAATTCCCTTTTTAATAACCTCAATGGACGGATTTCAGTTTTGTTTAATTTATTCAAAAGTTTTAAATTGGTGAATTGTTATTGGGGTTGTGGTGACGATAATTTAGAATATTTAGATAATCCGTTTAGGCTGTGCTCTATCTGTGTATTATTGAATGATTTATGAAATTGGGTGTTTAAATTAAAATTTATTTTTTCAACTTCATATTCAATGTCATTCTAAGACCTGGGGTCGTATTCTGAGAGAAACGGGCAAAAAAAAACAATATTTAAGAAATGCGATTCAACATCGTCCATCACTAAAATGTAAAATCTTACAACAAATGTAAGTACATTATTGTAGTACCTACACGTGTAAAGATATATCTAAATGAAAATGATAATGTAAAGATTGTGTACAATAACTTGCTATTTGTAATAAAACTAATTGTGTTTATGCAAAGACATTCTTAATCCATATAAAAGTATGTAATGCAGTCATTCACAAAATAGTTCCTATCAGATAATTTTAAAGTAAAAAGTAAAAAAACTACAATTTCAATTTATCCACGCATTCTTATTATAATATTGAAATATTCCTGAATCTCATAGTCGCCATTTTCACCAAACCTTTACCTTATAGTTTTTTGTACAAATGCAGCTAAGTTGCTATAGTCATTGTTATAAATGTGTTGGTACTAGGTATACATTTCCCCAAGAATCAGCAACTTGTCTTGTGTTTTTTTTTAATACCTTTCTAAAGCTCGTCGTGTCGTGCCTATGAGAGATGCCGGCGGAATGATTTGAACTCTTTTGCCATTGTTAATCCATAATCCTTCCAACCTTGAGCTCCTCTGTGTTTAGGAAGGCACGAAAAGCTTTTTAATAAAACCTTTTTTAGTTCCCACTTAACTGACATCTCACAGAGACCACAATCGCCGTAAAGTAATTGAAACGCTGTAAAAATAATGGAGGTACTTACCATGTGATTCAGTGCGAGTCAAATCCGGCAATGTGATATTATTTCAAATTTGTATAAAATAGAATTCTATGAAACAAACCCCTTATATTGTGTTTCTCGTATGAAGTAAGAGCGGTGCTCAGCAGAAAGTTTCTTACCAGAAACAAACGGGTCGTATAGAGATACTATATTAGTATGAGACAGCTTATTTTGCTTTCGCGACTTTAGTCTTTCTACAAACAATGTGTTTAAGATGACATCCGTCGTTTCTCTTACACCCTGAATTTTTTTTTTCTATACAAGAATAGTATCAAAGACATTTTTTTATCCTCGTAAAGTTAAAGATATAGTTAAAGTTGGTATGATTATTGTAAGCTGTATCTTATTGTATCCTATGTACTCGTTTGTATATAATTGGTAACTATGTAACTAGCTATGTATTTAAAAATTTAAATATTATATTTACTTAATTAATCTAAATAATATTTAATAAATAATCAATACTTGAATTTTTGTTAATACTGTGTATTTCCACTAGCATTACTTTTACTAGCAGTTTTATTCAATTTCAGTGTTCAACTGTCTGGTGTTTCTTTGAAGTTGTTCGTTGTTGTATGTATTACTGATTACAAGTTGAGCTGTGTACATTTTTAATGTCCTCGGATGTCAACGAAGACCGGCTGGTCGAGTGGTCTGTGCCCCTTGCTATACGGGCTGCTCGATCAAGAGGTCCCGGGTTGGAATCCCGGTAGGGGCAAATGTTTGTATGATGAATACGAGCATTTGTTCACGAGTCATGGATGTTTATATGTTTATTTAGTATATTTCTAATATTTATATGTATACATATTATTATCAATATTTCATCCGTTATCTAGAATCCATAACACAAGCTCTTAATGATGCTCTGATGAACTTTGGACTAGATAATAGGTGCAAGTGTATATAAATAAAGTCCCAAATAAGAATAAATAAATTACCAAGTTAGTTATTTTATTACCGCTGTCAACTGAAATCTTTTTTAACGTGAACCCAAATTGTCAATTTACGAGTATTATCATCCCGGTGATACGATTAATACAGAAAGCTACTTTGGACAGTAAATCTTTCATATCCGAATAAATTTTCTTTGGACAGCCATTACGCAAAGCGGCTTACCAATTTAACTTTTGGATTTATAGTCGCTCGATTTATAATATAAACGTTAATATGATTTATCAGGATTTTAGGGTTCCCTAGATAAAATAAAAAAATAGATGAACAGCAAATAAGCTAACAGTTTCAATAAGCTCTCAATTTCTGCATGACAATGTAGACATTGTCAGATAGTTCTGCTCATCGGTTTATCGGTTTTGTTTGCCTTATCATCATGGAACAGTTTTTCTGTTCTGTGCTTATCTTAATCGACTAATTCCCTCGCCGCACCGACGCCATTACATAATTTCGCACATAGATAAACTGAATCGGGCTTTCGGGACCGGGACCGCGGTCCCGAGAACCCACCTTGGAATTAATAATTATTTTTTCAAGACCAAGACCGTGGTCCCGAATGCCACCTTAGATTTAATAAGGTACTGGTCACAGGAAAAAACCTTTTTAAAGACATTTTTATTTTTAAAAAGGTTTTTAAAAAATCACAGCTTTTAATAAAAATTAAATCTTACTAACCAAACTTTGGTGTTTATAACTATTAATTAAGACTTAAATCTACATGACTGCACACAAAATTACATGCCAATAAACATATTTGTATTTGTAAAAATACTCGTTTCGGATGTTGAATGAAATAGAACATTTCGACATTGTATGGTTAGCTTATAACGCAAATACAGATAGACTAAAAGATTTTCACAGGGCTATCCCAAGTCCTGGGTAGCTCAGATGGTTAGAGCAGTCGCCCGGATTGTGAAAGGTCGCGGGTTCGATCCCCGCCTCAGCACGTGATTTTTTTAAATAAATAATTTTCTAAACATTTATTATAATGTTAAAATGAAAATTAAGAATATTTATTAAGACTTAAATCTACATGACTGCACACAAAATTACATGCCAATAAACATATTTGTACTTATACATGTCTATATAGAAAATCAAGGCATTATGTAAACTTTTTATAGAGTATTTATGTTTCATTTATCTCCTAAAATAAGGAAAAATCTCCTGAAGCCGGGAAAAATACTAAAAATCGTTTTCAATCTTAGTTTGTTTGTATAAAAGTAGTTTGTTTTCCGTTGATTCCACCGTTATTCATTATGGCACGATGGCGGACAACATACGAGTATATGTCAACTAAACGTCACCAAAGTGACGTAGGCGTCATGATGAATAATTGGCTGTGATGCAGTTATTTAAAAAAAAAAAACTTGTTTTGTACCCCGCAACAAAGCAAATAAAAATAAAATGGTCAATTGATCACTTTTCTGCATATTTTTTCTGCTCCATAGATTTTTGGAACATCTCTTTAGTTATACACTGGTTGTTTTAAATATGGCAGACGTATTTTTAAGAATTTGAGATCACCAAAATGAACAACTATCTGTATTCATGGAAAAAAAAGTTGTCAACTACCCTATTGTAATCTATTTTGTGTATAAAATAAATAAATATAGATAAACGTCAATACTGCCACGTGACCGTATTGGCGTCTCCTGTTGCCAAACACTGATAGGTTGCTATGGCGATTTAGATGGTTTCACTTTTGACAGCGACGGATGCTAACAATAAGTGACGTCATACAGGGAGATTGGTGTTCGTTATCACGTGACCTGAGAGTGATTTAATTGCATTGTGTTTATTAAATATTATTAAAATTCTATAATAATACTAGCTGTTGTTTTGCCATAAAAAAATGTCCAAAAAATAAAATAAAATAGATAGTAGCCGATTCTCCTATAGCCTACCTACTGAATATACATATAAAATTTCATGAAAATAGGATTTTTTTGATAGGAATTTTATATATTAGATAATAAACTATTGTGTATTTAGGATCTGTATATTATAAAAACTACTGATCATGATGATGAAATGGACAATAAGAGAGGTAAGGCTTGATACTTTAGTGACAAACTAACTCTTAATATCTAGTGCAAAACGTGTATTTGCCTTTGTTTGTTCTCGCCTCTACCATCTTTTCTTTTTCAACGCAATAAATTTTTACGGTACGCAAAACTTATTCCATTCCACGTGAACTTGACCCAAAATAAGGTTTCATTTTCAATTTCGAAACCAATTTTCTTCCAATGCATAATAAAGAGGTAATTATAGGGGTGATTCGTTAAGCTGCTCGGTGTGGGCTTATCGTAAAAGAGCAGTTACACCCACATGACTCATTCAGGTCAACGTGGGCCTTTAACGTGGGGAATTAGATAAAATAAGGTTCAATCTTATAATACTAACTGAATGAACACATTCTAACAAAAATCTGTCTAAAAGCTGATAAATGAGATGTATTTTGGAAGTCATAGGATAGTTTCACACTTGAAGAGACTGAGATATACATCTTAAAGAAGATTGCAGCCGCACATGTCATATGAGAACGCAAGCTATGAGAAGACTCCCCATGTGTTACTCCGATGTAGGAAGGCCAGTGCCCAGCAGTGGGAAGTATATAGGCTGGTGATGATGGTGTTGAAGAAAGCTATTATTTGACTTTTGCGACAGATTTCAGTCTAAATTAATGCTTAATGGTAATCGAAGTAATATTTATTTTAAGCTTACGCGTAAAAAATGGTTTTGCTACTCAAAATCATGCTAACTTTTTGTATTGCTAAAGAACCTACGGTTACGATACTAACAGTTGGTCGTGCAAATAATACTGGTAGTTAAATTAATTTGGAATTCTGTTCTCAAAACTTTCGATTCAAAATTTTATTCGAGAGATAAATGAAAACTCAATTTTTTGAAATGCTAATAAGTATCATTAACTAAGTTGCATTGTGATTATGTCTGGCAGGCCAATTATCCAAGGATAATGTGATTAATTCTCTCGTAAAAAGAATAATGTTATGGAATTATTGAGAAATAAAAAACTTATATTTACATAGTTTAAACTAAACTATCCTCTTTCTAACGTAAATATTATTAACCATTCAGAATAATGCAATGAATTGAATATTTGGTTTCTTTAGCAGCCTTTGTTAAATCCTTTTGTACAATGGCACTAATATATCAGTATGATCAATACAAAAACACTCACTCACATCAGCATGAATATAGAAATATTCACGATATTGCCTTTTCATTCCGAATCGTTGACTACGTAATGTTCTCATCTGCAAAATATTCTTGAGGGGATCACGAATAACATTACTTATTTGTTGAGGATTCCTTAAGTACCTACCTTTTTAGGTTTCAATACGAAGTTGTTACAAAATCTCAATTGTAAATGAAAAAATGACAAATTGC